>CM045733.1:12180000-12277500 GCA_024760905.1 Plotosus lineatus
TGCAAAAAGCAAAAAGCATGATAAAGGTTATATTTGATACTGTATTTGATATTTTGAGTGAAAGAGAGATTTCCTTTCGTCTTTTTTCCTTTATCAGGGGTCTCCACAGCGAAAGATTCGCACGTTTTATTTGGCATAGGTTTTTACTTGAATTTGATTAAAATGTATCTATTTGAAATTATTTTGCTTGAATTTAATTTATTTGAAATTAATGTTGATATTATTTGATATATTTAATATTTGGGGCAGTGGTGGTTTAATATTTAATTTAATATTATTTTACATTGTTGTGTTTATAATAATTTAATTAGGGGTGTTTTATAAGACATGGTACGTAATAGTATTTATGGAAGTATAGTACAGTATGAACGTCATACATCACTGGAACATACAGTAACAACTTACGTCTTTTTCACCTTACGTTTGGCCGTCCGGAACCTAACTAAAGCGTAAGTTGGGGAGCGTCTGTAATGTTCATCAGTAACAACACATTTGATCGTTCCTCCGTGCTTTAAAAAACAGGAAAATATTTTGCTGTGTTCTCTTGGTAAATGTCCAACAAAATGAACCATTGGAAACTGCTACAGCAAAACTATGGGATGCTCTGAATAAATGGAGCGATGAGCCAGATATTATGGACCTATCAGAAAGTGATGACGAGTATTATTCACCCGATTCTCCTGCTCACTTCATACAACTTCATACATCCTGGCCATGTGCTTGTTTGTGTTGATTGGTTCAATGTGTCATGTGCTGAAGTTGACATTCATGTTGATTGGCTTGATTTTACAGCTGGGGAGAAATATTTAAAGGAATAGCACCAGGAGGGAAAATTAAAGGGTCTTTTTTTTAATTATGCTGTTTTCTGTTTATTTTCAGCTTTCATGTAAGTAATTTGGTTGATACTACAAAATGAATAATACAAATACCAGTAAAACTCTTTTATTGTTCTGTTATTATTCATGTTTTCCACCTCGATGGGAATAAGCAGTCACCTTTCCACTCCAGTCGTAACATTTTAATAAGCACCCAACCCACTCCAATTTTTTAAGTGCCCCGGGCACTTATCACATCGAATACAGTACTTTTGGACTGCAGGTTTTATGTCTATGTTTTAAAAAATAACATCATAACATATCATGGCATCTGATTTCACATTAAATCTCTACATTTTTCATCATGCACTTCAAATTGGCTCTTCTCAACACATTTAGATTTAGATTTACAGCATTTCGCAGGCGTGCTTATCCAGAGTGACTTACAACAATAATTGTTTTTCAACAGAGCTTTACTCAAGGACCCAACAGTGGTGACAATGTGGATTGAACGGCTGACCTTTGGATCAGTACCACGTAGAATTAACCACAAACTCGCCACTGCTTAATCTCACATGTAATCTCACTCGTAATCTCACACTTAATCCCATTTTCAGCACTAGCTGTGAATTTAGGTTTCCGAATGTGTTCTGTTAATGTCACGGATTTGGTTTATGCAATCTCAGAACTTTTCTCACTGAGAAGATACAAGCTAAACAAGCTAATATTAGGGTTGCGGGGGGGTCTACCCTGTGAGAAGGTGAGCGCCAAAGCTTCGCAGCCAACACACGCACAACCATGCAGGGTAATTTTGAACAACCAATTAACCCACCGTGCATGTCTTTTAGCTGTGAGAGGAACTAGAGTAGCCAGAGAAAGCCCACTGAAGCACGGGGAGAACATGTACATTTCACACAGGAACACTCTACCCTGGGACTCAAACCCGAGACCTTCTTCCTGTGTGACAGATGTGCTAATTACTATGCCACCATGCCACCGTATTGTTTTAGTTCTGTTTTATAGTTTAGGCTTTGTGATACTACGGTACATTAATCAAGCTGTAAAAACTTATAAAAATTTATGAACATCTTCTGATCAATCAGAACAAACACTGCTAAATGTTTTTATAGAACATAATAGACCATTAATAGAGAAGCTTGAGGTACATATATATATATATATATATATATATATATATATATATATATATATATATATATATATATATATATATATATATATATGTACCTCAAGCTTCTATTAATGATTTTTATTTATTCCCCAAGTGTGTCTGTGCATGAGGGACCACAGGGCATTCATTTAAATTGGACATCTTTGTGTTGCTGTGCTTTTATTATGTGTATATAGAGTGTGGCAGAGTGTGTGTGTGTGTGTGTGTGTGTGTGTGTGTGTTTTATGTGTGTGTGCTTGTGTGCTTGTGTGTGTGTATGTGTGTGTGTGTGTGTGTGTGTGTATGTGTGTGTGTGTGTGTGTGTGTGTGTGTGTGTGTGTGTGTGTGTGTGTGTGTGTGTGTGTTTTATTTATGCTCAAAAGCCACTCTGCGGCCTGACACACTCCTGCCCACCATATGTCCTCCTTTGTCTTGTGTTTTGAAGGAAGCATATTTTGTAGGTGTGTGTGTGTGTGTGTGTGTGTGTGTGTGTGTGTGTGTGTGTGAGAGAGAGAGAGAGAGAGAGAGAGAGAGAGAGAGACAGACAGACAGACAGACTTTTACCCAAAATATAAATATAATGCATCCTAAAATATGGCAACAATAAATATTTTTGTTTTTTCCGTATAATTCTTTGAATGAGCCTCAGATCTACTAACAGTCTGCTTTTGAAAAGTTGTCTGTGACTTATCCAGTGAAGTATCAAGTGCCTCCTGCACACACACTGTCCCACCGGAAAACCATCATGGTGTCTTCGGACAGGAAGTTACTGGCTCACCCACCGCGGTTTGATAATAAGGAGAATAAGACAGTCGGGGGAGTCGAGCTGATATGACAAGTAAAGAGAAAACTGTGGGGGACTGAAAAAATAAATAAATAAAAGATACAACTGAAGGCTGATGGACCCGCTGACAAAAACCAGGACATGACAGTCAGGATGCCATGGACTCAACCCAGTTACATATGTATTTTTTAAAAGCAAGAGCAGCAAGTTTTAAATTTTAATAGGTCATCCGGCCATTTTTTTTTCGTATCTACAGTATATCCCCATTAATATAATTCATCCATGTGAGAAGTCTGTATTTTATGTTTTTGATCCTGTGAGATCTGAACTGTTCTCACACTGAGTGCTCAGTTGAATGGGTATGATGCATAAGGTAGTCTGTTGGGTTTTTACACCCGAGCCATAGTGGCTCATCATGCCGGTGCTTATCCCCGGTTTCCGTAGCTTGAAGCGACCAGGAGTACACCTTCTCCTGGATGGGACGCTAGTCCATCGCAGGTTACCTTCCCAGTATACTTTTACTGGTACCCATTTATACTGCTGGGTGAACAGAGGCACACTTGTAGTTGAGACCTTGCCCAGGGGTCTTAGCATAGTGGGGGGTCTCACTGGGATTCAAACACACAACCTCCTGATCATGAGCCCAGCACCCTAACCACTACACCACCGAGTGTGATGCATAAGAGTCTACAATTAAAATTTCACTCATTTGCTGAACCATTAGGCCTGAACACAGAGCCAACGCTCACACATAACCCTTCACACTCACATCTACGGTCAATTTAGATCAGCCAATTAGCCTAGTAACCTCATAGTGCATGTGTTCGGAGTGTGGGAGGAAACCGGAGTACTCAGATGAAGCCCACATTAGCACGAGGGAAACTCCACACAGAAACACCCAAACCCCGGGACTCGCACCCAGGACCTTCTTACTGTGAGGTGGATGTGTTAACCATTACACCACCGTGCCACCGCAAAGTGAAATCGTCACGCTTTAAGTAAAGGTTTCTACCATAACACTGTTGAATCCTCAGGTCTGCTCAGTCAGAAGGTGAAGACTCATTTTCTGTAAAGCAGATCTTTACATTAAAGGGCTCCTTGTATTGCATTATTGGTTCTCTGGTAAATATAAATAATAATAAAAAAAAAATTTAAATAATACAAGTCTTGGTCTTGTATATCTTTACTAACTGTTAAAATGTTGATGAAAAGTTTTAGTAAATGGTGTTTGTTTAACATTAACATTAAATCCATACGTTTGTTTTTCTAACATAGTAATATACAGTGATCCCTCACTACTTTGTGCTTCAGTTTCTGCGGCTTCAGTGCATCGCGGGTTTTTCAAAAATATTAATTGAAAAATAAAAAATAAGGAAATTAAGGAAAAATAGGGGAAAAGTTAAGAAAAATGCTGCAAAACAAGGCCAATTATGACAAAAAATGCCAAACAGACAAAAACAAAAAAACAACTCAAAACTCCCAAACAAAACTACTTACATTTTTATGTGAGGTGCTCATATGTGTGCGTGCACGCCGTCTGTATGTGTGGGTACTTATATTTTATTTACATCTTATGAATTATTTTGAATGTTTAATTATTATTATTATAAGCATTTATAGTATTGAATATGTATTTATTGATATTATACACATGTATACATGTACGTATATGTCAGTCCGGGGGGTTGATCCTACTTCACGGAAATAGGTGGTCGTGGGAGGGGGGGTCTTGGTCACCATTAATAAATTCAAAATTGTTAATATTGGCACATTGCTGTAGTAAAAAAAAACTTTGAAATTGGAAAATCACCCCATACTTCTTCTTCTTCTTCTTCTTCTTCTTCCTGTAGGTCTAACACTTTCATGTCTTTTTCATGCCCATCCTTCTCATATATCAGGGGTGTCAAACTCATTTTTATTGAGGCCACATCACTAAATTTAAAGGTGACCAAGGGCCAAATTATCACTAAACATCTATTCTAAAGGGTTTAACAAGCTAGCATGCAGCCACTCGTGAGTTAAGAATGACTAGCTGTTTACTTGAAATAGACTGCTGCCAACTAGTGGAAGGATGATGGAAGGATGATAATGGTAATGGATTATGTAAAGCATGTATGATAACCATACTCGTAGAAAGCTCTCGCTGGAAACATAAAATGAGTTGGTGGACCGGATTTGTTTGTAAAGTTTGATAATTGTGTCACACATGGTTTTCCTTTATGTCTGCAGCCCTTACGTAACATCTGCCATATTTTAAGAGGTGTTCATACCATCTCATCAATGACTGTCTTACTTTCACACGAAGTACCACATGCATGAAGCAGTCATTTTCCTATAAGAGCACACGGCAGTACTCTATGGACTATAACAGGTTTTAATTCTTTTAAGACAGTCAATGTGTAAAGTATGAAGAAGTACACAAATGTAAATTTACAATTTACTCTGGTATGGCAATGGGGTGCAAGTTTCTTGCATATGTATATATATATATATATATATATATATATATATATATATATATATATTCAGATCCAGGCACTCCATGATTGATATAATCTTTTCTCTCAGCCAGCTACAGATGAAATGCAGGGAGCAAAATAAATCGCTTTATATTGCATTCATCGACCTGACAAAAGCTTTCAACACAGTTAGCGGTGAAGGACTGTTCCAAGTTCTCAAGAAGATCAGGTGCCCTTCTCAAATACTGCAAATCATTAAATCCTTCCATACCGACATAAAAGTTACCATCAGGTGTTTTTCAAAACCATTCAACATCAGCCATGGAGTAAAACAGGGCTGTGTGCTCGGACCTACCCTGTTTAACATACATTTTGCTGTAATGCTGAATCATTCGCTGTGGCGACCCCTGATAAAGGGAAAAGGCTGAAAGGAAATCTCTCTCTCACTGAAATAGGCTTTCGGTACTCGAAACAATGGCGTCTGTTTCCATACAAGATCAACTGGCAAACTGTTCAACCTATCATGTTTGAGCGCAAAATCCAAGATCCGAAAAGTAACCATCAGTGAGATGCTGTTTGCTGACGATGCAGCGTTAGTAACTTGCTCCGAATTGGAATTACAATCAATGCTCAACACCCTCAGCAAAGCCAAAGTAATGTGCCAAGGCGTTTCGAACCCACCGACGATAAATATCGAAAACCACCAACTCAATGTGGTTCATAAGTTTACATACCTTGGATCCAAAATATCGGACAACCACTCACTCAACAATGAACTTTACAGCAGAATTGGTTTTGCGATCACTGTACCATCAGGCCTTCATTCAGTAACTATAGATAGAAAGCTGTGTGATGGCCTGGTGAGCTGTCCAGGGTGTATTCTGCCTTTGCCCAGAGTTGGCTGAGATGGGTGCCAGCTTTCCCGCGACCGCAATTAGCATTAAACGGTTCGGAAAATGAATGAGTTACTGAATGCTGAACCTCTAGAAAATGTGGTAAGATGGACTGGAACAAAGGATAGAAGTTACACCTCTTATACCTGTTCACCATTTCACCTGCTCACCCATGTCAGTCACCTGGGGGAAGAAACCAGGCACATGGCCTTTAATATGTCTGTGTGTGTGTGTATTTGCAGGTTATCTCTGATATACCGGTAGTCATTAAGATGTTGTGAGAGCATGAGTTTTCTATGTTGTTATTGGAGAAGAATCATCACTGACCCTGACAGTAGGATGATGTGATGTGAAGTGAGGTGAAGGTTATAACCTGGAAGTAGCTTTTTTTGGCCTATGATGGCAGATTGCAAAATAACCTACGTATATACTACAGATTTTTGTCAACAGTAACAGTGTCATATTTATTAGAGAACCAGATATTGTCCCTTTAATCCGTTGCCAGTTACGTTTAATGTAACCAGTTCGCAAACTGTATGCTATCACTCGTGTTATAGCAAAACCTACTTTTATAGCATCCTTCTCTCTTTGGAAATTAAATACAAGAAATAAAAGAAAAACCTCAAATGTTGTTGTTTTTTTTTTTTTTTTTTTTTTTTTTAGGACTTGAGTGCCCTCACATTTCCACATGAACAACATTTGTATGTCATTGAACATTGGGCGGCACTGTAGTGTAGTGGTTATCACATACATATCACAGCAACAAGGTCTTGGGCCTGAGTCCCAGGCTTGGGTGTATCTGTATGGAGTTTGCATATTCTCCAAATTCCTACTTGTGTTTCCTCCGGGTACTCCCACAGTCCAAAGACGTACACATAAGGCTAATTTGGCTATTCTAAATTGCCCCTATGTGTGAGCGCAAGTGTGAATGTTTGGCCCTTTGTGGATCTAACCAGTCATTCAGGGTGATGGGCTCAACCTCCTGTCAACCTGAATAGGATCAATCCGTAACCTCCAGGGCCAGTCCTGTTTCATGTGCACTGCAGGATTTCTGTTGGGATGAGGAAAGTCTGTATAGGTGCTCTGCTCATGTAGGGATGTGTTACGGTGAAATAAGATGTGGCTTGATGTGTTCACTTCTTGCCCGAGGTCAGCTGATTTCCTTTAATAAGGTGAAATGTGAAGCTTGTTGTTCTCAGCTGACATCTCCACACAGCAAACTATAACCATCTCAAATAATTTGGTGGTTAATGTTGAGCATCTTGCATACGGTCTTTTCATATGTTGTTACTATAGAAACAAGAACATATTAAAATTAGTGTGTTACTATAAATCTGGCACCAAGAACTACTGTCCAAGCTGCTATAAAAATTTCCTCAACACCTTATGACCAATCAGATGCAAGAATTTAGTAGTGTGTTGGTATAAAAAATAAATAAAACACCACAAACCTTCCCAGTATATTTCAATTACCATAACAGAGAACTGAGCTCAGGCTCCATAGTGAATTCAGTGCGGAGCAGAATCCAGACACGGTGCCAAAGCAGAGGGTATATTTAGCTCATATTCCCACATTTACCGCCAGACTTAAGTCTCTCTCTCTCTCTCTCTCTCTCTCTCTCTCTCTCTCTCTCTCTCTCTCACACACTCACACACACACACACACACTTGTTCCCATTTCTTCTATTGACAGAAAGCTCTCCCTGGGAGTGAACACATCTTCCCTCTCCACTCCTGTCAAACGACTAAGAATACCACCTACGAAACTGCATGCACACTTTTTTATTTTATTTTTGCGCCGATGCTGTATGATATGAACATTTTGCTCCCTCCTCTACTTTCACAAGAGCAAAGACATGAATCATTGAATTCTCTCATTCTCCAAAATGCCTAATCCTACCATAATGCTTACAGAGAGGCTGGAGTCTATATTAGCTGATAGAGAGCTGCGAAGGTGGAGTCCACCCTGAACAGATCGCTATACCATCATAGTGCCAACATGCACAAAACCATTCACAGTTACAACTAGGTCCCCTACACACCCCACCCCTAGGTCCCTGTCCACCCCACAGCATGAAGATCCCGTTTGAGTCCTAGACTCAGTGAGTGTGTTTCTCTGTGGAATTTGTATGGACTTGTTGTGCTTGTGTGGACTTCCTCTAGGTTCTGTGGCTTCCTCCTTCAGTCCACAGACATGCACATTAGGCTAATTGGCTGTTCCAAAATGTCCTTTGCTGCAAGTGTGAATGATTGCATGAGTGCTTTTGTCAAGAGTTGGTTGAGATAGGCTCCAGTGTCCCATTACCTTAGTAGAGTTAAATTGCTTGGTGAATCACGGAATGAATAATAATAATAATAATAATAATAATAATAATAATAATAATAATCTAATAGGGCGTCACTATATGGTTAGCACATCCGTCTCACAACAAGAAGGCCCAGGTTTCACTCCGGCGCTCAGACATTCCTGTGTGGAGTTTGTAGGTTCTCCCCCGGCTTGTGTTGGTTTTCTCAGGGTACTCCAGTTTCTTTCCATAGTCCAGAACCATGCACAGTAGGCTAATTGGAAGTTCCAAATAGTCAGTGTGAGTGGTTGTATGTGTGTTGGCCCTGATATTGCCTGAAATTCGTCTCAACAAAGGTTGCATATTCCAGAAAGGTCTGGTTTTATAAAGATGGTGACTATGAGAAGCTAAACACACTTATTAATGATACGGATTGGTTGTCATTGTTTAGTGTCTGTTCCAACGTTGATGACGTTTGTTGTACATTTTATGACCATTTTAATGATTACACAAAACAATGTATCCCTTCTAGAATAGTTATGATAAGACCTAATGACAAACCATGGTATGACTCAAATATTAGACGTGAAAGTAGAAAGCGGGATCGACTACGGAAAAAGGCAAAAAGAACACAGAAGGACTTTGATATTAGTAAATACAAAAAGCAGCAAAATAAAGTTAATAACATGAAATATTATGATAAAGAACAATTCTACTCTAATCTTGATGAATTTATTTTCGAGTTGTACGGAGAGAATAGATCATCATATTGGAAAATGTTACGCAGTTTAATCAGGACGTCATGTTCCACTTCTACAATTCCAGCTCTAAAAAGAAGTGTTTCTGATGAATGTCCATCAGCATTTACAGACATAGATAAAGCTAATATGTTGAATGAATATTTTGAGTCTGTAACCAATCTGAATGGTGCAGACAATAAATCTCTTCCAAATTTTGATAGACGCACTAATACTGTTATAGATAATATTAAGATCGAAGTTAATGAGATATCCGACATAATTAAATGTCTACCTCTTAAGAAAGCTGCTGGACCAGATCAGATTAGTCATCAGTTATTGAGATATACTGTTGAGTCTATAAGCCCAGTGTTGTGTATGATATTTAACACGTCACTTAACTTATCAGTATAACCTAGTCAATGGAAATACGCAAATGTTATGCCGCTATACAAGAAGGGTGATAGCTCTATTGTATCAAATTATCGCCCGATTTCACTGATAAGCTGTGTTGGAAAGCTGTTTGAAAGGGTAGTTTTCAAACATGTTTATAATTATTTTGTGGCAAATGATTTGTTATATAGATATCAATGTGGATTCAGGAGAGGTCACTCTACTGTACAACAACTTGTTGAAATTTATAACCAGATTTGCACATCACTTGATAACAAAGATTACTATTGTATGTTTTTTTGTGATGTCTCTAAAGCATTTGATAGTTTGGCACATGGGGCTTCTGCACAAACTAGAGAAGTATGGAGTTTGTGGAAAACTACTTGATTGGTTTAATAATTATCTAAGTGGTCGCAGTCAATCAGTTTTTGTTCATGGCTCGTTATCTAAACCTTTGGTGTTAAAAGCTGGAGTACCTCAGGGGTCAGTTTTAGGTCCTTTCCTTTTCACTGTTTATGTAAATGAGATTGCAGATAAATTAAATTGTTTTATTTGGCTTTTCGCTGACGATACTTCATTAAGAACATTGTCAAAAGAAAAGCAATTAATGGAACAGCTTATGAATGAAAATTTAAAACTTCTATGCAATTGGGCAAAGGATTGGTTAATTTCATATAACCCAGAAAAAACTGAAAAAAATGCTATTCACTATTAAGAATAATCAAGATATTAATTTGTATTTTGACAGCTGTAAAATGAAAGCAGTGGAATCTCACAAACATTTGGGTTTATGTTTTTCATCAAATGGGAGATGGCACTTTCATATTGAAAATATTGTTAAAAAGACTTCCAGAATGATAGGCTCACTTCGAAAGTTAAAATTTCTACAAAATAGAGTGACACTGTCCAAAATTTATACCGTATTTATCAGACCAAACTTTGAGTATGCATGTGAGGTATGGGACGGATGTTCGATTGAACAAGCCAACAGATTAGAAAAGTGCCCGTATTGTTACTGGACTTCCAAGATACGCTTCTTCTCAATCACTATATTTTGAAACAGGCTGGGAATTGCTGTCTGAAAGAAGGCGTGTCCGTAAATTAATGTTATTTTATAAGATACACAAACGTCTTACTCCAACTTTTCTCTGTGATCTGCTACCTCCAGTAGTAGCGAACAGAACAAACTATCCATCAAGAAATAGCCATGATTATAGTATACCTCCTACATGATTAAAATATTCAACTCTTTCATTTTTTCCATGAACAGTTAAATTGTGGCATGATGTCCCACTAGGAACCAGAGACAGCAATTCTGTAGTTTCATTTAGATCAGCGATTCGTCTAAAACCAAAATGTGCACTGGTATATTTTTCATATGGGAAAAGGAAGTTAAATATTTTACACACAAGATTAAGATATATGTTGAGTTCACTTAATTATGATTTATTTAGAATTAATGTAAAGGATGATGCACGCTGTCAGTGTGGCCACAAGTGTGAGAATGTTTTTCACTATTTTCTAGAATGTCCCTTATATAATTTTCAACGTGAACAAATGTTAAAAACTTTAGAGCACATTGTCCATCAAAGAGCACCAATCGATATTAATCTCATTTTAAATTGCAATGCAGATTATTCTCTTAGAGAAAACCAGAATGTTTTCAAATGTGTACAAATATTTATTTGTAATACTAAATGATTCCTTTAATTCTTTTGTATATATCCTTCCCTTGTCAGTATCTTGCTGTATATTTTGTAATATAATTACTGTAACTACATGGAGAGGGCTTTATTAAGTTGGATAACTTGTGCCCAATCCATTTCATGTTTGAATAAAATATGTTTTAATCAATCAATTGCCTGAAAAGCCACATCATGTCCAGGGTGTACTCTGCCCATGCCCAGAGTCGGCTGAGATAGGCGACAGCCTCCCCGTGACGTGAGGAAATTAATGAATGCATGAATTATGGACACTGGCAGTGATGACTCGGTGGTTAAGGCTCTGGATTACTGATCAGAAGGCCGTGGGTTCAATTCCCAGTCGCACCATGGACTAGTGTGGGCACGTGAGCGAGGCCCTTAATCATCAATTCCTCAGTTGTATAAAACTGTTAAATGTAAATCACATTGGTTAAGGGTGCCTGTTAAATGCCATAAACGTAAATGCCACTGCTTTTGCAGTGTCTCTCTTGGCATTGAAGGGAAACTGTAGTGAATAAATAAATATTTATGCTAATTAGCCACTGATTATTTGTAGTTAAAGTAAAATAATAGACGTCAATTATTCTCAGTCACTCTGTCATCTTATCCCGCTTGGTCTGGGGTCAGATAATAAAGGCAGCAGCCTAAGCAGTGAGGTCCAGACGTCCGTCCCCAGTCATTTCTTCCAGCTACTTCCTCCTGCTCTGCCGGGGGTGGACGCTGACACGTCCTCATCCCAGCCAAGAGACCCTCCAGTGTGTGTTTGGTTGATCCCGGGATGCGCCGACGAGACCTGAAGAGACTCCTTTGGTGATCTGTGTCAGCTGAAGAGACACCAAGAGACACCAAGAGACCCAAAGAGACTGGAGCCAGTCAGCAACATGTCCTAAATATTGATTCCCTGAAGGTCCAAAAAGTTCCATTCTGGAAAATTCCACTCACCTGACCCGCCACCAGGGCGCATGCGCCACTAGGTCTATGCTGGTAGTTTCCCTAATCGAAAGTTCCAGACCCAATTAGACCATGCAGGCAAAAGAACAAGTGACCCAAAAACAGCTGAGTAATACCATGTGTTTCTGTTTACTGCACACGAACTCAACGTTTATACTCCCATTATTTTTATATTTATATTTATACATATATTTACATGCCCATAACAGAAGAAAGCACATTTCAGCCGCTTGCATACTCAAATTTGTTCTTTCCCTCAATATCCAAAGTTCATGCTCATTGGTGAGGGTTGGAATGTCAATCGACTGGTAAATTGAGACCCGTTCCCATTGGCTCAGCTTTTATGACTTTTCTGTCATTTTTAAATATGTCAGGATTTATGGAACCATTATACTCCCATCTGTATTAAAATATGGAACTCTGGTTAATTCTATATTTGATAGCACTTGAGAAAATCCAATTTTCTGAAGCATTGGGACAAAATGTGAGCGCCACACAGCAACATCCTCCCTGAGCCCAAGATTTAAACCGAGGACAGAGATTTGGAACAGCCAATTAACCAATTGTGCATGTTTTGAACTGTGGGAGGAAACTGGAGTACCAAGAGGAAACCCACACAAGCACGGGGAGAACATGCAAACCCCACACAGAAACACCTGAGTTGGGAATCGAACCCAGGCCTTCTTCCTGTGAGGCGGATGTGCTAACTACTGCATCACCATATCGACCTATCGGTATTAAGTACTATTATCATTCATTTATTCATTTTCTGTAACTGTTTAATCCTAATTAGGGTTGCAGGGAGGCTGGTGCCCAACCCATCCCAATCGATTCCAGTCGAGGGTAGAGTACACCCTGGACAGCTTACCAGGCCATCACAGGGCAGAAACACATTGACGGCTATGCAGAGAACCTCCCACCACAGACAGTGAGAGACATGGCCGGGCTTTGATAACCCAGTTAGTGCATTGCAGGGGCAGTGACAACCCATTGAAAGTGGGACTTGAACCCTGACATTAGGATCAGTGATCCAGCACCTTTACCATCAGGCCAGCACTGACCCGAATTATTATTATTATTATTATTATTATTATTATTATTATTGTTATTATTATAAGAATTAATGAGCTCAAGCATCCAGGCTCAGTCTCTCCTGTTCTTGACTCACGCTTTTGTTTGTACATTTCAATACTGCCTCAATGCTTCTTGGATTTCCTCGAGTGAATGTCACGCTGGGAAAACTCATTCCTGAACTGCTCTTTCATGCATCTTACAAAAAGTCATAAAGTCCTTTGGGCTTTATACACCCGAGCATAGTGGCTCATCAGGCCGGTGCTTATCCCCGGTTTCCATAGCGCGAAGCTACCAGGAGTTCAACTTCTCCCAGATGGGACGCTGGTCCAGCGCAGGTCACCTTCCCAGTACAGTAAAACCTCCGCTGACGAACGCTTAAGATCACAAACTTTTTGCCTCAAGAACATTAAATTTGCGAGCATATAGTCTCTGCTGACGAACTAGTTTTCGGCGGACGAACCAAACCACGCGGTCGAACAGCGCCACGGTGGCGGCCACGAGAAGTTGACGCACGCTCACGGCGTCACAGTTCGTCACCCCCTTTCTTTGAGTGCGGAAGTGGTTTGTGTTTGATAGACATTTTGGACCATATTGAGTGTACTTTTGCTATTATGGGACCGAAAAAGACCCCACCACAGGCGGAGATCATTGAAAAACACGAACGAGGTGTGCGTTTGTGTGACTCAGCATCCCAGTACCAGTACGCTAAGTCTACCACCATCCTTAAGAACAAGGAAGCTATTAAGGGTGCGTGTGTGGCTAAGGGCGTTTCCAAACAGTAGGCGTTTCCAAACACTCCTTCCAAACAGTAAGTCCCTCCCTCCCTCCTCCTCCCACTCCATTCCATCAAGCCATCAACTACCATCACAAAGGTAAATAAAACCACTTTATTATACAGTACAGTTTATTTCTTTAATTACAATACAATAGACATTTATTATACATAAAATAAGGTATATTTTTGTGTAGTTTTAAGGCTTATTTAGTAGAAAATTATGTTTTATGGGGACCTGGGAACGGATTATTCTCATTTTAATGGTTTCTTATGGGAAATAAATGTTCGGAAAACGAACTTTTCGCCTCACACACACTTTCTGGGAACCAATTATGTTCGTGAGCAGAGGTATCACTGTATTTTTTTACTGGTACCCATTTATACTGCTGGGTGAACAGAGGCACACTTGTGGTTAAGACCTTACCCAGGGGTCTTCGCACAGTGGGGGTCGAACTGGGATTCGAACAAACAACCTCCTGATCATGAGCGCAGCACCCGAACCACTACACCACTGGCCCTACAATGCATGTTACAAGCACCCATTTAAATAAAGCACTAAAATCTCATGAATGGACCAGTTTTATTTGTTTATTATTATTCTGATCTGTTCATTAAAAATGTTCTCATAGCTTTTGTTTATGAGTTTGGTATCGAGTACCTTTATCACTCACACCACACCCATGCACGAGAAGTTACACTGGCTCCCTGTTCCTTTCACATACAGTACAGGAACCACATCTACTACGCTTGTAGTGCACTTCTGACCTCCACACCAATGGAGAGCTTATTCAGTGTGGCTTTCCCTGAGATTGTGGAATCCAGAACCCATGTTGTCTTCACTTTCATCTTACTGGACTTTTAGAGTTTTATGTACATGCAGTTTATTCATCCCTTTTATTCTTACTTTCAGACATCATTTACCTTTTTTTTTTTTTTAGATATAATGGTGTCGGTTGGGTGCTGGATTACTGATCTGAAAATCAGGGGTTCAAGCCTCAATTGAACCGGGTTGTCATTGCTGTCCCCGCAGTGCAGATAACTAGGTTATCAAAGGTCACTCATGTCTCTCACTGTCTGTGCTGAGATGCATGTAAACAAATCATTGCTGTCTTTTGTCAAGAGTAGCTGCGTGTTTCTGCCCAGTGATGGCCTCGCGAGCTGCTCAGGGTGTGCTCTTCCTTCACCCATAGTCGACTGAGATGTGCGCCAGCCTCCTCATGACCCTAATTAGGATTAAGTGGTTCAAGAAATGAAGGAATGGGAATTAGAATTTTTCCAAAAAATGGGCGTCACGGTGGTACAGTACGGTAATTGACATGTCCACCTCACAGCAAGGTCGTGAGTTCGAGTTCCAAGCTCGGTGAGGCCATTTCTCTGTGGAGTTTGCATGTTATCCCCATGCTTATGAACTTTTCCTCCAAGTACTCCGGTTTCCTCATAAAGTCTAAATACGTACGCATTAGGCTACCTCGCTGTTTAAATTGCTCCTCGGTGTGAGTGCGGGTGTGAATAGCTGTGTATGTCAGTCGATACGTCAGTCCTGCTGTGGTCTGGAGAGCTGTTCAGGGTGTATCTTGACATCTTAGTCAGCAGAGTCTTCAGCCTCCCCTCGACCGTTGTAGGATTATTTGGATCAGCAAAGTGAATGAATAAATTAATTACTGGGGGAAAGGTGGATGTATCGCAATACATTATTTTTGTTATGCTATCTATCACTGATGCTGCTAGTGCGAGATGATGAGCATAAAACTTCATCTTTAACGTAAGGAGTGTAATCGAGACAATTTACTTTATTCCTCTTCATTTTGTGTTTGATAAACATACGTTCACATGTGATCCCTCGCTACTTCGTGCTTCAGTTCCTGTGGCTTCAGTGCATTGCGGGTTTTTCAAAAATATTCATCGAAGAATTTAAAAAAATGAGGAAATTAAGAAAAATAGGGGAAAAGTTAAGGAAAATCCCACAAAACAAGGCCAATTATGCAAAAAAAAAAAAAAAACTGCCCCAAAAAAACAAAAAAACAAAAAAGCAACCCAAAACCCCCTACAAAACTACTTACATTTTTATGTGAGGTGCACATCTATGTGTGTGTGTGTTTGTGTGCGCGTCTGGGTGTACGTTTGTGTGTGTGTGTGTGTGTGTGTGTGTGTGTGTGTGTGTTTATATTTTATTTACATCTTATGCATTATTTTTGAATGTTTAATTGTTATTATATGCATTTATAGCGTTGAATATATATTTATTGATATGTATCATATATGTCAGTCAGGGGAGTCGATCCTACTTTGCGGAAATTCGGCGATCACAGAGGGTCTCGGTCCCCATTAACCACAAAAAGTGAGGGTTTACTGTAATAACAATAATACAGGGGGAAAATTATACTGCTACTACTACTATGGAAAGAAAGGGTAGCCCCCATGGCTCCTCAAAGCCCTTTCAAATGCAATAATTGTTTAAGAAACTGTCACTCTAGGGTAGGCCTTTACAGTCACTACCGCAAATGCCTACTATAGCGGTACACCATCGTCTCTCGAGACGTACGGCTGCCGACGACGATGACGACGACGACTACTACTACTACTACTACTACTACTAATAATAATAATAATAATAATAATAATAATAATAATAAATGGGGAGGCACGATGGCACAGTGGTTACCATGCCCACCTGAAAGTGAAAATATCCTGGGTTCGATTCCCGGGCTCAGACATTTCTGTATGGAACCTTTGCATGTTCTCTTAATGTTTGCATGGGGGGTTTCTCGAAGTATTTTGGTTTTCTCCAAAGGTTCAGAAACCTTCACTCGTCGATGTGAGTGTGAGTGCGAAGGGTGGTGTGTGTTGGGCGCCGATCTAACCACGACCCTAATTCGTGATTCAGAAAATGAATGAATACATTCAGGGATCCCTCGTTGCTTCATGCTTCAATTCTTCTTCTTCAGTGTATAGCTTTTTTTTTTTTTAAATATTCATCGAATTAAAAAAAATAAGGAAATTAAGGAAGAATAGTGGGGAAATGTTAAGGAAAAATGCCACAAAAACAAGGCCAATTATGCAAAAAATACCCAAACAAACAAAACAAAAAACAACCCAAAATCTGCCTTCAAAACTACTGTACTTATATTTTTGTGAGGTGCGCATCTGAGTGCGTGCATGCAAATGCACGTTCGTCTGTATGTCTGTGTATTTATATTTTATTTACATCTTATGCATTATTTGTTCATGTTTAATTGTAATTATACACATTTATCACATTGAATATGTATTTATTAATATTAAATACACATATACATGTACGTATACCTCAGTCGGGGTGGGGGTGGGGGGGTGAGCCTACTTCATGGATTTCGGTGATCTCGGGGGGATCTTGGTCCTAATTAACCGCGAAAAGTGAGGGATCGCTGTACTACAAGTAATAATAATAATTATAATAATAGCGCAGAACGTCCACCTCAGAACATGAAGATCCTGTTTGAGTCCCAGACTCAGTGAGACTGTTTGTGTGGCCTTCCTCCAGGTACCGAGTGAGCTGTCCAGGGTGTACTCCGCTCTCACCCAGAAATGGCAAAGATGGGCACGAGCTTCCTTGTCACCCTAATTACGATAAAGAATCTTTAAAAACCAAAAAAGAATGAATGAATAAATGAACCAATCCACTAATTAATGTTTTTTTTTTGTTGGGGTTGCATTCATTCATTCACTTTTTGATCCACTTAATCCTAATTAGGGTCGTGGAGGGCTGGCACCCATCTGAGCAGACTCCAGGTGAGGGCGTGGTACGCTCTGGACAGTTCCGGGTTTGCCAGACCATCGCAGGAACAGCACTCACACAACTATTCATACTCACACCTAGGGGAGATTTGGAACAGCCAATTCATCCTCTGTGCATGATATTGGATTCTGGGAGAAAACCGCAATACCCGGAGGAAACCCACGCAAGCACGGGGAGAACATGCAAACTCCACACAGAAACACCCAGGCCTTCTTGCTGTGAGCCGCCTGTGCTAACCACTACGCAGCTGTGCCACCATTGTTGCGTTTTTTTTTTTTTTTTTTTTTTTTTTTTTTGCTTTAAATACTATTCATATTGTTTTAAGTTTTCGTTTCAGCCGTATTTCTCTGACTTGGCTGAGATATACCAGCTTTTCCAAATACCCCTACTGTGACACTGGAATCCCAGGCCTCTTCAATCTAGATTTAACCTCTGCAGCTAAACCAGCGGAGAATAACAGCGACGCTAAGCGTAGCACAGCTCATCTTCTCAGCAGTCAGAAATATGAGAGAGCGAACTCTCAGGATTTACAGATTTACGTGAGCCACTAGAGTGATGTGCTCCATGCGGCTCTATTTGGAGTCAAAGTTCATATATTTATAAACTGATCTTGTGTTATGGGGTTATCTTAATCATATGATGAAATGCGTCACGTCATACACTGTTCCATTCTGAACGGAACATTGAATCAAGCTGAAAAGATCCTGCGCCGTACAGACAAATGCAGGCAGCAGCTTTTTTTATTGAGCCGGCAGTCTGTTTACTGACAGGTTTAATTGCCTCTAAATACAGACATTAAGTCATTACAGTGTAAGATCACCACACAACATTCAGCTATCCGCCATGGTAGTTTACAACTGTAGTATGCGGTGGACCCATTTTTGAAGCACTAAAGTATTATATTATATATATATATATATATATATATATATATATATATATATATATATATATATATATATATTTTTTTTTTTTTTTATAGGAAACAGGGAATGAGTCCATGATGATATAATATTTATACTGCAATTAATTATACAATGAGAACATTTATTTCGTAATTTTTAATGCATGTTGTCAATATTTTTTAACAACAGCTGCAAGGTTTAAAATGTGATCTGTTAGCATTTTTTACTTTTTTTTTTTTTTTTTTTTCATTTTTATTGTTAAATCCTTTATTTTCACAGACATTAAGTACAGGTGGCGTGGCATTGTAGTGATTAGCACATTCTGGATTCAAGTGCCTGGGCTCGGTGTTCCTGTATAGAATGTGCATATTGTCACCTATGCGCCCCACCGAGTTCTCCTGTTCACCCCCCTCAGTCCAAAGACATGCGCAGTAGGCTAATTGGCTGTTGAAACTGCTGAAGGTGTGAGTGTGAATGATTGTGGGCGTGTGCGCGTTGACCTGGTGACCTGAACATAGTGTACAACACCTTCGAGCAGTTTCACCTGAGATAGGCTGGGATAGGCTCCAGCCTCCCCACAACCATAGGAGGCAAATGATGATGCTACTGTAATATATCATGAAGTACAGGGTGACTCAAAAAACCGGGCTATGCTGTGAACAGCTCAACAGGCCACTGCAGGGCCAAAACATACAAAACCATTCACACGTTGGAATAATTTGGAACAGACAGATAGGCTGATGTACCTGTCTTTGGACTGTGGGAGAAAACCGGAGTAATTGTAGGAAATCCAAGCAGGCACTAGTAGAAGAACATCCACACAGAAATGCATGAGCCTGGGACTCAAGCCCAGACACTTCTTGCTGTGATGCAGACATGCTAACCACTATACCACCCTGACACCTGCATTGTAGATTCCTAGCAAATTAAATCCGTGAATCCAGTTCTTGCCTGTTGGTACCCTGTGTATGCCGGTGCAGCCGGTGGTGTAGTGGTTAGAGTGTTGGGCTCATGATCGGGAGGTTGTGAGTTCAAATCCCACTGAGACCCTCACTGTGCTAAGACCCCTGGGCAAGGTCTCAAGCACAAGTGTGCCTCTGTTCACACAGCAGTATAAATGGATACCAGTAAAAATATACTGGGAAGGTAACCTGCGATGGACTAGAGTCCCATCCAGGAGGAGTTGAACTCCTGATTGCTTCACGCTACGGAAACCGAGGATAAGCATCGGCCTGATGAGCCGCTAGGCTCAGGTGTAAAAACCCAAACAGTTAATCAATCAAAATCAAAACCCTGTGTATCCCAAATCTCCGCCTATATAAATAATACCGTCCTGCTTGATCACAACATTCATGATATTTAGCTTATTTTTGTCAGACGGCCATGGCTCCACCCCATTAATGTCTTTGCTGCACACACACTGGTATAGCTTTTAAACAAGAGTTTATTTTGTGACATGAATTTATAATATTCATAATAATCTTATCAACTATCATACTCATAATTGTTCATTTTTTTATTGTCTTACAGAAAGAGTGGCTATGTCTGAACTGCCAGACCCATCGGGCTCTCTCTGGACAGCTTGGAGATTTGCCACCGCCACCGTCTCCTTCAAAGATGCAGACTAAATCGAAACCTTCCCCTCCCTCTTCCCCAGCTCGAGCTGTCTCCACAACCCCTACACCTCCTCTCAGCTCTTCCCCAACCAAAGCACTCACGCGAACCCCTAGTGTAACTCAGGCGCCAGCTCAGAAATCCGAGCATGACTCAGCCACAGCTGATGCTAAGCTTGTAGCAAAGTCAGCTGCAGTGAAAGCGGATGAGGAACTGGCGGTAGTGGAGAGCACACAGGTATTACCTGAGCCAAACAAAGAGCAAACACTTGACACTGCGTTTAGCAACACAACAGTGGCGTCCATTCCACCTGAACAAGCCATCAGAGCTGCTGGCCCATCTGCTGGCATGATCCCAAGGGATACAGCAGACGCTAAGGGGACAGACGCCAAGCAATGTGAAATAGTAGAGAGAAATAAAACTATACTTCAGACCAATGAGGAGGAGAGACCAGTAGAGACTGATTCACCGCACAATCATGCTAGTAGTATAAGAAAATGTGAAACTGGTGAAAAATACCACAGTGAGGCAACATTTCGTGATAACAATGTTGAGAATAAGTTCGACGGATTGCAGGTGACTGAAGAAAAATTGATAGACGCCAATAAAGCCAATAATGTTATCGCTTCAACTGTAAACAACAAAAAAGCTTATCAGGCATATGATCATAATACTGAGGTGGTTTCAGTCTGGGAAAATCCAACCAAGGAATGCTCTCCTGAGCTATTGCTACTGCCATCTGTACTAGATAATGACAACGGCTCCAAAGTAGATTTGATTTCTGGTCCAATTACAGTGACAGAGGAAGAAATATTTGTTAATATAGGGCAGGAATCAGCTAACATTCTGGAAAGCTTTTGTACACCAGAAGAACCAATACACTATGTTGACGTAGTTAGTGGAAAAGATGAGGTTAAAAATGAAATTATGCATAATAGCGGTTCTGATGCAAAACACTCATTTGCTCATTACTTTGAATACCCAGACAGTACAAAAGGGGAAGGTGAGCAGAATGAGTATGAGAGTGAAACAGGAACAGGAAACGTGTCTCCACATGAATATTCATTTTTGCACTCTGGAAAGTATTTTGATCAGGGGGAAGAGAAGCGGACTGGGAAAAAATCTCAACTCGAGCAAGAGTCGGTAGCGCTAAGTAAAGCACCCAAGTCTACACAAGAAAATCAGTCAGCTCTGTTTGAATCACTGGAATCTGGCAACCCATCTTTGCCATCTTCTAATCAGCTGATAAACTCAGAACTCAAAACAAAATATAACATTTTAGATGAGCATTCACACTATTCTTGCCTGGAATCGTTGAATAGTACTGCACACGCATTGCCTGTATTAGACATCACTGATGAAAATACGTATAAAGGGACAGAGGATGATAACATGGGCACTACTGAAAGTGATGCAAAAGAAACTAGGGTCTTACTACAGACTCAAGTATCTGAATCCTCCATACCTAAAGTGCCTGTTGAATTTATAGCTGCTGAAGAAAACAACAGGACAATAGTAAAAGAACTTGGGGGTTTTAAAAAATATCAGCATCCGGCGAGCTCTACTGGTGGAGAAGGACTTGAAACGTTTTCAGCAGTTGGCAGCATAAGGATATCCGACGAAACTAAAAAACAAAATGAAGAAACATTAGAAGACTCAATTGAGAAAAAATCCTCCAACAAAAGTTATGATCATACTCCTGAATCCACAGATTTTAAGCTAAGAGGGATTACACTCGATAATAACGACACATACAAGGGAGCGATATCCGAAACAGATGAGGCGTATATAGACTTTCAATTGCCCCTCGCCAAAAGGGAAGATATACTCTCGGAGAATACACAATCAGAAGTGGAACCCTCAAATGAAACTGCTCCGAGAAAAAAGGGTGTAGCTGACGAGCAGCACCATGTCAAAGCAGAGACAATTGATAAGCTAGAGTACAGTGACCTAAAACCAGAAACGTCCTCTTCTCTTGCTAAAGCTGAGAAAGTGCAAAATGTTTCAAAGGAAAAAGTAATGAAATCCAACCATGACATTGTGAAGCCTGAAAATGAGTGTGAGGATAAAAAAGCTGATTCACTCGGAGATCAAGAATTTTCTAACCATAGAGAAAATTCAGTGACTGAAGACAGAAAAGTCAAGCAAATCGTAGATGCAGCCTCAAGAAAAGCTCAGAACCAGACAGCTGTACAGGTTGTTTTATCAGAACAGAGAACACAAGAACCTCCATTCTCTGAAGTTGGTGTCATACAATTAAAAAAACAAATTAATTCAGATGGCTATCAGTCAGTTCCATTACCCCAGAAGTTAGATTCCTTTTCCCCAATCCTTGATAAAGAAAATGAAGTATTTAGTAGTGAACAGGAAGTAAAGCCTGGCTTACAACCTACTAGAGAAGTCCCAAAGATCCAATCTAGTATCCTAGATCCTGTAGGAAATCCCAGCCATCCTTGTCCTGTAGATACTAATCAAGACAACGGCAAATCATCTGGGAAAGGGCAATCACCAGACACTCAAGAGAACAATCAAGATGAGACAAAGCCGTTAATTAAACCTAAAGATATTGAGAAGTTGGGGCAGGTAATTGTATCTGGATCAAGGACTGGTGGCGAAAAATGTGTATTTTTTGTTTTTGTTTTTTTTAAATAGAATTGCTGCAAAACTACTCTTGTATTATCATTCTATATTCCATCTTCCATTGTAAATTATACCTTTTTCTCTCTCTTGCAGAAAAAAGAAGATGCTGTCAGGCCTGTGGAAGACAAAATGCTTTTGGAGGAATCTAATAAAACAGACAAAACCAGTCAGGAATCCAGCCCCACAAGTCCTTTAGATCTGGCCAAGTTAGAGAATACTGTTCTTCCAATACTTGAAGCTCAAACAACATCCTCTGAAGATCAGTCACAAAGTGAGTCAGTCAGGCTCACTGAATGCCAACAAGAAGTTTACCCAGAAGTGTCTGCAGCACTCACCTCAGATGATGACAGACACGTAAATGTTCAAAAAGTAAAGGATGATGCTGAGGGCCCTAAAAAAGAGAGAAAAAAGCTGCTTGCCCCAATGGAACTGAAACAAAATTTTCTAGAGGACAGTAGTGAAGGAGAGTCTTCGCCTTCGCTATCTGAGCACGAAGACAAACTGGGAGAAGTAAAAGATATAGGAAGGGACAGTGAAGTGTCAGCAGTAACAGAGATTGTGACAAGAAGTTCTGATGTGAATGTGTCGCCATCTGTTGAGGAAAACCTTACTAAAGGAAAAGTAAGTGCTCAAGAAAGTAAACCATTAGAAGAAGATGTAAAGAAGAGCATCAAAAAGAATGAGACAAGAAAGGCAAAGCCCCTTGTCAAAAACAGTAGTATTATCCCTGAGGATGAGCCAGACAGCAAAAGTCTAATTTTTGTGGCTAAAATCGAGGAATTAAGTAAAAGAGAGCAGACCTTTGAAGACAGTGGTGCTGGTATTCGTCATTTCAAAACGATTGAACTCAACACTGTGGCCACTGTTCGTCAGGCTTCAGATGATGGTGAGCCTGAGAGCCTTACAGATTCCCCTGATGACAGATCCAGAGGGGAAGGTTCCTCAAGCTTACATGCATCCAGTTTTACTCCAGGCACATCTCCAACCTCACTGTCGTCCCTTGATGAAGACAGTGATAGCAGCAGTCCAAGCCATATCAAGAGCAGTGGTGAGGGTAAACAGCATAGGAAAGCTAAGCACCGGCAGCCAGGCCAAATGTTGCCCACCATTGAAGATTCATCTGAAGAAGAAGAGCTGCGTGAGGAAGGAGAGCTTCTAAAGGAACAGGAAAAGCAAAAGAATTCCAGTAAGAAATCAAAGAAAGACAAAGAGGAAATACGGGCGCAGAGAAGACGAGAACGTCCTAAGACTCCACCAAGCAATCTTTCACCAATTGAAGATGCTTCACCTACAGAGGAGCAGCGGCAGGAAGCAGAGATGGAGGAAATCCGTAGATCCTCTTGTTCAGATTTCTCCCCAAGCATGGAATCTGAGCCAGAAGGATTTGAGATCCTTCCAGAAAAGATTGCTGCTGTTCAGAAAGTGTATCATCTGCCAACATCCGTCTCTTTGGATTCTCCAACGGATGAACAATATTCTAAAATGAAGTCCACAGTAAAACAACCTTTGCACACTTCATATGACAATTATGAAGAAATAATGCTCAAAACAAAATCTCCAACTACAGAAGACATTCCACCTGGAAAAGAGTCTTTATACGGTGGCATGCTAATTGAAGATTACGCCTATGAATCCCTTGTTGAAGACTCACATGTAGAGAAAGAACCAGATAAAATTTCTGTACCAGAAAAAGCAAGAAAACTTAGATCACCAGATGAAGTCTATGAAGACATGATGCAGATGAAGAAAGCAATTATGCTTAAAGAGCAACAGCTAAAAGAAGAAAACACAGTTAAAGAACTCCATACAACAGACACGAATGAAGATGGTGTCTTTTCGTGTGTCAGGGATACACCTGACATGTCTGACACTCCTTACACAAGACAAGACACCATCTCCACAAGCATTTCTGGCCAATTTGGGAAGGATGGAAAACCACTGTTGAATGCAGAGGAAGCCTACGAGGAACTTATGAAAAAACAGAAAACAGTCCTGACACCAGGCATCATCCCAACACAAACAGTTCTTGATTTGAGTGATGGACCACAACAAATAGAAGTTACAGCTTCTAAAGCAACAGAAAATTTACCTCAAAGAAGAATTCTCTCTATACCAGATCTGACAGTGACACAGTGTTCTTCAGGCGAGGAGGAATCTGGTGAAGAGAGTACTGTAGAGCAAAATCAGGATGAAACTGTTTCGGTTTTTACATCGACATCTACACATGATACAGTGACCGAACCAACATCATTTACCGTCAAGTTATCTCAGGAAAGAACAACTGATCCTTCAGCATCAGAACCACCCTTAGAGCCTGTTAGGGATTCAGTTTCATCAGGAGCAGAATCATCATCACAGCCGGTGCCATCACACGCTCCTATGGTTGAACCTACAGACCAGCCTGAAATTGTAGATTTGTCAAAGTCTTCAGCCTTAAGTGAAGTTGTTGCTTCATCTACTGACATTTTTAGTATAGTTTCTCGACCAGCTGTTCCAGTTGCATCACCTTTACCCACTGTACCACAATACACTCCAACAGTACCTAGTGTAATATCAACTGCCCCACCTGTTCCTCCCAAGCCAGCAGTTCTACGTAGAGGTGTGTCTCAGGAAAAAGCAGATATTCCTCCTCCCCCTCCCTTACCACCACCAACTCTACCTAAGCCTGCTGTTTATCCCAAAAAGATTCCGCCTCAGGTCCCCCAAAGGACAGTTCCATTTGGTATGCAAAGTACAAGTTCAAATGCACAAATACGGCAACCTATGGCACTAAATTACAAGCCACATGTTCCTCCTCCTGTCCCTCCTAAGCCATCCACAATCCCTGCAGGCCTGACATTCAGTCACAGACCAATGGAGACAGTTAAGCCACCTATAGCCCCAAAGCCAATGTCAAGTGCCCAACAACTTTCTTCCATTTATTCTGCAGTACAACCAAGTATGCTCCCAACAAGTACTGACAGTGGTGCTTTGAATCTGAGTGCTGCAAATGAGATTAAAACAGGACCTACATCGCCTGTAAAAACGCCTACGTCTCCTAGGTTTGGGAAGTCATTATATGATACGTATGTGGTTATTACACTGCCATCTCAGCCAGGTTCACCCACAGAAGGTGTGATGACCCAAGTCCAAATGAACTCTGGTCCGTCATCACCGAGCAAACAGTCTCATTTACAATTCAATTTTCAATCACAGCCACAAACACAACTGCCTCTGCAGCCAACTAGGATACCATTAGCTTTCACCAAAATAACAGAAGCTGTAGAAAGGCACGAAATATGTGATCCAGAAGGGGCCTTTTCAAGCATGAGCCATGTCTTTGAGACAGTTTCAGCTTCACAACCCTCATCTGTAATTCCAAATATCGATGTCCATTTGGTAACTGCTGAAGTCCAGACAACGGCAGTGCCTGTCATGCACGGAAACACATCCCCCTTTCCAACTCCAAGAGCCTCAGAAATACCAGAAGTCCCAGGAGATATAAAATCCCAACCAGTACTAGTACAGAATGGACATGCTTATCATTCTGGAATGATTGTTGATCTGCGTGCTCCAAAGCCAGATGCAGAGATATGTCTGAAAGGTATAGATCTGTCCTCAGAGTCCCAACGACAGTCTATCTTGGCTGATGGGCGGCAAAAAAGTGCAGTCCAGTCATCTGTAATGAATCTAAGCACTGATACCTCATCAGTGTCTGTGGCAACTGACAGCATGACCATCCTCACATGTACAGCCACTATATCATATGTCAACAATAATCTTTCTCATGCCACTTCAATGCCTCTGAAGTTAACAACAGCAAAATCCTTTGAACCTATTTCCCAAATTATTTATCGTCCAGTTGACTCTCAGCCAGAAAAACCAATCAATCTTTCCACAACTGTAGGGAAAACACATTCTGTTCCTGTGACAACAGCCCCGGCAATTGCAAATAACGGTCCTAGCACAAGTGTTCCACTTCAACTGGAAACATGTCTATCTGGCGCAGTTGACCTCACAACTGTTAAACCAGCACAGACAATGGTGTCTATAGATGGGTCTTCTTCAGACATGGTTACTGCAGTGATCACTGAGGATGATGGCAAGCCAGTAGACCTGACAGCAGGAAGGCGGGCAGTGTGTTGTGACGTAGTATACAAACTTCCATTTGCTGGCAGCTGTGCCTTGCAGCAACCCTCAACTCCATTGCCAGAGGATCGTTTTGGCTACAGGGATGACCACTACCAATATGATCGCTCACCCTATGGTATGAGAGCACTTGGTGGAATCAAGCCCTCCATGTCTGACACAAATTTGGCAGAAGCTGGCCTCTTCCTCTATCAGAGTAAGAATAGGTTTGACTACAATGGGGAAATGGAGGGTGCTGTAGATCTGACATCTGGAAAAATGTCTATAGCAGGTCAGTGTGATGTTCCAAATCGTTCTCAGAGATTCCATTTTCAGTTACCTTCACTCATTCCCATCTGAGACTTTTTTTTCTGAATTTTCGATTGTGCTCCATGT
Source organism: Plotosus lineatus (assembly GCA_024760905.1). Classification (NCBI taxonomy): domain Eukaryota; kingdom Metazoa; phylum Chordata; class Actinopteri; order Siluriformes; family Plotosidae; genus Plotosus; species Plotosus lineatus. Next base: position 12,207,478 of record CM045733.1, read on the forward strand.
TTAATTTTTATTTTTGGACTTTGCATGCTTCTAATTTCTATTTTTTTTTTTTTTACATTTTTATATTGAAGTGTGTGTCTCTGCATGCCAATCTATGGGCTTTGCATTTCCCAGAAGGCTGCAAAAACATTTGTATTTTAAGGTTTTTTTTTTTTTTTTTTGGGCTTGGCTTTTTGTCTTTACCAAGACTTGCTGTAAATGTGGTGCAGTCTTATTATTTACAGTATGAACTTTTAACAGGTGAAGCTGTGGACTACTCAAGCAAAGCTACTGGGGCATTTACTGGAGTTACCTTCCCCCAATATTCCCAAGCCAGAGTAACTGCTGCTGTAGGAACTCCCTTTGGAAGTTCTAGTGTTCTGAGATCTTCAAATGGTGTGGTTTACTCCTCTGTATCAGCACCAGTTCCTTCTACATATGCTATAACTACTCAACCAGGATCTATTTTCAGTACAACATACAATTCCCTGTCAGGCATGCATACTAGTGACACAATGCCATCATTGTCAAAGCTACAAAATCAACCCCTTACAAGATCCCATAGTTTCCTTTCCACTGTCGCTGTGACTACAGCAGAGGAGCAGGATGACATACCTTTAAATCTTGAAATAAGTGTTTCGAAGAATATTTTCCCCACTGGCCGACCAGAGATTGCTCCAGCGATAACCACAGCAACATCACTAGACTACACAGATGCCTCCCTTGAGGCAATTGCAGCATCACTAGAAGCTCTCTCTTCACCCATGATTCCAGGTGATGAAAAGTATCAAATGGAACGTGAGCTCCTTGAAATAGAGAAGATAAAACAGCAACGCCTTGCTGAGGAACTAGAATGGGAAAGACAAGAAATCCAACGCTTTCGGGAGCAGGAGCAGCTCCTAGTTCAGAAAGAGCTTGAGGAGTTGCAGGCCATGAAGCAGCAGATACTGTGTCAACAAGAAGAAGAGAGGCAAGCTCACCTCATGATGCAAAAAGAGACATATGCTCAGCAGCAAGAACAGTTGGAACAGATTCAGAGGCTCCAAGAGCAGCTCAGGCAGCAATTAGAGGAGCAAAAGTTCAGACAAATGTACCCAGGTGAGATCCAGGAGGAAACGTTTGGTCATATAGTGGGGACAGACAAAAGAATGGACAGTGGTTGTCAGACTGATGAAGAAGACAATACTGAGAAGACTTACTCTGCAGGAAGAAAAAAGAAGACTACCAAAAAAAGTGTAGACAGTTGTGTGCAAACCGATGATGAAGACCAAGATGAGTGGGATGTTCCCACTCGTGGTCGACGTATGAGGCCACGAAGTGGTAAATACAATACTGTTGATAGTTGTGGAGTTTCAGTGCAGGCACTTACAGAGATTTCTGTACAAACAGATTCTTCTGGAACGCTTAGAGGACATACTGTCCAGACAGACACTAGAGTTGATTTTCCTAACTCTGATAGAACGTCCTCTCCTAAGAGACGTCCTACCCCTTTAGAAATAAGCCAGTCTCCACAACTCAAAGCAGATACCTCCTCTCTACATGTTTCTCCTGTTCCACCAAAATCCCCCAAAGTCCTGTATTCACCAATATCTCCTTGTATATCCCCTAGTAAGTCCCTTGAGTTTGTTCCATATGAAAAATCAAGTGGAGACACGAGTCCACAGAAAATCTGTTCTGCAGATCCATCCAAGGGGGTTCCTGGTAGTCCAAGGGCAAAAGTCATGCAGCGGTCATTGTCTGACCCAAAACCAATGAGTCCTACTTCAGAGGAAAGAGCAACCAACTTCCAATTTTCTGAGGGTTACTCTGTGAGTATATGTTTATAGAATTAATGTTTGAGGATTGCTTTTCTGATCCTAATTGAATATTCAAGGATGCATCATCATAGTATTTATTATGCTAATATTATGAAATACAAGGGCGGCCTGAAAGATTCATAGGCTGACCATGATACCATTAAATTTGACTAAATGGGTTTTATTTTTCAACTTAAATTATATCAGTGTAGCAGTGCTTGAATTCCCTTGGTATAGAAGTCCTCAAGTTTCATTGCCCTGCCTTTAGTCCAGCTTAGTCAGCCAGTAAACTTTTCAGCCCACTCTCATACATATGTTTAACCACTTAATTACTGCCAGTGCTGTGTGTTTACTTCCACTGATTTTTACTATTTACTATACTTTTACTAGTTTTACTTTCGTTTGATTTAAATATGGGTGGCATGATGGCATAGTGATTAGCACTCCAAACTAATAACAAGAAGTTGGCCATCTCAGCCAAGTCAGGGCGAGGCCAGGGTACACCCTGGACAGCTCGCCAGGCCATCGCAAGGCCAACACTCACATGACCATTCATACTCACACTTGCACCTTGGGGTGATTTGGAACAGCAAATTAACCTACTGTGTATGGTTTTGGACTGTGGGAGGAAACCTACGCAAACGCAGGGTGAACATACAAACTCCACACAGTAATACCCGAGCTGGGAATCAAACTCAGGACCTTCTTTCTGTAAGGTGGATGTGTTAATCACTATCCCACAATGCTGCCATGTTTTTTTGTTAGTTAGTTAGTTAGTTTGTTTGTTTGTTTGTTTTGTTAGCGTGCTTCTTCCCTGTACAGATGCTCCCCGACTTACGTTTTAGTTAGGTTTCGGACGGCCGAACGAAACAATTATTATAAACATAACATTGGAAAATAATATCAAATATACCAAATAATATCAACATTATTTTTCAAATAAATTAAATTCAAGCAAAATAATTTCAAATAGATAAATTTTAATCAAATTCACTCATCAAATATCAAATACAGTATCAAATATAACCTTTAACATGCTCTATGATGCGATCTTTCTGCTTCTAAATGGTTCCGATGGTCGACAGAGCCATTTGGAAGAAACGTGCAACATTCACACGTTTTTCACCAGCATTAATTTTCAAGTTTCCAACGAGATGGCTTGCTACTTTTTCTGATTACTGCTATCACTAGTAGGCTTACGCTTCTGACCAACCATATTTTCTTAGGGTTACAAAAGTCCACAAAATAGTGTAAACACAAAGATCACAGAGACAACGTATTAACACAAGGGTAACACGCGGTGAACTGGGAAGAAGGAGGGCACGCTCGGTCTGTCGTTTGTAAACAATGGACGCAGAATCATGCGGAAGTAGCGTATTACGTCAGCATACTACATAGGTACGTCTCGAACTACAGAGAGCATGGTAAACTCAAATTTTTGCCTTTTTTTTTTAAACGTAAATTCGAAAAATACGTAAAATGAATGAACGTAAAGCGGGGAGTATCTGTACCATTAAAAAAAACAAACTCACTCACACAGCACTATAAAATACTCTTGAGAGTAGATACACTATAGCATTTTTAGAAGCAACTGACCGTGTATCTGCTCTCTACTTAACAATATGCAGAATTTGTTTGAAATTTAAAGTACAATTCAAACACATTTGCAGTTGCAATCCAAACATATCCTCAATAAAAGCAATTCAAAAATGTTGTTAATACTGTTAAAATTACTTTAAAGATGAAACCAGTACAAACCTTAAAGTATATATTAGGCATAACAACCATTAGAGTTGCGGGGAGGCTGCGGTCCATCTCAGATAACTGTACAAGGGCAGAGTACACCCTGAACAGCTCGCCAGGCCATCACAGGTCAATTGTGTACATTTTTTAAAGTACCGGTGTATTATTTATCCTATTTACTTTTAGTAAGTTTTTAAAAAGGCAGTGGTGGCCTGGTGGTAGGGTGCTGGATTAATGATCTCAAGGTTGGAGGTTGAAGCCAATAACTGGGTTATTAAAGACCGGCCATGTGTCTGACTGTCTGTGGTGAAAGGTTCTTGTGAAAGAACCATTGCTGACTTTTCATCAAGAGTAGCTGCATAGCTGTCAATTGTGTTTCTGCTCTGCGATGGCCTGGCAAGCCGTCCAGTGTGTTCTCTGCCCTTGCCCAGAGTCAACTGAGATGTGCACCAGCCTCCCCACAAGTCCTATTAGGATTAAGCGGTTCAAAGATGAAAGATCTTAAATATGCATTACAGTCCACTAATCCAGGCATTACATATAACATATTAGTATTATGTTTATACGAAAATAAATAAAAGTCATATTGTTTTTGCTCAGAGGCAAAAAAATTGTGTCATTGTGAGATGTTTATACTCTGTAAGCTGATTTTTGATTTTTTGTTGTCCTATAGCAGGGTAAAGGATCTCCAAATAGCACTCCAACTGGCACACAAAAGAAAGTGAAGCGAACTCTTCCTAATCCACCTTCAGAGGAAGAGGCTGCCAATTCTGGCCAAACAGCATACAGCACTGCTTCTGCCCGTCGTCGGCTTTGTCGAAGCTCCAACATGGCCAGGGCAAAGATTTTACAGGATATTGACCGTGAACTAGATTTGGTAGAACGGGAATCCTCAAAACTTCGTAAGAAACAGGCTGAACTAGATGAGGAAGAGAAAGAGATTGATGCGAAACTGCGTTATTTGGAGATGGGCATCAACAGGAGGAAGGATGCTTTGCTTAAAGAAAGAGAAAAGAGAGAAAGGGCATATCTGCAAAGTGTTGCAGAGGACCGTGACTACATGTCCGACAGTGAAGTGAGCAATATCCGAGAGACAAGAAGAAGTGATGATGGTGATGAAGTGGGTGGACTTGGACTTGAGAGACCCCACACTGCTCCACAGTCAGAACTAGATGAGTTTGTTCCTCCACAGACTAAATATGAATATGGCAAGTATTCCCAGTACCATTACCCACATTATCAACAGTCTCTGTACCAGACTCAACAGCCCTACCAGTCCCAATCCATCTACTCTTCTGTGCCCTCGCTCACTGCTTCGCAGCAGCACAGCTACAACCAGATGCTGCTTCTACAGCAAAAAGCAAGACAACAGGCTGCACTTTTGTCTGAACTAGATGCCACCAAAGTATCCACCAATTATGACAACTCATCATATCTAGGAGGAAAATATGGCAATCATCTTGATTTACATGGTCTGGAAGACCGTGGCGGTAGCATAGCAGGAAGCCCCATGTCCAATGTGTCTGCGGACTCTTTTTATGCTGACTTAGAACAACATCACCAACCACCAAGAAGTTACCTGCTTCTGGAGGATACATCTGAGCTAACAAAGGGCACATCTGGTCTCTCATCTACCAGTTATGGAATTGCTGAAAGGGAACTTGCCAAAGCAGAGCGTCTGCTGAGACGTACAGCAGCAGACGTTGGCACTGATTACCTTGGCAGCTCCTCAAGAATTCATTCCTATGGAAAGACTCAAGATGATGAAGATCCAATGGAAGAACCATATGAGCTGAAACTTCTAAAGCAGCAATTGAAGCAAGAGTTCAGAAGGAGCACAGGAGGGACTGAGAGCTTAGAACAGTTGGCTAACCTGACACATCACTATAGTACTAGCACAGGAGTAACTAGTGGAAACTATAGGGGTTTCCCAAAGACAGATAAGTACAGTATAAGTAGATTAACTTTGGAGAAACAGGCAGCGAAACAGCTTCCAACATCCATGCTTTACCAGAAGCACAAGAGTACAAGCAGCATAGGAAAATACTCCATCCAGGACAGTAGGGCTTTAGACACAGATTATAATTTCTTGGGGTCTAGTGGTGCCTCACCAAGGTCAAGCAGATTGCTACAGGATGAGATCACTTTTGGGCTTCGTAAAAATATTGCAGAGCAACAGAAGTACTTGGGCTCAACCTTAGGGGTCAATCTGGCTGGTTCACTTAACTTGGGCCAGAGTCTGAATTTAAGTTCTGGTGTAAGGTCAGCTCTGGGAGAGGACTCTGCTTATCCAAGTGGGAGCCGCTCAAGGCCTTCCTCTAGGCCGTCCTCTATGTACGGCCTGGATCTGTCAATAAAAAGGGACATCTCAAGCTCCTCCTTGAGGCTTAAATCAGAGGGTGACCCTTCCTCAGAGACTTCTGCCTATCAGGCGCCATCAGGTAGGACAAAGCCTACCAGCTTGCCTCTTGGTCAGGGTGGGCGTGGGCGAATTCCAATTGTGGCACAAAACTCTGAGGAAGAGAGCCCGTTGAGTCCGGTGGGTCAGCCGATGGGTATGGCACGGGCATCAGCTGGTCCGCTCCCGCCTATATCCGCCGACTCCCGTGACCAGTTTGGGTCATGTCTCTCTCTTCAGGAACCCCAGCAGCAGCATCTCAGGGAGGATCCTACCAGAGGACGCAGCTATATGCTCATAGATGACCTGCAAGGCACAATGTCTGATAGTGAAGGTAATTCTTATCGTCTTCTGCTAGGATTCCAGATCCTTTCTATTTGCTTCAGTTTTCTTTGGCTGCCATTTGCTCTTTCTTCTCCTGAATATGACATAAAAATCTTTGTAAAATGCCTTCATTAATCAGTTGACTGTGGTGCGAAGAACAATATAAAACTCTCCGTGTTCTTGCTTGTTGTTGTTGTTTTTTTATGATTTTATTAATTTACTATTTTTTCCCTTTGGTTATATGTGAATGTTTAATATTTTATATGTTTGCTGTTTGTCTTTTTCATTCCATATATTGTGTATATGAGATTATATGAATATGTTCCATTTAATTTGCTTGTACGTACTTGAAAAAAATGCATGACTTGTATGTGTGTGATTCAAAGAGGATTTGTTTTTTAGCCTAACATGTTCTGTGAGTTATAAACTATAAAGTATATTAATCTAATTATTTTTCGAAGAAAAAAATAACAATTATCTCATAGGCAGCAAATGCTGCAGTGTAATTGTAACTGAAATATTAAGAAATAAGATTTTAAAGTGTGGATGTACTGCCCCATTTGGCCATAGCTACCTGTTACTTGTGATTAATTTTATATCGACAGTATGATTTCAGGATAACTCTGAGTCTCGCAGATAATATTAAAACAAATAAATGGCTGATTACATAATAAAGTAAAGAAATGAGCACCAAATGAAAGCAATACACACCAGCAACAATATTTTTTTATTATTCATTCATTTTCTAAACCTCCTAATCCTATTAGAGTCTTTTGGACCCTGCTGCCCATCTCAGCCAATTCTTGCCGAAGGCAGAGTACACCCTGAATGGCTTGCCGGGCCATTGCAGTGCCAACACACATACGACCATTCGCACTGATATCTAGGGGCAATTTGGAATGATAAACCATTAATAGAGGGGCTTGAACCCCCAATCTAGGGATGAGTAATCCAGTACTCTACCACCGGCCCACCACTGCCCATAGTAGTCGTAGCGGTGGTGGAAAAATAAAAATTATATGCGAATATGACAAAAATCAGGGATCCCAGATTCCGCTATTTAGCGGATTTCCGATATTTTTTCAGCTTCAGGGTCCTTGCGGCCCCATTGACCCCTAGTTGAAATATTTCATTTCCTCTATTTCTGAACTTGTTTCCTCTATTTTTTCTAAACCTTGCTGGGATCCCTGAAAAATATGTACAAAGAATGACACACACACACACACACACACACACACACACACACACACACACACCCGATCCCACATTTTTAAGTAATAATTTTTTTAAAAGGTGTGCAAATAATAATATATAAAAAACATTTTGGATGAAGTTTCATGTGTGCATATAATAATGTGATCATTTTTAGGTTCTTTTATTTAATTTGGAAATGTGGGAGGTATTTTTGGGTCACTCTGTATATCTTTAGTCATCTTGTTTCATTTGTTGGCCTTTAATTTTGGTAATTTTAATTATATTATTAAATAATTGAACCTTTTTTATTAAATTGTATTTAGGTTAGCAGTCATTTTTAAAGAAAATATGGATATTATACAACATTGAAAACAGTCCTCTCAGTGATTTTCGTTGTAATGTTCTGAGGTTATTTTCACCGAATGTTTGATTGCATGCATCTCTTGTGCTCTCAGAGTAATAAATAAATACATTGCATGTACTGTCCTGTTGCTTGGGAATAAACATTCTTGCTTGCTTGCATGAGGGTTTACACACTTCTGCATGCCCTGCTTTTCTTTCCATATACAGTATTTCTTTCTGTTTAAACTGTGAATAATATAACATACACAAAATACGACACCAATGCTTACATTGTTTATAAATTAATATTGTCTCTGCTCAGTGATTCTGTACATTTTAATTTCATTTCATTTTTATGGTCGCCACACATTTAATACCATATGATGAACACATCATATGTTCCATTTGGAAGTAAATGCATTTGCCTTGGTTACAGCACTAAGTGACTCCCTGATGGGTCTGAACAGAGATGATCCAGGAAACACACATGAAAATGTCACAAACGGTAGAGTATAACCATCTTAGCTTTCAGCTCCCCTCATCCCTACCTCCTAACACCCACCCTCTGATTCCCAATACTAAGCTTACCCGCTGTTCCATATCCACCCAACTATCAACCACCCATACACCCATGATCCACTGAAAAATTCATCTCCATGACAACATATGGGGAGTATGATAAGCACACATTAATACTGTCTGTTTAGTAGTAGGTCAGTAAGTTTTGTTGCATGATCCGCTCTCTAAATTTGACCTAAAATTCTAAACAGGGTCCAATTCCAACACTTTCAACTATAAACAATGTCTCACCTGGCAGTCATTTACATATCAGTCATCAATTAAATGTATTACTAAAATGTTATGTCATTATAAACATCATTTAAAAAATACATTTCAATAAACACACTTTATACTTTACTTGAAATCAAAAGATAGTCTTCATTTTCATATATATATACAGCACTTTGTAATCATTCTTCTATAATCACCTGAAGAGAGAGGATGGTTTCACCACCCCTCGAAACAGATCTGTAGTGATAAATGGAGTTTCAATAGAAAGTCTTTGTCCTGTCCTTTTGGTATATATATATATATATATATATATATATATATATATATATATATATATATATATATATATATATATATATATATATATATATATATATACATACAGGATTCCCTCACTTTCTGCGGTTGAAGGGGACCGAGACCCCCCCCTCATGACCATCGATTTCCGCGAAGTAGGATTGACTCCCCCTGACTGACATATACGTACATGTATATATGTATATAATATTAATAAATACATATTCAACACAATAAATGTTTATAATGACAATTAAACATTCAAAAATAATGCATAAGATGTAATTAAAATATATATATATATATATATATATATATATATATATATATATATATATATATACACACACATACAGACGCGTGCACACATAAAAATGTAAGTACTGTAGTTTTGTTGGGGGGTTTTGGGTTGGTTTTTTTGTTAGTTTGTTTTTGTTTGTTTATGGTTTTGGGGTTTTTTTGCATAATTGGCCTTGTTTTGCGGCATTTTCTTTAACTTTTCCCCTATTTTCCTTAATTTCCTTATTTTTCTATGAATCTTTTTGAAAAAACCCACAATGCACTGAGGCACGAAGTAGCGAGGGATCGCTCTATATATATATATATATATATATATATATATATATATATATATATATATATATATAAACTACACCAAACTATCCATGTATCACACCAATGTTTAAGCTATATTTTGTATTTTTAGGTTTTTCACACTATATTTGAGTTATGGTATTGAATAGTTAAAACTTCTGAATGGCCTCACAGCAAGGATGTCGGGGTTTGAGTCCTGGGCTTAGCGAGGGTGTTTCTGTGTGGAGTTTCCGTGAGTTTCCTCTGGATGCTCCAGTTTCCTCCCATAGTGCAAAGACATGCACATTAAGGCCGTTTCAAATTGCCCCTAGATGTGAGTGTGAATGGCTGCGAGTGTGTTGGCCCTATGATAAACTGGCATGCTGGTCAGAGTGGATGCCGTCTTTGCCCAAAGTCAGCTGAAATAGGCTTCAGACTCCCCATGAGAGTAGTAATTATTTTCTATTAGCATCACAGGGACAATAAGCACACACAACCCAATCACATCCACTCTTACAGGCAATTTGGAACAGCTAATTAGCATAATGTCGATGTCATGGACTGTAGAAGCAAACAAGAGTGCCCTGAGGAAACCCACACAACCACAGGGGAGAACATACATACTGCCCACAGACATGCTCTCGCTGAGCCCAAGAATCTGTTGATGTAAAATACTAGCTACTGCATCATTGTAAACCCCCCCACCACCACCACCACCACCACAATAAAATTAATAATTTCTAAATTATTAGCATTCGCAATTTTAAAATTTCGATGTAGTTAAGACCTTAGTAAGTTTAAAATACATATGAGGTTCATGAACAATTCTCCATCCAGAACATTTCAAGTTTCTTTCTATTCAAGGTTGAAACATGTTAATTGTTGGATTTGTTTTGCTCATTTCTGACCAGTTTCTTTAATCCAGATACTGACTGTGATGATTACAAAATTCAGCCTTTTGCATCAAGTTTGCATTGATTCGGATACGTATGATAATTTCAGATTCACGATTCAATTGGAAACTTAGTTTACAGCCGAATCCCTGCCTTCTGACTATACAAAGTCATAGGTGAAATCCTAAATGTACTAAATATTTAAAGTTCTGATATTCCACTAAGCCACCAGTACAACTCTGATTTTACTCTTATTCGCTGCTCCCTGTGATTTTAAACTCCTGGGCAGAATTTTGTCAATACAGTTTTAGTTTAAATAGTTTATTCTCCCAATTTTTGCTAGAATAAAACCATAAATATTCTCCCCTTGCACGATATCCTGAGTGCATGTTTGAAATACAAGATGAATAGTATGTTCACTGGAAACTCTACAATCCAGCTGTTTCCACTGTTTATCTTTGACCCTTATGCTTTAAAAAAAAAAAAAAAAAAAAAAAAAAAAAAAAGCCAGGGCTCTCATGTATAAATTAGTGAGCAGTTGTTAATAGGATCGACTCTAATCTGATTTTTCTGAAGCATACCATCTCCGCCGAGAGGAAACGGACTGGTTTGACAAGCCTCGAGAGGATGGACCGGGCATGGACAGGAGACAGGTGAAGAATGACTCAACATTCAAATGCACACATATTACACAGTCCACATTCTTTTAACATAAATCATAATTTCAGATGCTTAATATGTGTAGGATGAGATGAACACACTGAAAGAAAAGAACATTTATGAGAATTGCTTTGCTGTTGTGTAAAACTGTCCACGCTTATATGATATGGTGCAGATGAAGTCCCTGCAGTACCCATTTTCCCACGCAAGAATAAAACTACAAAGGGATCCTAAAGACCGCAGTGTATCAGGTAAATTACTAATGATAATAATAGCACTCGTTTGGATATTAAATCTAGAAAGAAGAAAAACTTATGTAAAAATTATCACGTATTATTTATTTAATGTGTGTACTGTATGGATTAATGCAGCCATGGGGGGGGGGGCACAACCCAGTGTTCAACCTCACGCCGGTCCCAAACCCGGATAAATGCAGAGGGTTGCGACAGGAAGGGCATCCGGCGTAAAATTTCTGCCACATTTCTCATGCAAATGATCAAAACAAAATTTATCCCAGATCGGTCGAGGCCTGGGTTAACAACGACCACCATCAGTGCTGTTAACCAACATGGTGCTGGTGGAAATTGGACTACTGTTGGGCGCGGAGGAGAGGCGGAAGGCATCGGCGGAGACAGAAGAGGAAAAGAATGAGTCTGGAACTGAGAGTAGGGACTTTGAATGTTGGAACTATGAAAGAAAAAGATAGAGAGCTGGCTGACATGATGCTGAGGAGGAAGGTGGACATACTGTGTGTTCAGGAGACCAGCTGGAAAGGTAGCAAGGCTACAAGCTTAGGAGCAGGGTTTAAGCTGTTTTATCATGGTGTGGATGGGAAGAGAATGAAGGGAAAAGTGTACAAGACGGTGATGAGGCCAGCGATGTTGTATGGTTTAGAGACAGTGGCCTGGGGAAAAGACAGGAGGCAGAGCTGGAGGTAGCAGAGATGAAAATGTTGAGGTTCTCTTTGGGAGTAACGAGGATGGATAGGATCAGGAATGAGCACATCAGAGGGACAGCACATGTAAGATGTTTTGGAGACAAAGTCAGAGAGTCTAGATTGAGATGGTTTGGACATGTACAGAGGAGCGATAATGAGTATATTGGTAGTAGGATGCTGAGGTTGGAACTAGCAGGCAGAAGGCCTAGAGGAAGACCAAAGAGAAGATTTATTGATGTGGTGAAGGAGGATATGAAGGTAGTTGGAGTAAGAGTAGAAGATGCAGAGGATCGGGTGAAATGGAGGCAGATCATTTGCTGTGGCGACCCCTGAAGGGAACAGCCGAAAGGAAAAGAAGAAGACTGTGGATTATAATGTAGATACACACGTTTTCAGACAAAAGCAGAATGAGGGCTGCTGGGATTTGCATGTAAATGTGACATTGAAAATCTCCAGGAGAACTTTCTGGTTTTGTCAGATTTACAGTAAAAACTTCACAAACTCTCCCTGAAATACTATTTTTTAAAGCAAAGGGTCATCACACCAAATATTGCCTTTGCTTCATTTATTACTGTTTACTGTGCAGGATAGAATTTTTATATGCAGAAACTTTTAATTTAGTAATTATTTATATGTAAGTATAAGGTGTCTTTGCTTTACAGTATTTCTTTTCATGTGTCTAAAGCTTCTGTAAGATACCATATGTATAAAAAGACAAAAAAGTGAAACAAGGCATTTATATTAATCTACATTATTGATTAAACAATACAGTATCAGCGACAGTTCCCAATCACCTGGCTATAAATTTATGAAAATTATTACAAAATAAAATACCAAGTTCAATATAAGTTTCAAAGCTGGAAGTACAAATATCTAAAGTTTTACTGTTCAGAGGATCAGCAAAATGTTTTGGAAATGAAGAATGTAAAGATTGAATTATATAGTACAGTAACCCCCCTCCCATTCGCGGTACAGCACTCGCGCCACAGCATATTCGCGGATTAGCGGCAAACCCGGAAGTTACTAGTACGTGATTCAAATTTAGCCAATGGCTGAGAGCTTTTGTTTCTCCCTCCTGCTGATTGGTTGCAGATGATGTGTACACCTCTTTTTTTTCCTCCTTCGCGCACATGTCATCAACATTATTGCCTGAATTGCGATTTTTTTTTTTTAATGTGTTTGTAATTATTATTTCAGCACTATGATTCCACTCAAACGTCCTGCATCTTCTCTAGCTTCTAGTAAGATAAGATAAGATAAGATACAGCTTTATTAATCTCACAATGGAGAAATTCACTGTTACAGGCTCTTGAGGTACTATCAGTAGGGGGTGCAAAAATAGATACAAGTACGAACATACACACATACATATATAAGTAAATAAATATTAATATAAATAAATAATTATAATAGTAAGGAGCCTAAGCACTTTATTCATTCATCAATATTATGAGAGATTTCCTTTCGGCCTTTTTCCTTTATCAGGGGCCGCCACAGCGAATGATTCGCACGTTTGATTTGGCGTAGGTTTTTACGTCGGATGTCCTTCCTGATACAACCCTTTAGCAAGGGACAGAATAACGCTGACGGTTCTGCAGCTACTCTTTTACGAAAGTCCGCAATGGTTCTTTTACATGAACTTCTCACCATAGACAGTAAGAGACATGGCCCGCCTTTGATAACCCAGTTAGCTGCACTGGGGGGGGGGGGACAGTGACAACCTTGTGGAGAGTGGGACTCGAACCCCCAGCCTTAGGATCAGCAATCCTAACCAAACCCTATACCGCTAGGCCACCACTGACCCTCATTAATAAATATTATCATAGTACAAAATTTAAAAAAAAGTTTTTACTTAATCATGACTACATTTTACTGAATTAATGAGTAAGACTATATATACACTAGTATATATATATATATATATATATATGTATACGTGTGTGTGTGTGTGTGTGTGTGTGTGTGTGTGTGTGTGTGTGTGTGTGTATATATATATATATATATATATGGCTATAGAATGTGTTTAAGAAGCATATTTTAGTGCATGTAATATCAAACATCGGGTTTTAAGACCACGTCAATAATTCGCTGGTTTTCAGGATCCGCAGGAAGGAGCAGAACGCAACCCCCACGAATAACGGGGGTTACTGTATTATGCAGGACGGGGCAGTGGTGGTCTAGTGGTATAGGCCGCTGGATCGCTGATCCAAAGGTTGGGGGTTCGAGTCCCACTCTCCACAAGGTTGTCACTGTCCCCCCCAGTGCAGCTAACTGGGTTATCAAAGGCGGGCCATGTCTCTCACTGTCTATGGTGAGAGGTTCATGTAAAAGAACCATTGCTGACTTTCGTAAAGAGTAGCTGCAAAGCCGTCAGCGTGTTTCTGTCTCTCGCTGAAAAGGGTTGCGACAGGAAGGGCATCCGACTTAAAAACCTCTGCCAAATCAAACGTGCGAATCAGATGATTCGCTGTGGTGATTCCCGAGTGAAAGGGAAAAAGCCGAAAGGAAGACAGAGAGACAGACTGTATTATGCAGGACATTTTAGCCAAATTGGAATTGAATAGTATCCCACGTAGCTTGGAATCCTAAAGCAATACGTTTTCCTCTTACGGAAAGAACATGGTTTGTTGTCTTCTGGTCTAAACAAGCCTTATAGACAGCAATGAAAGGCAAATTCAGCCAAAGCGATAAGTATAATAGAGTATTGATTACTCTCAGGCCTATAATACATGTATCATAAAAAGGCGGGAAGGTTTTGCACTGTAATTTGGCTACCAGGGAACCCGTCCATGTCTTTCCCCTTAAGTTATGCACATCATCTTCATTTACTTAGTCTGTTATGTCGTCTGTTGACAAATTAAATGTTTTGGACAAGAAAATTAAAGGCTTTTGTATGTTTATTTCTAATTTTAAATGGTATAAATATTACGACTGTACACTATTCAGTACAAGTGTAGATATTGGAAATGGGCAGATATTTCATGTCATGAATTTCATGGAATCTTTTATGATTCATAACAGCCTAAAATGGCTTTTAATGCATTATTTCATTATACATTTTGATTATTTTGTGGGGCAGCTGTAGCCTAATTGTCAGAGAAGCAGCTTTGGGACTGAAATGTCACTGGTTCAATTCCCAAACCAGCAGAAAAAATGTGTGGTGGTGGGAGACTGCGCTGCACCTTCTCCTCCTCCACATAAATAGCTGAAGTGCCTTTGAGTAACGCACCGAACCCCCAACTGCTCTCTGGGGTCCCCAATGTGTGTGGCAGCCCACTGCTCCAAGTGTGTGCGTGTGTGCATGCGTGTGTGTGTGTGTGTGTGTGTGTGTGTGTGTGTGTGTGTGTGTGTGTGTGTGTGTGTGTGTGAGAGAGAGCTCATTTTGGATGGGTTAAGTACAGAAGCAATAATTTTCGTTGCAGGATTCATTTATTCATTCATTCATTTTCTGAACCGCTTAATCCTTATTATGGTCGTGGGGAGGCTGGCACCCATCTTAGCTGACTCTGGTTGAGTGCAGGGTACACTCTGGACAGCTCGCCAGCTATTCTTGTCGAAAGTCAGCAATGGTTCTTTTACATGAACCTCACACCATAGACAGTGAGACACATGGCCGTCCTTTGATAACCCAGTTAGCTGTCCTGGGGGGGGGGGAGTGACAACCTTGTGGAGAGTGGGACTCGAACCCCCAGCCTTAGGATCAGCAATCCAGCACCCTATATCACTAGGCCACTACTGAACCTCATTAATATATATTATCATAGTACAAAATTAAAAAAAAAGTTTTTACTTAATCATGACTACATTTTACTGAATTAATGAGTAAGACTATATATACACTAGTATATATATATATATATATATATATATATATATATATATATATATATATATATATATATATATATATATATATATATACATAAATAAAAAAATCGGTGAGAGTGGTGCTTGAACCCCCAACCTTAGAATCAGTGATCCAGCACCTTTATCACTTGGCCACCACTGCCCCACCATGCCATCATTGCCTCCACCAGGCCACCACTGCCCCCACCATGCCATTACTGCCACCATTGCCCCTGGATTAATACAAGATCTCAAAAAAATTAGGTTCTGCTTTAAAAATAACCCTGAATTTGGAAATGGAAGATATTTTCTGAACAGCTAATTGTTTTATTTGTTATGTACTGCATTTAAGATGGTTAATGCTAAATTAACACTGTAATTAGGGTTAAAAATTACACATTTAGCAAAGCAAACAAAGTACTGTACTTTTGTGAAATTCCCAGGGTCCTTTGCACAGGTGTGGTATCTCCCGTAACACCGCCCACCCAACTAAGGTCAGGCCCCCGTCCATATATGGGAAAGGACTCCAGTGCGCCTCTTTTGATTTTTCCTTGTAGACGAGCACTCATTTTGTTAATTAAAGGTGTTTTGTTCATTAAAGCTATTGTTGATGTGGACATCGTAAGGCAACGAAGTCTTAACAGAATGTATTTCATTTAATTCATTAACAGATTTTTTGACGTCTCGACTAATTGCTGATTGCCATTAACAGTGAAGTATCCACTGATAGATTTCTGTATGTTAATGAATGTGAAAATATATGCAAATATGAAATGCAAATGAAACGAGTTCATTCCACCGATATCTTTACACATAATGTAATTTGAAGATCTAAATAAAAATGTAAGGAGTAAGATTTTTTTCTTTCGAAAATTTGATTAAGTAAGAGTACAAGTACTTTAATACGACTCAAGTTAAGTTTAAAACCTCAGTGTAATACTTATAGTATGCGTATAGTTATATTTATATCATTAAATGGTTTTTCTAATTATGGCAGAATTATAACTACAGAAATGACAATAAACTAAAGTCTGAATATATTAAAATCCTAATTTGCATGTGATTTGCTGCATATTATTAATCATTTTAGTAAATGTACTTGAACATCAAAATGAGATGCTTTTTAATTTAAGGTCTTTGCAATGGGCCTGCAGGCAACGGACTGGGCATCCGGATAATCGGGGGTAAAGAGGTTCCTGGCACTGATGGGGAAATTGGAGCATATGTAGCCAAAGTCTTACCTGGAGGAGCAGCAGAACAGTCTGGGAAGATTGTAGAAGGTAAGGCTTGAAATGCAAAGTGCACTTTTTTTTAAAGAAAAGCTTTTTAAAGTCGTTTCATTGATCTTGATGTTTAAAAGCTGTGCTGTGAGAGCCTGCGCAACTTTGCAGTTCGTGACAGAAAGATCAGCCCTATGACTTCAAACTCGGCTTGACGTAATGTTTCAATGAGGGCGACAGGAAAAAGAAATAAATAGATTCGTATCTGCATGATGATTCGCCACCTTCAGGCAGCAGGAATGACTCACCCTTAACGTGAAGAAGTATAAAGATAGATGGAGCCCAGAATAACCGGCAGTAGAGTTTCTAGTCAGACTGCATCTTTAAGTGATGGCGTGTGTTTTCCCAGCTTCACTGTGGAGTTCAGATATAGACAGATGTTTATCTCATGCATGAAGAAGCTGTAGTTTTCATCTTCTTCTTTTCCTTTCGGCTGTTCCCTTTTTTCTCAGGGGGCGCCACAGCGAATCATCGTATGTTTGATTTGGCATAGGTTCTTTTTTTACGTCGGATGCCCTTCCTGACACAACCCTTTTAGCAAAGGACAGAATAACGCTGACGGCTATGCAGTTACTCTTGGTGAAAGTCAGCAATGGTTCTTTTACATGAACCTCTCACCATAGACAGTGAGAGACATGGCCGGCCTTTGATAACCCAGTTAGCTGCACTGGGCGGGGGGGGGGGGGGACGACACCGTGACAACCTTGTGAAGAGTGGGACTCGAACCCCCAGACTTACTTAATTTAAGATTAAGTAAAGTTGACTTGACACGTTAATTAGAGAGAGTGTGCGCAACCCAAAAAAGTCCAGACGTGCCAAGTCATCAGATCCCACTTTAAAAAAAAAAAAAAAAAAACATTTATAACAATATTAACATTTTTAAAATGATAAAATCTGCAGTGACAAATAAATTAAAAAAAACTTCTTATTTTATTCAAAATTGCATCTTTTTGAACATTTCTGTGAAATATAATTTTCAAGAATTGACAACAATATGCACTGTCAGGCTCTTTTCCCTTCACTCTGCAGTCGAGAATTTCTAGGAATCAACAGATTGTCTATATAATGGTATGTAAACTAGATGTCACACCAAAGATTTCCTTATTTGGGACATATGGTAATAAATAAATTTCTGAAAATAAATAAATAGATTTGCTGCATTAATATAAATCAGTCAGCCATATCATTAACACCACCTCACTGGTCTTCAGCTAAAAAGCTCCATACAGCAAACTTTAAGGCACTGCAAGATTCTGAGTCCTTTCTAGTCAGCATTTACCCAGGGGCCGCGGAATCCCCCCCCACCCCCCACCACACATACATACTTTTTCCTCAACCCAAAATATTTTTTAAGTACATATGTCTACTGATATCTCAAAAATGTTTAGAATGCGTAGTTTGTACAAGCCTGGTATGACCTACATATACATCGTCTACCGTTAATGCTTATGCACTGAGCATATAGTAATATAGTGGTTCCCTTCTAGGGAATGTACAGCAACATGGCGTCGAAACATCGACACAAGAATATGAGCGCCGCCCGTGTCGGGCCTTGATTCTTGGGTGCGTATACAAGTATGAAAAGCTACGATTATAACGTTGCACAGGCCTCATTTTCCAAACCCAAGCAATGGGATTATTGTTTCAAATAATCGAAAATCTAAAAATTTTCAGTAACCCCCCAACACCACACAGACACACACACACACACACACACACACACACACACCACACACACACACACACACACACACACACACTTTACAAATTAATCTGTGAGTCCCGATTACCAGTTTCAGGACCATGTGCTACAGAAGCCACACTAACTTTCATAGTAGCTTTTCACTTCCACCTGCACCAACAGGACATGGGCATTCATGACACTTTACTGATTGCCCTTCCTTAAAACATTTTTGGAAGGTGCTTACCACTGGATACCAGCTACATTCCACCAGAACAAATATTTGGGAGATGAATGGACCCAGTCCTTCAGCCTTTCTAGTCTGTTAGCATCTTTTATCAAAATGTAAAATCCTTTAGGCTTTTTTCACCCGAGTCTAGTGGCTCATCAGGCCGGTGCTTATCCCCGGTTTCCGTACCGTGAAGCAACCAGGAGTTCAACTCCTCCTGGATGGGACGCTAGTCCATAGCAGGTCACCTTCCCAGTATATTTTTACTGGTACCCATTTATACTGCTGGGTGAACAGAGGCACACTTGTTGTTAAGACCTTGCCCAGGGGTCTCAGCACAGTGGGGGGGTCTAACTGGGATTTGAACACACAACCTCCCAATCATAAGCGCAGCACCCTAACCACTACGTCACCGGCCCCTTTATCAAAAAAAAAAATGTGACTATTATTAAATCCACTGACATCCTTTCACTTGCTCATGTTTTCTGCTTCCAACACATCAGTTTTAAGATCTGTTCACTGAATCCCTAAAAAACCCCACTCACTAACTGAATAACCCAATATACCCCACTGATGGGCAGGTGCAATTTGCCAAACCGCTTAATCCTGTTATGGTCACAGGGAGGCCAGAGCCTATCTCAGCCAACACTGGGGAAAATTAGGATACACCCTGAACCGCTCTCCAGATCGTCACTGGGCAAAACATAAACAACCACACCTAAGGGCAGTTTGAAGCAACCAGTCAGCCTTATGTGTATGTCTTTGGACTGTGGGAGGAAACCAGAGGACCTGGAGGAAACCCACACAAGCATGAGGAGAATATGTAAAGGTCACACAAAAAATCCCTCACTGAGTCCTTGACTTGAATCCAGGACCTTGTCATGAAGCAGACGTTGCCAACCACCTATTTTTTTTTTTTTTTTGCCGTAAAATAATGATGCAATTAAAGGTAAAGTGACTAGCACGAACCTCAGCAAGTCATGTTGCATAAACCATTTAAATCATTTATTCCCTTTCCCCAGATTTAATGTTCTACATAGAAAACTTTTACTCTCACCGATGAGTTCCAACCTCAGCATCCTACTACCAATATACTCACTATCCCTCCTCTGTACATGTCCAAACCATCTTAATCTAGCCTCTCTCACTTTGTCTCCAAAACATATTACATGTGCTGTCCCTCTGATATACTCATTTCTGATCCTATCCATTCTTGTTACTCTCAGAGAGAACCTCAACATTTTCATCTCTGCTACCTCCAGCTCCGCCTCCTGTCTTTTCCCCAGCGCCACTGTTTCTAAATCATACAACATCACTGGCCTCAACACCGTCTTGTACACTTTTCCTTTCGTTCTTGCCGATACCTTCCTATCACACATCACACGGACACTTATCTCCAATCATTCCAACCTGCCTGCCCACGCTTCTTCACCTCTTTTCCACACTCTCCATCGCTCTGGACTGTTGAGCCTAAGTACTTAAAATCCTCCACCTTCTTTATCTCTGCTCTCTTTAATCTCACCGTTTCCTCTTGGGTCCTTGTTGTTCACACATATGTATTCTGTCTTACTGAGGCTAACCTTCATTCCTCTCCTTTCCAGTGCATACCTCCACCTCTCTAGATTTTCCTCCACTTCTTCTCTGCTCTCACTACAGATCACAATGTCATCTGCAAAGATCATAACCCATGAAGATTCTTGTCTCACCTCGTCTGTCAGCCTGTCCATCACCTTAGCAAACAAGAAGGGGCTCAGAGCTGATCCTTGATTTCTGGTGACTGCAATTCCGAGTTATCAGCTACAGCAGTTGGACTCGATTAATAGTTAATACTGTTAACTTGAATACATATTTACATTTTATTGCATTTGGCAGATTTCCTACCAGAAAGACTTACATTATTATTTTTATACAAACAATTGAGGGTTAAACACCTTGCTCAAGGGCCTAACACTGGCTTGGGTGTACCGTGGATGAGTAAGCCTTAGCCATGGAACCACATCTGCCCATAATAGATTGTCAAAATCTGAGACTGGCTTCACTATTGAACTAATTAGCAGCAGCTGATATAACAGTGGGGACAGTGGTGGTCTAGTGGTATAAGGCGCCGGATCGCTGATCCAAAGGTTGGGGATTCGAGTCCCACTCTCCACAAGGTTGTCACTGCCCCCCCCAGTGCAGCTAACTGGGTTATCAAAGGCCGTCCATGTCTCTCACTGTCTATGGTGTGAGGCATGTAAAAGAACCATTGCTGACTTTCGACAAGAGTAGGCTACAAAGCCGTTGGCGTGTTTCCGCCCTGTGATGGCCTGGCGAGCTGTCCAGGGTGTACTCTGCCCTTGCCCTGAGTTGGCTGGGATGGGCACCAGCCTCCCCGTGACCCTAATTAGGATGAAGCGGTTACAGAAAATGAACTGAACTGATATAACAGTAGGTCTGATGGTCATGTACCAACATCAGTTTTGTCAGAGCACTTCATGCTATTGGCTACAGCACTTGGAAGGAATTTTAGTAATAGTACAACTTTTTTTTTCTCAAAATTATCAACCTGTACAACTGCAAATAATGGCCTTTTATGAGTGGCATTACACACGTACAGCATTGTTCCTTGTCACAATATACGATAAATGTGCTTCAGAAATGTATTATCAAGAAAAGATATTACACCATTTAGCTTGTAGTGCCACACACACACACACACACACACACACACACACACACACACACACACACATGGCACAATTAGAATTAAATATTGAGCAAGGATGCACATTTTCCAATGAAAACCTCACAGTTATTAAGTCTCCCGATTCAATCGGGAGTCTCCCGATTTAAAAGCATAAATCCAATCTCCCACCAGGAGATTAATTTCTCCCGATTTCCAGACAACCTCCCGAAAAAAAAAGTCACACTTTGAACACACCGTAGAATTTTTAAGTCTTAATCTTCTGCATATGGCACTTTGGAGACACCGTAGAAATTTACAGCCAGTCTCTATCCTCCGTTTGTTTATGCACACACGAGTTGGCAGTTCACTGATACAGGCTAGTGACTTCAAGTCACGTGATCATTCAGTGCCGTGCAGTTCAAAAACAAAATGCCAGATGTAAACCCAGCAAAAAAAACGAAAATATGATTGCAAATATCAGGCTTATTGGCAAAAAGACTTTCCTTTTATTCGAAGCAGTGAAAAAGGTGACACGTTTGCGTTTTGCACACTTTGTTCCGTCAACATTGGGATTAAACACGGAGGACTCAACGATGTGAAGAAACATGTGAACACTTCGCAACACACGCAACAATCTACAAATCGGAGAATTACCTCTTTTATTACAAGTTCAAGAGATAACATCTCCACACAAGTGATGAGGGCAGAGCTTATGTTTGCATTTTTTATAGCTGAGCATAATTTGCCCTTTGTTTGTTACAAATGCCATCCAAGTCCTGAACTTTGTAAAATTGGAAAGCAAGCAACATACAAGTATGTGCAGGAACATACCTAAACATCTGGTGTAATTATTAAGCAAGCAGCATTAGTATATGTAACAATATTTTTAAACAGTTGTTACTTTTTTTTACCAGCTGATTCCTAAAACTGTATACACCCATGAATAAATAAATTAAAAAAAAACTTGTTTATTGAGCAATGTTCCTTTATAAAAAAAATATGCATCAATTCTTGGGGCCGCAGCCCGGCCGCGCAGGGGGTGCGGTGTCTCTGGTGAAAATTCTCCCTATTTCAAAATGTTGAAACTTAATAAGTATGAAACCTTTAGGATTATCATGTGGAGTAAGAAAGCAGAGGATCTGGTTCATTATGCAGTGTTGATATTGAGCATATGTTTACTGTAGCGTGTAGCTGTGTGCTCGCGTGATTTCCATCCATCCATCATTGGTATTGGTTATCTGTCATGGGCACAGGGAAAACCAGAGTCGGTCCCAGTTAACTTTGCGCGAGAGACAGGGTACACCCAGGCTAGGTAGCCGGTCTATTTCAGGGTCGTTAGCATGATTTATCAGACTGAGTAGTCCAATAGATTTCATGAAGATTGTATTACATTATAGTCATAAACGTTTAGTACTGTAGCTGAGCACTGCTTGCCATTCACATAAATCAAAGATACCAGAACTGAACTACCTAATCAAATAATCCCAGAGCTGCCTAGCCATGAGTTTTTAGGATGGTAAAGATTTATGTTAAGATCATTATTTATTGGTCTTTTCTGGCCCTGGAATTATCTCCTGCGGGCTGTTTTATTCGTTGTAAATTTTCAGCCTGTATTGATCACAGTTGTAGCTGACAAGAAATACTAATGAAGTGCCTTTCTCCTTGCAAACGATTGCGCACAAGGGACTGTAAATTAGGACTGCTTTGAGTTTCCCTCTTGTACTGCATCCTGTAGATGTATCCTGTAGAATGAGAGAGGGAGAAAACCCAAACAGCGCTGTCTTTATCTGTGCTCAAGGTTTTTTATTTTTATGAGGCAAGGCAAAACAGCTGGGCTTTTGAATCTTCTCTTCTACTGCTGCCACTCATTTTTCAGTTGTTATTCCAGTCTGTTCTCTGCCTCAGTTATGTATTTTTATTTCGTTATGTTCCCTTATATGTACAGTAACTCTTAATAATTACTACACAGGAATGGTGCTATTTGATTGGTTGACAGTCTCGGGAATTAAAAACATTATTCTGAGTGTATAGTGGTTGAATCAATATGATCACTTGGAGCTGGTGGCATCAACATTACTACGCTTTACAAATAAAAAAATAAGGCATAAGACTTCTTCATCCGTTCATTCATTTTCCAAGCTGCTGTTCATCCTGGGCAGGTTGCCAGGCCATCATAGGGCCAACAGTCACACAACCGTTCCAAGCATACACAGCACTATTGGCTCAGACCATACAACTCACCTGACCTGCCTCTCTCATGGGTAAAATTGTTGGCATCCTTCTGTCTCGAGAGACAATAGACTTCGCACCATGGATCAGTTCATGGTTGAGTGACAGTGCCTGCTGTGGCTTTAGAGTTCGATTCTGGAGCGGCAGACTCTGTTGCAGTAGTCACAAATGAAGTCCATGCCTGGCTGTGTGGGGGCTAATGCTAGCCTCTGCCGCCTGCGCTCTCTTTTCTCCTCCCACGGATCCTCTCTATGCTTCTGATTGGTTTGATGCCTCCATCTACCACAGTCAGCGGCCACTGCCTCCCAGCCTTGTTCGATTGATATCGCCTGCCTTCAAATCACATTTGAGGACTTCCTTGTAGTGGAGGACGGGCCTTTCTGCAGGTCTGGAGCCAATGGCAAGCTCTGCATACAGCATATCCTTCAGTATTCAGCCATCATCCATTCGACTAACATTACTGAGCCATCTTCAGTGGCCTCTGGCTGAGCAAGCCGAACATACTGGGCATTCCCGCCTATGTCAGAACATCCTCGTTGGAGACACGATCTTGCCAGTTGATGGTCTGGATTCTTCTGAGGCAACGCATGTGAAAGGTGTTGAGTCGGCATTCTTGGTGGGAGCACAGGGTCCAGGCTTCGCAGCCATACTAGAGCATGCTCAGTATACAAGCCTGGTATACCGCTTCATCATACAGTAAGACTCAATCCTATCACAGCCAATACTGGGTGAAGGTGGGGCACATCATGAACAGCTTCTTAGTCCATTGCAGGTCCAATGTACACACACACACACACACACACACACACACACACACACACACACACACACACACACACACATTTTCATTGTTCTATTCAAACTCACATTTATGGGAATTTTGGAATAGCTAACTAGTCTAATGTCCATGTCTGTGGACTTTTGGAGGAGACCCAGCGGAGTGCCCAGAGGAATCCCCACACCAAAATGCCCGTCCCAGGACTCAACCCAGGACTTTCTTGCTGTGAGGCAAATGTGCTAACCACTACATCGCCGTACCGCCTTGATGAAAAAAAAAAAAAAAAAAAAAAAGGAAAATAAACAACTTAATTCAATACAAATCCTATTTATGGTTGTATTAAGTATGTATATTTATGCATAAATAATTAGAAAAATCTTCATGCACATAAATAGGTGCAATTTTGTGAATGTTCCAATCTGAAAAAAAGGCTTTACTAACACATCAGCAGGCAACAGCTATACATTCCTCATAATTTCTACTGTTTTTAAAATATTGCATTATTGACTTGAAGTACTGTATATTATTTCCAAAGCAAAGATTAAATTTAACCTTTTGTCATGAAATTTGCTTCCTCTCTGCATGAGTGTCTTTCCGGTATATCACATTCCACCCATGTAGCAAATGTCAAACGCTTCAGCTCTGTGTGTGCGTTGGAGGTGCGTGTGGTCGGCATGGATACAACAGCACACAGACTTGAAGCCAAGGCCAGGCAGAAAGCACTAGTGTTAAAGAAGTGTGAACAGGACATTCAGTTCGTATTCTGAGGCTTTGAGTGGATGGATGTGTTAAGTTTATTAGCATCAGCCATTAACCACATGGTGCGCTGACCCAGCAGGCATGCCAACGCTCTATCACAGGGTGGGAGCACTGCGGCGTAGAAAGAGGGCTTACCTGGCTTACCTCAAGACTCGTTTTCACCTGTGTAAGTGCTCTAAGGCGGAGCCTACGTTTGAATTTGAGGTTGCTGTGGACTGCTGAACTGATATGGCCTTGCAAAGTGTGTTTGTGTGCGGTGTCATGGAGTGATGTGATGTTTCTCTTGTAAGCGGTTCATGATTTAAAACTGCATGTATCACTAATTGCATGTGTGCCTATGTGTAGGAATGCAGGTTCTGGAGTGGAATGGAATCTCTTTGTCTAGCAAAACCTATGAGGAGGTTCAGGCATTGGTCAGTCAACAATGCTCAGAAGCAGAGCTCTGTGTCAGGCTGTAAGTATGAGATTTTATTTTTAATACAGATTCATAAATTATTTTTTTTAACAGTGTCTAATTAGTCACGTTTTCAGATTTATCACATTTTCTCATTCCCATCTGTTTTATTTTAGGGATCTAAGCATGCTGTCAGACTCTGAGGGTTCACATTTAGACCTTCATGAGCAGTCCAAAGCAGGTACATAGCACAGAATAAAATAAAATACTTTGATTGACAGAACACATTACTGTAGATTCAGTGTTATAAACTGCAGTGGCATAAGTCAACATACAAATTAAACTCAATGTACTGTATAATAATAATAATAATAATAATAATAATAATAATAATAATAATGATGATGATGATGATGATGATGGATAGGTAAACTCATTCCTACTAGGGCTGCAGGGAGGCTGGAACCTATCTCAGGAAAGGCAGGGTACACCCTGAGTAGCTCGCCTGTCTATACAGGGCAATACACACACACACACACACACTCACAATTTCACCTACAGGCAATTGGCTTTTCAGATAAACTAACACACATTCTCGTTCCTACCATTTTTGTGGCTCATTTTTGTGTGTATAGTGTGCAAGCACATGAATTACATTCTGAACCTGGACAATTTAATCCTACCATTGTCAAAAGGAAGCTGGAGCCTATCTCAGCCAACCTTGAGTGAAGGTAGGATACACCCTGAACAGCTCATCAATTCATTGCAGGGCAGCACACACACACACACACACACACACACACACACACACACACACACACACACACATCCATTTACACTCACATTTAAACTTGCGAGTGGGGCCGGTGATGTAGTGATTAGGGTGCTGCACTCATGATCGGGAGGTTGTGTGTTTAAATCCCAGTTACACCCCCACTGTGCTAAGACCTCTGGGCAAGGTCTCAACCACAACCGTGCCTTTGTTCGTCCAGCAGTATAAATGGGTACCAGTAAAAATATACTGGGAAGGTAACCTGTGATGGACTAGCGTCCCATCCGGGAGGAGTTGAACTCCTGGTTGCTTCACGCTACGGAAACCGGGGATAAGCACCGGCCTGATGAGCCGCTAGGCTCGGGTGTAAAAAGCCCAAAGGATTTTACCTGACCTTAAACCTAAAAGCAATTTAAAACAGTTAATTAGCATAATGTGCATGTCTTTAAGGCCAGTATTGTGGTGGTTACGGTCCCTTTCTCATTACCAAGACGGCCTGGGTTCAAAAACCCATCAGACCCCACCTTAGACTGTTTAGACATAAGCTCTGACCCGATGAGCTTGTCGGCTCGGGTGTAAAAAACGTGCAAACTCCACACAAAACATACCGCCAAGCACAGGACTCAAACCGAGGACCTTCTTGCTGTGAACTCGACTTTCTACCCAGTATGCCTTAGGTGAACAGGATTAATTCATAATCTGAAAGAAAGAATGGATTCTAGGCCCAAAAAAAGCAGGAAGTGCAATGAACCAGAACATAAAACTCCTGTAGAAAATCTCTCAATGAAATTGACACGCAGGAAAAAGAAGGCACGAGTTCATGACAAAAATGTACATTAAGATTTTTGTAATGAACACTAACGCGCATGATACAAAAAATAAGCTAATTTGTCAAAAAATTAACACAAGGCAAGTGAACACAGTAGAGTAACAAAACAGTATCAGGACACAGGTGGGGACAAAGCGGGAAGAAAAAAAAATGAAACAAACATAATTATATGCATAAGGAGCTCTCCATTAGAAATAATGTGAGAAGCTCAGCCATCCGGGAGGAGCTCGGAGTAGAATCACTGCTCATCCACATTGAGAGAAGCCAGTTGAGGTAGCTCAAGCATCTAGTTAGAATGCCTCCCGAACGCCTCCCTGGTGTGGTATTTCGTGCATGTCCGACCGGGAAGAGACCCCAGAGTCACCTCGGTGTCCACCCGGAAGAGCTGCAGTAAGTGGCTGAGGAGTGGGACGTCCGGACCTCATTGCTTAGGCTGCTGCCCCCGCGACCCGACCGCGAATTACGAAGAGGAAGAAGATGATGAGGATAATTATATGCTGCTTATTGCTAATGAGAAATCAGAAGTAATTGGAGAATCATGACACGTCCTCTTACAGGAATACTGAAGTGTTTATCAGCCTAATATGCTAATCACTGTCAGTAATATTAACACATGGTCTAATAATCAGAAAACAATAAAAACCATTTGTCTCTAAACCTAGTTACAGAGTAGATGAATATGCACAGTCGCGCATGACGTTATTCCTTAAATATATAATAATATAAAATAAATAAAGCGCTTAGACTCCTTACCAGAAGCTAGAGAAGATGCAGGGAATTTGAGTGACATCATAGGGCTTAAATAATCATTAAAAACACACGGAAAAAAAAAAAAAAAAACGTGACTTTGCATTTCAAGCAATCACGTTGATAACTTGTGCCCAAAGGAGAAAAAAAGAGGTATACACATAATCTGCAACCAATCAGCAGGAGGGAGAAACAAAAGCTCTCAGCCATTGGCTAAATTTGTATCATGTGGCAGTTACTTCCAGGTTTGTCTGCAATCCACGAGTATGCGGAGGCGCAAGCGCTGAACCACAAATGGTCAAGGGCCTACTGAATTGTATTGTATTTATCTACATTGTTATGAAAATAAACCATGTTTACTTTTAATTACTGTGCATTTTGTGACATCCTTGTCCCATCAAGCAGAAACCACAGTCTCATATCTGCAACCACTTAGTTCTAGAATTTAGAGCTTTACATTCGCAAATCATGAACATGATCTCCAGAAGTGCCATAAAAACCCTCCACTTGGCCTTGGACGTCTATGTCCTTCAGCTTCAGCTTTGGCTTTCAGCCCAACTTCATTTTATTTGTTATAACAGACTTTGTCAGAAAGCAGCTTGAGGGAAAATCTCAATATCAAATGTACGAGGCAGTGATGTCAGAATGAAGGTAAAACTCTGGAGACAACCTGAGGAACAAATTTTGAAAGGATTCAGAAGGAATCCGTTCTCCTGACTCTGGATGTAAAATTATAAGAATGTAATGAAAAAACGGTGATGAGGCCAGTGATGTTGTATGGTTTAGAGACAGCGGCCCTGGGGAAAAGACAGGAGGCAGAGCTGGAGGTAGTAGAGATGAAAATGTTGAGGTTCTCTCTGGGAGTAACGAGGATGGATAGGATCAGGAATGAGCACATCAGAGGGACAGCACATGTTAGATGTTTTGGAGACAAAGTCAGAGAGGCTAGATTGAGATGGTTTGGACATGTACAGAGGAGGGATAGTGAGTATATTGGTAGTAGGATGCTGAGGTTGGAACTACCAGACAGAAGGCCTAAAGGAAGACCAAAGAGGAGATTGATGGATGTGGTGAAGGAGGACATGAATATTGTTTGCGTAAGAGAAGATGCAGAGGATAGGGTGAGATGGAGGCAGATGATTCGCTGTGGCGACCCCTGAAGGGAACAGCCGAAAGGAAAAGAAGAAGAAGACAGTGTACGAGGGTAGAAGTGAAAATACAAACGGTATTAACGGTGTTGAAAGGATGTGATGTGTGATTGGATGCTAAATACGTGTCCTGGGGTGGGCAGGTATTTGGGTAGAACCTGCTTTGAGAAAATCATAAATGTCGAAAGTTTCAGATGAAGCAGTAGCCTTTGAAGAAAGCTCTCACTCTCTCCTTTGCTGAACCACTTAATCGTGTTATGGTCGGGGGAGGCTGGAACCTATCTCGGCTGACAGTGAGTGAAGGCAGGGTACACCCTGAACAGCTCACCAGGCAATCTCAAGGCAACGCACTAACAACTGTTCCTACAGGCAATTTGGATTTGCCAATTAGCCTAATGTGTATGTTTTGTACCGTGGGAGGAAAGCAGAGTACCCAAAGGAAGCCCATCTAAACACAGGGAGAGACTGCGGACCCAAAATAAAAACGCCCTCGCCACCCCAGAACGTAAACTCAGGACTTCTTTGCAATGATACAGACATGCTCACCACTACACTACCATGCCTCGCACCCCTTATGAAGAACATGAATTAGTATGCAGCTACTTATCGGGACTTTCATGATTTATTTGGTCTGTTATCTTGGGGTTAAAAATTATTATTCCTTGTGGATAATACTTAAATCAAATGACGTCACTTACAGTCTTATCATGGCCAATGATAAGCAAACATCATCAAACATCATCACCAAGCATGACCATGGAGCAAACAACATCAATGCAAAAGTCCCGTCAAGCGCCAAAAAAATGAACCCTCACCAGACCTGCATCTGCCATATAGATCTTCTTCTTCTTCTTTTCCTTTCGGCTGTTCCCTTCAGGGGTCGCCACAGAAAAAGGAGAGATGGAGGCAGATCCTCTGCATCTTCGACTCTTACTCCAATGACCTTCATGTCCGCCTTCACCGCATCCATAAATCTTCTCTTTGGTCTTCCTCTGGGCCTTCTGCCTGGTAGTTCCAACCTCAGCATCCTACGACCAATATACTCACTATCCCTCCTCTGTACATGTCCAAACCATCTCAATCTAGCCTCTCTGACTTTGTCTCCAAAACATCTAACATGTGCTGTCCTTCTGATGTACTCATTTCTGATCCTATCCATCCTCGTTACTCCCAAAGAGAACCTCAACATTTTCATCTCTGCTACCTCCAGCTCTGCCTCCTGTCTTTTCCCCAGGGCCACTGTCTCTAAACCATACAACATCGCTGGCCTCATCACCGTCTTGTACACTTTTCCTTTCATTCTTGCCGATACTCTCCTATCACACATCACACCGGACACTTTTCTCCATCCATTCCAACCTGCCTGCACACGCTTCTTCACCTCTTTTCCACACTCTCCATTGCTCTGGATTGTTGAGCCTAAGTACTTAAAATCCTCCACCTTCTTTATCTCTGCCCCCTGTAACCTCAAAGTTCCTCTTGGGTCCTTGTTGTTCACACACATGTATTCTGACTTACTAAGACTAACCTTCAATCCCCTCCTTTCCAGGGCATACCTCCACCTCTCATTCATTCATTCATTTTTCTCAACCGCTTCATCCTAATTAGGGTCACGGGGAGGCTGGCTTCCATCTCAGCCGACTCTAGGTGAGGGCAGAGTACACCTGGACAGCTTGCCAGGCCATCGCAGGGCAGAAACACGTTGACGGCTATGCAGCTGCTCTTGATGAAAGTCAGCAATGGTTCTTTTACAGGAACCTCTCACCATACACAGTGAGAGACATGGCCAGCCTTTGATAACACAATTAGCTGAAATGGGGAGACAGTGGCACCCTGATGAGAGTGGGGCCTGAACCCCTAAACTTGGGATCAGTGATCCAGCACCTGACCACCTGGCCACCACTGCCGTCATGATTATTAATGATTATTAATTGAGTGGATTTTTTTCTTTTTTGCTTATATTCTCATGTAGTATAAAGGGATCCCTTACTTTCCACAATTAATGGGGACTGAGACGCCCCTAGTATTGCCGATTCCACGAAGTAGGATCGACCCCCTGACTGACGTAAACGTACATATACTAGTATATGTGTATATAATATCAATAATTACATATTCAACTCTATAAATGCTTAGAATAACAATTAAACATTCAAAAATAATGCATAAGATGTAAATAAAATATAAATACACAATACAGATATATATAAAATATAAATACACACAGATGTGTGTGCACACACGCAGATGTGCACCTCACATAAAAATGTAAGTAGTTTTGTTGTGGGGTTTTGGGTTGGGTTTTTGTTGTTTTGTTGTTGTTGTTGTTGTTGTCTGTTTGTGTTTTTTTGCATAATTGGCCTTGTTTTGTGGCATTTTCCTAAACTTTCACCCTATTTTTCCTTAATTTTCTTATTTTTTTATTTTTCAATGAATATTTTTGAAAAACCCGCGATGCACTGAAGCCGCAGAAACTGAAGCATGAAGTAGCGAGGAATCACTATATACATTGTCCGGTCAAAAAAAAAAAAAAAAAGAAGTCACTCAAATATGTTGTTTTTCTGTCTTTAGCTTTGCTTACAGCACATTATCAACATGCTGTTGTTTCAACAAACTTCAGCAACATGACATTTATCTCCATCTAGTGTTGGGTTCATTTCTCACAGGTGTCTTGAATCGATTTGGAAAACGAACCACTCCATAAAGCACAGTCCAAAATCTTTCAATATTGTTAAGGTCAGGGCTCTGGGGTGCCAATACATATGTGAAAAATGATTCCTCATGCTCCCGGATAAACACTCTTTCATTATTTGAGTTCACATTTTATATCCAAGCCATCAGGGGGAAAAAAACTTGACTGATGTGATAACTTGCTCAGTCAGTTCATTCATCTCACCAGCTGCTTCATTTCATTACCATATTAAAGTTGCTGAGCCTCGACCGGACCAACTGGAGCAGCAATGCCTTGCAGATTATATACTGTGAGCAAGGCTAAATTCACTTCATGAAAATATTACAGTGCGTGGCTTTTTTTTTTTTTTTTTTTTGGTGGGCAATGTATTTAAACAATTATGCACTACAGGCTTGGTGTTTTTCGCTGAACTGAATTTGGTCTCGGGGCCTATTTGGTGATATCCACCTCAATATCAGTGTATAAGTATTAGTTTAGTATGATGCAAGTCTTTAATTCAGTTCCTTGGGGACAAATTAAATGAAGAAGTATGTACATGTGAATATTTTTTTTTTTCTGAGTTTTTTTTCCATGCTATGTGTAGAACGGCCACCGCGCTCTCCAGGTGTTGACCCCAAGCAACTTGCTGCGGAGCTGCAAAAGGTTTCTCAGCAGCAGGCGCCCAGTTCTGCAGCCTCCTCTCTGACAGCTCTGGACAAATCCTCAGCTTCTGGAGCTTCCAGCTCTGTGCCAAGCCCTGGGCAGCCGGCTTCACCTTCTGTTAGCAAGAAGCGCCACAGCAAGGTGTCCAGACATACGTGCAGATGTAGACTCACACACACACACACACACACACACACACACACACACACACACACACACACACAGAGAGCACTGCATATACAGCCTGCTTTATGCTCAGAAGTCCCACAGCACAATTTTCATATCTTTTGATATATTTTAGACTTCAGAGTCTGCGAAGACCCAGTCTCACCCAATCACAGGAGAGATTCAGGTAAAGCCCTTTTTTCTGTTATTTGAGCCTGTGTGTTTGGTACTCGGTTATGATTATAATATATTGCACTTACTGTGCTTTGTATCTGACCCGCTTTTGTAGCTTCAAATTAATTATGACAAGCAGCAGGGCAACCTCATTGTTCATGTTCTCCAAGCACGAAACCTGGCACCACGGGATAACAATGGCTACTCTGACCCTTTTGTTAAAGTCTACTTGCTGCCAGGAAGAGGGTAAGTCTATTACATTTTATGCACCATAGCTTGAATCAGAAGGTTATCTATGGAAAATAACCTTCAAATTTCATGACAAAATTAGTGTTTTAAAAGTGATGGTGAAGATATTTTGCAACAAGACTCCGTAAAGCCTTGTCCAGCACATCCCAAAGATTTAAGGCTTTAGGACGCTGTGGCGCCGGTTCATATGTGAGATGGATTCATTATGATTCCTAAATTACGTTCTCACTATGAGAGCCCCGATTTTATATTTGTGTTACAAATAAAGAAAAAGTCCATTGACGGGATGACCTGGTCATTCAGTACATTTGGGTCCTCAACTGACTTCATTTTAATTCTGCCGAGCGTCTAATCGACCAACTGAAGTAATGATGGCAGGGCAATTAGATGCGATAATTAAGGTTAAAAGGGTTCCAACAAAATATTAGAGTGTGACCTTTTTTTTTTTTTTTTTTTTTTTTCCTGGGCAGTGTATAACTTACAATGTGGTCTCATGTTTGAATCTTGTGTGTTTAGTAAGTACTGGTTATGTAAGGGTTAATGCACGATGAGTCATTTATTATTCAAAATACAACCTGACACGGTGATGCAGGGTGGCACAGTGGCGTAGTGGTTAGCACATCCATCTCACAGCACGAAGATCCTGGGTTTGATTCTCTGCTTGGGTGTTTCTGTGTGGTGTTTGTATGGGTTTCCTCCTGGTATTCTGGTTTCCTCCCACAATCCATGAACATGCACAGTAGGTTAATTGGTGGTCCTAACTTGCCCCTAGTTGTAGGATGAATGGTTGTATGAGTGTCGGCTAATTCCCTGATGAGCTGTCCAGGGTGTATCCTGCCCTCACCCATAGTTGGCTGACATAGGGGCTAGCCTCCCCATGATCCTAGTTAGGATTAAGTGGTTCAGAACTGATACAGGACCCAAAATTTATCTATGTTGGTTGGTTAGTTAGTTTTGCTAATAAAGACCAGATTGCTGTATACAGGGATCCCTTACTTTCAGCGGTTAATTGGGACCGAGAGCCCCGCGCGACCACCGAAATCCGCGAAGTAGCATCACCCCCCCCCCCTCCAACCCACCCATGACTGATGTATACATACATGTATATGTGTATATAATATCAACAAATACTTATTCAATGCTATAAATGCTTATAATAACAATTAAACATTAAAAAATAACATTAGATGTAAATAAAATATAAATACACAAACACATACAAATGGAATTGCATGAGAAGATGACACATACATACACGCGTGGACGCCCGCAGATGTGCACCTTTCAAACAATGTATCCAGTTTTGATGGGAGGTTTTGTTTGATTTAGAGCAGTGGTTCTTAACCTTGTTGGCGGTATCGAACCCCACCAGTTTCATAAGCACATTCACCGAACCCTTCATCAGTGAAAAATAAAAATATGATTTTCTACAAATTCAAGACACAGGTACTGTTGTGTTCTTGTATTCCCATCTCCATACAGTTTCACAAAGTGTTCCTTTAGTTTTGCCGGTGCGAGACTAGAGTTGCTCAACTTGGCATTGCAAATCATTCCGATAGGACGCTGAGTCCCATCACGTTCCATGACGCATGTGACCCCATGTAGTACATGTTCATCCGACCAATTTCTTTTTTAGCTCGACATGGTTAGTATGGATTAAAATATTCCGAAAAAAATCTCACGACTTCACACATTGACTACTGAGCGCGCTAAATTCCCCGCGGCACTGATTGGCCAAGCAATGTAATGTGATCATCTTGAACCCAGGTTCGGAACCACTGATTTAGAGGCTTTTTTTGTTTGTTTGTTTGTTTGTTTTTGCATAATTGGCCTTGTTTTTGTGGCATTTTTCTTAACTTTTCCCCTATTCTTCCTTAATTTCCTTATTTTTTTAATTTGACTAATTTAATTAATTTAAGTGACAACCTTGTGGAGAGTGGGACTTGAACCCCCAACCTTTGGATCAGCGATCCAGCACCCTATACCACTAGACCACCACTGCCCCATGCATTTTTTGACTTAATAACTTCAAGAAAAAAGGCAAGAATAGAAAATAAAATCACTGTTTACATCTGCTATAACTTAAAATGGTGACAATTTCAACATTAAAGCGGATGAAATGTACCGTAATTACCAACTCGGGGTGGCACAGTAGTGTAGCGGTTAGTATGTCTCTCTCACAGCAATGAGGTCATGGGTTCGACTCCCAGGCTTGGGAAGGGCCTCCGTGTGTGGAGTTTGTATGTTCTTCTAGTGCCATCATGGGTTTCCTCCAGGTACTCCAGTTTTCTCCCACTGTCCAAAGACGTGCACATTAGGTTAACTGCCTGTTCCAAATTGCCCCCCTCAGTGCGGATGTGAGCATGAATGGTTGTTTGTGTGTTGCCTTGCAATAGTCCGTTAATCTGCTCAGGGTGTACTCGCCTCTGCCCAGTGTTGACTGAGATAAGCCCCAGCTTCCTCGTGACCCTAATACAATTAAATGTCGAATAAGTGAGTGAATAATTACAAAATTAATAAGTTTTATATTATTATTGAAGAGAAAATGTATGTTTTCACACATCACTGTGGTGCAGTCAGAGAAATAAGATTTTAGGGTGTAGTAATATATCATAGCTCATATTTGAGTCTAAAGAACGTATTGTCTTACTTATAGAAATGACATTTATTTGTTTCCACCATTTTATCATACGTCTAAATTATGCAAATGTATTCCACTATATACAGCCTACCATTTCTAAAACTTTATTATTAATGTCAAATTGTCTTTAACAGCTAATACGATTCTTGTATTTAATTACGATTAGCCCTCGATCAGCCAAAGAACTCTTTAAAAGCCTATTATGTTATAACGTAACCAAGAGAGTACTTCTTGTTCCCTGTCTGTGTGTGTGTGTGTGTGTGTGTGTGTGTGTGTGTGTGTGTGGGTGTGTGTGTGTGGGTGTTTGGGGGTGTCCATGGGTATGAGAGAGCGAGAGAGAGAGAGAGAGAGAGAGAGAGAATGAGAGAGTTTATTTTATAGAAAAATCAATACTCGGTTTATATGTATCGTGAGAATTCCTCTGTCTTCATTTATTGTGTAGTTGTATGGATGATGGCGTGCTGTTTGCTTGCATTGGATCTATGAGCAGCTATCGCAGCCCTTCCTGTACTGAGTTTGCAGATTACAGCAACGCTATTGCTATGCTCCACTAGGGCATGAAAGCATGGGCTACTTGCATAACCATCAGTGTGTACAGACACACACACACACACACACACACACACACACACACACACTCATACACATACACACACACACACACACACACACACACATACACACACACACACACACACACACACACACACACACACACACACACATACACACGTATACACACACACACACACACACTCATACACATACACACACACACACACACACACACACACACACACACACACACACACACACACACACACACACACACACACACACACACACACACACACACACACACACACACACACACACACACACACACACACACACACAGACTCATACACATACACACACACATACATACACACACACACACACACACACACACACACACACACACACACACATACACACACACACACACACACACACACACACACACACACATACACACACACATACATACACACACACACACACACATACACACACACACACACACACACACACACACACACACATACACACACACATACATACACACACACACACACACACACACACACACACACACACACACAGACTCATACACATACACACACACATACATACACACACACACACACACACACATACACACACACACACACACACACACACACACACACACACACACACACACACATACACATGTGCATAAAGTCACCAAGGTTTTCAGGAAGCATCCTTTGCATGGGCCATGCCAGCCACACACCACAATGTTGCCCTGTTGTTCATTTTCTGTGCTTTCTTTGGCTTGCACACACCCACACCCACACACACACACACACACACACACACACACACACACACACACACACACACACACACACATTGTCTCTCTCTCACAGACGCACCCACACACATTATCACACAGCAATACACGCCTTATGAATTGTTGTCTGTTTCTGCTGCATGCTGGATCCCCACAGTCAGGTCATGGTTGTGCAGAATGCCAGGTATGTTTTTCTGTCCTATGGTACCACCTGATCTTCACACTTTCCCCTATCACTATAGACCCAGGACATCTGAATGGCTTAATAACGTATGCTTGGTTTATTCAACCCTAATTTGCTTTCATTTTTGTTTGTGCTCTTTTCCTTTTTTTAAGATCACTAGATTTCTGCACTTTGATATTCATTCCTCATAACTGTCTCTGTAAATGACACATAGGTCGCTGTAGTGTGTGGTGTACTGTGCCTTGGGCTGTGTGTGACTTACTGTTCCTTGATGTGAGGTGTTCTACTCTAAATATATATGTAACATGTAGTTTAGTTGATCTGATGCTCGCTTTGTACCCTGGAGTGACCCCTTGTGGTGTGTGATCTTCTTGCAGCGCTGAGAACAAAAGAAGATCCAAACATGCCCAGAAGAGCTTGAACCCTGAATGGAATCAAACTGTGATCTACAAGAACATCCACCTGGAACAGGTGAACTGCACACCTACTCAGTCACTCATTTGCCAAACAACTTAATCCTATTACGGTTTTAGGTAAGCTGGAGCCATCACAGGGCCAACACACACACACACACACACACACACAAACACACACACACACACACACACACACACACACAGGTATTCTCACTCACACCTGGGGGGGGGGGATTTAGAACAGCCAGTTAGCTGAATGTGCATGTCTTTTGACTTTGGGAAGAAAGAAGAGTACCCAGAGGAAACCCATGCTAACCTGGGGAGAACATGCAAACCCCCCTCCCCCCTCCCCCTAACTGGGTTATCAAAGACCAGCCATGTCTCTCACTGTCTATGGTGTGAGGTTCATTTGAAAGAACCATTGCTGACTTTTGACCAGAGTAGCTGCATAGCCGTCAGCAGGTTTCCGCCCTGTGATGGCTTGATGAGCTGTCCAAAGTGTACTCTGCCCTCACCCAGAGTTAGCTGGGATGGGCGCCAGCCTCCCCGCAACCCTAATCAGTATTAAGCGGTTACAGAAAATGAACTGATGATGACAAATCAGTTCAGATATTCCAGAAACACAGTTCAGACTCATAAACCTTAAGCTGAGAGTCTGGAACCTATTTCAGCCAACTTTGGATAAAATTGGGGTACACCCTGAACGGCTCATCAGTGTATCACGGTCAATCACGCACAAACAACCGTTCACATGCACACCTAGGGGCAATTCGGAAAAGCATATTCTTCCAAATGAAGGGTGGTACAGTGGCACAGTATTTAGCACGTCCGCCTCACAGCAATAAGGCCTGGGTTTGATTCCCGGGCTCGGGGCGTTTCTGGGCAGATTTACATGTTTTCATCTTTCTCGCATAGATTTTCTTCCAGTTTCCTCCCACATTTTAAAAACATACAGTAAGCTTATTGGCTGTTCCAAATTGCCTTTAGCTGTGAGTGGTTTTATGTGTGTTGGCCCTGCAATGGTCTGGCGAGCTGTACAGGATGTACCCCGCTTGAACCGCATTGGCCGAAATAGGAACCAGCTTCCCCGGGACCATAATTGGGACACTACCAGGAGCTCAACTCCTCCTGGATGGGACGCTAGTCCATTGCAGGTTCCCTTCCCAGTATATTTTTACTGGTACCCATTTATACTGCTGGGTGAGCAGAGGCACACTTGTGGTTAGAACCTTGCCCAGGGGGTCTTAGCACAGTGGGTGTCTAACTGGGATTTGAATACACAACCTCCCGATCATGAGCCCAGCACTGTAACCACTATGCCACCAGCCCCTTAGAAAAAGACTGAAAGAATATTATCTAAATATGGATGTCTTTAGACAGTAGGTGAAAACCGGAGTACCTGGAGGAAACCCACACAAGCACAGGGAGAACATGCAACCTCCATGTATAAACACCTTTTCTGAGCATGGGACTCAAACCCAGCACCCAAATAAATATGTGAACCATGACATCACCATGCCTTTCTGTGTTAAGTAATGTCAGTTATTAATATAAAGCTCTCGCGCTGCTTCCACACCTCCCAGTCATTACATGATAAGCTGTAGGGTTGAGATTTTTAAAATGCAAGATAGCTTAATCTGAGTAACTGAAGTGCTTGATATGATTATGGCACATGAACAAAGCCAACTGTCAAATGGAGGCAATCACTTTTTGTGTGATTTTTCAAAAATCTGCAGGCCAAAACAATAGTGAGGTCTCAATTAGAAACAAGTTCTTTGGAGAGAATTGCAAGCTTTGGTGTGAAGAGGGACCAGATTCCAGGCTCCCACAAGTACTTTAGTTTAATTAAGATCAAAAAAGCCTCCTTCAGTCTCCTTAGTTTCTTTCGAGGCAAATAATGACAGTCGTGGCTGGTGCCGTGCCGCTGGACTGCTGAGGCGAAGCAAAGAGGCATTAATTGCGAGAGAACAGAAGGTAGGGAAGGGTGTAGGGCGGATTTTTGCAAGCACACCATCTGGATTTCTTATCTGTGGTGCTAGCTGTATTGTTAGTGATTGATACTGATCGAAATGTTTCCAGGGTATGTGGTTGATAATGAGGTTTGAATCGTGGCGATCCCATGGGATTCAACGAAAGATTCAAAAGAGAGCAAAGTTTTCAAATTTTCATGCACGCTTTAACGAGATAGTGATGCTAATATTGAATTAACTTACAGCTAAAGTGTGGGGGCAGCTTAATGATTACAGAAGCAGCATTGGGACTGAAAGGTCATTGGTTCGATTCCCAAACCAGCTGGGAAAAATGTGTGGCAGTGGGAGCCTGAGCCACATCTTCCCTTCCTCCTCTTTCATGGCTGAAGTGTCCTTGAGGAAAGCACCTAACCCCCAACTGCTCTCCGGGTACCACATAATGTGATAGCCAGGCTCTGTTTGCATGGTCTCCTTTTGCTTTTTTGGCATCCCCTGGTACTCCTGTTTCCCCCCACAGTCTAAATACATGCACATTTGGCAAATTAGCCATTATAGTTTGCCCCTAGGTGTGAGTGTGAATGGCTGTGT
The DNA here is from genome assembly GCA_024760905.1 of Plotosus lineatus. Classification (NCBI taxonomy): domain Eukaryota; kingdom Metazoa; phylum Chordata; class Actinopteri; order Siluriformes; family Plotosidae; genus Plotosus; species Plotosus lineatus. The sequence continues at coordinate 12,247,862 of CM045733.1, forward strand.
GTGTGTGTGTGTGTTGGCCCTACACTGGTCTGGCGAGCTGGTCAGGGTGTATCAGGTGAGATAGGCTCCAGCCTCCTTACGACACATGTAAGGGGATGTGGTTTGGCAAATGAGTGAACAAGTGAGTCTTTAGCCATTCATCCTTAGTCACTGCCTGTTCAGGATCATGGGTGCTACAGTTTTTAAATAATTCTGTAACCCACTGCATGAACCTGATATCCCACACATTTATAACAATTCATTAATTTACTGTAACCGCTTAGTCCTAATTAGGGTTGCAGTGAGACTGATACCCATCCCAGCCAACTCCAGGTGAGAGCAGAGTACACCCTGGACAGCTCGCCAGGCCATGGCAGGGCAGAAACAGGCTGGCGGCTATGCAGCTACTCTTGTCAAAGTCAGTAATGGTTGTTCTACCTGAAGCTCCCACCTTAGACAGTGATAGATATGGCCAGCCTTTGATAACCCATATAGCTGCACTGGGTGGGGGGGGGTGACACAGTGACAACTCATTGAGAGTGGGGCTCAAACCCCCAACCTTTGGATCAGTGATCCAGCACCTTTACCACCAGACCACCACTGCCCTATTTATAATAATGAGAAATATTCTAAATCATTCATCAGTCAACAGAACATGGATTCGTGTATTATGATGTCTTCATACTTATGTCTTCTATTAATCAGAATTACACTGAAGTAATTTTCAACAGCTTTGTCAGACATGTCAAACTAAAATTTTTGGAGGATATAGATTATCGGGTTCTGGATGTTTTAGAGACTAAAGTCAGCGAAGCTAGATTGAGATGGTTTGGACATGTACAGAGGAGGGATAGTGAATATATTGGTAGTAGGATGCTGAGGTTGGAACTACCAGGCTGAAGGCCTAGAGGAAGACCAAAGAGAAGATTTATGGATGTGGTGAAGGAGGACATGAAGGTAGTTGGTGTAAGAGAAGAAGATGCAGCGTGGGATGGAGGCAGATGATTCGCTGTGGCAACCCCTGAAGGGAACAGCGAAAGGAAAAGAAGAAGAAGTGGATTATCGAATTCATATATGGGCCCAGAGAATTTGTTTGTACGTAGTCTGCTTAGAAAAAAAAATGTGTGTACGTACACACAAAACCTGAATGCTGTATCATAGAACAGTCCCACACAGTCCGCGTCTCATTGAGACCCATTATGAGCTTGTGGGGTACAGCAAAGTTTGAATAACCATCAGAGTCCGAATTCAAAGATTTTGCTGACAGTGTAAGAACTGCTATCTTTCTCTTTTCTTATCAATGTTTTCAACCGAATAGAGTTTTTTGTTTTGTTTTGTATATATTTTGTCATGTTCAACAATCAACATTGCTCAACAATCCAGAGCAATGGAGAGTGTGGAAAAGAGGTGAAGAAGCATGTACAGGCAGGTTGGAATGGTTGGAGAAAAGTGTTCGGTGTGATGTGTGATAGGAGAGTATCGGCAGGAATGAAAGGAAAAGTGTACAAGACGGTGGTGAGGCCAGTGATGTTGTATGGTTTAGAAACAGAGGCGCTGAGGAAAAGACAGGAGGCAGAGCTGGAGGTAGCAGAGATGAAAATATTGAGGTTCTCTTTGGGACGATGGATAGGATCAGGAATGAGGACATCAGAGGGACAGCACATGTAAGACGTTTTGGAGACAAAGTCAGAGAGGCTAGATTGAGATGGTTTGGACATGTACAGAGGAGGGATAGTGAGTATATTGGTAGTAGGATGCTGAGGTTGGAACTACCAGGCAGAAGGCCTAGAGGAAGACCAAAGAGAAGATTTATGGATGGGGTGAAGGAGGACATGAAGGTAGTTGGTGTAAGAGAAGAAGGTGCAGAGGATAGCGTGAGATGGAGGCAGATGATTTTCTGTGGCGACCCCTGAAGGGAAGAGCCAAAAGGAAAAGAAGAAGATATATTTTCATGTTCAAGCCACGTCCATTTTGAATATAAACTCAGCTGTAGATATTGTCTAAAGACGGACCGCCGCCATGCAGCAGGGATCATGGAGGAAATAGGCTCCACAGGTTTTGAATTACCCAGCTGCACATCTTGTGGTAGGGCCGGGTGGTGTATCGGTTAGGGTGCCGGGCTCATAATCAAAAGGTCATGGGTTTAAAGCCTTGTTAGACCTCCACCGGGATAAGACCCCTGGGCACGGCCGTAAGCAAAATTGTTCCTCTGTCTACTTTCATCTTCTTCATCTTCATCTGCTTAATCCAGGGTTCGGTTGCAGGGGCAGCAGCCTAAGCAATGAGGTTCAGACGTCCCTCTCCCCATTCACGTCCTCCAGTCCTTCTGGGGCAACACCGAAACCTTTACAGATCAGTCGAGAGACATGATCACTCCGTCGTGTTCAAGGTCGACCCCAGGGTCTCTACCCGGTTGGACATGCCTGAAACACCACACCAGGGATGTGTTCGGGCGGTATTCGAAACTCAACTGGCTCCTCTCAATGCAGAGGAGCAGCGGTTCTACTCCAAGCTCCTTCCGAATGGCTGAGCATCTCACCCTATCTCTAAAGATGAGCCCTGCCATCTGGTGAAGGAAGCTCATTTCAGCCGCTGCCTCTGGTTACCCAGTAGTATAAACAGATACCTGCAGTAGACTAGCTTTTCATCCAGAAGGAGTTGAGCTACTAGTTGCTTTATGCCTTGGAAACAGGATAGGCTCCAGCCTGATCGCTTGGGTGTAAAAACCCAACAGACTTACCTACCTACCTACCTCATCTTGTGATATGTGTTATAAAACATTATTTATAAGCACTCAAAATCCTCTGGCCTTGATTTTGCTTTTTCAAGATCTCACAAGGCCACAGAGGATTATGCTGTTTGAAAGTATATATGGCTTTCTATCTGTTTTTTTTTTTTTCTTGCATCTGTGGGTTTACATCAGATTGTTTCTCAGATAAAAGCAATTGTCACTTTTAACACGAATAATCCGCAAACATGTTTTGACCTTGTTCTGACCTTGACCTTGTAATCCAAAAGTTAAATCATCTCTGGGACACAGTTAGGGTAGTCCATTCATTCACTCATTCATTTTCTGTAAACGCTTAATCCTAATTGAGGTCATGGGGACACTGGCGCCCATCCCAGCCGACTCCGGGTGAAGGCAGAGTACACCCTGGACAGCTCGCCAGGCCAATGCAGGGCAGAAACACGCTGACGGCTATGCAGCTCCTCTTGTCAAAAGTCAGCAATGGTTCTTTTATATGAACCTCACACCATAGACAGTGAGAGACATGAGAGAGGCCTTTGATAACCCAGTGAGCTCTACTCGGGGGGTATTGACAACCCAATGAGAGTGGGGCTTGAACTCCCAACCTTTGGCTCAGTGATCTATCACCTTTACCACCAGGCCACCACTGCCCCAATTCGGGTAGTGTCCCCTCCAAGTGTAGTGAAAATATGTACATGGGTGCGTTCAAACTTTTGCTCACAGACAGACAGACAGATTTATCATTTAGTGATGACAATCTGTCTGCCAGAACTACGTCAGAGGCAATAAAGATCTCTGGAGCAATAAACAGACTAACTGACATAGTATTGCATGTCGATAACGATTGTAATGTCACATGGCTCATTTTTATGCATATTTAATCGAATGAGATGTACATGTTCAGTACATAAAGCTTATATTCTCTGCTCTGTGTGTATTTAGCTGAGGAAGAAGACGTTAGAGGTCAGTGTATGGGACTATGACAAGTGCTCCTCCAATGATTTCCTGGGAGAGGTGGGAGATCTGCCATTTTATTCATGCACACACGTATACACACACACTAACCCTCAGTGCTGTGTAACCAGGTTTTGTACACACTCTAGGTGCTGATAGACCTGTCCAACACGGCTCAATTGGATAACATGCCACGCTGGCTGCCGCTGAAGGAGCAGTGTGAAGGAGAACACCACCGTCGCTCACACTCAGGTCAGGGACGCCAACATTCAGCCAAAGTGGCAAGTGGGCATTCTCCCAAGACATCTGGTCACAGCACTCAAGACTCACCTAAATCCTCTGTTATCAAGAGTCGCAGTCATGGCATCTTCCCTGATCCTGCCAAGGGTAAGTTCTGTTTAGTATTTGTCTTTAATGCTGGGTTCCCGCTGTTTCCTCGCTTGCGTTCCTTTTCATTTTAACCACTTAGAGTTGCACTCTCTATTTTGCTGTCCTTGCTATTCTCGTTCTTATGCCCCTGTCCTCTGTTCCTTCATTCCTCTTTCATTTTGTGTCCAAGCCTATATGGCGCACTCATCATAGCTTTGGCTCCACATTATGTTCATATTCACAGCAAATCCCCAGTGCTGAATTCCATAAAATTTCTAGTCAGTGTTTTCAAAACACAACGAGCTGACAAGAAACTGACTAGTTTTCTTGTCTTGATTGGTTGGATAGTGGTGAGCCACATTATTCGTGGTGTATCATTATACAGAATTCTCAAATTTGGCTCACCAAAAAAGTGTTAAATCATTTTCTGTAATTTTTCTGATAGGGGAACTATCTACATATCAAATCATCAGACTACAGAATTAATAAATGCTACACTGTAATACTGCGAGCTGATTGGTCCTCTATTTAAGGATTACCATACATTTACAACATTTGGCAGACGCTCTTATCCCGAGTGACTTACACTTATCATTTTATGTACAACTGAGTAATTGAGGGTTAAGGACCTTGCTCAAGGGCCCAATAGTTGTGATAGTGGAGATTAAACCGGCGAACATCAGATCAGTAGCACATCACCTTAACCACTGAGCCACCACTGCCTGAATTAATGAACGCAGAGTAATGATTTAATGAAAATTAGACACTCGCGGTTTATCATGGTCATTTGGAGTTGGCGTTGTTGTGCATTACAATAGGGAAAAAATATTATTATTATTATTATTAATAATAATAATAATAATAATAATAATAATAATAATAATAATAATAACAAAGTAAATATGTAGAAATAAACCTCTAATAACCATAAAATCTTAGTTTAGTTTGCTTTTTATGTTAACATGTAGTATATACAGATATAAAGATAGCATATATCAGTTTTTGACCTGGTTTGGACGTCTTCTGCAATGTCTGCAGCCTTGGAACAGGGATTCTTCTCCATTGCTCTCTTCGTGGAATGACGGCATCTTTCAGTCGGTCCAGGTCAACCAGGTCATTGATCCATGGTGGCCGTACATTCTCTGTTGAATCTTTTACCATTAATAGACTAATACATTTGCAAATTGTCAGCTATTTGTCGCTGGCTGATGCCACCCTCTGACTGACCCACAATTCAACCTGTCTGAAAAATCTGACAGTTCTTGAGCTCCTGGAGTGAGAGGCATGCCTACATAACTTCAGCACAGCGTCGTGTACATTTATACAGCAATCTGTCTGATTAGTGTTCATTAAATTTAAGTCATTCAATTGTCAGATTTTCAGAGAGGTTGAATTGTGGGTCAGTCAGAGGGTGGCATCAGTCAGAGGGTGGCATCAACCAGCGACAAATAGCCGACAATTTGAATATTCCTCTGTCAACAGTAGAAAGTTCATCGGTAACATTAAGACACTACGGATCCATGACCAGGTCGACAGATGCCTTCAGAATCCCCTTTCCAAGGCTACAAACATTGCAGAAGACATTCAACCCAGCTCAAAAACTGTTATCGTCATCATCAATTAGGCTACTATGGCCGAGCAGCAACAAGCCTCTTCTGCGCCCAGCAAATATTCTGGAACTTTGGGTGTTGATTTACTTATGTCCAGTCTCTGTGTATCCAGCATGGTGGATTAGGGCCTGGCACGTCTGTCTCAGGGCAAAAAGATCCCAGACTTGGTAAAGGCGTTTCTGTATGAAGTGTGCATGTTCTCGCCAAGCAAGGTTTCCGACAAGTGCTCCGGATTCCTCCCAGAGTTGAAAGACATGCACAGTAGGCTAACTGGCTGTTGCAAATTGTCTCTAGGTGTGAGTGTGTGTGTGTGTGTGTGAGTGTGTGTGTGTGTGTGTGTGTGTGTGTGTGTGTGTGTGTGTGTGTGTGTGTGTGTGTGTGTGTGTGTGTGTGTGTCTGTATGTGTGTGTGTGTGTTGGCTCTGCGATGGACTGGTCTCCGTTGTACTGGTTTCACCTGCCTTTGTCCACGGTTGGCTGAGATGGCTCCAGATTCCCTGAAACCCCAGTTCAGGAGATGTATCAATTGATCCTTGTAGTATATATTAAACAAATATGCAGCTCCTCTTCAGTTTACAATTAATTATTTAGTTAGTTAATGCCCTTATTCAATGCAATCAGCAACCACATGCCGCCAGGATTACACCCCACCCCCACTCCCCACCATGTCTAGTAGGTTCAGGCAGTTCGGCAAATGAGTGAGTGAGAGAAGAAAAACAGAAAGTGGAGATCTGATCGGATCATTTGTATTGGCAATCTTGTTTTGTTGATAAATTTCTGATTCTACTTGTAAAAATACTTAAAGCTGCACATCAACACTATGGAATAAATTCAGCATTGCAGATTTCACTGTGTGTGAGTTTAGCTCATAATATCACAACATTCTCCATTAGCTTTCCGATACACGGTGAGACTGGGTTGGCCAAAAAAAAAAAAACACTCACTAATGTCCCTGAACTTTCAGCATCATATAATCTATTTAAAATAAACATAAATAAATAGTATTAAATAAATCATATATGCTAAATGGTAGCTTAAATCGGTTATTCTTTAGGCAGGCTGAGGAAAGCAGTAAACAGGAAGCTCAGCATCGTATTTTGGTTGTTTTAGATACGCAGGTTCCCACAATTGAGAAATCTCACAGTAGTCCCAGCACGTCGAAGCCGTCTCCCTCTGAGGGCCAAGCCCGTTCTCATGGAACCTCGCGCGTTCACGGCAAAAGTGGCGCATCCCGGGCACACCCTGACGACACCATGGCAACAGCTGAAGCTGCCAGTGAACAGCATCGCCACCAACCAAGTAAACGACGCAAATAAAAGCCCCCACAGCATGGCTGCCTTCACACTCATCTGCACTTTCTTCTGTTCGTTTTTTTTTTTTTTTTGCTACCTATTCATATATATATATATATATATATATATATATATATATATATATATATATATATATATATATATATATTTTCGTGTTATTTTTGGATTCTCTTTCCTTCGTTCTGGTCCCCATGTGTCCTGGTTACCTCACCGCTTAATCACCTGTACCTGTTCTGCCCTGTTATGTTGGAGACACTTCACTGTTCTACACATACACACTTGCGGCACTTGCTTGCACTCGAACAAGTTTACTCTATAAATATACATTTTAAGTTATATAGTGCTCCTTTAAATTATCCTTTAATCTCGAATTAATACCATTGAATAATGAATTTAATAATAAATATAAAACAGTCATTAAAAAATTTGTTTTTGTTTAAAGTGCAAAATTAAATGCATCAGTAAGATGAGGTAATAAATAAACGTAAGCACACTGACACATATTAATGAGCAGGTGAGCAGCCTGCTTAGTAAACTATCATAGGTCAGACTCTCTATATTAAATCTCATATTTCGCTCCGTGTATCCGGATAAGCATTTTAGCGCTTCCTACATGAGCAGAGTTGATTTCTGCGGAAACTAAGACACAAAAATAGCTGGCTTCAGCCTGATTATTGTCCAATTAGATTTAACCACAGCTGCACTGGGACCCCCTTCGCTAGCACTTAAGGAGACTTCTTTGCTACCAAATGATCAAAGACTTCCGCTGACTCCTTTATTTTTTAACTTTTTCTTTTCATTGTCCCAGCGGGTCACGTCCCAAATGACCCAGCTTTTTCTGCTGCTCTTTGCAACCAATGAGCCGGCTGTGCATGAGGCCTCCCCCCCCCCCCCTCTCGCCTCCCTGCAACCACCCTGCATACCTTCTTTATTCGCCTTCTACTACTCTCCCTGTGGCTACTGCCGGCCTACAATGCACCTCAGTGGACACGCTAGACACCCCTATCTGCCCTCCCCAAGCCAGGGAAGGTACACACTGTGGCTGCATGTGACTATAAAGTACAGTAAAAAGCTGGTGGTTTCCATGTTGTACAGAGTTCATACTCTGAGTCTCCATTTCGTTGCCCTTTCCCTAATTTCCCCTGAACCCTTCCTCGTCCCTGTTTTTTTTTTGTTTGTTTTTTTGTTTTTTTTTACGTAACTTGACCCCAACCTTACTCAGCCCAAGCTGACTGCCTCTCCCTGAGGCAACACAGGCACAGCGTAGCAGGTGTGCTCACCATACAGAGAACCCTGTCCAACACACCGGGCAGTGAAAGTGAAATCACTGACGGCCATCACCTGACTCTCCGAAAAGCCATGTCGGAAGAAAGGCCTCATCGGGATAGAGGTGAGAGAGAGAAAGAGATTGAGAGAGAGCGAGAGAGAGAGAGAGAGGATGCTGCATTACTAACGCACATGTACAAAGAGATGAAGATATACTCCACAGATAATTCATGCAGCCACACTCAGTCTTGTACCACACTCCATCAACATGCTTCACTAAAACCAGATGAGTAAAAATGTATTAGCATAGCACGTCATGCTAGCCCTGAGCTAACTGCAGGCGGTATTTACTTTTAGTTCCTGGTGTTAATGAAGCACTGGAGCCAGTGTTGGGGAGCGTGTTTAACGAAGGCTGTGTGCATGAATTACGTGCCAAGACCAAAACCCATGCATTTCACGCCACACCATCACCCATCACTCAACAGCAAGGTACACCGGCTGTGTACGATTTAATAAAGAAATTAAAACGTACATTTTCCCCAAACAAGATTACGAATAATTAACCTCAGCTTAAATAGAATTCAACAAATCATATGAGAATTAGTCTAATGTGATTTTCAAGACTACACACACACACACACACACACACACACACGACGAGCTTATACACTTACTAATGAATGACGTCTTCTGTGTGTAAACGTGTAAACGCTTCCGCTTCTGATCTGTGAAGTCTGCTTTGCATATCTGTGTATTTCAGAGTTTTGTGTCAGTAGATGTAGTTTGTTATGTATTATGAATGCACCCCACTGCTAAAAATGTGGAATCTTTTGTGACCCTGTTAAATGTTGTGCTGTTAAATGTTGTGCTGCAGGTTCTGATGAATTCAAACCACAGCTTTATATGAATGCCATTGAAGCATATCGAATTTAATTCATTCATTCATTTTCTGAACAGCTTCATCCTAATTAGGGTTACGGCGAGGCCTGCGCCCATCTCAGCCGACTCTGGGTGAAGGCAGAATACACCGTGGACAGCTTATTTGGTCATCGCAGGGCAGAACCTCTCTGACGACTCTGCAGCGTACTCTTGCCGAGAGTCAGCAGCAATGGTTTCTGGAGCTGCATAGCCGGCAGCATGTTTCTCCCCTGCGATGACCAGGTGAGCTGGACAGGGTGTACTCTGCCTTCGCCCAGAGTCGGCTGAGATTGGCGCCAGCCTAACCACGACCACGAATTAGGATTAAGCGGTTCATAAAATGAATGATTGAATGAATGCAAGGCCCTATCTTTGCTTCTGTGATGTTCATATCAGTGTAGAATGTTCAGAAATGTTGTCTCCAGCTGTTACCATCATTTGGTCGCAGCTGCAGTTCTATTCATCCTTCTTTATGGATAATAATTACATAATAATCTTGCATAATGTATAGATTTTAAAGCGTATCATTGAACAGCATGAATAGCAAACAGTTTTAGCAGTACTGTGTATGTGTTTGTGTGTACACCTGGCCGTGGCTGATTGCTCATGCTGCATGTAGTATACAGTACTGGGCAAAGGTTTAAAATCTTCTAGTTCATCTTAATTCTAGTCCCAGCCTTATAGTTTTCTGTGTGTAGTTTGTATGTTCTCTCCGTGCTTGTGTGGGTTTACTCTGGGTACTCTGGTTTCCTCCTGCAGCTCAAAGGCAAGCACATTAGGTTAAGCTAAATTGCCCCTAGGTGAGGGTGTGGGTGTGTGTGTGTGTGTGTGTGTGTGTGTGTGTGTGTGTGTGTGTGTGTGTGTGTGTGTGTGTGTGTGTGTGTGTGTGTGTGTTGACACTGGGATGGTCTGGCAAACTGTTTAGAGTGTCTCTCATTGTTGGTTGAAATAGGCTGCAGCCTTTCCATGGCCCAAATAGCCAGTTCCATATCCAGTTGGTCAAATGAGTGAGAGTGTGAGTGAGTCATAGTCTTTCAAATATCTAAATATTACAGGAAACTTTGTATTTTATTAAAGAAACACATAAAAATTTGCATATTCCTACAACTATTAATACTGTAAATTGAAAAGTTTTTACCCTGTTTAGCTCTTCATTTAGCAACTTTTCATTCTATTGAAGCTATCTTTGCACAGTACTGTAGTTCAGGAGCATGTGGACAGAATGGGTGACAGATGAAGGAGGACATGCTTGTTTCCTCTTCTAAAAACGGTTTTTTAACTCCTTCACTGCTGGGTAATGAAGACTTTAGGCCAATGGTAGTTCTCCATACTATAAGACTGGATAATAGTCTAACTCACATAGTATACTTTTGAAACAGCGTCTCGCAGCCATAGATCTACTGATGCTCCTGTTACTGCAGCCTCGTTGGAGAGCGGTCTGAGTGGCAGCGCCTTCAGTCTATTGGAAGAAGAAGGAGAGACGAACGGAGTGGATAGTGCCATCTTCCAGGTCCCAAGATTGTATGTCTGCATTTTTCATAAATGTTAATTTTTATATTATTTTTATATCTTTTTTCATTATTTTATAATTTTTTTCAGAAATGTTTTTTAATTAAATAATGTTGATCAGAATATACCGGGACAATACACAGAGTAAAAAAAAAGAAAAAGATATTAAAAGTGATTTTTTTTTTTTTTTTTTTTTTTTTTTTTTTTTTTTATAGTGGAAAGATTCCCAATGGCACTGATGTTGTAAAATCAATACACGGAGATGCAGACGGTAAGTGTTTGTGCATTTGTTTGATTAGTTGTGTGTGAGTTATGTATAATGGGAACTCTATATCCGGATTTAAATTCAAATTAAAATATATCTTGATATCTGTAAAAATGTGCCCATTGTAAAACAAAACAAAAAACACCGGAGAACTTAAAATTAATTGAATTTTCACAGTTGATTTTTTTTTTGATTCATTAAATAAGTTCTTTACAAATTGTAATCAGGGCAGTGGTGGCCTGGTGGTAAAGGCGCTGGATTACTGATCATAAGGTTGGGGGTTCGAGTCCCACTCTCCACAAGGTTGTCACTGTCCCCACCAGTGCAGCTAACTGGGTTATCGAAGGCCGGCCATGTCTCTCACTGTCTACGGTGTGAGACTCATGTAAAAGAACCATTGCAGATTTTCTTCAAGAGTAGCTGCATAGCCATCAGTGTGTTTTTGCCCTGCACTGGCCTGGTGAGCTGCCTGGTGTGTACTCTCCCCTTGCCCGGAGTCGGCTGGGATGGGCGCCAGCCTCCCCATGACCCTAATTGGGATTAAGCGGTTGCAGAAAATGAACTGATGAATAAATTGTAATTTGTCAGAGTCTCTGATTATAGTTTACACATCATAAATTATAGACGTCACAGAAATGCTGCAATCTAATTGGTTCACTATTTAGGGGTGAATGAGGCAAAGTGAGAATTATTTGAACAACAGTCTGTTAATACTCTCTGAGACCAAATAATTCTTCATAGTGTATGAAAGTCAAATTTTGTAATAGTTTTATTATTATTTTTAATATTTTCATATTAAACAGTTACATTTCCCTATCGCAGTGCACATGCCAATCATACAATAATAGTGCACCTGATTCAATTGAAATGATCCCAGTGATTATCCCAGGGTAAATATGTAATCGTAAAATTATTTGATGTCTTTCCACCAATCAGAAACAAGAAAATGCATTATCCTGAGCTCGCTGTTTGTCATGGTCACTTCGGACAGGTGGCATCATCAGTCAGTCGTTCATTTTCTGAACCACTTAATCCTAATTGGGGTCACATGGAGGCTGACGCCCATCCCAGCCGACTATAGGCAAGGGCAGAGTACACACCAGGCAGCTCACCAGGCCAAAAACACACTGACGGCTATGCAGCTACTCTTGAAGAAAATCAGCAATGGTTCTTTTACATGAACCTCTCAGCATAGACAGTGGGAGACATGGCCGGCCTTTGATAACCCAGTCGGCTGCACTGGGGGGACAGTGACAACCTGTTGAAAGTGGGGCTTGAACCCCCATCCTTAGGACCAGTGATCCAGCACCTTTACCACCAGGCCACCGCTGCCCCTGGTAGCATCGTTAATCATACTTTTCATTGGAAAAATATTTGTTTACACATTGTACAGTATTATACTAAAATTTGTAATGAGTTGAAAAATGTACTCGCCAGCACAGCTTTAACACAGGGTTATCAAAGGCCGGCCATGCCTCTCACTGTCTATGGTGAGAGACTGTAAAAGAACCATCGCTGACATTCATCAAGTGTAGGCTGCATTGCCATCAGTGTGTTTCTGTGCACCAGCCTCCCCGCGAGGCTAATTAGCAGATCATTAGCATTAAGCGGTTCAGAAAATGAATGAATGAGTGACTAATACACAGGCTTGTATTATTGTTATTGTCTGCTTGCGGAACATGTATGGAACATGTATGTCATGTTTAAAATATATAAAATAAACTATAGAAATCTTGTTTTAGTTTACTTATCCACATAGTATATCAATGAGTTTAATATTAACATTAACATTAATAGCATGCCATTACCTAATGTGCATAAGCTGCCCTAGCTCTGTCTGTCTGTCTTCCTTTCGGCTTTTTCCCTGTTACTCGGGAGTCGCCACAGCGAATCATCTGATTTGCACATTTGATTTGGCAGAGGTTTTTTTTACGTCGGATGCCCTTCCTGTCACAAACCTTTTTTAGCAAGGGACAGAAACACGCTGACGACTTTGCAGCCTACTCATTACGAAAGTCACCAATGGTTCTTTTACATGCCTCTCACCATAGACAGTGACAGACATGGCCCGCCTTTGATAACCCAGTTAGCTGCACTGGGGGGGACAGTGACAACCCTGTGGAGAGTGGGACTCGAACCCCCAACCTTTGGATCAGCGATCCAGCGGCCTATACCACTAGACCACCACATAGGCGGCACAGTGGTTAGCACATCCACCTCACAGCAAGAAGGCCTGGGTTTGAGTCCCAGCTTGAGCGTTTCTGTGTTGAGTTTGCATGTTCTCCCCTTGCTTGTGTGGGTTTCCTCTGGGTACTCCAGTTTCCTCCCACAGTCCAAAAACCTGCACAGTGGGCTAATTGGCTGTTCCAAATTGCCTGTGGGTATGAATGGTTGTGTGAGTGTTGGCCCTGTGATGGCCTGGTGAGCAGGTCAGGGTGTACCTCACCCAGAGTCAGCTGTGGTGTGTGCCAGTCTCCCCACAACCCTAATTAGGATTAAGCAGTTCAGAAAATGAGTAACCACGTAGTATATGCCAATTTTTTCAAGAATCACCCAGAATGTGATACATCACCCCTCCAATTCCCCTCCTTTGTGTGGGGGGTAGATTTATTGCCAAAATTGACAGAAATCATGTTTTTATTTTGTTTGTTGGTTGGTTTGTTTGTAATTGTTTAATTATCTAAAAAAAAATCTTAATTGCCTTCTTAAAGGGCGTGGTCACGATGGCCAAAATTGCAAAAAAAGAAAAAAAAAAGTTTTTGACTTTGATAGTCTTCCTGTGCCTTCATTCAGCCTTCGTGATTTCATGGTTGGGTCGAGTCTTCCAAAAGTTGTTGGTATTTTTGAAATTAAATAAGGGCGCCATCTATAGGTAGCCCCTAAAATTACCACCTTTCACTATTTGGACTGCATTTTGGGACCTCCAGTGGCTTGTGCCTTGATTAAGCCTGGCTCATTAATATACGAGTATATTTGGACATTTAAGTGGCTTAGTTTGGGCGTGCTTGTATGGAGGGTGTTTTTGCGGCAACACCAACAAAAAAAAAAATAGTTATGGTACATTTTCAGCAGATCAAAATCCAGTGCACCTCTCTGGAATTAAATTAAACTCCTAATATTGTATTCTTCAATATCTCTACTTTCCGTGATCATAGTATCAAGAAGGCCTTCACTTGGGACTCTGGCTCGTAAAGGGTTAATCATTCAAAAAATTTCTGATATTATCTCATAATTTAGTATCTAATAATCTACCGCTTTTATCTCCAGATATCAATTCACTTTACATTCAGTATAATCATAAAATTATAAAAGTAATAGGTGTGCCTGAGAGGTCGGTGTACAGGAAAACACAGACACGTTGCTTATTTTCTTCTGAACACTGATGATCTTCAGGTGCTGAATTATTGAAGCGTTTCCACACAACACAACTGTGGTGCTGTTTACATTGAGGTGCAAATAAAGCGGCTTGAAGGGAGCATGTATGTGTGCAGGGATCCCTCACTTTCCGCGGTTAATGAGGACCGAGCCCCCCCACGACCGCCAATTTCGCGAAGTAGGCTTGATCCCCCCTGACTGACGTATATGTACATGTATTTGTGTATATGTCTGTCTTCCTTTCGGCTTTTTCAGGAGTCGCCACAGCGAATCATCTGATTCGCATGTTTGATTTGGCAGAGGTTTTTACGTCGGATGCCCTTCCTGTCACAACCCTTTTTTTTAGCAAGGGACAGAAACACGCTGACGGCTTTGCAGCTGCTCTTTACGAAAGTCAGCAATAGTTCTTTTACATGCCTCTCACCATAGACATAGACAGGCCCGCCTTTGATAACCCAGTTAGCTGCACTGGGGGGACAGTGACAATCTTGTGGAGAGTGGGACTCGAACCCCCAACCTTTGGATCAGCGATCCAGCACCCTATACCACTAGACCACCACTGCCCATCTGCATTTGTGTATATAATATCACTAAATACATATTCAACGCTATAAATAATGCATAAGATGTAAATAAATACACACACACACATACAGACACACAAGCGCGCACACAGATGCGCACCTTCCACATGACCCTTATTAGGATTAAGCAGTTACAGAAAATGAACTATGAACAGTTTTGTGATCAATCAGAGTGTGCTGTGTGTGTAAATACTGTAATAACTATAGCCATCATGTTTTCATGAGCAAGCATCCACTTAACTCTGAGAAGGACTAAATATTTATTAGACATTCAATATAGTGTGTGTGTGTGTGTGTGTGTGTGTGTGTGTGTGTGTGTGTGTGTGTGTGTGTGTGTGTGTTTAGGGAAAACCCAGGTAATGGGGGAGATAAAGATTGCTCTGAAGAAGGAGATGAAGACTGAAGGAGAACATCTGGTACTGGAGATCCTTCAGTGCAGAAACATCACATACAAATTTAAGACTCCTGACCACCTGCCAGGTATCGTGATCATGCTGATTAGCCATGTGCAGATTGTTAAAGCCTCATTATTACAGCACTTTCACAGCAATCACTTTATCCAGAATCAAGAAACTTACTTTTGGTTTTGCACATATGCAAAATTTTACACACACACACACACACACACACACACACACACACACACACACACACACACATGTGTATATACATATATACAGAATGACCCAAAAATATTATTTACATTTGAAAGGTAAAATGAAAAAAAAAGGGGGTTAAAGATATTCAAATTATTATTTGCACATATGAAACTTTGTGAGGTGGGAGAGGCAGAGCTCTGTTGCTCCGTTGGTATCCCGACTCCTAACTTAACCCATTAATGCCAGCAGGACCATATGGTCCTCTTTCAAAAATGCTAATAACTACTAAAAGTATTGTACTCAGTGCTGCTCATGTGTTCTGTACTTGTTGTGGCATCGCCTGATGCAAAACAGCTTGGTCTCACATGCCTCAGTGCGATTACCTTGAGTGCGCAGGATTGTGTTGTTCACAAATTTGTGAGAGTGTTATTATTTGTTATTATTATGCTATTATTATTAGTGTTATTATAATTATGTTGAAAGAAATATGTTCGGGGTGTTACCTTAGGTCTTTTTGATTAGGTGTAACTAGTGATTTTTTTTTTCTAAGTGAAAAAAATAATTCTGGCATTAAAGGGTTAAATACCTTGTGGTTGTAGAACCTGATGTGTAGTTTCAGTAAGATGAAGCTACATCACACACAGCTCAAAGATCATTAAAGTGCTGAAGGAAATGGTTCCGTATCGGGTGATTTTGTTGCATGGCGTTGATGGGCGGTCCGCCTGTTCCCCTGACATCACCCCTCGTGATTTCTTTTTCTGTGGTGCTACCTTAAATCATGAGAGTAGACTCAGCGACCCCAAACTCCTGAAGCATTCAAGGTTGCTACTTAGCAGGAGATCACTGCTGTTACATGACCCATCATGCCATGGCAGCTTTTAGAAATCTCCTCTCGGAGTGTATAGACAATGAAGGCCCTCATTTGGAAAAGGATCATTTTTCGATCATAATGAATAAAACATTTTATAGATTCATTTGTGCAAATAATATTCTAAATATGTTATTTTTTATATTTATCAATATTTAAAAATTTATTTATTTAAACATTTATCAATGATGGTTTTTTTTTTTTTTACTTACCATTGAAATTTGGGGGGAGGGACAGTGGTGGCCCGGTGGTCAGATGCTGGTTTACCTAAGGTTGGGGAGTCTGGCTATGCATTAGCTGCATAACCGTCAGTGTGTTTCTGCCCTGTGATGGCCTGGCAAGCTGTCCAGGGTGTACTCTGCACTCGCCTGGAGTGAGCTATGATGGGCGCCAGCCTTCCCACGACCTTAATTAAGATTAAGCGGTTACAGAATATGAATGAATGAATGAATGAATATTATTTCCTTATTCTCATCTCCTTCACTTCGTCCCCTCACATTCTCAAATTATTGCTGTATTTTTCATGTATTCTCTCTCTCTCTCTCTCTCTCTCTCTCACACTCACTCTCTCTCTATACTCTTGTTTTTCTTCTTTCTGCCATTCTTGCAGGCTCTGCTAACATCATCCACATTTTTTAATTCTTCCTTCCTTTTTGTTCACTTGTCGCTCATTCTTTTCAGCAGGCGGTGCTTTTCCCTTGATTGTAGTTCATATTGATTTAGGCGCACAGACACACTGTTCCTGCTCCTCATGCTGCTGTGTTTTTCAGCAGACATGTACGTGAAGCTCTATGTGGTAAACATTGCCACTCAGAAGAGGATCATTAAGAAGAAAACACGGGTGTGCCGTCACGACCGTGAGCCGTCCTTCAACGAAACCTTCCGTTTCTGCATGAACCCCACTGGGCATTCCATTCAGGTGAAGCGCTCATTTGGTCAACAGAATCTTCACATTTATTATACACTAGAGATACGAGTTATAGTCTTGATTGAATGTGAGTCAGCAAATTAATTTTCCACTCAAGGTTCATTGCTAATTTAAAGCATTTTATCCTACCACAGGGTTTTGGTTACAAGTGGCTGTTTCAGACATCACTCTGTTCAGGTCAAAATGACCTATTTCAATTACTACTCAGAATTTAATGACTAAAAACAGTTTACTAGGAAAATCTACTGGTTTGGATCAAATTATCTTAAACAGTTTAACTCTTAACTATGAATCATTATTTGTATTACAGAGTTGATCATAATGCTTTTACCGTATTCGACGTGATAAGCACCCAGGGTGCTTGAAAAATGGGAGTGGGTGGGCACTTATTAAAATGTTGCCAGCGGAGTGGAACGGTAAGGACTTATTACCATGGAGGTGGCAAACATGAATAATAACAGAACAACAAAAGAGTTTTAATGGTATTTGTGTTATTCATTTTGTGGAATCAACCAAACTACTTACATGAAAGCTGAAAACAAACAGAAAAACAGCATAAATTTAAAATAAAATAACCCCTTATTTTTCCTTCCTGGTGCTGTTCCTTTAAATATTTTCCTGGAAGTGAAATCGAGCCAATCAACATGAATGTCAACTTTAGCATGTGACACATTGAACCAATCAACACGAACATAAACAAAAGCACATGGCCAGGAACATCTTTAAATTTATGAAGTTATTGAGAAGGAGAATTCGGTGAAAAGTACTCGTCATCACTTTTTGATAGGTCCATATCTGGCTCATCGCTCCATTCATTCAGAGCATCCCATAGTTTTGCTGTAGCAGTTTCTAATGGTTCATCGGTTGTTGGACATTTACCAAGAGAGGACAGCAAAATATTTTCCTGTTTTTTAAAGCACGGTGGAACAATCAAATGTGTTGTTACTGATGAACATTACAGACATTCCCCAGTGGCAGGGGGTCTTGAAATACCGTGTAAACTCACTTTTACATGCAGTGAACACCTCATTTTACCATCACAGAAACCGATCGAATAAAATTGGTAAGTTTGATCAACCATTTTGCTCCCAGTACACATGGGCAGTTATTAGACGTAAGATCAAAAACATGGGGGGGCCTTATTGGAGCAGGGCACTTATTACATCAAATATGGTAATTCTTTACACAAAATTTTCCTTTAGTTAATATTAGCAAGCCTTGACCTTTATCTTTAATAATCCATTGTGAAAGTTTTTTATATGCAGCCCAATAAAACCTCCCACATTTCAAAGGTAAATTTCAAAAAAATCTCTAAAATCAATCACATTATTATTTGCACACAAGAAACCTCATTCAGTACAGTTTTTATTCATCATGTTTTAAAGGTAATCGATCTTCAGATGTGGCTGTCACTCTCGATACACTCTTGGAGGTGATTTCTGAAGGCTGCTAATGGCTTGATGGGTGATATTCTGTGGAACAGCAGCAATTTCCTGCTTAACAGCAACCTTAAGGGTCTCAACATTTTGGGGTTGATCTATATACTCTCATGATTTGACCCTTTAACACCTGAATTATATTTTTGCTTTTAAAAAAAATTATCAGTAGTTTTTTTCCTAATCAAAAAGGCCTACAGAAACACCCCAAACATATTTCTTTCAACAAAATTATAATAACACTAATAATAATAATAACAGAATAATAACAAATAATCACACTCTCATAAATTTGTAAACAACACAATCCTGCGCATTCAAGGTCGTCTCACAGCTGACTGAGACACATGGGACCAAGTTGTGTTATATCACGTGATGCCACAACAAGTATAGAACACGTTCTGAATGGCAGCAGCATGTTGCTAGTAGTAGTACCATTTTTGAAAGAGGACCATATGGTCCTGTTCGATGTTAAAGGGATAAGGTACAAAAAATCGCAAGGTGTGAGATCAGGGGGACAAGCTGACTACGTGGTATCACCACACAAAAGAGATCATGTGATCCCAAAACATTTCCCTCAGCACTTTTGGTGATCTTTTATATGTGTGTGCCGCAGCTACATTTTACTGAAATGACACATCGGGTTCTTCAAGGTCAAGATATTCTTCAAGTTGTGGTTGGGACACCAGGAGATCTTAGCACCACCTCTCCCACTTCACTAGGTTTCATATGTGCAATTAATTTGATTTTCTTTAGTACTCCAGTTTCCACCTATAGTCTAAAGACATGCATATTAGGTTAATTGGCTGTTTCAAATTGGCCGTGTGTGTGTGTGTGTGTGTGTGTGTGTGTGTGTGTGTGTGTGTGTGTGTGTGTGTGTGTGTGTGTGTGTGTGTGTGTGTTACCCTGCTATGGATTAACGAGGTGATCAGGGCACACCCCACCCTTGCCCAGTGTTGATAGTCTCCAGCCTCCCTGTGACTCTAATAGGATTAAGTGGCCCAGCAAATGAGTATATGAGATACTTTGCATATTTAAAAGTAAATGCCAAATTACCCCCACAATAAGGCTCCGTGCTGTATATATCCACTGAATGGTGTGGCTTGATTAAACGTTCCAGTTAAAGAAGCAGGTGGTGCACTTTGATAACATCTTCTATGATTGGTCAGTTCAAATGAAGTTCCAGGAACATGTTCCACCTATTTGCTGACTGATCACTATTAGAGTGAAGAGAACATAAGGGCCTTATCAGTTCCATGTTTGTTTGTTTTCATGTAGCTATTCCTGGTATCAAATGGAGGCAAGTTTGTCAAGAAGACGCTGATCGGTGAGGCCTATGTGTGGCTGGACAAGGTGGACCTGCGGAAACGAGTGGTCAGCTGGCACAAGCTGCTCGCCACCACAGCACAGATCCAGTCCTAGAGCAAGCAGGACAGAGAACCATCATGTTCCCTGACCACCACCACGCCCCACTGCTATCTAAACACTTTCACACACACACACGCACGCGCACGCACACGCACGCACACACACACACACACACACACACACACACACACACACACACACACATTCCAGTCTGAAGTAGAAGTTAGCACACTGTCATAATCCCTCCCATGTGTTTGAGAGATTATGCTAATCTGTGCAGGTGGGAAAGAGGAAGCAGGTACTTGCATAAATGTTTCCTGGATTTGTACTGATGAGCTAGGGGTGAAAGGTTAACCTTAGCGCAGAAGTAGAGTAAACCAGGATAATGGGTTGTGTAAGTGTAGAGCTGATTTTATACATGTGTAGACACACACACACACACACACACACACACACACACACACACACACACACACACACACACACACACACACAAGTAGACACGCTTTGCTAGAACGCTCACTCATCTGTGTGTGTGTGTGTGTGTGTGTGTGTGTGTGTGTGTGTGTGTGTGTGTGTGTGTTTGCACTCATAATTGTACCAACATAAATATTCACTGGGCCAAACAGGCTGGAACTGGATATCTAATGCTCATTCATCCTACAGTAAACTGCATTTTGGGACATCGCACTGCCAAACATTCAGGTTTTGGAGCGCCACACATAAAGAAACGATGTACCGATAATCTTTAAGTATCACTCTTACGATTGTTTTCAGAAGGTAGATGAAAATTATTATATTATTTTTGTATGATAGATTTAAAGTCACTATTCAAGTCATATTTACAATATCACTTTGTTCTCTCTCTCTCTCTCTCTCTCTCTCTCTCTCTCTCTCTCACACACACACACACACACACACACACACCTTCTCTCTCAGATGTTATAATGTGTTGGAAGAAGAGCTTATAATAGTGGATTTCAACTATATTTTGAAATATTTTCTGGCTATAAATAGCTGAAACCTAATTTGCGTGGTGTTCTAGACGTACGTTTGGCTGGTATCTACTCATATTTCCTTGCACAGAAATAGCACCGACATGTGAACCCTCGTTACATTCGATTTGTTACACCACTCTTTTAGAAATGAAACGTTCTGTGGAGATGGGGCTGGTTTTGCTTGAATCTGAAATATTATCTCCCAGAAAAAAAAAATATTTTGCTTCACTTTATGCCGTAAAGCACATACTCAGCGAACCAGACACACCCAATTTCAAATTGGCACTTCTCTTTATTTCTATTGAAGAATGTTGCCATAAGAACATGCTACTCACCTTCAGGTAAAACTTGTGAAGTTCACCTCTGTTCTTATGGATGTTTTGCACTTTGTCTCTAGCATGTTTTGAATGTAATGTTCCACAGTGTAAAATTATTTAGCGAAGGGCAGATAAGCAATTTTCCCAATCGAATGTTGCTCTGCCTATTCCTATTAACCCTGTCTCTCGAAATAGACTCTTAATCTCATTTCCCAGACTGAATATTATGAGCTACATTAAAATAAAGAGCTTAGATACTGTACAGTGTTTAGATTGGTTGTTTTAAAGGTCTAATGAAGGGGGGAAAAATCCTCAAAACAGACTTACTAAATCAGGAAATTAGAAGGGATTCGCATGTTATTTATTTATTTTTTTAACTTACATATTTTATTACAAACAACAACGTATCATCATTAAAGTTAGATGTAGTAATGGGTTTGTATAACTCAGGGGTCGGGAACCTTTTTGACTAAGAGAGCCAAAAAAATCCACATATTTTAAAATGTAATCCTTTGAGAACCATATATATATATATATATATATATATATATATATATATATATATATATATATATAGTATATATATATATATATATATATATATATATATATATATATATATATATATATATATATATATATATACAGTAAAACCTCCGCTGATGAATGCTTAAGCTCACGAACTTTTCGCCTCAAGAACATTAAATTTGCGAGCATATAGTCTCTGCTGACGAACTACTTTTCGGCGGACGAATCAAACCACGCGGTCGAACAGCGCCACGGTGGCGGCCACGAGAAGCTGACGCACGCTCACGGCGTCACAGTTCGTCACCCCCTTTCTTTGAATGCGGAAGTGGTTTGTGTTTGATCGACATTTTGGACCATATTGAGTGTACTTTTGCTATTATGGGACCGAAAAAGACCCCACCACAGGTGGAGATCATTGAAAAACATGAACGAGGTGTGCGTTTGTGTGACTCAGCGTCCCAGTACCAGTACGCTAAGTCTACCATTGCTCCCATCCTTAAGAACAAGGAAGCTATTAAGGGTGCGTGTGTGGCTAAGGGTGTTTCCAAACAGTAGGCGTTTCCAAACTCTCCTTCCAAACAGTAAGTCCCTCCCTCCCTCCTCCTCCCACTCCATTCCATCAAGCCATCAACTACCATCACAAAGGTAAATAAAACGACGTTATTATACAGTACAGTTTATTTCTTTAATTACAATACAATAGACATTTATTATACATAAAATAAGGTATATTTTTGTGTAGTTTTAAGGCTTATTTAGTAGAAAATTATGTTTTATGGAGACCTGGGAACGGATTATTCTCATTTTAATGGTTTCTTATGGGAAATAAATGTTCGGAAGACGAACTTTTCGCCTCACAAACACTTTCTGGGAACCAATTATGTTCGTGAGCAGAGGTATCACTGTATATATATACACTAATATGTGTGTGTATATATATATATATATATATATATATATATATATATATATATATATATATATATATATATATATATATATAAACTAAATTGAAAAAGAAGACCAAGAATTTGAGAGTATAATAAGACTCTGAATTTATTTTAAACAACATTGTCATAACAAAGTTATCTATTAATGAGAAAAGTACTTCTTACCATTAATGCGACTTCTGGTGCTGCATGGTGTTGCTGATGGCTTTGTAGTCTGGTTTATATGTGCTGAGGTTCAGCTTCATGGAGGCGTTTAGGCTTCCATCTATTAAACGTAACTGCAGGTTGGCCTTGATGCTTTTCAGGTGAGAAGGACCGCTCGCGTGCATATATAGAGCCAAACATGGTCAATACGACAAGATTCACACGCTGCAGTGTTTGGTATGTGACAGGAAGTGCGTCCCAAGTTTTGGCAATCAGCTCATCTTCGGATTGAAGTTTTTCCATGTCTGTCCATTTGTGTTTTGCTTGCCAGCTCTGCTTGGCTTCGTGCAAATGAGCTGATCAAAAATGAGGAAAATTTACCTCTTTACTCAAAAACATCAAACGCAGTCTGTTGTTTAAATCCAATAAAATTAGAGTTTCAAGGTATCGGACCCACCCGCATACTGGCGTACGGAAAAGATTGGCTCTCCGCTGCACGCCACGGTGACATGTGCCATTGAAAATCGATGTATAGATTTAAATGCGTGAGATTTATTCACTGTTTTGTTTTAATTGATGGCTTTTTTATTTTTATTTAAATGAGAGTGAAATTTTGTATCCATTATTCTGTTAAGAAAGGCCACATGATTTATCTGAGAGTCAGATACCGTCATCAAAAGAGCCACATCTGGCTCATGAGCCATAGGTTCCCGACCCCTGGTATAACTATTAGTCTGTTCAGCTGGTCAGGCAATCACTCAAATGCAATTCAAATTATCCTCCACTGCAGCAAACTGGGTTATCCAAGGCTGGCCATGTCTATCACTGTCTATGGTGTGAGGTTCATATAAAAGAACCAATGCTGACTTTCGACAAGAGTAGCTGCACTGCCGTCAGCGTGTTTCTGCCCTGTGATGGCCTGGCGAGCTGTCCAGAGTGTACTGTGCCCTCGTCCAGAATCGGCTGAGATGGGCGCCGCCAGCCTCCCCACGACCTTAATTAGGATTAAGCAGTTCAGAAAATGGATGGATGAATGAATTCAAATCATAGACATAAACACAAGACTGGTGCCACTCGGTATATCGGGTGTATTCTGACGTTGCCGCCATCATATCAGAGCCTGATTGCACTCATTAACCAGGCTTTATACACTTTAAAGCTAAAGGATTGAGAAATTTTGCTTCATTTTATGCATTACTTTGAGACATAGTGGTACACGTGCTGGTAAAATACAGTAAGTACCATGATACAAGTAAAATGAAACAAATATTTGGACTTCAGATTTTTTTTTTCTGTAAAAGAGAATAAATAATCAATAATGTGATTATTCTGTAGATACAATGCTTAAAGTGTAATGTTATTCATTGTACTTTAGAACCATTATTTTGCTTGTTGGAGCAAGTTGAGACACAACATTCAACACCCACTTTATTGGAATGGAGGAATTTAGTCGTTGGTTATATGGCGGCCATGAACATGCATGTCATGCAATGGTCTTGCCCAGTCTGTGTTTATGTCTATGAGTCAAATAATAGCATTTTAAATATAAGACTGATTTTAGTTAATTGGTTGAATCTTATCATAATTGTAATAAGAAGGAACCGTGAGTGGAATGAAAAGCTTTCTAGATTTTGAATATTCTAATATATTGTTGTTTATTTTAATAAGGGTTGCAGATGTCTGTGAAATTTCACAAATTTTACACAAACTTTCTATTGGAATCTAAGATGGGAAGTTTTGGAAATATTCCAAATTGGAAATGGGTTTTTTCTTTGGAATTAACAGGGTATTTATGGGGATTAACAGGAATGAACTGGAAATTTAGCGCACAAAACTATATCATAAAAGTTTGTTTTTGCCACAAGTAGGAAGGGGCATTACGGTGCAACAGTGCTTACCCACACCGTTCCCACAGTCTCCAATAGTCCAGAAAACATGCAAAGGCGGCGAGCTGGCTGTTCCAAATTGCCACGAGGTATGGATGTGAGTGAGACTAATTGTGTCTGTTGGCTCTGCGATGGTCTAGTGAGCTGTTCAGACTGTTCCCTGACTTCGGTCAGTGTCAGCTGAGATGCAACAATAATAGGATTCAGTGGTTTGGAAAATTATTGAGTGAGTGATATGCAGACATACAGGTAAATGTTTCACATAGTATTTTAATGACTTCTTTTAAATTCATTTTTTTATTTTATTTATTAATGCGCAGTGTATGATAGCAAATTAACTGAATTTGCATTGAAGATGATTGTTGGGGCAGTGGTGGCTCCCTGGCCTGGCCTCTGGATTCCTGGTCTAAAGGATGGGGTTTAAGTCCCATTAAAACAAAGCTGCCACTTGAGCAAGCCCCTTAACCCTTTAAAGCCCAAATTATTTTTTGCAGTTAAAAAAATTATCACTAGTTTTTCCAAATCAAAAAGTCCTAAGGAAACGCCTGAACATGTTTCTTTCAATGAAATTATAATACAATAATAATAACCTGATAATAACAGAATAATAAATAACGAATAATAACATTCTCACAAATTCGCGAATAACGCAATCCTGCGCACTCACGGTTGTCTCACAGATGACTGAGGCACATGGGACCAAGCTGTGTTGCATCGGGCGACGCCACAACAAGTATTGAACACTTGAGCAGCGCTGAGTACAATGCTTCTAGTAGTTAATAGCATTTTTTTGAAAGAGGACCGTATGGTCCTGTTGGCATTAAAGGATTAATCCTCAACTGCTCAGTTGAATGATAATGATAAATGTAAGTCACTCTGGATAATGGGGTGTCTATCAAACGACATACATGTAAGTGTTTGTTTGTTTGTTTTGGTTTGTTTGTTTTTTTAACCTGTTATAGGCTAAACTACATATATATTCCTGTTAATTCTCATTTATTCCCATTAATGTCAACGGTAAGTGTCCATATTTAAAAATTCATTTGCAAAAATAGTTTAAATATTATTTAATTTTATTATTATATATTTCAATGAAGAAATTTGTTCTGAAACAGTCTGCTTGGCAAGTGCTCACAAAATTCAAGTCAAGACAAGCACTGGCTCTGTTTTTATTTTTTATTTTTTAATGGATATCCAAGAAGTTAAATTCAGTGTCTTTATTATTTGAATTTTTTTTTTTTAAAAGACTGGTGCCATACTCTGGATGCAGAAGTGCACATTTTCATAATGTAAGGAAATGAAAGGAATTTTGTTGTTGTTGTTTGTGTTTGCTGCTTTAACCACTTCAACACTCACACTCTTGATTGGTGGATGCCATAATCATCAGAGTCATTATATCCTGGATGCATTAAACCAGGCTCATTAGTTCATTTAGTACAGGAATACACATAGGAAATCCTGCTTATGGGGAACTTTTAATCTGTGCCATACTCTGGCCATAATCACAGGATGAAGCAATACTATGCAACCTGAATGCATCTGGTTTATCAACTATTTATGTGTTAGAGAAAGCGTTATGAATAAGAACTCTTTTTATATTTTTCTATGCTTTTATGTATGCTATTTTAATTAGTTTGGGGGGGGTTTAAGTTTATTTTCTTATTTAATGTCTGATTCTTTAAAGATTTTACAGTTGTGAGATTCATGTTACGTTATGCTGCATTAATATAACGACAACACAGCGAACCTTTACATTCCATCCGAGAACTCGTTTCCGACAAAAATCAGATGTACATAATCCGTTTAACATAAATATGGCTGAAAACTGAGGTGTGGTGGGTGACATACATTGTGTGTTCACAAAAGGTCTCATAAGCCCCCCTTGACATTTCGACATAATCACATCAATTATCTCCGTTTATCACCCGAGTCGTATATATGAAATTTTTATAACTTTTATGTACAAACATGTTATGCACCAACTGCTCCTATGACCAATAATCCATGCATATCATTCCTGTATCCAGATATTAATATTCATATCTATTCAAGATCATGCTTTTAAAGCTTCAGCATGTCCCCGTCCCCCGTCCCCCTACACACACACACACACACAGACACACACACACACACACACACACACACACACACACTTCACCACTGATATAGTAAAACAAACAACAGACAAAAAAAGTATTTCTTATCCTGTAAATAAAACAAACTTTCTTTTGTACACATCGGACCTTTTGTTAATTTTCCAGCTCAGTACAAAGCATGTGTGACGGCAAACAGTGGCGTGAGAAAGACTATCTTGAACACATGCGCTATGTGGAAGGATGATCTCCACGCTTGCCTACGACCAACCCAACCCGACGTAACCCGACCCGTCCCGGCCTGCACAACGGACACACAGTGAAACTGTGCTGAGAAACTTGACCCTGTTCACGCTGGTAGTATCAGGACACTTGTGATGTACACACTTTGGATGTTGCATGTTTTGTTGGTGATTTTTGTTCATACTATTTTTGTGTCCAGATTCTAATCTATAATAAGAAAGAAAAGGCAACTATGGGGGAAACATTAGCGGAATTATTATCTAAGGATGTATGCTGATTGTACAAAGATATGCTTGTATAATCTGTCTGGTTTTCCACTTAATGTAAACTAAAAAACAAACAAACAAACAAACAAAAAAATTATCTAATGTCATGGTTTTTGTGGTTGTACACAAACGGTATTGATAAATTATGCAAATTGTGCTGTACAAAAGGCTGTTGCCCTAAATAGTCTAAATATTAAATAATGTATGTAAAATTATCACTGAGATTGAGTATTATTTACAACATGTTAATTTAATTCAGGGTGGCACCGTGGCGTACTGTTTAGCACGGCCGCCTCACAGCAAGAAGGTCCTGGGTCTGAATCCTGGGCTCTGTAAATGGTCCTGTGTTGGCCCTGGGATAATCTGTTGAGTTGCTCAGAGTGTACCCTGCCTTTATTCAGTGTTGGCTGAAATAGACTCCAGTCTTCCTGTGACCCATGTAGGATTAAGTGGTTTGGCAGACGTGTCTCCTTATATAGGATGAAGAGATTTGGAAAATGAAGGGGCAGTGATGGCCTGGTAGTAAAGGTGCTGGATCGCTGATCCTATGGTTGGGAGTTCGAGTCCCAATCTCCACAAGGTTGTCACTGTCCCCCTAGTGCAGCTAACTGGGTTATCAGAGGCCGGCCATGTCTCTCACTGTCTATGGTGAGAGGTTTGTGTAAAAGAACCATTGCTGACTTTCACCAAGAGTAGCTGCATAGCTGTCAGCGTGTTTCTGCCCTGCAATGGCCCGGCGAGTTGTCCAGGGTGTACTCTGCCATCGCTCGGAGTCGGCTGGGCTGGGCGCCAGCCTCCCCGTGACCCTAATTAGGATTAAGCGGTTACAGAAAATGGATGAATGAATGAATGAGGTGTCTTACAGAATGTGATTTCTGACATATAAACATTGCTCTTTAAATTTTATGTGTAAAAATTCATTATTCGGTGGATCAGTGGTCAGCACATCTGCCTCACAGCAGGAAGGGTTATGTTCTGTCTCCGGTCTCGGGTGTCTCTGTGTGGAGTTTGCATGTTCTAACTATGCTTGGGTTGGTTACCTTCAGGTACTCCAGCTTCTTCCCACAGTCCCATCCCAGCCAAGTCTGAGTCGATGCAGAGTACACCCTGAACAGCTCAATAGACCATCGCAGAGCTGATACAGACGTTCATAACCAGGGGCAGGCGAGAATATCCCATTGGTCTAATGTGCACGTATTGGATTGGAAGAGGAAACCGGAGGAAGAGATCTCAGAATTAAGATCATAATGTCTCATTATTTAAATAAATTCTTTATAAAATTGCACAGAATGTACTTGGGACTATTCTTATGCAAAGGGTCACTGGATGTATTAGTGGTTTATAGCTGTCTGTTTTTTAGTATTATTTTTATAAATACAGACAAATTTAATTCTTTTTGAAGCATTTTTTCTCAAGAGCATTTCACATCTCTATATATGTATGTACAAACCGGATTTCAAAAAAGTTGGGACACTAGACGAATTGTGAATAAAAACTGAATTCACTCATGTGGAAGTGCCAAATTTTAATATTTTATTCCGAACCAAACATAGATGACAGTTCAAAAGTTTAAACTGAGAAAATGTATCATTTTAAGGGGAAAATGTGTTGATTTTAAACTTCATGGTGTCAACAAATCTCAAAAAAGTTGTGACAGGTAGCGATAAGAGGCTGGAAAAGTCAATTGCACTTATAACGAACAGCTGGAAGACCAATTATCACTAACGAGGTCCATTGCAACATGGCTTTGTATAAAAAGAGCTTCTCAGAGTGGCAGTGTCTCTTCTAAGTGAAGATGGGTAGAGGATCACCAATTCCCCCAATGTTGCACAGAAAGATAGCGGAACAATATCAGAAAGGTGTTTCCAGCGAAAAATTGCAAAAAGTTTGAAGTTATCATTGTCTAAAGTGCATAATGTCTCTTTCAGAGAACACCTTGCATTTTTCAACATGACAATGCCAGACCAAACACAGCATTAATTACAACTTCATGGCTGCGTAGGAAAAGGATCCGGGTATTGAAATGACCAGCCTGCAGTCCAGATCTTTCACCTATAGAGAACATTTGGCGCATCATAAAGAGGAAGGTGCAACAAAGAAGGCCCAGGACAGCTGAACAGTTCGA
>CM045733.1:12280000-12422500 GCA_024760905.1 Plotosus lineatus
TTCTCTGCTCTCACTACAGATCACAATGTCATCTGCAAACATCATAGTCCATGGAGATTCTTGTCTCACATCATCTGTCAGCCTGTCCATCACCATAGCAAACAAGAAGGGGCTCAGAGCTGACCCCTGATGCAGTCCCACCTCCACCTTGAATTCGTCGGTCACGCTGACAGCACACCTCACCACTGTCTTACATCTCTCATACATGTCCTGTACCACTCTAACATACTTCTCTGTCACGCCAGACTTCCTCATGCAATACCACAGTTCTTCTCTCGGCACCCTGTCATATGCTTTTTCCAGATCCACAAAGGCACAATGCAGTTCCTTCTGACCTTCTCTGTACTTCTCTATTAACATCCTCAAAGCAAACACTGCATCTGTGGTGCTCTTTCTTGGCATGAAACCAAACTGTTGTTCACAAATGCTGACCTCTGCCCTTAGTCTAGCTTCCTCTATTCTTTCCCATAACTTCATCGTATGGCTCATCAACTTTATCCCTCTGTAGTTGCCGCAACTCTGCCTTGCTCTTAAAAATGGGCACCAGCACACTTCTCCTCTACTCCTCTGGCATCTGCTCACTCTCTAGGACCTTGTTGAATGTTCTTGTCAGAAAAGTTACTGCTACCTCTCCTCGACACTTCCATACCTCCACAGCTATATCATCAGGACCAACTGCCTTTCCATTCTTCATCCTCTTCAATGCCCTCCTCACTTCACCCTTACTGATCTTTGCTACATCCTGCTCCTCAATGGTCACCTCTTCTACTCTTTTTTCTCTCTCATTTACCTCATTCATCAGCTCTTCAAAGTACTCTTTCCATCTTCCCAGCACACTTCTGTCATCAGTCAATACATTTCCCTCTCTGTCCTTTATCAATCTAACTTGCTGCACATCCCTCCAGTTGTCCAGTCATTTGGTAGCACTTCCTGGCCACCCAAAGCCTGTTTCAACTCCTCTTTGAAGACAACACGACCCTCTTCCTTTTTCAACTTCCACCACTTTGTCTTCTGCTCTGCCTTTGCCTTCTTCACCTTCCTCACCATCAGCGTCATCCTGCATACCACCATCCTATGCTGTTTGGCAACACTCTCACCCACTACTACTTTGCAGTCACTGACTTCCTTCAAATTACATCGCCTACACAAGATGTAGTCTACCTGTGTGCTCCTACCTCCACTTTTATAAATCACCCTATGCTCATGTTTCTTCTGGAAGAAAGTATTTACCACAGCCATTTCCATCCTTTTTGCAAAATCGATCAACATCTGTCCTTCTGTGTTCCTGTCCTGGATACCAAACCTGCCCATCACTTCCTCGTCCCCTCTGTTGCCTGAACCAACATGTCCATTGAAGTCTGCACCAATGACCACTCTTTCACCTCTGGCGGTATTCTGCATCACTTCATCTAAGTCACTCCAGAATCTCTCCTTCTCTTTTAGCTCACATCCTGCCTGTGGGGCATAAGCACGAACAACATTGAGCATTACACCTTCAATTTCTAACTTGAGGTTCATCACTCTGTCTGACACTCTTTTCACTTCTAGAACATTCCTGACAAACTCCTCCTTCAAGATGACCCCTACTCCATTTCTCTTCCCATCCACACCATGATAAAATAGCTTAAACCCTGCTCCTAAGCTTTTAGCTTTGCTACCTTTCCACCTGGTCTCCTGAACACACAGTATGTCCACCTTCCTCCTCTGCATCATGTCAGCCAGCTCTCTACCTTTTCTTTGCATAGTTCCAACATTCAAAGATATATATATATATATATATATATATATATATATATATATATATATATATATATATATATATATATATATATATATGTATATATATATATATATATATATATGATTTTCTGAGTAGATCCTTCCATAGGAGAGTGCTCAATACTTTTGGTAGAGCAAATAACAATAATAGCAAACATAAATAATAACAATTTATCAATAAATAAATAAATAAATAAATAAGTTATTATTTACAACAAAAAATTATATATATATATATATATATATATATATATATATATATATATATATATATATATATATATATATATATATATATATCTGTGTGTATTTTTCTATTTTTACCATATATGCCTTCTTCTTCTTTTCCTTTCGGCTGTTCCCTTCAGGGGTCGCCACAGCGAATCACCTGCCTCCATCTCACCCTGTCCTCTGCATCTTCGTCTCTTACACCAACTGCCTTCATGTTTTCCTTCACCACGTCCACGAATCCTCTTCCTCTAGGCCTTCTGCCTGGTAGTTCCAACCTCAGCATCCTACTACCAATATACTCACTATCTCTCCTCTGTACATGTCCAAACCATCTAGCCTCTGACTTTGTTTCCAAAACGTCTTACATGTGCTGTCCCTCTGATGTGCTCATTCCTGATCCTATCCATCCTCATTACTCCCAAAGAGAACCTCAACATTTTCATCTCTGCTACCTCCAGCTCTGCCTCCTGTTTTTTCCCCAGGGCCACTTTTCTAAACCATACAACATCGCTGGCCTCACCACCGTCTTGTACACTTTTCCTTTTATTCTTACCTCATATGCCTCTGATCTTTAATTTTATGTTTGTTTTTTATAGTATCAGTTCGTGCGTTTTACTGAAAATACGGCTGGAAAATGTGATTTTCCTCTGTCCATCTATATCAGGGTTGTCATACTCATTTTCACTGAGGCCTACTCCACTTAATTTAATGGTAATCAAGGGCCGAATAAATCGCAGAACATCAATTCTAAAAACCATGAACTCATCACAAAATGATATGTTGAGAAATTTGACCTCTTTTTCTCTTTATTTGCATTTTCTGACAAAACTTAACAGCCATAAGCAAGCATGCAATCTTTTCATTCATTTCATGAATGAATCGCTTTTTACTTGAAAAAGGCTGCTGCTGCCACCTGGTGGAATGGATGATCGATGGAATGTACGATGAATTAAGTTTGACGGTAATAATTGATGAAAGGATGTACGATAATCATAATCTTTGAAAACTCATACGGGGGACGGTTCCCAAGAAATAATAACCTGGTCCATAAAGATTGTTCATTTGGATATGATTAAAAAATAATCAACATAATTATACATGAAAAATAAAATACAGGGAATAAAACGGAAAGTCAAAACAGTTTTGGTGCATTTTTCTGTTACGAAAACACGAGCTGTGGCAATCCGAGCAAAGCTACTCGCTCTGAAAATAATCAAAATAATCATAACAAATTAACATATCAAATGACGTCACAGTACCACGTGCCATCGGTATTGGTTTAATTATGAAGGGTAGAGTTTGATGCCCTGTGAGCCAGTTGTTGCCAGCTTCACACACAACTATAAAAACATTTAAAAATCCAATAAGAAAAGTAGTAATCATTGTGTATATCGGTTATTACTGAGAATCCGCTCGTGATTTCTATTATTATTGTTATTATTATTATTGTTTAAGTTTTAAAATGGTTGATGAAAAAACGTCGAAGATGTTAATAAAATTGGCTCAGGATGGCAGTCTATGTAAGATTAAAAAACAAATGGAGGAAATGAGTGAAATGAAGCCGTATATAAATGCACACTTTGGGAAATCTGGAGACACTCTGTTGCATTATGCTGCCAGACATGGACATTTAGAAATTCTGAGGTATTTTATTGAAGACTTGAACGTGGACATCGAGCTGTACAATCATGATTACAAGCGAGCTTTGCATGAATCTTCCTCAATGAGTCATGAGCCATGTGTTCGCTACCTTCTCGAGAAAGGAGTAAAAGTCGACTGTCTGAAGAAGGCAGACTGGTAAAGAAAACATTAAAGTACATTTCTCAAGTTTATTAAACCTGGTTTATGCTCAATTTACTGACCAGCGATGTAAATTCTAGCTTTTTTTCCCCAATGAATCGGATCATTTGACTCGGATCACAAATGGAGTCGACCATCAAACGGGACATTTTCGAACCTGACAAAATTGTTTTCTTATTTGGGTTAAATGTGATAAAAGAAAAAAAAAGACAGCTTTTATTCAAATTACATTTCAATAGTAACGACGTTGCATATGTCGACAAAAGACACTGATATTTGTGAGATGACGCATATAAAAGGCGTATCTCCCAGGCTCCCTCCTGTCCCCTTCGATAGCTCAGTTGGTAGAGCGGAGGACTGTAGTGGTTACAGCTGAAATCCTTAGGTCGCTGGTTCGAATCCGGCTCGAAGGAGGAAATCGTTTTTGTTATTTTTCTAAAATCTGAGGCTTTTCATTCAATGTCTGTGTGGTTTTGGACAAGAAAGAGTTTCTTAGGTTTAGTTTGGATATGATTCGGATCAAATTCTGGGATCCAGTTCTTTTTTTAATTAACAATAAGGAAATACAGGACATTTTTTGGAAGTGTCCTATTTCAGCAGGCCCAACAAGTCGGGGTGTGTACAGTGCATTCTGTTATTTTTGTTGCTTGGTGAGAGTCAGCTGGGGTGGTTCAGGCATCTGATTGTAAATGCCTCCAGTTCGCCTCCTTTTAGAGGGATTCTGGGCACATCCAGCTAAAAGGGGGGGGCGGAGTGGACCCAAAACTTGATTGAGGGATTATATATTCCATCTGGCATAGGATGATTTCCCCAGAAGGAGCTTGAGAATATTTCTGGGGGAAGGAATGCCTGAATTTTCTTCCTCCCTCCGAGTCTCAACCTCTGTCTCAACAACAGTAGAAAATAGATAAATGGATAGTTTTTCGTATCAGGACTTTGTAACCGTCGGTTTTCCTTTACAGGAAGTTTCCAGACGAGAATATAATAAAGATGCAGGTGAGGGAAGGACTGTTTGTAGCTGCTATAACATTATAGACTACAGCAGCTTGTTCTGTGGCACTTCCAATATCAAAGGTGTGGCAGTGGCGGCATAGTAGTAAATGCAATTGGTTACTGATCTGAAGGTCGGCGGTTCAATCCCCACTACCACCACTTTTGGGCCCTAGAGCAAGGCCCTAAACCAAGGGTGTCAAACTCATGCCACAAAGAGCCATGTGGCTGCAGGTTTTTGTTTCAACCAAGCATCAGCACACCTGACTTGGCTCATTAAAACAACCGATAAGAGTCTTCAGGCAGTTGATTGGTCAATTTGTGTGCTCTGTCCAGAGATTGACCAATCAAACACCTGAAGACTCTTAACAGTTGTTTTAATGAGCCAAGTCAGGTGTTCTGATGCTTGGTTGAAACAAAAACCTGCAGCCACATGGCCCTTTGTGGCACGAGTTTGACACCCCTACCCTAAACCCTTAATTACTCGGTTGTATTAAGCAATAAGAAAATTGTAAGTCACTCTGGATGACAGCGTCTGCCAAGTGCTGTAGATGTAGCTATAAACTGATAAATCAGTATCAATATCCCTCAGATACATATACACTTGAATATAGGCCTGTCTACAAAGTTGTTCCCTTCTTTTCTTTTATTGTTTATTAATTTATACTATTTATGTATATATTTATTTATTTACTTATATAATATACGTATATGTATGTGTGTATGTTTGTATATGTATCTATTTTTGCACCCCCTACTGATGGTACCTCAAGAGCCTGTAACAGTGAATTTCTCCATTGTGAGATTAATAAAGCTGTATCTTAAATGTAATGTAGGGATCCCTCGCTACTTCGCGCTTCAATTCATGTGGCTTCAGTGCAACACTTTTTTTTTTTTTTTTTTTTTTTTTTTTGAATATTCATCAAATTAAAACATAAGAAAATTACGGAAGGGGAAAAAAAAAAAGACCCTAAACAAACAAAAAACAACCCAAAACCTCCCATCAAAAATACTTACATTTTAATGTAAGGTGCCATCTGAGTTATATATACATGTACATATATGTCAGTCGGGGGGCGGGGTGATCCTACTTCGTGGAATTCGGTAGTCGCGTGGGGGGGGGCGTATGGATCTCGGTTCCAATTAACCGTGGAAGTTGAGGGATCCCTGTATATCATTGTTTTGTACAGAAGAATTGTATGTGCTGGCATGTTGTTATGGTATAAGAGGACTAAAACACTTTGAGTCATGGAGATGTTGGAAACTACAGTAATCAACACTGACTAAAACACCAGCCCTTTTCAGGACTCCTCTTATGATGGCCTGCACGCACCGCAACCTTGAGGTTATCAAGGTGCTTCTGGATCATGGTGCTGACCTGACTCTGCAGAATAAAGACGGCTGGAGCTCGTTCCATATCGCATGTCGAGAGGGCGATCCAGCTGTGATTTCGCACCTTCTGTACGTCAGGCCCCAGGTGTGGAGGACAGAAAGCAAGACACGCCGGACGCCTCTACATACCGCTGGTATTACACATGTGGCTGTGTGTCCGATGCAGAAAAGCAAATACTCTGAGAATTAAAGCGTCATAGAAATCATAACATATAATTCATAACTTTACAAACCGGGAACTTATTATGGCGTGATGGTACGTCTGGGAATCACCAGGAGTCGCCTGATATCATGTTATCACGATACCGAAGTGCTCAGGGGGTATCTTGTATTCAGGGGGTTTCTCTGTAGGGTTGATATGTTCTCCCCATGGTTATGTGGGTTTATGTGGGTCACCTCTGGGAACTCTGGTTTCCTTCCACAGTCCAAGGACATGCGTTAAGATGATTAGCTGTTCTGGATTGCTCCTAGATGTGAGTGTGAATGGTGTTGGTCCTGCGATGGTTTGGTGGACTTTTCAGTTTACCCCACTTTCACCCTTTATCAGCTGAGATAGGCTCCAACCCTAGTAGGATTCAGGTGGAAATACAAAGCTGTATTTAATTCCAGTTTAGTTTATTAAAAGGTCATTGCAGGTCAAGTTTAAAGCCAGTAAAATGACCACCATTTGTTTATAATGGCAAGGCTGGCGCGATTTCCCCCATCAGACACCTCTGGTTCCCACTTATTAACCATTTGATTGGCAAGCTAATACCAAGCTAAGCACTTAATTATTTTTTGGGTGATTTTGACTAAGCTGGTCAGCCTGGAAATGCCATAATAACCGAATGACAACAAAAAACTATATAATGTGACTGTAGTAACCAGACCAGTAACCCCACCAGAGCCAGTAAGGTGAGGAATGAGGATACACAGGGAATTGGAAGGAGAGAACAGAGCTGTTCAGATACAGTATTTTTATGAATGAAGTGTTCCGCTTCATTTCTGCTCAAACCTGGCAGGTACATTCAAGCTCCAACTCTGGCAAACTATTGATGAAACAAGGTAGAACTTCTGGGCAGCGGCGGCCTGGTGGTAAAGGTGCTGGATCACTGATCCTGAGGTTGAGGGTTCAAGCCCCACTCTCAACAGGATGTCACAAACCCCCTCTGGGTTACCAAAGGCTGGCCATGTCTCTCACTGTCTATGGTTTGAGGTTCATGTAAAAGAACCATTGCTGACTTTCAACAAGAGGAGCTGCATAGCCATCAGTGTGTTTCTGCCCTGCGATGGCCTGGCGAGCTGGCCAGGATGTACTTTGCCCTCGCTCCGAGTCAGCTGAGATGGGTGCCAGCCTCCCCGTGACTCTAATTAGGATTAAGTGGTTCAGAAAATGAATGATGGGTA
Source organism: Plotosus lineatus (assembly GCA_024760905.1). Taxonomy (NCBI): domain Eukaryota; kingdom Metazoa; phylum Chordata; class Actinopteri; order Siluriformes; family Plotosidae; genus Plotosus; species Plotosus lineatus. The sequence goes on from CM045733.1 coordinate 12,287,579, forward strand.
GAACTGTAGCTCGTAAGTGTCGTTCAGCTTTTCGCAGTGTCTTCTTGCTCCAGATAAAACAAGATATTCAATCCAGGTAGCGCCTAATAATACTGCACAACCGACGAATAATAAATAATTAATTTGAAATCCCTTCTTGTGTTATAGCTATGCACGGCTGTCTGGATGTTGTGAAGATCCTTCTGGAGAGGTCAGTGCTTGATATCCTGGTTAAAGCTGCATACCATATGGATCTATCAGTTCTCCAGTAATATCAATGTCTTTTTTGTTGTTGTTGTTTTTTGTTTGTTTTTTAGGGGGGGTTGTAAAAAAATCACAAGTTGTATTGTATTCTTTATAGTATCATTTAATGTTCAAGAGTGTCTTCAGAAGTTCCTGTTCCTGTCATTACTTGTGTTATAATAGGTGTAAATGGTCAAGTAATCAGCAGCCTTTCATTTCTTCTTTCTCAGGAAGTTTATCAGACTTGCAGCTTAAAATAAATGTAGGTGGCAATGATTCTGAGAAAATGAAAACAGAAATGTTCTCTGACCTGAGAAATACTTGTTGGTGTTACTGGTGTGTTTATACTTACAGGACTTGCAAAACTTATCCAGAGCCACTTCCATTAATCCTTTTTTTTTTTTTTTTTTTTTTTTTTTTTTTAAATAAATACAACCAAGCTCAAAGGCCCAACAGTGGCAGCATAATAAAGCTGGGGATTGAACCCCTGACCTTTAGATCATGAACCCAGAGTTTTAACCACTACCGTTGGTTGGCATTACTTTTGTTGGTGGTAGTGTTATCTGTGTTGATGTTGTTGGTGTTACTTGTGCTGATATTGGTTGTGTGGTGTTGGTGTTATCTGTTGGTGTTGGTCATACCATACTTATGTTGTGTTAGTTTTATTGGTGTTGATGTGACTTGTGTGTTGTTGTTATTTGTGCTGGAGGTTGTGTTACTTGTATGTTGTTGGTGTTACTTGTGTTGGAATTTGTGTTACTAATGTTGGAGTCTATTACTGTGGTTGATGTCACTGCTGTTGGAGTTTATATGACGTGTGTATGTGGTGGTGTTACTTCTGTTGAAGTCTGTATTACTTTAGTTGATGCTGGTGTTGCTTGTGTTAGTGTTTCTTGTGTTACTTGTGTGGGAGTCTATTTTATTGTATTTGATTGTTGGTGTTATTATACTTATTTTGGAGTTTGTGTTGTTGTTTGTGTTAATGTAACTTGTGTTGGAGTTTGTGTTGCTTGTTACTTGTGTTGGAGTCCGTTTTACTGTATTTGGTTGTTGGGGTTACTTGTTTTGGAATTGGTGTTGCCGGTGTTGGTGTAACTTGTGTTGGAGTTTGTGTTACTTGTGTTGGAGTCTGTTTAACTGTATTTGGTTGTCGGTGTTGGTTGTGTTAGTGTTGCCTGTGTTGGAGTTTGTATTGCTTGTGTTATTTGTGTTGGAGTGTTTTTTACTGTATTTGGTTGTTGGGATTACTTGTTTTGGAGTTGGTGTTGCCTGTGTTGCTTGTGTTACTTGTGTTGGAGTCTGTTTTACTGTATTTGGTTGTTGGGGTTACTTGTTTTGGACTTGGTGTTGCCGGTGTTGGTGTAACATGGAGTTTGTGTTACTTGTGTTGGACTCTGTTTTACTGTATTTGGTTGTCGGTGTTGTTTGTGTTAGTGTTGCCTGTGTTGGAGTTTGTATTGCTTGTGTTATTTGTGTTGGAGTCTTTTTACTGTATTTGGTTGTTGGGATTATTTGTTTTGGAGTTGGTGTTGCCTGTGTTGGTGTTGCCTGTGTTGCTTGTGTTACTTGTGTTGGAGTCTGTTTTACTGTATTTGGTTGTTGAGGTGTAACTTGTGTTGGAGTTTGTGTTGCTTGTGTTACTTGTGTTGGAGTCTGTTTTACTGTATTTGGTTGTTGGGGTTACTTGTTTTGGACTAGGTGTTGCTGGTGTTGGTGTAACTTGTGTTGGAGTTTGTGTTACATGTGTTGGAGTCTGGTTTACTGTATTTGGTTGTCGGTGTTGTTCGTGTTAGTGTTGCCTGTGTTGGAGTTTGTATTGCTTGTGTTACTTGTGTTGGAGTCTTTTTTACTGTATTTGGTTGTTGGGATTACTTATTTTGGAGTTGGTGTTGCCTGTGTTGGTGTTGCCTGTGTTGCTTGTGTTAGAGTCTGTTTTACTGTATTTGGTTGTTGAGGTGTAACTTGTGTTGGAGTTTGTGTTGCTTGTGTTACTTGTGTTGGAGTCTGTTTTACTGTATTTGGTTGTTGGGGTTACTTGTTTTGGACTTGGTGTTGCCGGTGTTGGTGTAACATGTGTTGGAGTTTGTGTTACTTGTGTTGGACTCTGTTTTACTGTATTTGGTTGTTGGGATTACTTGTTTTGGACTTGGTGTTGCCTGTGTTGGCGTTGCCTGTGTTGCTTGTGTTACTTGTGTTGGAGTCTGTTTTACTGTATTTGGTTGTTGGGATTACTTATTTTGGAGTTGGTGTTGCCTGTGTTGGTGTTGCCTGTGTTGCTTGTGTTACTTGTGTTGGAGTCTGTTTTACTGTATTTGGTTGTCGGTGTTGTTTGTGTTAGTGTTGCCTGTGTTGGAGTTTGTATTGCTTGTGTTACTTGTGTTGGAGTCTTTTTTACTGTATTTGGTTGTTGGGATTACTTGTTTTGGAGTTGGTGTTGCCTGTGTTGCTTGTGTTACTTGTGTTGGGGTCTGTTTTACTGTATTTGGTTGTTGGGGTTACTTGTTTTGGACTTGGTGTTGCCGGTGTTGGTGTAACTTGTGTTGGAGTCTGTTTTACTGTATTTGGTTGTTGGTGTTGTTTGTGTTAGTGTTGCCTGTGTTGGAGTTTGTATTGCTTGTGTTACTTGTGTTGGAGTCTGTATTTGGTTGTTGGTGTTACCGTACTTGTTTTGAAGTTTGTGTTGGTGTTGTTGGTGTTGCCTATGTTGCTTGTGTTACTTGTGTTGGTTTGTATCTCTCTTTGTTGTTCTAAAAATAGCAGTGAAAAATCTAACAGGATTCCTTTTCACCCAGATGTGATTATTCGCCTGATGAGAAAGACAGCTGTGGAGTTACACCGTTCATGGATGCTGTGAGAAATGGACATCTGGGTATAGCCAAGCTGTTGCTGGAGAAACACCAAGTAAAGGACCATTTCAGCTGGTAAATTCAGCCTCAATTACTGAATAAAACTCCAGTTTATTAAGTGTTTCTGTGTGTGTTTTCAAAACAGGCCTGTCCAACAGCTGTCGATATATTAGGAGCACAGTCCCTACACCAGGCCTCTGTAACGGCCCAAGACGAGGCACTGCATTTCCTTGTACAAGAGCTTAATGTTGATGTGAACGTGAGAGCCACAGCATTGGAGCTAACGGCTCTTCATTATGCGGCTAAGGTGAAGTGTTTTTGATCAATTTCAAAAATAAGTGATTCGGTTTCATCTGAAATAAAATCTGTATGAACTCTAATGAAAACTCTCCCTGTGGTTAGGAGGGACACGAGAATACCATAAAAACTCTACTGCAGTTAGGCGCTGATCTTCATGCTCGGGATAAGAAGGGACGGTCAGGTAAGAAGTTTCACACCCAGATCATTTGGTGGAGTTCGTTCACACTAGAGTTTAATCTTTTGCATTCTTTTTCTTGTGTTGATTTCACATTGTGTTTGGTTTAGTGGTTAGCATGTCTGCCTTGTAGCAAGAAGGTCCTGGATTGTTGTCTTGGGCTCTGTGGGGGAACTTCTGTGTGAAATTTGCAAGTTCTTGTGCCTGTGTGGGTTTCCTCCAGGTATCCTGGTTTTCCTCTCGCGGTTAAAATACAGGCCCATTAGACAAACTGCCTGTTCTGAATTGCTCCTAGGTGTGAGCGTATGTGTATGTTCGCCCTACAATGAACTGGTGAGCTGATCACTGATGACGTCCTCAGTGCTGGTCGAGATAGGCTGCAGCCTCCTTGCAATTCTAGTAGTACTGAGCAATTTAACATATGGATGGATGGAGGGAAAGATAAATGAATGGTTTGAAATTCACATTGCACTGATTTTCCAGCACATGAAATTGTTTATGTTGATATTTATGAAGACTGGGGATACATTTGCTGGGTTTTTCCATCTCAATTGTACTAGTTTTCTCCATTTTTATTTCTTTTTTTTCTCTTGTTGTTTTTCCTTTCCTTTTATTTTTTTCCTGTTTTCGAGCCAAACTGGGATTTGTTTTTGATTTGTTGGTGTCATGCACATAAGCATATACAGGGATCCCTCACTTTCCACGGTTAATGGGGACCAAGCACAACCCCCCGCGACCGTCGATTTCCACGAAGTAGGATAGACCCTCCCCTGACTGACATATGTGTATATATAGTATCAATAAATACATATTCAATAATGTTTATAAGGGGTCATTCAACATTTTCAACATTTTCCTAAGCGTACAAAACGTACGCTAGGGGAGAGGGGGTAAGATGTCTGTGTACGCTTTTTAATATTATAAAAATGTCAATCAACAATAATACATGCGCTTGTGAATTTAAAAAAAAAAAAAATTATGCGTGTACGTTTGAAACTTTCAAATGCGCGATTCGCCAACCACCTAAGAGCGGTGCACTCACAACAACAACAACATTGTTTGAATCGCTCTGCTTGACATAACACCGGTGTTAACCCTTAAAGCTTTAAAGTTTAAGGCTACGATGGAGCGTTTCAAGGACTTTGATTCAGTTGTCAGAGTGCAGTAACGGCTACAGAGGTATGGAAACTCCCATCATCAGACCGTCGGTTGTTTCCACCTATTACATCTGATCCAAATCGTCCTGGACATTATCTGCTCCTGAAGCAGCCGAGAGATCATCAACATTTATTTGTACACTTTTGGAGGGGGGTCAAAAAAAAAAAGGGGGTACTCTCTGTACACTTGGGGAAAATGTTGAACCTCCCCTAATAACAATTGCACATTCAAAAATAATGCATAAGATGTAAATAAAATGTAAATACACACACACATAAAGACACGCGCACACACAGATGCGCACTTCACATAAAAATGTAAGTAGTTTTGCTGGGATGGTTTTGGGTTGTTTTTTGTTTTTGTTTGTTTGGGGTTTTATGCATGATTGGACTTCTTTTACGGCATTTTCTTAACTTTTTCTCTATTTTTTTCTTAATTTCCTTATTTTTTTTACTTTTTATTAATATTTTTGGAAAACCCGCAGGGCACTGAAGCCACAGAAACTGAAGCATGAAGTAGCGAGGGATCACTGTACTTTTTTTTTTTTTTTTTTCTATCCATTCTGTTCTGTTTCCTTTTTTCTACTGCTTCTATTATTCTCTCAGAGGAACGGCTGTTACAGACCAATAGTTTTGCAATAGTGAAAGCAGTAATAAAAAAATTACCAAAGATTTAATCAAAACTTGATGGGATGTACTGGACACTTTTTGTTGGTTTTAAAGGAGTGCTGTCTCTGTGAAGCAAATGAATTTTCATTAGAATAGATGTAGTGGTTCGGTTCAGTGTTGCTTCACAATCACGGTCTTCTTCTGGTGTGTCACATGATATACCCCTCTGTCTAGCACTACTAGTCTGGGATATATCACCCCACCGTGTTTCTAGTTTAGTTTTGCAATTAAATTAGATTGTCAGTTGATGATGCAAGAAGGTCCTGGGTTCGATTCCCAGCTCGGGCATTTCTTTTTGGCATTTGCATGGTCTTCCCATGCTTGTGTAGGTTCACTCCAGGTACTCCAGTTTCCTCTCACAGTCCAAAAGCGTGCACAGTTGGCTAATTGGCTGTTCCAAATCACCCCATAGTGTGAGTGTGAATGGTTGTGTGGGTATAGCCCTGTGATGGCATAGTGAGCTGTCCAAGGTGTATCCTGCCGTCACCCTCCCCGTGACCCTAGTTAGGATTAAGCGGCTGAGAAAATGAATGAATGAAGCTGATTATGTTTGTATTTAAGAATTAAATCATTTTGTCTTTTCTAATTCCTAGCTTTACACATGGCGTGCATAGGCCAGCATGCGGTCACAGCATGGACCCTACTGCAGCATGGACTCATCGATACAGAGGACAACATGGGCACTACTGCAAGACAGCATGCAAAGAAACCAGACATAATCAGAGTGTTTGAGATACCTGAGGAGCCAGAGCCTTAACAGCCAGTTGTACAGATACATCGTGTTAAAGCCATTCTGGGCAAAAGTATTGGAAATAAATTATTTATTTAAATGTGGAAATGTTGCTCTTGTTTTGTGCTTCGTTACAAAATTGCTCATAAAAATTATTTCGTACTCAAGCTTTTAAATAATATAAAAAGCAGAGCTTTTTAATATTAAAGAGATGTCATGTGGTTAGCAATGTGCCTCAGTGGTTAGCATGTCCGCCTCATAGCAAGAAGGCCCAGGTTCAGAGCGTTTCTTTGTGAGTTTGTATGTTTTATCCATACTTTCACCAGGTTTCCTCCTAGAGTCCAAAAACATGCACAGTCGGCTAATTGGCTGTTCTAAATAACCCCTAAGCGTTGTGTATGAAAGGTTTTGTATGTGTGTTGCCCTGCAATAACCTGACGAGTTGTCCAGGGTGTACCCCGCCCTCACCCCAGAGTCAGCTGAGTGGGCTTAGAAAATTAATGTTGTAATGCTCTACATCGATCTATCTATCTATACACAGTATATATACAATGGTACCTCGGTTCTCGAACGCTTTGGAGGTCGAACAAATCAGAATTCGAGCAAAGAATCCAGGATTTTTTCGTCCCGGAAGTCGAACAAAACCTGGAAGTCGAACTCGACAAATGCGCAAGAAAAAACGAGACCTAGAGTGAGGAAAAGTGCGCGACTTCCGGAAATCGGTCTCTTTTGACTCTACTCGACCACTGTGTGCATGTGGATGTGCTTGCTCCTGTTGCAAGAAGTACAGTATACTGTGTTTTTTTTTTTGTTTGTTTGTTTACTCGATTAGATTAGCTAATAAACGTGTCTCCAAAGAAAGCTACTGAGAAAAGGTCAGTTGAGCGAAAAACTGTTTAAGAGAAAGCGAATGGCTGAGCATGAATCAGGCGTGCGTGTTACTGGTCTTGCTAAGGAATATGTCATGGCTAAACCAATGATATGCGCGATCCTGAAGAACAAAGAGAGTGTTACGGAGTTTGAAGGGTTTGGGTCTGTGGCGAGTAACAGCACAGCAGCTCCTGCTGAGGAGGAACAGCAGGACGATAGTCAAATCGTCCAAGACATTGTCAGCATAGGCCAAAAGTCTAGGTCTGGAAATGGACACTGATGATGTCGTCGACCTGCTGGAGCAACATAACGCCAAACTCACGACAGAAGAACTCCACCTTCAGGCAGAGCAGAAGACGTTGGAGGAGGCGATATCTTCTGAAGAGGATGATGGAAGGAAGGATGCCCCGACTTCACTTATTAAGGACATGTGCTCAAAATGGAACAAACTCTATAGCTTTGTAGAGCTGTATCACCCTGAAAAGGCTAAGGCTAGCAGAGCTGTGCACACCTTTAATGAGGAGGTCATGGGCCACTTCCGTATGGTTCTGAAACGAAGACAGAAACAGGCGACACTAGAAATGTTCTTCAAGAGAAGAGAGGAACAGCCTGAAGGAGAGTTATCCCCTTCCAACCAATAACATGTTAATGTTTTTTTTCCCTCCTTTCTTTATTTCTTGTATTTGCTTTTTTAACATTTCTTTGACCTGTTTCATCACTGTATAATGTTTGTACTATACGCATTCCTTTACACAAACAATAAACAAAAAAAAAAAGACACAAAATAAATTAATCTATTAAGAATGTTGTGTGTTTGTCTTGTTGTTTCACATTTGATATATAAACGACATTATGAAATAACATGTTTAAAAAAAGGTAGTTTTCTAGCATCTTGGAACGGATTAAAACAGTTTACATTACATTATTTGTATATATACATTATTCATAATTTGGAATTCAAACAGCTTTCTGGAATGGATTAAGTTCGAGAACCGAGGTACCACTGTACATATATGTATATACGTATGTGACTTGTTAAATTTTTATGCATAACTATATAAACATATTTTACATTTTCATTTTTGGCAAATGCAGCCGTGAGGGGGAGTGGGAGCACAAACCAGTGTCTCTCCCCTTTACGCAGGTCCCAAGCCCGGAAAAATGCAGAAAATTGTGTCAGGAAGGGCATCCGACGTTAAACCAATGCCAAACTTTATCATGCAAATCACAAATATTACCTCCATACCGGATCGGTCGAGGCCCGGATTAACAACAACCGCCATCAGTGCTGTTAACCAACAGGATGCTGATGGAAATTGGACGGCTGTTGGTCGAAGAAGGACAGGTGGAAGGTGTGTCCGTAGGCAGAGAGAGAAGAGGAATCTGCAAAAAGGATGGAAGTGGTTGTGGTGAATACTTTCTTCCAGAAGAGACAGGAGCATAGGCTGAGTTATCAAAGCGGAGGTAGGCGCACACAGGTAGACTACATCTTGTGTAGACGATGCGGTTTGAAGGAAGTCAGTGACTGCAAAGTAGTAGTGGGTGAGAGTGTTGCCAAACAGCATAGGATGGTGGTGTGCAGGATGACGCTTATGGTGAGGAAGGTGAAGAAGGCAAAGGCAGAGCAGAAGACAAAGTGGTGGAAGCTGAAAAAGGAAGAGGGTCGTGTTGTCTTCAAGGAGGAGTTGAAACAGGCTTTGGGTGGTCAGGAAGTGCTTCCAGATGACTGGACAAATACAGTAAATGTGATCAGGGAGTAGAGTTCTTGGTGTGTCCTCTGGCAGGAAAGTAGATAAGGAGATTTGGTGGTGGAATGAGGAAGTGCAGGAGTGTGTACAAAGGAAGAGGTTAGCTAAGAAGAAGTGGGACATAGAGAGGACCGAAGAGAGTAAACAGGAGTACAGGGAGACACAGCGTAAGACGAAAGTAGCGGTATCAAAGGCCAAACACAGGGCATATAATGACTTGTATGGTAGGTTGGACAGTAAGGAGGGAGAAAATGATTTATACAGGTTGGCACAGCAGAGAAATAGAGATGGGAAGGACGTGCAGCAAGTTAGATTGATAAAGGACAGAGAGGGAAATGTATTGACTGATGACAGAAGTGTGCTGGGAAAATGGAAAGAGTACTATGAAGAGCTGATGAATGAGAAAAAAAGAGTAGAAGAGGTGACTGTTGAGGACCAGGAAGTAGCAAAGATTAGTAAGGGTGAAGTGAGGAGGGCACTGAAGAGGATGAAGAGTGGAAAGGCAGTTGGTCCTGATGACATACCGGTGGAGGTATGGAAGTGTCTAGGAGAGGTAGCAGTACATTTTCTGACAAGAACATTCAACAAGGTCTTAGAGAGTGAGCAGATGCAGGAGGACTGGAGGAGAAGTGTGCTGGTGCCCATTTTTAAGAACAAGGGAGACGTGCAGAGTTGTGGCAACTACTGAGGGTTAAAGTTGATGAGCCATACAATGAAGCTATGGGAAAGAATAGTGGAAGCTAGACAAAGGGCAGAGGTCAGCATTTGTGAGCAACAGTTTGGTTTCATGCCAAGAAAGAGCACCACAGACGCAGTTTTTGCTTTGAGGATGTTAATAGAGAAGTACAGTGAAGGTCAGAAGGAGCTGCATTGTGCCTTTGTGGATCTGGAGAAAGCATATGACAGGGTGCCAAGAGAAGAACTGTGGTATTGCATGAGGAAGTCTGGAGTGGCAGAGATGTATGTTAGAGTGGTGCAGGACATGCATGAGAGCTGTAAGACAGTGGTGAGGTGTGCTGTAGGCGTGTCTGATGAATTCAAGGTGGAGGTGGGACTGCATCAAGAATCAGCTCTGAGCCCTTTCTTGTTTGAGATGGTGATGGACAGGGTGACCGACGAGGTTAGGCAAGAATCTCCATGGACTATGATGTTTGCGGATGACATTGTGATCTGTAGTGAGAGATCAAGTGGAGGAAATAGAGAGGTGGAGGTATGCCCTGGAAAGGAGAGGAATGAAGGTTAGCCTCAGTAAATCAGAATACATATGTGTGAATGAGAAGGACCCAGGAGAAACGGTGATGTTACAGGGAGCAGAGATAAAGAAGGTGGAGGATTTTAAGTACTTAGGCTCAACAATCCAGAGCAATGGAGAGTGTGGAAAAGAGGTGAAGAAGCGTGTGCAGGCATGTTGGAATGGATGGAGAAAAGTGTCCGTGTGATAGGCAAGAATGAAAGGAAAAGTGTACAAGACGGTGATGAGGCCAGCGATGTTGTATGGTTTAGAGACAGTGGCCCTGGGGAAAAGACAGGAGGCAGAGTTGGAGGTAGCAGAGATGAAAATGTTGAGGTTCTCTTTGGGAGTAACGAGGATGGATAGGATCAGAAATGAGTACATCAGAGGGACAGCACGTGTTAGCTGTTTTGGAGACAGTCAGAGAGGCTAGATTGAGATGGTTTGGACATGTACAGAGGAGGGATAGTGAGTATATTGGTAGTAGGATTCTGAGGTTGGAACTACCAGGCAGAAGGCTTAGAGGAAGACCAACGAGAAGATTTATGGATGTGGTGAAGGAGGACATGAAGGTCGTTGGAGTAAGAGTAGAAGATGCAGAGGATCGGGAGAGATGGAGGCAGATCATTTGCTGTGGCGACCCCTGAAGGGAACAGCCGAAAGAAAAGGAAGAAAGAAGAAAAAGAGGATGTCATAACCTGCCACCAGATTATTTATACATTCATTATCATATGCATGTAGAATATAAGGTACAGTACATTCCAAATTCTTTGTTTTTGTTCATTTATACAACTGAACAGTTAAAAGAAAAGAGGTTTGTTCAAGGGCCCCAACAGTGGCACTGACACTGGAGACTCCTTCCAGAAATGTTTAATAAACGTCTGTGGGTCAAAAAGCATTTGCATCACTGTACAGTTAAACGACACGTCGTGCGCCGCCCGGGAATCGAACCCGGGTCGCAAGAATGGGAATCTTGCATGATACCACTACACCAGCGGCGCGTTGATAAAAAGGACTTATCAGAACCATTAATGATGATTCATATGTGTAGTGTTCTCTCCGTTTTGTCATAAAGAAATCCTGTGTTCTATTCCATTCTAATAACTGCCTGTTCAAAAAAAACAAAAAACAAAAACACCATCCTATCACATGACTACTCACACACATTTATAGTCACTCCTCCATATAGCTACACACACACACACACACACACAAAAAGACACACACAAAGCCACGCCCACACCCGTTCATCCTGTCTGTTTGACGTTTCACAGCTTCTTTCATTTCCAGCTTTGCCGCTGAGCTCCATTTTCTTCTCGAGGCCCGATAAACAGGAAAAGGGGATTAAACTCGTGGAGCAAAAATGAATGAAGAATACGACGTTATCGTTTTGGGAACTGGACTCACGGTATTGACTCCTTTTTGTGTTGAAAAAATTAATTGTTTAAACTGTTTTTCCGGATTTAATTTCTGTCTGTAGGCAGTCAGTGAGCTGACTGAGCAGTTCGCCACTTAGCCGGCCTGTTAGCTAGTTAGCCAACTTGCTAGCATCATTATAATTTCAACTAGCTGCGTGCTCACTGTTTTATTGCACTGGATAGTACGTTTATGTAAATTATATAAACATATAATATTGCATTATAACATGTCTTATTGAGTGAAATTTAAGGATTCCGCTCCCGTCTGTACCCGTTTGTTTTGCTAAGTAGCGCCTTACGTATGGTTGGCATTTTTTTCCGCCTAACTAACTTATTTTTACTCACTTAGCGGTGTCGCCGCCCTGATAACTTACCTGTGTTTATGTATTTAGACAATTTGCTATGCAAGCATTTTAATGTTTAACCGATGAAGTCACGCGCTTGTTTTCATTAGCTAAATAATGGAGCTAGCTGGCTAGTTTATTAGCTTAGCGCTTGCTGTCACTAGGCGGCTAGTTAGCTTGTTGTATAATCCCTGTCCATGCTAACACGACAGCAAGAAACACACCGTGTAATTGTAAAACATACTAAAAAATTAAACCTTAGATCATGTTTTAGTATGTAGGGTTTTTAGTAGAAGGGTGTAGCAATGAGTCGGATGTGACGTTTTGCAAGCAGTCCTGACTTAACAGACTTAACAGCCAGAATTCTCTTCACCTTCTCGGGTATCATTATATTATTATAACTGTTTATTTCATTTGGATTGAGATACTTGAAATTGATTAAGTTGTTAGTAAGCATTAGTTCAATGGTCTTGTTTTGTGCGTGTTTAAATTTAAATATCAGAAACGTTACTTCCGGCTCCGTAGAACTTCACCAGCTGAAACTTGACTTGTTTATATTTAAGATAAAATACAGCTTTATTAATCTCACAATGGAGAAATTCACTGCTACAGGCTCTTGAGGTACCATCAGTAGGGGGTGCAAAAATAGATACATATACAAACATACACACATACATATATATATATTATATAAGTAAATATAGTATAAATTAATAAACAATAAATGAAAAGAAGGGAACGGCTTTGTAGACTTTAGTATGGTGTGAGAAAGAGAGAGTGAAATAATCACGGAGTGGTTGGTTTGGGATCTGAAGTTTGTATTGGCCCAAGGTCGGAAGACACCATGAATGGGAATGAAGCAGTCAGCACACCTACTGGTTGCTTGGAAATCTCTACATTTGCTTTTTCATGGTGACATGTGCAGCCAGAAATTAACAGAATCTTTGTACAACGGATTAAATTGATCTTCTGCAACTTTATTCCAAATTGTATGACAATTCATTCACCAGCTTTGTTTCTGCAGTGTGCAACATTACGATTTCAGCAGAGACTTCAACAAAGCTGTCAAAGTCCGCTTTCTCCACTAATGTGCACCTAAGTTTATTAAATTAATTATAATTTTTCACATCTCTTATCATGAAACAAATGTAATTTTAGGTATATAAAATGTCCAAGTGCAGAATTCTAAAAACTTGGACATTTTTTTTCCATGAGTTGTTTAACCCTGTTGTATTTACTATGTATTGAAAGAGTTTAAAACAAAACTAGAAAAAGTATCTAATTTGTTAAAACTGCTTTATACGCTTTCACATATGACTCAATGAGGCTGAATGAGCTGCTGGATAAGTGTTGTTGTGTCTGGATGTATTCTTAAGGACCTTAAAGCACTTATGAGGATGTTGAGATCTGTTGTACTTCTAAGAGCTGATGATATCAGTTGACCTGTTTTGTTGTCCTGTCATGAGTGTTTTTCAATTTCCCAGTGTTTAGAAGAGCCAGGTTGCCCTCTGTTTTTGAGAGGTGAAGAGAGACCTGAGAACCCAGGTGAAGCCTATAGGGCTTCTACACACCATATTAGTCAGTCTGGATGATATTGAACCACCATGATATGTAATGGAGATAATGTGATAGAGTTGATGCTCTGATCCTTCTTTTTTGTCTTTTATAATATGCTTTTGATTTCAGATCACTGTGCATTGATTGATTGTTATTGGGGCAAATGACTGATATCTAAACCGACATCTATCAATAGCTTCAGGCTGGAACTGTGAGGTGCACTCAAGCCCCCTTTTATAATCAACCTGGGTTTTTTTTTTTGGGTTTTTTTTTCAGTTTTACAAATTTTGTGGGTAGGTCTATTTGTAAACCGATCAACACAGGCATAAGACTCTATAGACCATCACACAACAGGAAATGGACCTGGTGTTGTAAATTATCTCTGAAAAAAAGTGATTTGAATTTGTTCAAAACTCTTCCGTCAGGGGCTACGACATCACACAACAGGTGAGACCAGTAGAACACACCCTCGTCTTTGGAATTTTCGTAATTTTGTGTTGTGATCCTGTTGTGTGACAAGGGCTTTACACACACAACAAATAGAGTTTTACAGGTCAGGTATGAGGGCATGCGCCGGGACGGCACTTCGCTGCGTCCACCAGCCGCCTCCACTCATCCGGCCGTCTCCTGGCAATCGACCAGGCCTGCGCAGAGCCCATACCGCCCAGCAGGGCAGCCCTCAGCTGCAACAACCACATCGCACGTGGCCGTCCCCGTGATTGGCTCCAGCCCCTAGGATCCCGAATGGACAGGATCCGGTGTGCTGGGTCCGAAGGCGGGAAACGTGCCAAGTGCCCATAGTAGTGCAGCTGACGGTCGCGGATCAAGCAGGTTACTCTTACCATCCCTGCACCCCCAAGCACCTTTCGGTTGATAACAAAGTCCCACCAGCGGTATCCGAAGATGCGGCGAAGGGAAGTCATAACGAAGGAGTCCAGTCGTCATTGTCCAAGCTCAACCATGAGCGTCCATGTCTCGCTCGATTAAAGCAAGACCGGGAGCACAAGGGAGCGAAAGACTTGGGCTTTTGTCCACCTGTTCAGATACCTCGACCGCCAAAAGGTCCTGTCCAGCGAGTTCATTGCCCCATAGGGCGTAGTTTTACACACATCTGCCTTTACTGTATTTCCAGGCAGTGATACACTGCTGGTGTCATGTTTCCTCAAAATATATTCAGAAAATAAGGCTGATGTGGAATACATGGTCGTTTGTACTGGTCAACATGTCATTACACCCAGGATGGAAATATGCTGATCCAGTCAGAACCAGCTCCAGCATTTAAACTGCTATCATATTTCCATCATGATAACTGTCAATGTAATTTTTCCTGAAACTGACATTACATGAATCTGTCAGGTTGTTTGGCTTGACTTCTCTCTCACTCTCACTCACTCATACATATATATATATATATATATATAATTTCTTTTGAGGTTAATCAGAGGTTGATTTTGTTTGTTCATTTTGTTCCTCAGAAGAAATTGCCTTTTATTGCATGGAATCACAGAATAGACCAATCAAACAACGCAAATGTGTTCGCATCATTTTAATGACTGCGGAAGTGTTAAAGCGCCGATACGTACAGTGGTCTGTTTTGAGTGCTACTAGATAGATAGATAGATAGATACAGCTTTATTAATCTCACAATGGAGAAATTCACTGTTACAGGCTCTTGAGGTACCATCAGTAGGGGGTGCAAAATAGAGACACATACAATAATACATATACATGCATACATATATATTATATAAGTAAATAAATAAATAGATACATAAATAGTATAAAGTAATATACAATAAAATATACTACATGTGTAATGAAGCAGGAAGCCCTTTTTAGTTGATTGCATACTCGATTGTGATTGGAGGTGTGAAGGAGGAAACCCAAGTGATGTTCAGAGATTATTCTGACTTGCCAGCCTGGCATTGTTGCGTGCGGTTTTAAATACTGAAGAGGAAGTTCAGAATCAGGTGTTTTCTGTAGTTCTCTTCTGTGTAGGGTTTGCAGCAGTGCTCAAACAGGCAGGGTTATGAATCGACAAGGAAATGAAAGTGTGATGTGGGGTTTGTTCTGCAAAAAAAGAGAATTTGTCGTGTGCTGATGTGCTGGCTTCAACACTTAAAACAAGTTAAATCTGATTTTAAATTCTCAGTGAATTAGAATAATTCCACAGTTAAGTTTTCTGAATGGAAATGATATTTGGTGCTATTATTGATGGCTAATTTTCTTTTTAGAAGAATCTTGCGCTTCTCCTCTGTTGTACTTGCTTTTTTCACAGAAATCAACCGGGGTGATTGCTGCTTGTTCATTATAGAACTGAATAAGGTGGAAGGGCTTGCTTTCTCGTGCGATGGTTCAAAATGCCAAAGGGCTAGAAGTATAGTGAGTGGGATGAACTGAGTCACCACTGAAAAGAAGTGTCTGTGTGACTGCTGTGCTGTTCAAGAAGAAAAAAATGTGAGATTGAACAGAGAGAAGAAATGACTGCGAGCAGAATTGTGACATCATGCTGACATTTGGGTCTGGTTAAATGAGTCTCAGCGGCGAGCCGTGCCTTCAAAATCAAATCAAAATATCGTTTTACCTGACACAGCATCACATCTTCACGTGACTGACTTGATGTCGTTAACTGAAAAGCCAGGCAGGCGTGTACTGCATTCAGTCAGCTGATTTTTTTTTTTTTAATTGACATCAGTTAACGTTTAACTACTTGAGAACTTCACATCTGCACCAAGTTTCCTCTCATACGCATTTTCTCTTTCTTTGTGCACCTCATAGATCCAGTTGCAGGATAGTAATTTTGCCATATCTTGAAGTATAGACTCCATAAATTGTTTGATTAGAGTTTTTAGCTTCGCTTTGAAAGCTTTTCTCATTGTAATTGAAAATAAGTCATTCCCTGAGGCTGGTGTCTATCTCATCACAGACTGGACAAAGGTGGGATACATCCTGAATATCTCACCAGCTCATCATCTGTACTCCAGTGTTGTTTAATTCTCTGTTCTGATTGGATAGAAGGGTGTCGATTCATTTTCTATGTATTTTACTATTTTTTACATCAGAGGTGGCCTGTCTCAAACTCTCTCATTTTTCTACTTGGGTGGTGTTCTTGGTGGGAGTTTTTTCCGCCATTTTCTCCCTAATTTAGTTGTATCCATTTCCCACCCATCAGGTATTACCTTCACCATCACATGACCACCACCGTGAGGGAGGCTGAAGCATACACACAACCTCTCTGTGACGGGCAATGCTAGCCACCCGCCCCTTTTCGAACTGCAGTGCCATGTGCATTTGGGGGCGGTCTAAACACACTCGGAGGGAAAGTGCTGCCCCCCACCACCAGTACAAATGAGCTCACAGATGCCGGTGATTGGCTGGCCATTGCAGTGAGTGAAAAGGAATTGCGTGTATGAGGTCACAACTGGAAACAAATTAAAAGTCCAACTGTGTGTACACAGAATCAAATGAACCTGGGCATTATTACTAAGCAACAATGGCAGCAATTCTATGGGGTCAGGTTTTTAATTCTTTTAATCCAAGTATAGAATGGTGGCATCACAGACATGACATTTCAAAGTCCAATGTCTTTATTATTACTGACTGGACTCACATGGCACTTGGCAGACGTGTTCATCAAATCACCAGAAGAACAATTCCATGAAGTCTGACTTGTAATCGTTGAATCAGACTTGTCGCCGTATCCGAATGCATCGTAGGTACGTCGGGTGGGTAGCTCCTTTGAGCTTGTAATAGTAACCGCTGATATGGCAGGTGCTTCACTTTAAAAGTTGTTCTTAGGGTTTAACAATTATTTACTAATGGAGAGCTGGCTGTCTCGAAATAAACTTCAAGACAGAACATTGAGCAAACAGTTTAATTCAGTGACAGTTAAACCTGAGGTATATAAACTGTTATATAATAGACAGAAGTATAAAATCTGTTTAAAAAATAAAAATAAAATTTGTTTCTTATGAACTAAAATAAGGGAAATTTAGCCAAGAATAGATAGATGTTTTAACACAGTGACAGAATACCAGTTAATTTTGTAAAATGTATAAGAAAGGGTTTCACCAAAGTTCTAAGCTCTCTGATCGTAACGGATCACTTTCTCATGCTGCGAGGTGAATAAGACTCTGCGTCAGACAGAGGTACAAGTTGTATGTTACAAGCATGCAATTGGTGACCCTGATCCTCAATGTGAGGCGTGATTATACTAGATTTTACGTTCTGTACTTATGGAACAGAAAATGTCGAAACTGCATCTTAAAATCCCTTTTGATTTACGGGTAGGACACATTGCCAGACTGTATCCAGTAGTACCTTACCACTCTCCCCCCACCCCCTCAAACTATGATTTTTAAAAAAAATGTATTTATTTCAGGCTTTTTGCATTGAATTCATCAGCAGCGTTGAGGGGGGGGGAGCACAAGCTGATACAAATGATTACTTGTCAGTGGAAGCTGGTGGTATGTTTTGAGATGTGGCTGTTTTTGGAGGTTGGATTTGCCTGTAGTCGTGGGATGTTGCTTGGACTATTCTGGTAAGAAGAAACACCTAAAACAACATGTCTTAGCCTTCCACAGTGCAGTTCAGTCTGCTTTTTCTGGCGTGGACTACAGCCATGTCTGTCTTCCTTTCAGCTTTTTCCCTTTTACTCGGGAGTCACCACAGCGAATCATCTGATTCGCACATTTGATTTGGCAGAGGTTTTTACGTCGGATGCCCTTCCTGTCACAACCTCCTTTTTTTTTTTTTTTTTTTTTTTTTTTTTTTTAAGCAAGGGACAGAAACACGCTGACGGCTTTGCAGCCTATTCTTTATGAAAGTCAGCAATGGTTCTTTTACATGCCTCTCACCATAGACAGTGAGAGACATGGCCCACCTTTGATAACCCAGTTAGCCGCACTGGGGAGGACAGTGACAACCTTGTGGAGAGTGGGACTCGAACCCCCAACCTTTGGATCAGCGATCCAGCGCCCTATACCACAGCCATGTGTTTCTCTTTAATCTTGGGAAGCCCGAGACGTCACCTCACAAAAGAAACTACATGGAGCATTTTATTGCCCTGCAATCCGGGTTCTATCCACCCTTTTTAGAGAAATCATCTGGCTCTGGATTGCATTCCGGTAGGTTTACTGGAAAACGGGTTTAGATGAAGTTGGCAGGCAGGTAAGTTGTAGTTGAGCATGTCTGCGGGGTTATACACATCTGTATAAAGTCCACTTCATCACATGGTCTTTAGAATTCGAGTAAATCACAGTACGGACTTAGTAGGCATGCAGTGGGGTTTTTCTCCTTCCTGTTTTGTCACATCCATGCTCGTCGGCCCACAGAGATCGCCCGACGTATGTCCCTCCTCCACTACCATGTTCCACTTTCAAGGAAATGTTCTTGGTGTTTTTTCCTTCTTGAGGAAAAATAAGGTTTTTTTAGTTCCACTGAAAAGACAGTGAGTTATGATGACTTTTTGCTTTACTGGAAATAAATCCAAACATTTTCAGAGCTCCACTTTTAGGCTGAAATGTTTCACTTTTTTGCTGTGATCAGTTTTGCATGAAAAGCAAGATGAATTAATCTAAGTGAAAAATCCTGCTTGTTCTAAGTAGATGGTGACTGGTGATTTTTTTTTTTTTTTTTTTTTTTTTTTAGTAATTTATTCATATACTGGGATCCCACACTACCCGTGCTTCAATTTTTTTTAATGTTTAATTGCTATTATAAGCATTGAATATGTATTTATTAATATTATATACACATACATGTATGTATCAGTCAGTCGGGGGGTGATCCTACTTCGTGGACTCTGATGGTTGCGTGGGGATCTCAGTCCCAATTAATCGCGGAAAGTGAGGGATCCCTGTAAATAAAGTGGTTATAACACGTCCATGTTGTTAACTTTCCTTTAATTTGTTGCATATTTGCATTAAATGATGAGGCTGGAACAGGAACTCGGAATAGTATTTCTGCCCTCAATATAGTATTGGGCAACTTGGGTAATATGGGCTGTTGCTTGAACAATATCGAGGGAACTGAAACAAATATCTGACTCATCAGGTAGAGTGATATTGAAAATGCTTAGATTAGCTTTCTCTGTTTCTCTAACTGACCCATCTCCACCCTCCTTCATGGGGTCCTTAAATATGGCGGTTGCTTTTTAATAATCGCCTCTGTCACTGTATCTCCGCTTTTAATGCCTCCTTTTGCTTCAATATCATTCCGAAATAATCGCCTCTGTCAATGTATCTCTGCTTTTAAGGTCTCCTGCTTCAATATTGTCCCGATCGTAGAGGGGTTTCGGCCATCCTCCTTTACGATTTTGCTCAATCGCAGCCCACTTTCATATTTTTCTTTATTATCTCCTGCTTCACTTTGATTGATAACGGAGCCCGCTTCTTCTTTTTTCGGTGTCACCGGGAATCACTTTCTTGGAGTCCATGATGGATAACGAAATATAAAGCTGCAATGATCACACTCAAAAAAACTCACGAGCCAACAGTCCTGTTCAACTCTCCTTCATGACCAAACAGGAAGTGACAAACAGGAAGTATGGGTACAGTTCAGCTCCCTCCTGGCCAGTGGGGCGGGATGTTGGGAGACAGCCAATGAGAGAGCAACTCGCGCATTGTTTGAAAGGCGTATTTGAATTTTTGAATGGTGTGTTTGGCGCTTTTCGTGAAAAGAGGTTGTTTTCGTAAAAAGAGGACGAAAATGTTTTTCATAACCTGGATTTTTTGTATTCAGAGGTTTTCATGAGTAGAGGGCCAACTGTATATAAAGGACCATATTCCCCCGGATACAGTAATATTTTTGTTATCATCTACTTGACTTTGAAGTAATAATGATTTGAAGTAGACTGACACAAATATTTATTAATATGACACCTGTGCAATGTGTGAGAAAATAATTATACATAATGAACTTTTCTGCTGGGTTAAGTTAAGAGCATGCTATTTAACATTTCATTTATTATAGGGTAATTTGGGCCGGCCCATTTTATCCCCAATCTAGTGGCCCATATTACCCTTTCCATCATGTTTCAGAGTCTACGGGTAGTTGACAGTGGCTAAAAAGGTCTATTGATTATCGTTGCACACCTGGAATTCAGCTTCTAGAGCAGTGGTTCTTAACCTTGTTGGAGGTACTGAACCCCACCAGTTTCATATGCTTATTCACCAAACCCTTCTTTATTGAAAATTAAAATATGAAAAATATTTTATTTCAATAATCTTGAATTTGAAAAAAATATTTTGTTTTTACTGGGGCACCAAAATGAACCATCACTGTGTTCAAAAAACAAAACCAATACAATGCATTAACTGCCCCCATCAAAATTACGTACATTTTTTGTGAGGTTCACATGTGTGCGCGCACGTGTGTATGTGTGTATTTGTTTTATTTACATCTTATGCATTATTTTTAAATATTTAATCATTATTATAAGCATTTATAGCATTGAATATGTATTGATTGAATTGTATACATATACAGACATGTACGTATACATCAGTTTAGCGGGGGTTTGATCCTACTTCGCAAATTATGCAGATAGATGCTGACTAGCATCATGTTCCATTTTATATATATAAATCCATGTTGTACATATTTGTCCGACCACTTTCTTTTTTTTTTTTTTTTTTTTGCTCAACATAGTATGGATTAAAACATTTAAGAAAGAAATACAATGATGTACCATCACAACAGTCACAATTGGATTACTGACCACACCAAATTTCCTGCAGCACAGATTGGCCAAGCAATATAGCATGATCATCCATGTGGGGCGTGTCGTCATGAATATGACTTGGGTGTGTGTCTTGACCTCCGCTGAACCCCTGAGGATCACTCACCGAACCCCTAGGGTTCGATCGAACCCAGGTTAAGAACCACTGTTCTAAAGCTATAGATGAGTGGCAACCTTTCACCATTTTGAATTTAAACATGTAAAGTAAAATTTATTGTGGATGCAGTGTAATGATAAAAAAAAAAAAATCACTGACTGAAGAATTGCAATGCATAACAGAATTATTTTTGACCTTTGATACTTTACTATTATAACAGAAAAAAAAGATCTGCAGTGCACATGCCTTGTGTGGGATTTGTGTTTTTCACAGGAATGCATCCTGTCCGGGATCATGTCTGTGAAGGGTAAGAAGGTCCTGCACATGGACAGGAACCCGTACTATGGGGGAGAGAGTGCCTCCATCACCCCTCTGGAAGATGTACGTATCAAAACAGTCGTGTTGTTTTTTTTTACATGCGTCCTAATTCTTTTTTTTTTTTTTTTTTTTTTTTTTGATTTAATGTTAATTGTTCATGTAAAGTACTGATGATCAAACACTCCCTTTTTTTCCTCTCTCTCAGCTGTACAAGCGCTTCAGCTTGCCCGGTGCCCCTCCTGAGTCGATGGGGAAAGGTCGTGACTGGAACGTAGATCTCATCCCCAAGTTTCTCATGGCAAACGGTAAGAGTTTTGACGGCTCTTCATGTGTGAGCTGGAAATCTGTGTGCCAAACGCTGATGCCTATTGATCAGTTGTGATGTAACACTTTTGCTAGATTACTTCTCATTGACAGGATGGCAGGAAATACAGAAACACAGAAATATCCAGTAGATGGGACAATGTTGTAATTGCGTTATTTCTGTCAGAGCTCCTGTGGTACTGATGATTCTTTATCTGAATGTCATTGTCTTTATTTAGTTCTCATGTTTGTGTGTTTTAGGCCAGCTTGTGCGCATGCTGCTGATCACACAGGTGACTCGTTACCTGGACTTCAAAGTGATCGAGGGCAGTTTCGTCTACAAGAAGGGCAGCATCTACAAAGTACCCTCCACCGAAACCGAGGCTCTGGCCTCCAGTAAGCGAGCTCATTTTGTCAAGTTCCAATGAATAGCATACATCAGAAAACTAGTGATGTCCAAAAAAATACTGAGGTTAGAACAGGGACTGTTAAAATGATGGCTTTGATAAGAAATGACAGGACCACCAAATTTGTTGGATAGATTCCCCACGGGAAGTTTGCAGCTGCTAACCTGGAGAGTTTTGTATAATTAGCAAATTATGTGCAAGTAAACGTCCATACCAGGAATGAGAATTTTTTGCAGACCTCATTTTTGAGACTTTTTTGAGGTCAATCGATGGATAGGAAGAGAGAATTTGGAGGGGGTGGGGGCTATCTGTACTCAATCAGGTTTGTTTGATGGTGAGAATCCGAACTCGGAGCCAGGCGCATCTCAGTGAGTTTCGATTAAAGGCGTTAGTTCTTGGATGGAAAATTGGAATGGAAATAAGCAGGGAGATGTGTTTATTTTCTCTGTATGTAGTGCAGTAACTATGAAAGGAAATGGGGTATGATTACCAAATTTTGTGAATGGTCCCTTTGTGAGTGAAGTCTGTTGGGCTTTTACACCGAGTCTAGTGGCTCATCAGGCCGGTGCTTATTCCCGGTTTCCTTCGCGTGAAGCGACCAGGAGTTCGACTCCTCCTGGATGGGACACTAGTCCATTGCAAGTTACCTGACCGGTATTTTTACTGGTACCCATTTATACTGCTGGGTGAACAGAGGCACACTTGAGGTTAAGACCTTGCCCGGGGGTCTTGGCACAGTGGGAGTCTAACTGGGAATTGAACCCACAACCTCCTGATCATGAACCCAGCCCACTAACCACTGGCCCCACATTGTGAGTAAATAGGGTGGGATTAAAGATGGGTTATCCTTGATACTCTGTCACTTGTTTATATGTATATTTGTATTCATGAATATAAATCACAAAAATTGTGTGTGTGTATGTATGTGTGTGTATATATATATATATACATACATACATACATATAAAAACAAAAAAAGACACACTCATGCCACGGTTTAACGGACTAATAGGGGGAACACTGGTCCGAAGTACCCGATTGTCTGAAGTTTCCAATTCCATATGTTTCAATGATTACGTCACGAAAAACTTTTACTTAAGCACGTTATGAAATCTGCAAATGTAAATACTGTATACTCTGTAAATGTACACCATAAGATCAGGGGTCCGGAACCTTTTTGACGAAGAGAGACAAAAAAAGACATTTTAAAATCTAATCCTCTGAGAGCTATATAATATATATAATCAAGGGTCGGGAACCTATAGCTCGCGAGCCAGATGTGGCTGTCTTGATGACTGAATCTGGCTCTCAGATAAATCAGGTGGCCTTTCTTAACAGAATAATGAACACATAATTTCACTGTCATTTAACTAAAAATACAAAAAAGCCATGAAATAAAACAAAAACAGATGAATAAATCTCACACATCTAAATCTATACATCTAGTTTCAATGCCACGTCACTGTGGCGTGCAGTGGAGAGACAATCCTTTCTGTACACCAGTATGTGGGTGTGTTCGATACCGTCAAACTCTAATTTTATTGGCTTATAATAACAGCCACAGACTGCGCGTGTTGTTTTTGAGTAAAGAGATAAATTTCCCTTGTTTTGATTAGCTCATTTCCACGAAGCCAAGCACAGCTGGCAAGCAAACACAAATGGACAGACATAGACAAACTTCAACCCGCAGACCAGCTGATTGCCAAAACTTGGGACGCGCTTCCTGTCACATAAACACTGCAGTGTGTGAGTCCAATAAAATTAGAGTTTCAAGTTATCGGACCCGCCCGCACACACAAAAGGATTGGCTCTTTGCACCACAGTGACGTGGCATTGAAAATAGATGAATAGATTTAAATGCGCGAGATTTCTTCAACCAGTCTGGTCATCTGGCGGTCACTTTCGGAAACAACGGCCCGCGTTCAGACGATCCGGATTAGTCTGAAGCTACAGATTTTGTCCGTTGCATCCGAAATCCGTTAAAGTGAAGTCCGTAAAACCGAGTCGTGTGTGTGTGTGTGTGTGTGTGTGTGTGTATGTATCGTGATGGTCTAGTGGATAGGGCGCAGGATCGCTGATCCTAAGGTTGGGGGTTCAAGTCCCAACAGGGTTGTGTCGTTCCCCCCCCAAGTGCAGCTAACTGGGTTATCAAAGGCGGGCCATGTCTCTCACTGTCTATGGTCAGAGGCATGTAAAAGAACCATTGCTGACTTTCATAAAGAGTAGCTGCAAAGCCGTCAGCGTGTTTCTGTCCCTTGTTTAAAAGGGTTGTGACAGGAAGGGCATCTGACGTAAAACCCTCTGCCAAATCAAATGTGCGAATCAGATGATTCGCTGTGGTGACTCCCGAGAAAGGGAAAAAGCCGAAAGGAAAAGATGTATGTGTATGTATATATAGTCGACCCCCAATTTACGAAATTAATCCGTTCCAGAGCCCTTTTCGTAACGTGGGATTTTGTAAGTAGGCGTCGCACCTTACATGTTAAACGCCTGATTCATTCCAAGGCTCCAGTCTTTGGACTGGATAAACCCTTTTAAAAATGATAAAAGTACACCAGTTTTAAATATTTGTTAAAAGTAAAAATTACTTATTAAACCATTTAAACATTTTATTGACATACTCAACGATTTTAACATATCTATTAATTAAACCATTATTAAACGTTTTTTATTAACACACACACACCTCCCTCTCTCTCTCTCTATCTCTGTCTCGCGTGTGTGCTGCGGGCCACGCCCACAAGAAAGTGGAATTCAAAGCGCATTCCCTGCTTGACAAACTCAACTTTAATTTGATTCCTTGAGGGATCAGCATTCCAGATAAGTTTAAATGCGCCCACATTTATTCAACATTTACTGAATTAAACAACTTAAACTATAAACTAAAGCGTTATTCCTTCTCTCTCTCTCTCGCTCGCTCGCACGCGCGCTGTGGGCCACACCCACAGGACGCGAATTCAAAGCGCATTTCCTGCTTGACTATGCACTGAATTAAAACAACTTAAAAAACTAAACTTAAAAACTAAAGCGTTATTCCCTCTCTCTCTCTCTTGCTCGCGCGCGCGCGCCCACAAGACGTGAATTTAAAGCGCATTCCCTGCTTGACAAACTCAACTTTAATAAATGTGGGTGCATTTGAGCTCATCTGGAATTCTGATCCCTCAAGGAATCAAATTAAACATTTACTGAATTAAAACAACTTTAAAAACTAAACTAAAGAGTGAAGCTTCCTTCTGTCTATATCTGGGAGGTCAGCGGGGCGGGATGTTGAGAGACAGTCAATGAGAGAGCAATTCGCGCATCGATTGGCGCGTTTGAATTTTGAGTTTCTTTTGTACGAGGGAGTTGTTTTGTATCTCGGGGACGGAAACTCAAATGTTTTTCGTAACCCGGGAATTTCGTACACAGGGGTCTTCGTAAGTTGGGGGCCGAATATGTATGCATCTTCTTGTCCTTTCGGCTTTTCCCTTCAGGGGTCGCCACAGCGAATCATCTGCCTCCATCTCACCCTATCCTCTGCATCTTTTTCTCTTACACCAACTGCCTTCATGTCCTCCTTCACCACATCCATGAATCCAAATATGTGTGTGTGTGTGTGTGTATATATATATATATATATATATATATATATATATATATATGTGCGTGTGTTTAACCAATATGCATTAAATCCTGGTAGATGCAGGATAAGTATTCATTGGAGAAGCAGCAGCATCAAATTATCAGTAGGACGATACAAAAAGTTAGTACCATGGACCGAATGAATATCCTTCTATTCACACTAATAACTTTAGATAATAATTTTTTAATTAGTTACACTGAGCTGATTGTGGAGCTTCACATGTTCAACTTTCCTGTATTATCTAAAGTCAACAAATGTCAATCCATCAGTCATCAGTGAGGGCACAAGATACACCGTGTAACATGGGCAGGAAAAGTTGCGTATATACCCTTTTAAATCGGGTGATTTTCTTTTCTTTTTTTTTTTTTTTTGTTTTTTTATACGAAATTTGCCATGCAAATGGAGATTCCGTGGTTCATGGTAGTGTGATGTGTTATATGACACACTGTACAGCTCTGTTTAGGTATACGAGTGCCACACCATTACAGAAACTTAGAGGCAGACAACCACATCTTTTCCTAAACCGCTACTCATGCAGTGTCAAGAAGTAATGTCACATACTCAGGAAATACTCTTTCCGCATACTCAAATACTCATACTCTTTCAAGGAAAGAGCTGTCGGTATACTTTTTATATGCCTGAGCTCACAGATATGCAAGATTGATTTTTATTTTTTTTTTTTTTTTTTTATTTATATATTTTTTTGCTGTGAAAATATGACGTATACCACCTCCTTCTTCCTTGAGACCTTGTCCAATCAACTCCCTGGGGCTATGGCAATCACTTGTCAAATATGTTGTCTGAACATAGGATTTCTTGACATGGTTTTGAGTTGTAAACATGTTCCCTTTTTTTGCTACACAGTACTCTGTGCTGAGGTTTTATGTTGTTTCAGATTAAGTGCAGTCCTCATACGCTCCTAATCAGCACATGCTGCTCTCTCATTCAGTCTCACTCCTTCCCACAATCCATTTCTTTAGGCCTGATGGGGATTTTTGAGAAGAGACGGTTCCGTAAGTTCCTGGGTTTCATTGCTAGCTTTGATGAGAATGATCCCAAAACCATGGAGGATGTGAATCCTAGAAAGACCACCATGCGTGATGTTTACAAGAAATTTGACTTGGGTCAGGACGTCATAGACTTCACAGGTCATGCTATTGGACTCTACCGCACAGACGAGTGAGTTGCCTTTGCTGTCCCAAATCTTCCACTGCAAATGATCAAATAACAAGAAGCTTAATGTTTTCTCATGATGTTTCATGTAATGGTTCTTTCTTCTCTGTATTTCACTAGTTATCTGGATCAACCTTGTCAAGACACAATAAATAGGATTAAGTTGTACAGTGAGTCCTTGGCGAGATACGGAAAGAGTCCCTATCTTTACCCACTGTATGGTTTGGGAGAACTGCCTCAGGGCTTTGCAAGGTTAGCCTCTCCTTAAACATATACATCAGGATTTTTGTTTAGTGCCTTAAGAAGTTGAAGCATCGATCGTTTTATCTATCTGTACAAATATGACCTTTTCTTTTACAGATTAAGTGCCATCTATGGAGGAACTTACATGCTCAACAAGCCAATTGAAGAGATCATTGTGGAAAATGGCAAAATAGTGGGTGTCAAATCTGAGGGAGAGGTAAGAATTAATTTTGAATTCGCACTAAAGATTATATATGACAAACTCTAAAATTGACTTAATCTACTGTAGATGGGTTATAATAGTTTAAATCTGATCCACACATTAGAGGGTGGAGGTATTGAAGATATAAATGAGGTCTTCAGAGATGGAACACTCAGGAAGATGGACGTGAGTGCAATCCGTCCACAGAGATGGAACAGAAATTAGGACTTTGGAAAGAGAATGTTTAAAGTTGATTCATATTAAGAATGGATTAATGTCCATCTTAGTACTCTCATATTATTGGTGCCATAATGGTGGTGAATTCAAGGATATGTAGCACTTTATGATGAATTATAGAATCTATATTATAACAGCAAGGCATTGCAGGCTACCTCAAAGGTAACTATCATGTCTCCAAAGGGTTAACTTTGGGATACGAGAATCCCATTGGTGTTGATGAGGGTGTGAGTGGGCTTGCTTTTGGTCAGGTGGTCATCCACATGCAGCTTTATGGTCTTCTGGCTGTTGGTTTGATTTCTCACCTCACTCGACTGTAGGAGTTCCTCAGGGTTTAGTATTCGTTCATAGCGGCAGATTGTTGTTAGCACACCAGACCACCAGAATCTCTTCCTTTACGATTATTTCTTGACTGTCCACTGTGGGGTCATCTATGGTTAAGAGTTTTGATGCTGACCATATCCACAAGACCACTGAGTAATGAGCAGAATTTCTGCTTTAAGTTTGTGCTGCAGTGTTTATCAGGATTTGATATTCACTATCTATGAAATGTCTAAACAGTACAGTGTAAATCAAGAGTAAAGAATGTCAGAAGTGCAGTACAGTGTGCAGCACAAAAATGTAATGAACAAATCTGTATGTTTTGTGTGTGTTCAGATTGCCCGCTGTAAACAGCTTATTTGTGACCCGAGCTACTTCCCGGAACAGGCTAAGGTCGTTGGTAAGGTGATCCGAGTCATTTGCATCTTAAACCACCCCATAAAGAACACCCAAGACTCCAACTCTTGCCAGATCATCATCCCTCAGAACCAGGTCAACAGGAAGCATGGTGAGACATACAGGAAGTGCTTGGAGGCTCTTTTAGGTTGGATCATGTTTAGTCCTGATTTGCAAGAATGTTCTTTTTGGCAGATATCTACGTGTGCCTGATCTCATGGGCGCACAACGTGGCAGCACAGGGTAAATACATCGCCATCGTCAGCACTACCGTGGAGACTAGTGACCCTGAGAAGGAAATAAAACCAGCTTTGGAACTGCTGGAGCCTATCGAGCAGAAGTTTGTGTTTAACTCCATTATATTCAGTCTTGTTAAAGTATATGATAAAGTGGGGAAAATACAGGATTATCAGCGATTTTTGTTCCTGTTTGATTTTTCACAGATTTGTGAGTATCAGTGATCTCTATGCGCCAACCGACTTGGGAACTGAAAGCCAGGTGAGTCTTTCAGGAAGTGAATTTTCTTTTATCCGATTATTATATGCAATTTACCTTTTATTAAATAGTTAGAATTGGTGTTGAAAGTGTTGAATATACAGTGTCCTTGAGAACGGATAATCCAGGCTCTGCTTCACAAGTCGAGCCGGATTACGTTTAGAATTGTCACTATACAACTGCTTTTCTCCCATCTGACAGTCGATCTTTAAAATCGTCTTCTCCTGTTGTTTTTTGATCATTATCATTATATTTTCTGAAGTACAGTATTATGGCGCTGAAAGGAAAAGTGTATAAGACGGTGATTAGGCTAGCGATGTTGTATGGTTTAGAAACGGTGGCACTCTGCTACCTCCAGCTCTGCCTCCTGTCTTTTCCAGAGATGAAAATGTTGAAGTTCTCTTTCGGAGTAACGAGGATGGATAGGATCAGGAATGAGTACATCAGAGGGACAGCACATGTTAGAGGTTTTGGAAACAAAGTCAGAGAGGCTAGATTGAGATGGTTTGGACATGTACAGAGGAGGTCGGTAAGGTCTGTTGGGTTTTTACACCCGAGCCATAGTGGCTCATCAGGTGGGTGCCTATCCCCGGTTTCCATAGCGTGAAGCGACTAGGAGTTCAACTCCTCCTGGATGGGACGGTAGTCCATCGCAGGTTACCTTCCCAGTATATTTTACTGGTACCCATTTATACTGCTGGGTGAACAGAGGCGCACTTGTGGATGAGACCTTGCCCAGGGGTCTTAGCACAGTGAGGGTCTTGGTGGGATTTGAACTCACAACCTCCCGATCACGAGCGCAGCACCCTAACCACTATGCCACCGGCCCCCAGAGGAGGAGGGATCGTGAATATATTGGTAGTAGAATGCTGAGGTTGGAACTGCCAGGCAGAAGGCCTAGAGGAAGGCCAAAGAGAAGATTTATGGATGTGGTGAAGGAGAACATGAAGGCAGTTGGTGTAAGAGTAGAAGATGCAGATTATAGGGTAAGATGGAGGCGGATGGTTCGCTGTGGCGACCCCTGAAAGGAAAAGCCGAAAGGAAAAGTAGTATTAATGCCGCAAAGAAAACTTGGTTTCTGCATTCAGTTGATCCAAGGTGAGCACACGCAGTTCGAGCAGTGTGGCCACATTTGTGGTATCCGGAGAGCAGTTGGGGGGGGGGGGGTGTTTTGATTAAGGGCACTTCAGCTGTAATGACGGGGTATGGCAGATGTGCTTTTAACTCCGTTTCAAGGGTTGAACTTTCTATTGAAACTCTTTGTCCTGTCCTTTTATTTTTATTGTTATTTGCTCTACCAAAAAGTATTGAGCACTCTCTTACAGAAGGATCTACTCAGAAAAAAATTATATATATATCGGCCCTTCTTTCACTTTTTCCTTCCCACAGACGTCCCACTGAGGTGCCTTGATAGAGCACTCTGGGAACAGCCTATTCGCTCAGAGATTTCTTTCTGTGTCTTACCCTCTTGCTTGAGGGTGTCAATGATGGCCTTCTGGACAGCAGTCAGGTCGGCAGTCTTACCCATGATTGCGGTTTTGAGTAATGAACCAGGCTGGGAGTTTTTAAAAGCCTCAGGAATCTTTTGCAGGTGTTTAGAGTTAATTGGTTGATTCAGATGATTAGGTTAATAGCTCGTTTAGACTACCTGAACATGATATGCTAATTTTTTGAGATAGGAATTTTGGGTTTTCATGAGCTGTATGCCAAAGTCATCAGTATTAAAACAATAAAAGACCTGAAATATTTCAGTTGGTGTGCGATGAATCTAAAATATATGAAAGTTTAATTTTTCAGTACATTACAGAAAATAATGAACTTTATCACAATATGCTAATTTTTTGAGAAGTACTAGTATATACAGTCGGCCCCCTACTTGCGGAGACCCCTGGGTACGAAATCCCCGGGAAGATAATTTCCCCAAGTTTCTGTTTCCGGGATACGAAAACAACCCACTCTTACGAAAAGAAATTCAAACGTGCAAATCAAAATTTCACACAATGCGCGGTTGCTCTCTCATTGGCCGTCTCTCAACATCCCACCCCGCTGGCCTCCCAGATAGAGACAGAAGGAAGCTTCACTCTTTAGTTTTTAGTTTAGTTTTTTTTAAGTTATTTAATTCAGTAAATGTTTTATAAATGTGGGTGCATTTGAGCTTATCTGGAATTCCGATCCCTCAAGGAATCAAGATAAAGTTGAGTTTGGAGCTCCCTGTCAAGCAGGGAATGCGCTTTGAATTCCACGTCTTGTGGGCGTGACCCGCAGCGCCCGGTACAGACAGAGACAGACAGACAGGGATGTGTGTGTGTGTGTGTGTATGAACCCAGGACCTCCTTGCTTTCAGACAAGTGTTCTCATCATCATGCTGCCCATATCTTATCACCGATCAATTTTAATAAAGACTCATTTCATGGAAACAGAAAAATACTGTACATTCTAATTTTAGTACTAATTGCCCCCTTTAAACTACTTGAAGGTCTGTTTGGGGGAGGGTTGTGTTCATATATTTTTATTCTGCAACATCATCTCCTCGCTTCTTCTGCTAAAACATTTCGCTTGGTCTGCATCTGGACCACTGACCACCAGTTAAAATTCACTCTAAAGTCGAATGCACTCTGTTTGCCTCCAGATCTTCATCTCTCGCTCCTACGATGCAACAACCCACTTCGAGACCACCTGTGATGACATCAAGGACATCTACAAGCGTATGACTGGCACAGACTTTGACTTTGCCGAGATGGAGCGCAAGCAGAACGACATCTTTGGCGATGGGGCTGACCAGTAACTGAGCTCTTAAAACTGTTAAATGTCAGATATTCAGAGGATGATAATCTTTTAAGGAAAAAAGAAAAGTTGGAGGAAAGATTTGGTAACCAAAATGGGCTAGCGGTTTATCTCAAACGATTTTTTTTTTTCCATAAAGGAATTTCATATATACAGTTTCGGATTTAGCATTTAAAGTGGGAGAGGGGTGAGACAGTCTGCTTTGTATAATCAGGTTATGTGACATATTGCACTGATTGTTGGTTGATGTCCTGAGTTCAGTTGCCATCATTGTGTTTCATCCTGTTCACACAGGGTGGGCATTTCATCCAAAGATGCCAAATCATCAGATGTAATCAAGTGATATAAAGGCACAAGGGATGATTGAACTAAAATGCATATATACACACACACTTACAGATGGCCTCTCGAATAGAGGTGATAAAAGTTTTTCCTCAAGTTTAAGCAGCAATTACCAACTTTTAATGCCAAACTCATCAGATTTAATGCATTTGTATTTTAATACAGATTGGTGCTTTTACTAGTTATTGCTTGCTACAGCTATAGCAGTATCGCCAAACCTCGCTTGCGGATGTAAGGGATGTGTCAAGAACACCAAATTCATAGAACCTCTTCCTTTAAAAATACTTCACACACAAACACACACATCTATTTTTATATATATATATATATATATATATATATATATATATATATATATAAAATGGAAAAAATATACATATAAAAACCATGAATGAATAATTGTGCATAACTGTTATTAGGGATGAGAGTGAGGGTTGCAGCTTTTGCCTTTAGATCTCTGTTAAGAGGCCCGTGTGTGATTCTTGGGTTACTGATCATGGGTTCATAGAAGTAATTTCCAAAAAATTTTCAATTTCAAAAAGTACATTTTTTGCACATTTTAGTCTGTGTGCCAGTTATTACCTTCAAAAAGTTTCTCGCGTCTATCACTGCGTTAAGGCTCAAAAATCATCAATGGCTTAATGCCGAACTGGGGTTTCAGTCGCAGCAACATTTGTTTTGAGTTGTTTGTTTTAAAAGGTGTTTGTCATTCACCCTGTAGAAGCCTTTTGAAGGTAAAGCACTAAAATGTTCACAAAATGTTTTGGATGATGTAAATGTCGGACTTTTTCTTTATTGGTGAATTATGACGCTGCTTGAACACTGTGGTCTTTTAGCAGCCGAGAGAAAAAAACTCTTGAAAACACGTGCGAAACAAGGCCAAGTTCTCTTTTATATCTCTTTTGCTTTAGAAAGGACCAAACATCTGCAGTATTGACATGTCAGGGGCCCTGTGCATCAATGTCATCAGTGTTTTAACGAGTGGAAAAGAACTATGCTGAGCAGATGGGGCTCAAATAATTTCTGTACTGCTAAAGTAAAACCATTAAGTAAACACATGTGAAGTCCTGGTGTTTTTTTTTTTTTTTTTCTTCCTTTCCTGTGGAGATTTCATGTATTAGAAAAATTAACATTAATGGTTCAGTTCTGCACTTTCTTGGCAATTATTATCCTAATAAAGCTTACCTGTATTAAATATTTAACTTTAATATTTTTATCTCTGGGTTATGAAAGGCTGGCCTTGTCTCTCGCTGTCGATGGTGAGAGGTTCATGTAAAAGAGCCATTGCTGACTTTCGTCACGAGTAGCTGCATTGCTATCGGCATGTTTCTGCCCTGCAATGGCCTGGTGAGCCATCCAGGGTGTACTCTGCCCTCACCCAGAGTCGACCGAGATGGGCGCCAGCCTCCCCGTGACACTAATTTGGATTAATGGATGATAAAAATTTAATGAATTTATATCCATTTGAGTATGAGAGAGTCTGATCACAACTTGTGTTTTAAGCATAATATTAGCAGCAGGGTTCCCAGATCTCTAATTAGCGGAATTCCTCTTTTTTTTTTTTTCAGGTTCCCTGTGGCCCCTTTGACCCCCAGCTGAAATATTTCATTTCCTCTATTTCTGAACCCATTTCCTTTATTTATTTATTTTTTATCAAAACCTCGCTGGGATCCCTGTAGCAGGTACACGCAAGACCCAACAGTGTGTGGACACCTGGTTATCACACCTCTGCATTCTTCTTGAGCATCAGTTTCCAGATTTAGTCTGCCACTGCTGTTATAACCTCCATGTCACTATTAAAAAATAAAAGGCTTCCAGATAGATTTGGGATTAATGTGGTGAGGATTTGATTAAGCTGAAGGAGCACTAGTCAGGCTCTGATCGTAGGTCAGGACACCTGGGGTTCAGTTAATGTTCCGATTCATCCTGAAGGTGTTCGGTGAAGTTAAGGTCAAGGCTAATTGTCGGACAGTTAGTTGGTTAAATGTCTTCCTGGAGCTAACTTTGTTCAGGTAAAAGTACTGAATTATACTCCTGATAATCGGTGACACCATTTTGGAAAATATTTTGTTCGTAGAATGCAATCACAAAAATAGGATTTTCTAATTATCTTGATGGTGATTAGTACATCAGCCTCATAGCAAGAAGGTTTGAGGATGGGGCATTGGAGTTTGTGTGTTCTACCTGTGTGTGGGTTTCCTCCAGGTGCTTCAGTTTTGTTTTATTTTGTTTTTTTCCCCACATCGTCATCTTCCATTTAATCCGGGGTCAGCTCACAGGGCAGCAGCCTAAGCAATGAGGTCCAGACGTCCCTCTCCTTCACCTTTAAAAGACTCCAAGGCCAAGCCATTGAGACCTCCATTATGGTCATGGGAAGGCTGAAGTGTAGTTGTTTCCAGGGACAGGAATAAATTGTGTGAAATGTAAACATATCCTTATGTAACATGGAGGGTTCAAGTTAGATTCCTCCATACCATTTCACATGTATATCTGTGAAAGTAATATAGAAGGTCCCCCAACTTGTGAATCAGGAGTTACCCATAGAAGACTCCAACTCTGCCATGCACACCTGACCAACAGATTATTGCCTTAACAGAAGGTGTTGATAATTTCAGAGAGCTGTGTTTGGTATTGATTGACAATGAAACCTGCAGGGCAGCACAATGGTGTAGGAACCAGCATGTCCACCTAGGACGAAGTTCTCAGGTCTGTGTCCCACACATGGCCATTTTGATGTGGAGTGTGCATGCTCTTCCCACACGATGATGGGTTTCCTCCCACAATAACATGCACTTTATGCTGATTGGCTGTTCCAGATTGCCTCGGGGAGTGAGTGTGAACGCTTGTGTGTCACTCTGCAATGGCTCAAAGAGCTACTCAGGGTGGTCCCCACCGTCGCCCGGAGTTGGCTGAGACAGATAACAGCCTCTCTGTCCGTTTAATACGATTAAGGGGTGAGTGAGTGGGATTGGAGAACCTTTGCCCATTTAAACCCCAGAAAGCTTCCCTTACAGAAGATATTTTGAACTCTCAACGTCCCACAGAAATATTAACTCTTTCCCCATGAAAGTGAAACCTATACTGTACTGGATACTCATCCACACTTTAGCCGCATCAGACTTTTATTATGAAGTAATGACATTGACATTTAAAGTAACCCACAAAATCCGAGCAATTTTTTTTTTATTGTAATTTTTGTCTATTTTATTTATTTATAATTTATTTAATTAATTACTTTCATTGAATATAAAATTTTAAAAACTGTGTATGGAGGAAAAGAAAGAAAAAATGTTGAGGTTTCATGACCCCGTGGGAATAAACCATTTAGTGAGTGTGGGGGTGGGGGGGCTGTACCACTGTAAATAATAATAGAGCTTCATATCCACTGAGATAAATATGGAGGACTCACCGGCAGTCAGGACGTGTTTTGAAGAAACTGGTGAGTCAGGCTTTTATGAATGAAACGGTTCATTTCCGGGTTTACAGGAAACGTGTTGTTGATATCCGCTTTGCACAGAACACGATTTTGGAATACTGTACCTACATATACAATCCTGTATACAGCACACTACTAGTTTGTCTTGGAGGCTGGAGGCTAACTAAGCCAACTCACTCTGAACAGTGCCAGTCCACCTCAGGGCCAATATGCACAACCATTCACACCTAAGGGCAATCTGAAACAGCCAGTGAGTCTAGTGTGCATGTCATTGTACTTTGGGAGGAAACTGGAGTACCTGGAGGAAACGCACACAAGCACAGGAAGAACATGCAAAGCCATTCCACACAGCTCCTTTACCCGGAACCCCAACCCAGGACCTTCTGGCTGTAAGGCAGACATGCTGAACACTTCACCATCCAATCAATGTCTAATAAAATGTAAATAAAAAGTGGAAATGGAAAGATTGCCTTTTGTAGAGTATTAGAGAGCTTTGGGGAAGCATAGTGGTGTAGTGGTTAGCATGTCCACCTCACAGCGCGAAGGTGCTGGGTTCGATTCCCAGCTCGGTTGTTTCTATGGAGTTTGCATGTTCTCCCCATGCTTGTGTAGGTTTGCTCCTTTCCTCTGGGTTCTCCGGTTTCCTCCAACAGTCCAAAAACATGCACAGTAAGTTAATTGGCTGTTTCAAATCGCCCCTACATGTGAATGGCTGTGTGAGTATTGGCCCTGCGATGGCTTGGCAAGCTTTCCAGGGTGTACCCTGTCCTCACCCAGAGTCAGCTGACATGGTCATCAGCCTCCCCATGACCCTAATTAGGATTGAATGGTTCAAAAAATTAATGAATGAATTTTCTGCTTTAAACAGTAAATAAATATTGCAATAAAAAAAAAAAACATGTCAGAATTGTTAGATACTAGTCCTCAAAAAATTAGCATATTGTGATAAAGTTCATTATTTTATGTAATGTACTGATTAAAATGAACCTTTCATATATTTTAGATTCATTACACACAAACTGAAGTAATTCAAGCCTTTTATTGTTTTAATATTGATAATTTTGGCAAAAAAAGTAAAGAAAAACCAAAAATCCCTATCTCAAAAAATTAGCATATTTCTTCTTTTCCTTTCGGCTGTTCCCTTCAGGGGTCGCCACCGCAAATCATCCGCCTCCATCTCACCCTGTCCTCTGCATCTTCTTTTCTGACTCCAACGACCTTCATGTCTTCCTTCACCACATCCATAAATCTCTTCTTTGGTCTTCCTCGAGGCCTTCTGCCTGCTAGTTCCAACCTCAGCATCCTACTGCCAATATACTCACTATCCCTCCTCTGTACATGTCCAAACCATCTCAATCTAGCCTCTCTGACTTTGTCTCCAAAACATCTTACATGGGCTGTCCCTCTGATATACTCATTTCTGATCCTATCCATCCTCGTTACTCCCAGAGAGAACCTCAACATTTTCATCTCCGCGACCTCCAGCTCTGCCTCCTGCCTTTTCCTCAGCACCACTGTTTCTAATACATACAACATCGCTGGCCTCACCACCGTCTTGTACACTTTTCCCTTCATTCTTGCTGACACTCTCCTATCGCACATCACACCGGACACTTTTCTCCAACCATTCCAACCTGCCTGCACACACTTCACCTCTTTTCCACACTCTCCATTGCTCTGGATTGTTGAGCCTAAGTACTTAAAATCCTCCACCTTCGTTGTCTCTGCTCCCTGTAACATCACCGTTCCTCTTGGGTCCTTCTCATTCACACACATGTATTCTGATTTTCTGAGGCTAATCTTCATTCCCCTCCTTTCCAGGGCATACCTCCACCTCTCTAGATTTTCCTGCACTTGTTCTCTGCTCTCACTACAGATCACAATGTCATCTGCAAACATCATAGTTCATGGAGATTCTTGTCTAACCATGTCTGTCAGCCTGTCCATCACCATAGCAAACAAGAAGGGGCTCAGAGCTGACCCTTGATGCAGTCCCACCTCCACCTTGAACTCTTCTGTCACACCGACAGCACACCTCACCACTGTCTTACATCTCTCATACATGTCCTGCACCACTCTAACATACTTCTCTGCCACTCCAGACTTCCTCATGCAATACCACAGTTCTTCTCTTGGCACCCTGTCATATGCTTTTTCCAGATCAACAAAGGCACAATGTAGCTCCCTCTGACCTTCTCTGTACTTCTCTATTAACATCCTCAAAGCAAACATTGCATCTGTGGTGCTCTTTCTTGGCATGAAACCAAACTGTTGTTCACAAATGCTGACCTCTGCACTTAGTCTAGCTTTTCTGATTTGCATCATAAAAGTTTGGCATTGGTTTTACGTCGGATGCCCTTCCTGACACAACCCTCTGCATTTCTCCAGGCTTGGGACCGGCATGAGGGGGAGACACACTGGTTATTTTCCCCCTCCCACCTCATGGCTGCATTAAAAAAAAAAAGCATATTTCATCCAACCAATAAAAAATAAAAAAAAAGTTTTTAATACAAAAAAGTCAACCTTCAAATAATTATGTTCAGTTATGCACTCAATACTTGGTCGGGAATCCTTTTGCAGAAATGACTGCATCAATGCGGCGTGGCATGGAGGCAATCAGCCTGTGGCACTGCTGAGGTGTTACGGAGGCCCAGGATGCTTCGATAGCGGCCTTAAGCTCATCAACAGTGTTGGGTCTGGTGTCTCAACTTTCTCTTCACAATATCCCACAGATTCTCTATGGGCTTCAGGTCAGGAGAGTTGGCAGGCCAATTGAGCACAGTAATAGCATGGTCAGTAAACCATTTAGCAGTGGTTGTGGCACTGTGAGCAGGTGCCAGGTCGTGCTGAAAAATGAAATCTTCATCTCCATAAAGCTTTTCAGGGGATGGAAACATTAAGTGCTCCAAAATCTCCTGATCGCTAGCTGCATTGACCCCGCCCTTGATCAAACAGAGTGGACCAACACCAGCAGCTGACATGGCACCCCAGACCATCACTGACTGTATGTACTTGACACTGGACTTCAGGCATTTTGGCATTTCCTTGTCCCCAGTCTTCCTCCAGACTCTGGCACCTTGATTTCCGAATGACATGCAAAATTTGCTTTCATCCGAAAAAAGTACTTTGAACCACTGAGCAACAGTCCAGTGCTGCTTCTCTGTAGCCCAGGTCAGCCACTTCTGCCGCTGTTTCTGGTTCAAAAGTGGCTTGACCTGGGGAATGCGGCACCTGCAGCCCATTTCCTGCACACGCCTGTGCACGGTGGCTCTGGATGTTTCTACTCCAGACTCAGTCCACTGTTTCCACAGGTCCCCCCAAGGTCTGGAATCGGCCCTTCCTTCACTTTTTCCTTCCCACAGACATCCCACTGAGGTGGCTTGATACGGCACTCTGGGAACAGCCTATTCGCTCAGAGATTTCTTTCTGTGTCTTACCCTCTTGCTTGAGGGTGTCAATGATGGCCTTCTGGACAGCAGTCAGGTCGGCAGTCTTACCCATGATTGCGGTTTTGAGTAATGAACCAGGCTGGGAGTTTTTAAAAGCCTCAGGAATCTTTTGCAGGTGTTTAGAGTTAATTGGTTGATTCAGATGATTAGATTAATAGCTGTTTAGACTACCTTTTCATCATATGCTAATTTTTTGAGATAGGGATTTTGGGTTTTCATGAGCTGTATGCCAAAATCATCAGTATTAAAACAATAAAAGACCTGAAATATTTCAGTTGGTGTGCAATGAATCTAAAATATATGAAAGTTTAATTTTTATCAGTACATTACAGAAAATAATGAACTTTATCACAATATGCTAATTTTTTGAGAAGGACTAGTATATATATATATATATATATATATATATATATTCATTGGTGTTATATACACTTTTCCTTGGTAAGCCATCACAGGGCAGAAACATTCAGACAGCTACTGTTGACAAATTGTCAGCACTGGTTCTATTACATGAACCTCCCATCACAGACAGTGAAAGGCCTGGCCGGCCTTTGATAAGCAAGTAAGCTGCACTTTTTTTTTTTTTTTTTTTTTTTTTTTTTTTTAATTGGGGGAGAGGGAGGCAGAGCTTGAACCACCAACCTTCGGATCACTGAACCAGCATCTTAACTATTGAGCCATATGTGAACTACTTAATTGGCTGAATGTCACCAAAAAACCTTTCAGCGCATCTCCGTGGTGCATGCAAAATTAGAAAGAAATTCACTCGGCAATATTGTGCAATCGCAATCATGAGAAAAAGTGTGGACGGTGGAACCGGATCTGTTTGGCTGTAAAACAGCAGGCCTCGCAGGTGTTCATGGTATGCAGTGATAGGTACCGCCCAAGGAAGAACAACCAGTGAACTAACAAAAGTGTCATGGGTGCTTGAGGCTCACTAATTTGTGTGTTTGTGTGTGTGTGTGTGTGTGTGTGTGTGTGTGTGTGTGTGTATATGTATGGGGGGAGGGTACACGGGGCACATCTGGTCTAACTCACAGAAGAGTAACTATAGCACATTTTGCTAAAACTGTTAATGCTGGATATGATAGAAAGGAGTCAGAACACAGCCCATTGCAGCTTGCTATGTGTGGAACTGCTTAGTAACAGTCACGTGGTGTTAATAATATGGCTGATCAATGTGTAATCAAGTTAATTTTATCATTTTACAAATCACCTCTTTAATACAATGCTCTAGATAGCTGGCAGTGGTGGATCAGTGAACGCACTGGGTTACTCAGCAGGTGGGATTTCAAGCCCCGAGACCTTTCCTGTGCTGGTGTGTCCTTGAGCACGGCCCTTGGCCCCCAGCTGCTCAGTTGTATAAATGTCTAAATAAGTGTGCAAATGATATAAATGTATTCAATGGAATAGAAGTGAGTGCATATTTTCACTTCTGGCTTCTTCCCTCATTATTCTTTGTTTTAATTTCTGAATTATGTCATAAATTATGGTATTATGATGTCTCCCTCACTCCCTCCAGGTTTCTGGTCTGAGCGGACACCAGTCCATGAGGCTGCGTCCTCAGGACATGTTGAAAAGCTTCAGCTCCTGGTCAATTGTGGTGCTTCAGTAAACGCGGCGACAGTAGACAACATGACCCCGTTGCATGACGCTTGCATACAAGATCACCCGGAATGCGTTCGCGTGCTTCTGAACGCTGGCGCACAGGTGACGTGCTGTTCCTTGTTTCTGCTGTTAACGCTGTTTCACGGTGAAATAGTCAATAAAAAGAAATGTACAGCTTTTATCATTTCATTCATTTATTTTCTAAGCCGGTTAACTGTAATTAGGGTCGCTGAGAGGCTGGTGCCCATCTCAGCCGACTCTATGCAAAGTTGTGGCACACCCTGGACAGATCACTAGGCCATTTCAGGGCCAATACTCACACTTGGGCGTGATTTGGAAAAAGTCAGTTAGCCTACTGTGAACGTTTTTGGACTGTGGGAGGAAATCTGAGCATCCATAGGAAACACGGGCAAACATGCAAAATCTCCACAGAAACGCCAAGAGCCCGGGACTCAAACCCAAGACCTTCTTGTTGTGAGGCTAACCAGCGGTTGAACCGGGTGGATCATTTTAACCACGACAGAAAATTAACAGGCAGTAGCAGTGTGTTTTTCTGAGATCTGCACATTCAGCTATTTTTAATCTCTCATAACACCCACCTCACAGCAAGAAGGTTCTGGGTTCAAATCCTCAGCTCAGCGAGAGCATGTGTTTTCATGAGCTTCCTCTGGGTACTCCAGTGTCCTCCCACAGTCCAAACACATGCACACTAGACTCATTGGCTGTTCCAAATTACCCCTAGATGTGCATGCAAATCATTCTGGCAATGGATCCGGCAAGCTTTTCAGGGTGTACTTTGCCTTCGCCCTGTGTCGGCTGAGATAGGCTCCAGCCTCCCTTTAATCCTAATTCTGGTTTCGGCAAATGATTGAATGAGGATGGCATTTCAGCATTTCACGGATGTATCATCCCGCAAATATGGTGGGTTTTATGTTGAAGGTGGATGTACGAACCATTCATGGTAGCACCCCTCTGTGCCATGCATGTGCAGCAGGCGGTGTGGAGTGTGTGAGACTACTTCTGGACCATGGAGCTTCAGTGAATCCCTCCCTCACGGCCCTCACTGCGTCCCCACTGCATGAGGCCTGCATACGAGGTGAGGCTGACACAGGGAGCAATTGTAAATAATTGTACGGTTTTAACCACTGGTGTAACATAAAGATACCTCACTCTATCATTTGCTGGAATACTTAATCCTAATCAGGCCATGGGGAGGCTGGCACCTATCTCAACCGACACTGAGCAAAAGCAGGGTACGCCAGATCATTACAGGGTCAATCATAAATGCAATTATTCACATTCACAATCACAACTAGCGGCAATTTCGAGCAGCCAATTGGAGTACTGTGGTTGTTTTTAGACTGTGGGAGGAAACCGAAGTATGTAGAGGAAACCCATGCAAACACTGGGAAACATGCAAAGTCTATACAAATACGCCCCGAGCCCAGGACTCAAACCCAGAACTTTCTTGTTCTGGGACGGACATGCTAACCATTGGTTGAACCGGGTAGATAATTGTAACCATGACAACAAATTAACAGGAAGTAGTGATGTGTACAGCAGGGAGAGGCGTTTGATTGGTTGAGATGATTGAGATGATTGGGCATATTTGTTGCAGGTAATCCGGAATGTGTGAAACTGATTATTTCAAAAGGCGGCATGCTCGAGGCTTTTGACATCCACTTTGGGACGCCGCTGCACGCCGCATGCGCTAAAGCACATCTGGATTGCGCCTTATTGCTGCTCAATGCAGGTGAGAAGGAAGAAAGATAATGATGGACTCCATGAATGTTTTAATGTGCGTTATAACCAGCCGATGTTGAATTCTCTGTTCTGATTGGTCAAAAGATATTAACTGCAACTCTGCAGTACTGTACAGACTTGGGAAACCACAGACAGATTTTACTTCAATATACGGTATTATTGTTTGTATAGTTGTTGCTGAGTTGTTAGCATGCAGTTCTGTCCATAAGTATTTGGACACATACCCTTTTTTAAATGTTTATTATTTTTTTTAATTTTTCCTTTTCTACACAAGCACAAGGTTAACAAAAGCATCTCCCTGAACTCATTTACTAAATACACTAAATCTTCATACTCGGGTCCTGGGGAGGCTGAACCTTTCTCAGCCAACTCCGCACAAAGGTGCGGTACACCCTGCACCAATCAGACCATCGCAGAGCAACACACACACACACACACACACACACACACACACACACGTCTTCCCAACCATTCACATTCACACCTAGGCGCAATTTGGAACAGCTGTTTAGCCGAATGTGCCTGTCTTTGGACTGTGGAAGGAAACTGGAATACCCTGGAAAACCCGGGAAACCCACACAAGCACAGGGAAAACATGCAAAATATCCAAACTCGGGACCTACTTGCTCTGAGGCAGACGTGCTAACCGCTTAGCTATCATGCCACCCGACGAAAGCATTTTATGGGAGGAAACCTGAATTTGATGATGTTTATGAGTTTCAGCATTGAGATGGTCACTAACTGCAAAGGATTCACTTCCAAGTATTAAACAGACTATTTTTAAGGTGCCCGTGTTAATGCCATGAAGTTCCATGAGACGGCTCTGCACCACGCAGCCAGAGCAGGTCGGACGGACTTGATTGAGCTGCTGGTTGAATTTGGTGGAGATATTAATGCCAGGGACAACCCAGGACGCAAACCTGTAGATTATGCGTCACCTGGATCTCCAGCTCACACCTGTCTGCAGCGCTATGAGAGTGAGGATACATTTGCATACATACATACATACATACATACATACATATATACATACATACATATATACATATATACGAGTCCTTCTCAAAAAATTAGCATATTGTGATAAAGTTCATTATTTCCTGTAATGTACTGATAAAAATTAAACTTTCATGTATTTTAGATTCATTGCCCACCAACTGGAATATTTCAGGTCTTTTATTGTTTGAATACTGATGATTTTATCAGACAGCTCATGAAAACCCAAAATTCCTATCTCAAAAAATTAGCATATCATGTTCAGGTACTCTAAACGAGCTATTAATCTAATCATCTGAATCAACCAATTAACTCTAAACACCTGCAAAAGATTCCTGAGGCTTTTAAAAACTCCCAGCCTGGTTCATTACTCAAAACCACAATCATGGGTAAGACTGCCGACCTGACTGCTGTCCAGAAGGCCATCATTGACACCCTCAAGCAAGAGGGTAAGACAGAAAGAAATCTCTGAGCGAATAGGCTGTTCCCAGAGTGCTCTATCAAGCCACCTCAGTGGGACGTCTGTGGGAAGGAAAAAGTGTGGCAAAAAACGCCGCACAACCAGAAGAGGTGACCGGACCCTGAGGAAGATTGTGGAGAAGGGCCGATTCCAGACCTTGGGGACCTGTGGAAGCAGTGGACTGGGCTACAGGTGCCGCATTCCCCAGGTCAAGCCACTTTTGAACCAGAAACAGCGGCAGAAGCGGCTGACCTGGGCTACAGAGAAGCGGCGCTGGACTGTTGCTCAGTGGTCCAAAGTACTTTTTTCGGATGAAAGCAAATTTTGCATGTCATTCGGAAATCAAGGTGCCAGAGTCTGGAGGAAGACTGAGGAGAAGGAAATGCCAAAATGCCTGAAGTCCAGTGTCAAGTACCCACAGTCAGTGATGGTCTGGGGTGCCATGTCAGCTGCTGGTGTTGGTCCACTGTGTTTTATCAAGGGCAGGGTCAATGCAGCTAGCTATCAGGAGATTTTGGAGCACTTCATGCTTCCATCTGCTGAAAAGCTTTATGGAGATGAAGATTTCATTTTTCAGCACGACCTGGCACCTGCTCACAGTGCCAAAACCACTGCTAAATGGTTTACTGACCATGGTATTACTGGGCTCAATTGGCCTGCCAACTCTCCTGACCTGAAGCCCATAGAGAATCTGTGGGATATTGTGAAGAGAAAGTTGAGAGACACCAGACCCAACACTGTGGATGAGCTTAAGGCCGCTATCAAAGCATCCTGGGCCTCCATAACACCTCAGCAGTGCCACAGGCTGATTGGCTCCATGCCACGCCGCATTGAAGCAGTCATTTCTGCAAAAGGATTCCCGACCAAGTATTGAGTGCAGAACTGAACATAATTATTTGAAGGTTGACTTTTTTTTTTGTAATGAAAACACTTTTTTTTTTTTTTTTTTTTTTTTAATTGATTTGGATAAAATATGCTAATTATTTTGAGATCGGGATTTTTGGTTTTTCTTTTTTTTACCAAAATTATCAATACTAAAACAATAAAAGGCTTGAACTACTTCACTTGTGTGTAATGAATCTAAAATATATGAAAGTCTAATGTTTATCAGTACATTACAGAAAATAATAAACTTTATCACAATATGCTAATTTTTTTTGAGAAGGACTAGTACATACACACATATATATATACACACCCAACATGTTTCCTTATACTGAGGGAAAAAAACTTGTCAACCTGAAGTCTGAGTGTTTATGGAAGTCTTGGGGCACTTTTAGGGCGTCTCAGGAGAACCTTGTAGAACTTTCATAAATTCTAATCGTAAGAT
This sequence comes from Plotosus lineatus, assembly GCA_024760905.1. Taxonomy (NCBI): domain Eukaryota; kingdom Metazoa; phylum Chordata; class Actinopteri; order Siluriformes; family Plotosidae; genus Plotosus; species Plotosus lineatus. The sequence goes on from CM045733.1 coordinate 12,332,570, forward strand.
CGTTTTAAATCCTTTGATCTTTACAGTACACAGTGACTAAATATGGGTATGTTTAACTCTGGAATTCAAAAACTACCCTTAATTATCCATTCATTCATCCACTCATCTATCTATCCATCCATACTTCCACCGACCCATCCGTCTATCTGTCCATCCAGCTTTTCAGCCATTTGTCCATTTACCGATTCCTACAGCCATCGATTCATGTACCATCTATCCATCCATGCTTCTGTCCACCTAGATACCCATCCATCCATTTAACCCGTCAGCCATCCATTTAACCATTTTCCAGCCATGCTTTCATTCAGCCATCTATCCATTTATCCATCTGTTTATCCATCCACCCATGCTTATATCCATCTCGCAATCTGTCTGTCCAATCTATCTATTCACCCACCATTCATCCAGCCAGCCATTCATTCACCCATCTATTTGTACATCCATCCATCTTGCTATTCCATTCATCTGTTCATTCATCCTCCCATCCATTCATAAGTCTGTCTGTCCAGCCACCCAGACTTTCATCCATCTGTTCAATCACATATCCATTCATCCTTCCACTTGGCCTGCCATTCATCTATTCATCTGTCCATCCATTTTTCCACACAGCCTCCCGTCCGTCTGTCCAACCAGCTAGCTATTTATCCAGCCATTCATCTTATCCATCCACACAGCCTTTCATCCATCTGTCCATCCCGCCATTTGCTATATCCCTCTATTCATCCATCCACTGTACACCCCACCATCCATCTGTTTATCCATTCATCCATTCATTCATCCAACAATCTATTATCTGTATCACTTCTCTATTATGATTGTATGGAAACCTAGAGACAATCCCGTTTGACTTTGGGTGAAAGGTGAATCCCTTAATTATCCATTATATCAATAATCACATTTATATATAAATTTACATATAAATTAAAAACATAAATTTTTTTCTGGGCAGTGGTGGCCTGGTGGTAAAGGTACTGGATCACTGGTCCCAAGGCTGGGGGTTCAAGCCCCCCCAGTGCAGCTGACTGGGTGATCAAAGGCCGGCCATGTCTCTCCATGTCTATGGTGTGAGGTTCATGTAAAAGAACCATTGCTGACTTTCAACAAGAAGAGCTGCATAGCCGGCAGCGTGTTTCCGTCCTGCGATGAACTGGCGAGCTGTCCAGGGTGTACTCCGCCCTCACCCAGAGTCGGCCTGGATGTGCACCAGCCTCCCCGTAACCCTAATTAGGATTAAATGGTTACAGAAAATGAACAATGAAATTATTTTCTCAGTCGAAGGAAATGTTAAAATCATTATGTATCTCAATCACACAAATCAATTACAGATGTTGTGGAGAGAGAGATTAGTTGTAAAACACTGGACTGTTCCAGCGTATCCACGAGTAGTTTTGTTGTGTGTCTTCCTGCAGGTTGTCCCTTGTCTCTACAGCAGCTATGCCGTATCTCACTGAGGTCTGCCCTGGGCACCAAAGCGCTGCAGGTCATTACCAACCTGGAAATCTCGCAACGCATCATCAGTTACCTCTGTTACAAATAATCTTACAGCAATACAGCTCTGAGTTTGGGTGACTTTGGAAAAATATCAATAACGAGGATGAACCTGGTGAGGAGGTTCAGGGGGAAATATAGTACATTCAGTTTAAGTGATTAGTTTACTGGTTGTCCTGAAATATGCTGCAGATAAATTATTATTATGTCTTATTGAGCATCAATCAAGCTGTTTCATCCGTCCATCCATCCATCCATCCATCCATCCATCTATCTGTCTGCACTTCCATCCATGATCTATATGTCTTATCCCGTAGGGTTGTGGGTGAACTGAAGTCAATCCCAGCAGAGCAGGAGGCAGTTATGCCCTTTAACTCCTGTATAATGTACGAATGTTTAATTTATTGTGCAGAAGACATTAACTGGATATATACTGAATGTTATGGATAAATAATTGGTATATAAATTGTATTCTATTCTTAATACAGTATATATATGATGGTATAAAAAGAAAGTTGGAACTTTTTAATTTGTTTTTCCCCTATAAAAGAGGAGCCATTATATCTCTCTCGGAAATCTGGAATACTGTGTGTGTGTGTGTGAGAGAGAGAGAGAGAGAGAGAGAGAGAGAGAGTACATTGATTAAAAATTAATTAATAAATGAAATAAATACAAATACGTGAAAGTTTATGACTGATAACATTTTAGGTCCAACTCACTCACAGGTATTCAAACCCATACTCACAGCTCGGAACCATTTAGAACAGGCAGCGTAATGACGTTGGACTTTTGGAGGACACTGAAGTACCCAGAGGAACCTCACAAAAGCATAGAGGAAAACATCAGGATCCACACAGAATGTTCGATTGCACTAACCGTCCCTTCTTGTATTCGTCCACAAGCCAATTTATCCATCACTGACATCAGATAAGTTGTACGACCGACATGCACCAGTGTTCCTCCTCAGATATATACAAGGCACGTCGGCTACGCCCCGGAACAGATGGCATCTTGGTTGCTTGGTAAAATTTTGCGATGGCCTGGCAAGCTGACCAGGGTGTACCCCTGCCCTCGACCGGAGTTGGCTGACATGAGTGTAAGCCTCCCTGTGACCCAAAACAGGATTAAGCTGTTCAGAAAATGAATGAAAGGATGAATGAATATTTATAATGTCTGGGTAGTGACTGGCGTGATTTTCTCATCTGGGGCCTCTGATTGGGAATGAGCCATCAGGTGAGACATCTTTGAGCTGTATTTTGAGAAGTTCATGAGTCTCAATCCGTGTTCCTGGAAAGCTACCTTCCAGAAGGGTGGCACCCGTGACCTCATGTTCGAGAAGTGGGTTTGTGACAGACAGGTCACTGGTTAGATTTCCAAACCAGAAGAAAAAATGGGTGGCACTGGATGTGTGTGTGTGTGTGTGTGTGTGTGTGGTGAGCAGCTCCTTCCCTTCCTCTAGCTTCATGGCGGAAGTGCATAACCCCCAACTGCTTTCCATGTGCTGTGGCAGCCCACTATTTAAGAGTGCAAAGCCAAAATTCCCCTTGCAGGAAATCCAATATATCTAAAAAAAAAATAAATAAAATAAAAAAATGGCTCCAACCAAATCATACATACTTTGACCATCTGATAAATGACTTAATTCTTTAAGTTTTCTTATTTCCGATTTATTTATGTTAGAACAGTACAGTCCTGTATTGGAGACCCCTGAAGTGTATGGACTACAACTCCCATAACCCGGAAGCGCAGGAAAGGGACCATTACCACGTGACTCACATTGCTTTTATAAGCACAGCGTGGTTCTCCGGCTTTTTTTTTTTTAGGGACTACGTAATGGAGGTGGAAACAGCACCGCCGTATTTCTTCGGTGATATCGGTAAGTTTCACCTTGAACTAGTGACTTAAACTCTGCAGTCTGAAAAACATGCATATGCATGAACTATTATTTTAGTAAAATATTTCGTATCCAAAAATTTGCACCAGTAACAGGTTTATCCCGAGTTAAAGGGAATATTTGACACCAGGCAGAAAATAACCTGAGCACCGCACGCACGCGCACGCACGCACACACACACACACACGCACACACACACACACACACACATGGGGGAAATTTCAGGTAGTCATCCTATCTACTGCCATGTTTTTGTAATGGGGGAGAAAACCATATATCCCTGATGAAACACCCCAATTTGAAGATGCACACTCAAGCAATCAAGGGCCCAACAGTGGTGGTGCTGGGCTTGAACCTCTGACCTTCAGTCCTTTGACTCTTCGGATTCCTATCTTAACTACTAAGCCACGACAGCACAGTCTGATTTCCAGTCTTATGATACCCAAACGCCACAGTGCTGGTGTCTGTATTATAATCTCTCTGTGTCTGTGTCTGTCTCTGTGTCTGTCTCTGTGTCTGTCTCTGTGTCTGTCTCTGTGTCTGTCTCTGTGTCTGTCTCTGTGTCTGTGTCTGTGTCTGTCTCTGTGTCTGTCTCTGTGTCTGTCTCTGTGTCTGTCTCTGGTATAAGGCTTCTGGTCAGAGAGGACCGAGGTCCACAAAGCTGCATATCAAGGCCAGGTGTCCCATTTGCAGAATCTGATCCAGAGTGGAGCTTCAGTGAATATAGTAGCTGTGGACTCGATCACGCCTCTCCATGAGGCGGCTATACGGGGACAGGTGCAGTGCGTGAGGCTGCTGCTGGATGCTGGAGCACAGGTTAAACACACTGCATGACTTTTGCTAGATATTCCAAGCCTCTTTTTCTCACACATTTGTTCATGCCGGGTGTAACACATCTGTCTATGAATAACTCCTCGGTTATCACTACTTTGATATTTTTGTGTATACAGTATTGGATATGTGTGTCTGTGTACATGTAGGCATGTGTGTGTTTGTAGGTACATGGATAGCTTAGTAAAATTCTTTAATTGTCTTTTGTGCACTTTCCTTTTTTAATTGTTGCTAAACAAAAAGCTGTTCAGCTGATTTTCATTGTTCATGTAACAGTTGATGAAGAGCTCGTTAATCTTTACTTTAGACCAAAGGAACAACATTCGTTTATTTTCTGAACCACTTAATTCCAATTAGGGTCACGGGGTGGCTTGGTGCCCATCTTAGCCAATTCTCAGCACACCCTAGACGGCTTGCCAGGCCATCGCAGGGCAGAAACACACTGATGGCTATGCAGTGCCTCTTGTTGGAAGTCAGCAATGGTTCTTTTACATGAACCTCACACCATAGACAGTGAGACATGGCGGTCTTTGATAACCCAGTTAGATGCATTGGGGAAACAGGGAAAAACAAAAAAAAAAAAATTGATTTATTTTTACATTTGACATTGATTTGAGCATTCTCATGAGTTTGCTGGGTGGATAAAGAACCAATCAGTTGATGACATTACTGCAGTGCTTCTCAAATAGTGGGGCACGCCACCCATGATGCTGGGGGGTGTATGTTTATGATACCCGGGGCATGGATGACCCTGGGAAATGTTTTTCTGGAATTGTGTATGAGAACTAAGTGTAATTGCACCTCCACTCCACTAGTTGGCAGTGGCGCTCTCATTGTTGCACAATGGTGTAGTGGTTGAGTGGTTGTTTGCTTGAGCAAACGATATGAAGTGCCGTAAACGACCCCTCAAGAAACATGGAAAATGTCTAACAGGAACGAAGAGAAAGGTGGCGGAAGACTGCGCTATTAAGACAAGTTGAATGAGTTTGAATAAGGATTTTTTTTATTTTTTTTATTTCAGGCTTATTGGTGCACTTTAAATATTTTCTATTACAGATGAAAAAACAATGTTAATGAAGTTTTTCTTCAAGTTGAACTATATTTTTCTTTTTTGTTTTTAAGAGACAAATACTATTTATAGTTGCTTGCGGAGTGGTGGGGGGCGTGGAATATTTTTTTTCTTCCCCCTTCCTAGGGGGGCGCCACAGAAAATAATTGAGAAGCACTGCATTACTGTGTAGTGGATGTACAATTTTTATTTATTTAATTATTTATTTATTTTGGATTTTTCCCCATTTTCTCACTAATTTGGTCATATCCGATTCCCACGCAATTGTATTGTAACCCAATTAATGTAAAATCCTCTATGTATACCTCCCCATACACATATATTCTCCTGAATTTAGTTATATCCAGTTCCCACCCATCAAGTATTACCTTCATTATCACACGACTACCACCATCCCTGGTGGGCATGCATGTGCCCACTTCACGTGCAATGCTGCCACATGCCTCTTTACGAACTCCTGCGCATATGCACTTTGAGTCGGCGTAACACGCTCAGAGGGAAAGTGTTAGCTGCCCCTTTTGTATAAATGAGTTCACAAACACCCATAGATTGGCTGGTGACTGCTGTGAGTGGCAGGGAAGGGAATGTATGCTATCCCTCCCTCCCACGAGGGCTTTGCCCATACACCAGTCTGGAGACAAATATAGAATGCCTTTGCTTTGCAGGTGGATGCGAGGAATGTAGATGGCAGCACTCCTCTGTGTGAGGCCTGTTCTGCTGGGAGCACGGAATGTGTACGGCTCCTCCTGGAGTACGGAGCAAAGGTCAATCCTGCCCTCACCTCACGCACGACCTCGCCACTACATGAAGCCTGCATAGGAGGTGGGGATTAGAACCTAGTTCCTTATCTCCATTACCTCTGCAGTGTGATGCAGAGTGATTACTGTGTGTGTGTGTGTGTGTGTGACCTGCAGGAAATGCAGAGTGTGTGAAGCTTGTGATCGCTAAAGGTGCCAGTCTGGAAGCCTATGATCTGTACAGTGGTACTCCACTTCATGTAGCCTGTGCTAACCAACACCTGGAGTGTGTCAAGGTGCTGCTCAATGCAGGTACTGACACAAAGCCGTGTCCCAAATCATAACTGACTTCGTGTTCCCTACACCCTCCAAGCAGCAAAGGGCTCATTTCCTTATTTATTTGGTATCTCATTGCAGTGCATTATGGGATTTCAGGTGCACTAATACTCTCCATTCTGCATTTATATGGTATTGCACATTAAAAAATGTCTGAAATGGTGCACTACAGGAAATGATTTCGTTCCACAGTGTAATCAACACTATGCTCATGTTTTTTCTTGTGTATTTGCATAAGGAGCGAAAGTAAACACAGTCCGGCTGCATGATACAGCGCTGCACCATGCAGCGAAGGCCAACAACGTAGAAATGATCGAGCTTCTAGTGGAGTTTGGGGCAAACATCTATGCCAAAGACAAACACGAGAGGAAACCTGTCGACTATACGAGGCGGGACACACCAGCTGCTCTCTGTCTGCAGCTTTTTGAGAGTGAGTAACACCCAGCTTGAACTTTAGAGGTGAAGAGGTGTCTTCTTCTTCTTTTCCTTTCGGCTGTTCCCTTCAGGGGTCGCCACAGCAAACCATCCGCCTCCATCTCGCGCTGTCCTCTGCATCTTCTCTTAGTCCAATGACCTTTTAAGATTGATATTGTCAATACATTTTAAAGTACATGAGGTCAAGTGCATTGAACCAGACAACTCTAATACATTACAGCAGAAGAAATTTAAAATTGATTTTGCTATTATAGGATCATGGTTCAATATGTCATTGGCCACTTTTATAGGGATACTTGTGCACTTAGCCAGTCGTATGGTAACATAAGAGCTCCAGGTAATGTTCATGTCAAACAGCAGTATGAGGAACAATATGAGCGGCGATCAGGGCATGCTGATTGGTTCCGAGGTCTCCTGGTATTGCCATACATGACGGTCTCTAGACAAAGGTAGTGAGCAATAAAAGCATCTTGGAGCATGCAGTGTGGTAAACCTTAAGATGGATGGCTGGGCTAGAACAGGAAAAAACACATCTCGATACCCCCCCCCTCCCCCCCCCCCCATGCAGCTAACTGGGTTATCAAAGGCTGGCTATGTCTCTTACTGTCTATGGTGTGAGGCGTGGAAAAGAACCATTGCTGACTTTTGGAAAAGAGTCGCTGCAAAGCCGTCGCCGTGTTTCTGTCCCTTGATAAAGGGTTGTCAGGAAGGGCATCTGACGTAAAAACCTATGCCAAATCAAAGGTGCGAATCATTCGCTGTGGTGACCCCTGATAAAAGGGAAAAAGCCGAAAGGAAATCTCTCTCGTTTAATCTCCATAAGCGGACTCAAAAGCTACATGGGTTATGAATTTAAAATAGGATCAGGTGAGAATTCAATTCATATTTCATATTCATTATAGCATGAGGGTGATCAGTAGCAGGAGTATTGTGGTGATTTGTAGTGAAGGGGATAAAAGTGTAGTCAGTTGTTCCTTTCAGTGAGTGAAACAAGTATTTAATATCCAGTCAATTTCAGATATTCTGGATAATACCACCAGAGGGCGCGTTTGTTTTACGAATTATTTTTTCATATTTTCTTTGGTTTTAGGCTTTTCAGCACAAGTCTGGTCAGGTTTTGCCCTGCTACTGGTAACATGTAAGCTAGTACACCTAAACCGGCTCCCCACCAGGTGCCAAATTTGGTGAGGAGGGTGGCTAGGAACCCAGTAGGAATAAAAACAAAACCTGTCAAAGGGAAGATTAAGTCTTGAGTCAACGGCCAGCTGGCTAGAGATGGTGTCTCAATAAAAACGCCCTGCAGAAAGACCTTTGGGCCTCTACTGCGAATTTTTTGCCCTTTGTATACAGCGATGACAAGACTGTTATGGCTGCTGCCAATGCCAGAATTCTGGCATGGCACCCAGATTGATTTCAACACAAGATTTACTGAACGCGCGCGCGCACACACACACACACACACACACGTGTACACGTTTGTTTGTATAGATGTCTACAGGGATCTCTTGCTACTTCACGCTTCAATTCATGTGTGTTCAGTGCATCGCTTTTAATATTCATTGAATTAAAAAAAATAAAGAAATTAAGGAAGAACAGAGGAAAAAGTTAAGGAAAATGCCACAAAAACGAGACAAATTATGCAAAAAAAACCCTAAACACAACAAAAACCCAAAACATCCCATCAAAACTAGCTGCATTAAGTGTGCATCTGCATGCGTGCACGCGCGTCTGTGTATTTATTTTATTTGCATCTTATGCATTATTTTTTCATGTTTAATTATTATAAGCATTTATAGCATTGAATGTATTTATTGGTGTTATATACATATACGTCAGTTGGGGGGTTGATCCTACTTCACGGAATTCGGTGGTTGTGGGGGTATCTCGGTCCCAATTAATGAGAGTTTGATGATTCCTATATATACATGTATATATCTATGTATGTAGTGTGCATACGTGTGTATATACATATGAATGAGTATAATTAGCTCTTGCATATAGATGTTTGGGGCGAAACGGTGGTATAGTGGTCACCATGTCTGCCCCACAAAAAGATCCTGAGTTTCTTGGAGTTGCATTTTCTTCCCACGCATGCATGCATGCATGAGAGCACTGGCTTGTGCCTCCCTCATGGCTGCATTGCAATCATGCTAGTCCCAATGAAGAGGGTTGTCAGGAAGGGCATCCGACGTAAAACCTGAGCCAGATCAAATATGCAAGTCACAAATATGACTGCCATCGGTCGAGGCCCAGGTTAACAACGAGCGCCGTCAGTGCTGTAAACCAACAGGGTGCTGGTGGAAATTGGACGACTGTTGGTCGAAGGAGAGGCGGGAGACGTGTCCTTAGGCGGAGAGAGAAGAGAAAAAGCAAGAGCGCTGGCTGACATGATGCAGAGGAGTAAGGTTGACAATACTGTGTGTGAGGCCAGGTGGAAATGCAGCAAGGTAAAAGCTTAGGAGCAGGGTTTAAGCTGTTCTATCATGGTGTGGATTGGAAGAGAAATGGAGTAGGAGTCATCTTGAAGGAGGGGTTGGTCAGGAATGTTCTAGAAGTGAAAAGGGTGTCAGAGTGATGAGTCTCAAGTTAGAATTTGAAGGTGTGATGCTCAATGTTGTTGGTGCTTATGCTCCACAGGCAGGATGTGAGCTAGAACAGAAGGAGAGATTCTGGAGTGAGTTAGATGAAGTGATGCAGAATACCCCCAGAGGTGAAAGTGGTCATTGGTGCAGACTTCAATGGACATGTCGGTGCAGGCAACAGAGGGGACGAGGAAGTGATGGGCAGGTTTGGTATCCAGAACACGAACACAGAAGGACAGATGTTGATCGATTTTGCAAAAAGGATGGAAATGGCTGTGGTGAATATTTTCTTCCAGAAGAGAGAGGAGCATAGGGTGACTTATAAAAGCAGAGGTAGGAGCACACAGGTAGACTACATCTTGTATAGATGATGCAATTTGAAGGAAGTCAGTGACTGCAAAGTAGTAGTGGGTGAGTGTTACCAAACCGCATAGGATGGTGGTGTGCAGGATGATGCTGATAGTGTGGTAGGTGAAAAAGGCAAAGGCAGAGCAGAAGACGAAGTGGTAGAACCTGAAAAAGGAAGTGTTGTCTTCAAGGAGGAGTTGAAACAGTCTTTGGGTGGTCAGGAAATGCTTCCAGATGACTGGACAACCACAGCAAATGTGATCAGGAGACTGGTAGAAGAGCACTTGTGTCCTCTGGAAGGAAAGTAGATGAGGAGACTTGATGGTGGAATGAAGTGCAGGAGTGTGTACAAAGGAAGAGGTTAGCAAAGAAAAAGTGGGACAAAGAGAGGACTGAAGAGAGTAAACAGGAGTACAGGGAGACACAGCGTAAGGCAAAGGTAGCAGTGTCAAAGGCCAGACAGGTGTATGATGACTTGTATGATAGGTTGAACAGTAAGGAGGGAGAAAATGATCTATACAGGTTGGCACTCGAGATGGGAAGGATGTGCAGCATGTTAGATTGATAAAGGACAGAGAGGGAAATGTATTGACTGATGACAGAAGTGTGCTGGGAAGATGGAAAGAGTACTTTGAAAAGCTGATGAATGAGGAAAATGAGAGAGAAAAGAGTAGGGGTGACCATTGAGGAGCAGGAAGTAGCAAGGATGAGTAAGGGTAAAGTAAGGAGGGCATTGAAGAGGATGAAGAGTGGAAAGGCAGTTGGTCCTGATGATATACCTGTGGAGGTATGGAAGTGTAGGAGAGGTAGCAGATTTTCTGACAAGAACATTCAACAAGGTCTGAGAGTGAGAGGATGCCAGAGGAATGTAGAAGTGTGCTGATGCTCACTTTTAAGAACAAGGGAGATGTTCACTACAGATGTAGTGTTTGCTTTGAGGATGTTAATAGAGAAGTACAGAGAAGGTCAGAGAGCTGCATTATGCCTTTGTGGATCTGGAGAAAGCATATGACAGTGTGCCGAGAGAGGAACTGTTGTATTGCATGAGGAAGTCTGGAGTGGCAGAGAAGTGTTAGAATGGTGCAGGACATGTATGAGAGATGTAAGATGGTGAGGTGTGCTGTTGGTGTGACCGAAGAATTCAAGGTGGAGGTGGGACTGCATCAAGGATTAGCTCTGAGCCCTTGTTTGCTATGGTGATGGACAGGCTCACTGACGAGGTTAGACAAGAATCTCCATGGACTATGATGTTTGTGGATGACATTGTGATGTGTCGTGAGAGCAGAGAACAAGTGGAGGAAAACCTAGCGAGGTGGAGGTATGCCCTGGAAAGGAGAGGAATGAAGGTGAACCTCAGTAAGACAGAATGCATGTGTGTCTGAACAAGAAGGACCCAAGAGGAATGGTGAGGTTAAAGGGAGCAGAGAAAAAAGGTGGAGGATTTTAAGTACTCTCACTGTCTATGGTGTGAGGTTCATGTAAAAGAACCATTGCTGACTTTCGTAAAGAGTAGCTGCAAAGCCGTCAGCGTGTTTCTGTCCCTTGCTAAAAAGGGTTGTGACAGGAAGGGCATCCGACGTAAAAACCTCTGCCAAATCAAACGTGCGAATCAGATGATTCGCTGTGGCAACTCCCGAGTAAAAGGGAAAGCTGAAAGGAAGACAGACAGGTATTAAAAGTAAAAAAAAAAAAATTATTTATTAAACCATTTGAATATTTTAACATTGAAACCATTTTATTAACATTTATTAATTAAACCATTATTAAGCATTTTTATTAACGCACATGCACACAAACACCGTCTCTCTCCCTCTCTCTCACAAACACACATTTGTGGCGTGCTTCTCTGAATGCTGGCTCTGCCCACACGCAGGACACATTTTAAGACATTTTAATTAGGAATTTTGAGTTTTCATGAGCTGTATGCCAAAGTCATAAGTATTAAAACAATAAAAGACCTGAAATATTTCAGTTGGTGTGCAATGAATCTAAAATATATGAAAGTTTCATTATCAGTACATTACAGAAAATAATGAACTTTATCACTATGCTAATTTTTTGAGAGGGACGAGTATATAAAGTCAAGCATTCATTTTCCTTTTTTTCAGGGGTTGCCACAGCGAATCATATGTTTGATTTGGCATAGGTTTTTACGTCGGATGCTCTTCCTGACAAAACCCTTTAGCAAGGAGCAGAAACACGCTTACAGCTATGAACCTGCTCTTGTCAAAAGTCAGCAATGGTTCTTTTACATGAACCTCACACCATAGACAGTGGGAAACATGGCTGGCCTTTGATAACCCAGTTAGTTGCTCTGGGGGTGTTGGATCAGTTTTATTCATTATAAATATTACTCGGCAAGTTATTCACTTGCCCCCCCCCCCAATTCAGGCATATAAATGGGTGTGTAAGGAATAGATCATGTGTCCGCAGGTTTAAAAGTATGTTTTGCAACTTCAGCACCACTCAGTTTTGATGCTCAGCTGCTGTGTATTCCCACAGGTCGTCCTCTGTCTCTGCAACAGCTGAGCCGTATCACTCTGAGGCATGTCCTGGGCACCAGAGCGCTGCAAGTCATCACCAAACTCAATCTTCCCAAGTTAATCATTCACTACCTGTCATACCTGTGAGCTGCACACACACACACAGGATTGGTGTGACTTTAAGCTCTAGTCCATCTTCAACAAGGTTCTTCCCTGAGCACCTTTATCTCAATACTATTGCTAAGAATTTATTATAATGCACTTTCATGTTTATAGCACATCTTGGTCTTTGTCTGAATTAACCTCACAATTAAATAATTTGCCCATGTAAATATTAGAGTAAAGCACAGAGGCATCCTCCAAGCTGTTTAGTAGTGAAAGCCAGTGGACGAAGTATGTCCTTGTACTAGCGATCTGCTTTTAGGAATTTGAGAAAACAAATCCGCAAGACTCTGAAGTGGCCGTACTTTAGTTACCTTGATCACAGTTGTGTAACGGGAACAACACTCGAACCAGCCTGAGACGGATTCTGGCAGCTTCATCTGCAACAGGCTCCAGAGTTCACAGACCTGACAGTGCTGTGCCGTAGCGCGACTCGTTGCTGAATACAAATATAAAATGTGCTCGAAGTGAGAGGATGTAGATCAGCTCTGCGAACCTGTTTCTCGAGATTTCCTTCGCACAGTTGCGAATCAGTGCTTTCGTGGTACATTGTGGTTATTTATCACTTTATTGTAATTCTGTAGTGTCTCAGTTGTACTATTTAGGGTTGGTGTCAACATGCGAGTAAAATAGCAATGACCCAGTATTAAGTCTTGAGAGAACTTGATTCTAACATTCAGTCAGGATCTCTTTAGGTTTTTACTTGATGTATAGAGGAACGAAACATTATTAAGTTGGAAACAAATCACTACAGTTTTATTTTAACTGAAAATGTACGGTATGTCGCCACCTGCATTATTTTATCATCACAGTATGATAACAAATAACTTTAAAGCAATGTATTATACAGTAGTTTACATGTAATTTCTACTCCATATGAAATGATTCACAAGTGCCAACTCTAATTCAAGTCATATTCTAACATGAGTGTTTTAGTGGATCTATTCTTCTATAGGAAGAATATAAAGGAAGGCGAAAAGCTTGGTGGCGTAGTGGTTAGCACATCCAGGATAAATCTAGGTTTTTTTTTTTTTCCTAATTCATTCATTCATCTTCTGGGGTCGGGTCGTTGGGGCAGCGGATGTCCCTCTCTCCAGCTATTTCCTATGTAAAATGGGGTGGACCTTTCTGATAACCACGGGTTGAACTCGGACATTTTCAATGACCAAAACACACAAATTAAAATGGAAAATTCTTTAACAAATCAACAATTAAACTGGGAAAACTCATTCAAACAATATCCCAAAATTATCAAAACTGCGTCAAATGAGTTATACCAATGAAAACTGAACAAATAAGGAAAAACTCTCAATATCGACTGTCGGCGCATAGATATGGTCTGATAAATTGTAATAAAATAACAGAATAAAAATGTTGATTGAGAAAATCAAAACACAAATATAAACAAATAAATAAAATGCCTTAATAGTGACTATGTATAGAAATATATAAAATATTGCAGTGGAATAACAATTTATGTAAATAAAAATAACTCTTGGGGGGGGGGGGGGGGGGAGTAGTCGTATAACATGGAAAGCATTCGAAGTGGAGATTGAGAATCCAACACATTCGCCTCATTTTAATATATCTGCTTAAGGTCATATTACCTTTTAGAAAATATTCATCAAATATTTTATTTCATAATTAAGTTATTCATAAAACCAAAGTAAAAAATTACCTTGTCAAACCTGATAGATCTTCACTTATACTTCGTCAAAAAAAAATGTTTCGCATATTTCATGTCCTGAAAATAGTACTGTATTGATCTATGTCATGGCCAATAGCGAACTAATCTAATTGTAAAATTTATATAATTATATAATTGACACAAAAATAATTACCTCATGGTACTGATCTGGAACTTGTTTGTTCCTTTCGTTGTGTTGTCTCAGTTCTCTTCAGATATGCGACAAAACATTTCTTCCATTATACAGGGATCCAAGATCTCCACTATTTAGCGGAATTCCGTACGGTGTAAGATTTGTTTACAAGTGCAGAGTAAATGTTGTGACATTGTGAATTAGTGTTATACGTTTAGCATACTAACTTATAGCATTTATGCTCACGAGTTGAACACAAATGTTTGTTGTGATAATGTCATGTGAACCATTCTACGAATTAGTTCATAATTATTTCATAATTATGGTAACATAATGAATGAGCCGTAGGACTATACTGCTTGAATTTTGTCTACACTGAAATAACCTTATTTTATTTTTATTTTTTTTACATAATTCAGCTCTTTTCTTTAGTGTTATTCATGTTACAAAACGATGATTAACTTGTTTGCATGATTTTTTTTTTTTTTTTTTTTTTTTTTTTACTACATGACATGCTCTGCCCCTGCTAAAATGGCCTTGCGGCTCCCAGCTAAAATATTTAATTTCCTCTTTTTTTTATTTTAATTTTTTTCTCAACCTTACTGGGTCATATCCAAGCCAGGGAAATATTGACCTCTTCGGTATCTGATTCATTGTCTGAATGTCTCTTGGATCTCTTTGTCGAAAAAAATTGGAAAGTTTGTCTTGTGCCATTGTTGCTAATGTAAATAAAACAGCACTCGTGTATAACCGGAAACGAGCACAAATTCCATCAACAAACTTCACTGGATAACATTGACAATACTGACCAATCAGAGTGGGGCTTACAAAACGTAATCACTCTTCAATCAGGAAGTACATAATTTCATTGTGGATCTATTTTTAAGTTCGACCTGTGGAAGTTTGTTTCTGCTATGGCCTATTTTAATTAGATTCGAACACTGCAAAAAAAAAAAATGCTATAACACATCCGTACAATTTTAGTTGAAGCTGAAGGCCCAAGCAGGGAAAATGAGGTGCCTCAGTTAGAAATTGAATGTGGCTTTGCCGCATGAACCCACTCTAGATCTAGTTCTGCACTTCTGCACAGCAAGAAGGTTCAGAGTTCATGTCGTGTTGGGGGGGTGTTGAGTTTGCATGCCCTTCCCTCACTGGTGTCGGTTTCCACCTTCAGTCTGAAAACATGCACAGTAGACCGAGTCTGTTCCACATTGCCCATAAGTGAGTGAGAATGACTGACTGTGTGTTGACCCTGCATGGTCTTGTGAGCCATTCATTCTGTACCCTGCCATTGTCGGCTAAGATAAGCACAAGTGTCCCCGTGGCCCAAATGGAATTAAGCATTTTGGTGAGTGAGTATATTCCAGAATATTCCCCAACTCATGCTCTTACTGCTTACATGGAATGAGAGCTGTTGGACCCTTTAGCAAGACCGTTAACCCCTATTTGCTCAGTTGTATAAAACTAAGTCACTCTGTTTTGGAGTGTCTGCCAGACTTTGTAAATGTAACTAATTGCTTGCCTGTGACCCAAGGAGCGGGCTTTAAAAGGCGGATGTGAAATACAGTAGGCCCTCGACATTCGCAGGGGTTCGGTTCCAAGCCCTCCCGCGATTAGAGATAATCCGCGAGTTCTGTACCCGGAAGCAAACCCCATGTATCACTTCACGTGCGTGAATGAGCAGTCAGAAGTAAAATATGCTTAAACACGTTCTGTAGTCTTAATCATTAATTCAGTATTAATGTACTAAAATATAGTAATGAAGAAAAGCTTTTCAATTTTTACTGTTATGTATATTGATCATAAAATCTAAACATTATACAGCATATACTGTTGTAAAGCACTCGTTTTAAAATCTTTTTCAATTATTATTCCAGTACAGTACCCAAGTTAATTCTTAATGTTTGTGCATGAGATTTTGTTCTGTAGCATGTTTAACAAATGATACCAAAAGGATAAACTTTATGCTTCATGTCCTTTTACATTGAACTTGGAGTGACGTCTCAAAGATGGCGCTGCCGAGAGGGCAACGTCGCGGAGTTCAGTCAAATTGTTTTTGTTCGTTTTAATTTTTGTTTGTTCATGTTTTGCACTATGACCGGTTGACCCTACTAGAGCTATGAGCAGCTTCAGCTTCGGGCAACTAAGCACGCAACAACGTCTATCTTGAGCTTATATGCTATGGGAGCTCCATGGTAGCGGTTAGCTAGTGGTTACCGGCTAAGTCCAAGCGGAGTTCTCAGAGGCTTGGTTAGCACTTCTGGCCATACTACTTGAAAATGTTCAGTCCCTGCGAAACAAGATGGATGAGCTTCATGCTCAGATTGCAGCGCAGAGGATCTGCTGTGTTTCTGTGAAACGTAGCTCGAGGAGAGTACACCCGATGAGGCGATTGCTCCAGCTGGCTACACAGCCTTCATTTCCTGCAATCCCAAGCACCGGAGTCGTCGTTTGGCCCCTTCCCACCTGGGCTTCCCACCTGGGCTCGCATTGAGCTGCCTACCATAGCATATTAGCTCTGCTAGCCGCACCCCGGCTAACAAGCCCAGTTGAGCGTGCTTGGTTATACAAGCCTGAAGATACTCCGATCTTATAGCTGTAATGGAGTTGACCGGTCGGAGACCAGCATAGTGCAAAACATGAACAAACAAAACAACAAATAAATTAAAACGAACAAAAACAATTTGACTCTGAGACCTCCGCGACGTCGCCCTCTGGGCAGCGCCATCTTGGAGACGTCACTCCAAGTTCAATGTAAAAGGACATGAAGAGTACTGTAATAGTTTATCCTTTTGGTATCGTTTGTTCAACATGCTATAGAACATAAAATCTCACGCATAAACATGAACTTCGGTCCTGTACTGGAATAATAATTGAAAGATTTTAATACAACAGTTCAGAGAAAACCGTCGTCTCTCAGGAGATAGTCTTATTTCTTCAGAAGAGACATCCAGCGTTTTCGATCACTTCGGCAGAGAAGACAAACAACGTTTGAGTGGCATCATAGAGCTTTACTGGTAATTCCACCTCCCTATTCCGTCCTATCGGGACTCCGTGAGATGAGCATGCGCAGAAATCAGTCTGCGTGAGAATATCAGGGTTCAACCTACTTTTGATCTCTGCTACGGTTTTTGAAATTTCTCCCGTTAGAAGTGGAAGTTCGAAGATCTTTTTGAGGACTGAGTGTGATTAATTGCTTTAAAAATCATTTTCGGAGACTTCTCGCTGGTTCGCTTGAACGACAGCTGTGATTTTGACCAAAACGGCCTCTGGTCGCGGTCAGCCCACAGGGCAGGAACAATGGCCACACGTGGTGTGCCAGCAACAACGTCTCTCTTGCAATTCTCTCGGTGGAAGTGGAAGATCGAAGAAATTTTTGAGGACTGAGCGTGATTGTTTGTTTGAAATCATTTGAGATTTCTAGTTGGTTCGCTTGAACGACACCTGTGCATTTGACCAAAATGGCCACTGGTCGTGGTCAGCCCACAGGGCTAGAACAATGGCAACACGTGGTGTGCCAGCAACACTGCCTCTCTTGCAATTCTCTCGGTGGAAGATTGAAGAATTATTGGAGGACTGAGAGTGATTCTTTGTTTGAAATCATTTTGGCGATTTCTGATTTGCTTGAACGACAGCTGTGAATTTGACAAACGGCCACTGGTCGTGGTCAGCCCACATGGCGAGTACAATGGCAACACGTGGTGTGCCCGGCAACAACCCTGTGGGGGTCGAGGCTCGAGAGCGAGCATTTGGCATTGTACAGAGCATGCAGTCAACTTCCAGAAGTGGAAAGAGAAGGCAATCCTCATGGCTAAGGTAAGAGCAGCCAAATATTGAGCACATTGCTGCCTCAGACTGAGAATAATGGCAACACGTGGTGTACCCGGCAACAACCCCGTGCAGGTGGAGGCTCGTGAGGGAGCACTTGGCATTTGTACTGAGCGTACTGTCAACTTCCAGAAGTGGAAAGAGAAGGAAGTCCTCATGGCTAAGGTAAGAGCAGCCAAATATCGGGCACATTGCTGCATTAAACAGAGAAATTGAATCGGGTGGTGAGACCCTGATCTATTTGCAGCCAAAGCTTGAGCCGACAAGCCAGCGAGCAACAAGGTAGGTGCAGCCACAGCTCATAACCATCTCATGAAACTTTTAGATTTTATGGTGAAAAATCAAGTGTCCCAGACTGCAGTTATGCAGAAAATGGAAAAGTCGTTAGAAAATGTTGGTGGGAATTGACCATTTTTCACGGTGACGGCAACCCACGGCCATCTCCGGTCCCACCCACTTTCGATTGTGCGCCAGATGGAAGTAATTTTTCTGATATGAAAGATGCTTGTTGCGTTGGTTTAGATTTACTGAAATCGAGAGTTGGTTCCACAACATAGTGGTCAGATATACCTTCATCAGACACTACAACTGTCTTGATCAAATCAGTCCTCCTTGGTGAGAACAAGAACCAAGGTATGTCCCGATCTGTGAGTCACATCGCACACATGTTGCTTCAATGAGAAGGTTTCAACTAGATCCATGAAAACTTTGGAGTTTTTAATTTCCACATTGAATCAGTTAGTCACCCATGATGACAAGTTTCCCTTTCTCTGGTAACACTCTCTCCAGTAGATCAGAGAAGTCGAGAAATTCACTGATTGTTTTTTTTGGAAGGAGGGGGCCTGTAAATAAGGAGACATCTGTGTTTCACTGCCACTGGCACAATAGAATAGATGTGTTTAAATGAGCAGAATTGTTTTGATCCAGTCTCCTCATTTTGAGAGCAGATTTGATTATAAATGCTACTCCGCCTCCACGCCGTCCAGATCCGTTCAGACTGATGTGATGGTTGGCGGGAACAAGTTCTGCAAGAACTGATGAATCGTTGGTTAGCCATGTCTCCGTAATAGCGAACATGTCAGGGTCATTATCAAGGATAGTCATTCAAGATGAGAGCTTTGTTTTAGATTGACAGTTCAAATGAAAAATGGAGAAATCACCAGCCTTACTTTTTTGGTGAGCGAGCTGTTCAAGTTGTTTTTGCAGCTGTTTCCCCCCCCCCCCTTGTTTCACCACTTATTACAGGTGGGTACAAGGTGTTGGGTCTTTTCTTCATAGACAGTAGGTCTCTGCAATACACAATAGGCTGATTGCCTGCCTTTTGTCTCTTGTCCTACTTGCACACCCATAGCTTGGGTACTGAGTGAACGGCTGGTTATTGATGGAGTTGGAGATACAGCTTTATAATCTCACAATGGAGAAATTTATTGTTACAGGCTCTTGAAGTATCATCCGTGTAAGGAAGACTCTGTCCCGACTGCCTCGTCTCTAGCTCGTCTGTATCTGTGTCTCGATGTCGGAGTGCTCCGGGAACAGACAATGACAAACCACACAGTGAAATCAGTCTAGTTTATTCATCAGCTGCTCAGTGTGCTTCACTGGGCATAAAGCTTTTATACAGTGGAGGTGTGTGTGAAAGTGGTTACAAAGTCACATGTTTCTTTGTTCACAATCTCAGTCGTACCGTAAATCACGGTGCATAAGAAACCATAAAGCACATTCCTGTATCTCAGGGGTGGGTGTTTACTACTCTGTAAGCAGTCTCCTTATCTTGAGTGGAAGAATGCAGCCTTGTAAATCACAACAGCAAATAAAAAGTCCAGTTATAAGCACAGGAATGCTGGCAATAATACAATGGATAAGGATAAGCAAGAATGTGAAAATTACAGTGACCTTACAATTCCCCTCTTTTATACTTAAATGCAAAAGTATAATTCACATGTCATATTGAACTTCAGTTTTCTGCGTTAAGAGTGTATTGCGGATGAGTAAATGAGTCAAAGCATACGTTCTGCTCATCAAACAGCGAAAAATACATGGTCCAAAGATACATATTGACAATAAACCGATCAAAATTGGAACGACCATAGTATCAAGGTGTCAGCCATCCAAAAAGCGAGTGAAACACACTCCAGCCCCATCCGTGTTCTAAAACTTCATCTAAATGTAAATCCGCGGCCACCTTCATTTCAGCAATTTGGGTTGCGATTAGACTGTTCATCGTTAGCTGGGACGTAGGTGCAACATTGATCCCCTACGACAGTGCAGACTCCCCCTTCCGTGGCTAATAAAATATCGTGGACCATTCTGTTTTGCACAGTGGTTAGTCTGAGGGCAGTTAATTCTTGTCTAACTCCTTCTATAGCCAAATTGGTGGCATTGACAAATGTCGCCAAGCGATGAGTTACTTCTATCTGGTTCCATAATTGCGTTGCCCCATACTGGGGAAACGTACTTTCCAAAAATTTATTCCACTTACTGTTCAGTTGGTGGTCTCACGGCGGAAAAGTGTCGATACTGCGTCTAAAACGCTGGACCCTCGTCCCCGTGTCGGTGTGATGAGTGGCTCCCAGCGGGTTGTTGGTGACAATGGTAGTTGGGCTTTTGAACCTAGCTAAGGTGCACACACACCCTGCCAGTGTACAGGCAAATACCTGTGCACCACAGACCCAGTACCAGTCGGTACTGTGGGGAACGGTTCCAAGTTGTCCCGGGTGGAGGACAGAGCAATGTTTGGAAGCACAGGACCTGTTTGTGGGAGTATGCCATATAGGTGGACACGCAGTGTTTGGTTGCTATTTGCACCAGAGGGATGTTGCAGTTACCCTTAAAACAAAAGGTAAAGTTATATCGAGGAGGTAGGAATGCTTTAAGTGCCAGGACTACCGCAGTCGAACGATCCTTTATTTTAAGTATCGTCTGTAAGGCGTTGATACACGTCCTCCCATCGCCGGTGTTATTTTGGCATCAACGTAGCCTGGTGTGCTGTATCCATTCCTCGTGTGTACAGCCACTGTATGTTGAATTTAGGCATTCCGATGAAATGCATAATGCAGCAATTGCTGCCAACGTGGTGTCTAGTGACATCATGCTGGGTTTGAGAGAATAATGAGAGCTGCTTACAGGTAACATATGACATACATAACATGAGTCATTTGTATATTGCCGTGCGGTTCAGTTCGTGAACTGCCAGAAAGGGCTCATGAGGATGAGCCCAGGTCGTTCCGAGGAGCGTCAGGAAGGAAAGACGATGGAGCGGTGACATCCCTGCTCGCTCTGTTTCTCCTGAGGGAAGGTCGAGGCTGGAGGAGTGAGGATGGATTAGTTCCGTGGGTTAATCACTCACTGTAACGAGAGGAACTGTTAGTCATAATACACAAACACATTTATCTGGGGAGCCTTCAATCTGGTAGCATGAATCCACTGTGGAAAAAGATCAGTTAGTACAGCAGTTCGGGTAACAGCGAGTACTTCCGTGGACTCACTATAGGGTGCCTCACCCAAAGGGGAGTTTAATTTATTAAATTGCTTTACCAACACCTGGTCGCTAACTACAAATGGATGCGTGTTATTGTTTGGAATCATCGGTTTGTTGGTTTGTTCATTCCCAATAATCATTCAGCACCAACATGAGTCCAGCAGCGTACTCACCCAGATGCACATCGAGGTCCCCTGTTCCCACAGCCTGCTTTCCCCTCTTCCAAGGAATAGGAAAGTGTCTGCCCATGACAAGTTCGTAGGGTGACAGCTGGTTCAAGGCTTCTCGGGGGGTCATTCACATATCTGCTAATACAATCGGCAATACAGACAGCCAATTCTTAGAGCCAGCTGCATGCATCGCTTTTCGGATTTTTCACTTAATTGTTCGATTCGCCCTTTCTATCATTTCAGATTGTGGATGGAATGTGAAATCTCCAATTAATCTTAAGTTCTGTTGCGAGCAGTTGGGTTACCTTCGCCGTGAATCGGGTCCCTCTGTCAGAGTCTAGTCCCACCGGAATTTCACATCGCGGGATAATTTCTTGCGTCAATTTCTGAACTCTAGCATTCTCATTGCTGCATGGAAAAGCTTCCACCCAGTGTGAGAATTTATCAACCATTACCAATAGATATTTGCATGGTCCCTGTCTTGGCATGTGGGTAAAATCAATTTGCCATTCCTGGAATGGTGTGTTTGGTTGTGGCAGATGTTGATGCACTGCCAGCGGCTTAGAAGGATTATTCTGTGCGCATGTTAAGCATCTGTCCAAGATGTGGTGTGTGTGTGTTTTCAACACAAACTTTTTCCATCTCCAATATTACCCCTCTTCGTCCGCGATGTGTAGTACCATGAAACTCGCAGACGAAGAAAGGGAGATGATGATTAGGCATACAGACGTGACCGGTGGCGTCGAGCCATATATTATCTACCTGATGGGCTCCCTGGGAGTCCCAGTGTTGACTGTCAGTCAAAACGACAGAGGCCTGGATGGTTTTTAGGTCCAGATCTGGAAGAGCGCTGAGCATTTCACCAGTGGAAACCAATGACGCGTTGGGAAACGGGGGCAAAACGCTGGCAGCAGCCGCCTCCTTTGCGCATCGGTCAGTCAGAGAATTACCCTGAATCTCAAAGGTGTCCCCAGTGACATGTGCACGGGTTTTTACAATGGCTAACCGTGTGGGGAGGGCACAAGCCTCGATGAGGTCTTGTACCAGCGAGGAGTGCGAAATGGGTTCACCGTTGGCTGCAACAGAGCCACGGGATTGCCATATGCGGCAAAAATCATGGGCCACGCCAAAAGCATACCTGTAATCAGTGTAAATGGTTACCTCTTGGTCAGCAGATAGGATGCATGCGCGAGTAAGAGCAAACAATTCTGCAGCTTGAGCAGACGTAAAGGGGAGTGAATGAGATTCGACCACTATATCTGTATACAATAATACAATGGATAAGGATAAGCAAGAATGTGACCTTACAGTGACCTTACAATTAGTGGTGCAAAATAGCTCAAAGGTGTAACATCATTGAGTCATAATTAGAACAGAACAATAAAATATAAAAATAACAACTGTGTGTAATTTATGTATAAATAAATAATATACAATAAATGTTGTAGACTGGCATATATATGTGTATGTATCTTGAGGGAATAGTAGATGGATTGATATGGTTCAGTCACAGAGAGGTAGATGTGGTTGATTTAAAGTGGTTTATCGCACGGGTTTTTTATTGCACAGAACCAGTTAATTCAGACCGTTACAAAGTGGTGTTGTACAGTCTGACAGCAGTAGGGATGAAAGACCTGCAGTAGCGCTCCTTCCTGCACTGAGGATGTCTCAGTCGTCTACTGAAGGAGCTGCTCAGCTCCTCTACAGTCTGGTGCAGTGGGTGAGAGCTGTTGTCCATGATGGATGTGAGCTTGGCTACCATCCTCCTCTGACCCACCTCCTCTACAGAGTCCAGTGGGCAGCTCAAGACTGAGTTGGCAAAACTGAGTTCAGTTGCTGGGCCCCGGGCAGACAGCAGCGTAGAGGATTGCATTGGCGACCAGTCATAAAATGTCCTGAACAGAGGTCTGCATACTCTGAAGGACCCAAGTCTCCTCAGAAGGTGGAGGTGACTCTGGCCCTTCTTGTACAGGGTGTTAGTGTTGTGGGACCAGTCCAGTTTATTGTTGAGGTGAACGCCCAGGTACTTGAAACTGTCCACTGTCTTAATGTCCTGCCCCTGGATGTTCACCAGTGAGCGTATTAGTGTGCTTCTCCTGAAGTCGACCACCATCTCCTTTGTCTTACTCGTCTTCAAGCACAGGTGGTTGCGTCCACAAAGTCAACGATGACCGACCGGTACTCAAGCTCGTTCCCCTCTGACACACGGCCCACGATGGTGGAGTCGTCAGAACTTCTGGAGGTGGCAACTGTCTGTTATAGGTGAAGTCTGAGGTGTAGATGGTAAAGGAAAGGTGAGAGGACGGTGCCCCCGTGCTGCAGACTACCACCTTTTGACTCGCAGCCGCACGTACTGTGGACGGTCAGTGAGGTAGTTGATGATCCAGGCAGCAAGATGTCCGTCCACTCCCACGTCCTCCAGCTTCCCCCGCAGAAGCGCCGGCCTGATGGTGTTGAAGGCGCTGGAGAAGTCAAAGAACATGACCCTCACAGCACTACCTGCAATCTCCAGGTGGGTGAGTGCCCGCTGCAGAAGGTAGATGATGGTCTATGGTGGGGCTCACCACAGAGCGGAGGTGGGTGGTCGAGGAGGAGCCTCTCTATGGTCTTCATGAGGTGGGAGGTCAGGGCGACAGGTCTGTAGTGGGCCGGTTCCTTGGCTTGAGCTGTTTTAGGAACCTGGACCACACAGGTGGTCTTCCACAGGACAGGAACCTTCTCTAGGCTGAGGCTCAGGTTGTAGAGTTGGCATAGGACACCACAGAGCTGGTCTGCACAGGTCCTCAGCAGCCTGATGCCATCTGGTCTTGCAGATTTCCTCTGATTCAGTTGCCTCAACTGTCTCCTCACCTGGTCCAATGTGGGGGACTGGGGTGGGCTGCAGAGGGAGGGGAATGTGTCTGTGGGGCTGATGCAGTCAGGTGAAGTTGGCCTGGGGATGGGGGAGGAGTCCGCTGGTCTGGGAACAGGGGGAGGGGGGGGGGAATCAAACCTGTTGAAGTAACAGTTTAATTCATCTGCCCAGCGCTGGTCACCATCAGCAGTCCCTCTGACACTCTGCCCAAATCCAGACATGGTCTTTATTCCTCTCCAGACGTCCCACACGTTGTTCTGAGCCAGCTTCTCCTCCATCTCCTTCAAATAATCCTCCTTGGCCCGCCTCACACTGGACCATCTTCTGCTCCTCTCTATCCCCCGAGATGAAAGCCCTCCTCTTCTGGTTCAGGAGGACTTTAAGCTCAGGGGTGACCCACGGGTGGTTGTTGAAGCACCGTACCCTCAGTGTTGGCACAGTGCTGTCCACACAGAAGTTCATGTAATCGGTGATGGTGTGTGACGCTGTCCATGTCATCACCAAAGGAGTCACAGGGCATGCTCCAGTCTGTGGTCTGAAAACAGTCCCTCAGTCTCTCATTGATCTCCTCAGTCCGCACTTTCAGACCTCTTCTGTGCAGGTTCCTTTCGCACCCAGGGTGTGTATTGGGGGAGCAGGTAGACAAGGTTGTGATCTGAGCATCCCAGTGGTGGTGTAAGCGTCCTTCACATTTGCATAGAGCAAGTCCAGTGTTTTATCGTCTCTCGTGGTACACTGCATGTACTGCATGAACATCAGGAGAAAGAGGCGTGGTTAAAGTCCCCAATGATCAGAATAATAACGCGGGGATGACGAGTCTGCGTCTGACTGACAGTGCTGTGGAGACGCTCACACGTGGCATCAGCTGAGGGCAGAATGTACACGCAAAACACAATCACGTGTGAAACCCCCCCCCCCCCCCCCGGTAGATAATACGGCCTCGCGCTCACCGTGAGCAGCTCCAGGTCCCGCGTATACAGCTGTTCCTTCATGTGCACATTGGCCGGGTGCCACCACCGTTCATTCACGTAGACCACCAAGCCCCCTTCTTTCCGCTTTCTGCCACACTCTGATCTGCACGCACAAGTGTAAATTTGTTCAGAGGAACCAGAGTCCGGCGTGTGCGCATTCAGCCATGTCTACGAAAAACACATGAGGCTACAGTCCCGGTATTCCCTCTGCTGCCAGGTCAGCGCCGCCAGCTTCTCGGTGTTGTTGATAGCGCGGTCATTTCCCATGATGACAGAGGGAACACGTCCTCTGCGTCTTTCGTCCCCCTCTGCAGCCTCTTTTCCTCTGTATTTACATGGGAACAGGCTTTTCCACATGAAGGAGAGAGGGGCTGCGCAGTCCAAGGAGGGTCTCACGTGTGTAAGACCTGCGTTGTTCAGAGCCGCAGTGAATGAGCTTCCTGACGCCAATCCTGAAAGTAAAAGTACAAAGCAAAACACAAGCATTGTAAAAGTGGGCTTCCCAAATGCAGGATTGAAAAAAGAAACTTTGAAAAAAGATACAGAAACATGCCTGAAAACAATAGAAAGAGAGAAAGTAGGAAAACAAGGTGAAGAGCTCCTGTAACTGGCTGCAGGTCGCCCAGCGCCATCTTGAATGATGTGAGGAGAAGTCCACAAAAACTTGGAAAAAGTGTCAATAGAATCAGCATTCTTGCATCTGGTTAGATGATTCTGTTCTAGAAAACCCCAGTAAGTACTACTACAATAGTATGCTGAATTCCAGACTGATCTTCAAAGTATAAACAGGGAAAATCCGAGAAACTGAGAGCAATGACATGCAGCCTCACAGTGTGACAGTCACCGGTTGAATATATCATATAATCGATCAGTACTTTCCCGTCCTTGATC
Source organism: Plotosus lineatus (assembly GCA_024760905.1). Taxonomy (NCBI): domain Eukaryota; kingdom Metazoa; phylum Chordata; class Actinopteri; order Siluriformes; family Plotosidae; genus Plotosus; species Plotosus lineatus. The sequence goes on from CM045733.1 coordinate 12,358,947, forward strand.
AGTTCTTTGAACTAGTTGGTGTTGTCCCGCTCCAGTTTGTGGGACTCTAATCTGTCTCGGAGCTGAGGAATGTCCAAGTAATAATTGCTGAACTCGAGCGCAGGCACCCCCATTGTGCACCGGTACCAGCTCTTTTTTTGTTCGGTTACTATTCATGTTTTCCACCTTGATGGTAATAAGCACATACCTTTCCACTCCGCTGGTAACATTTTAATAAGTTTCAATTTTTTAAGCGCTTTGGGTGCTTGTCATTTAAGTAGGCCCTTGACTGTTTGTGGTTTTGCACTCACGGTTTGAGTATTTGCAGACTGCAGAGCAGCTGACACATCACTCAAATTCAGCCAATGGCTGTCCTTCCTGCTGATTGGTTGGGATGATGTAACACCCCTTTTTCCTCATTCGTGCACAATTTTTCAATGAGACGCTTTTTTTTTTTTGGTGTGTTTTAATGACCAGTTAGGCTCTGTGACACTCAAACGCTGTGCGTCTTCTCTGGCTAAGCACTAGAAAAGGTAATGACCTTGGATGTCTCTTCTGAAGAAATAAGACTGAAGAAACGAGTTTCCTCTGAAGTGCCTGAAGAGAAATAAACATCTGAAAGCACTCTAGTATTGAAGTCTTTTTCAATCATTCCAGTACAGTACCCAATTTTTAGAATTTTTGTGATTATGTACTGTGGTGTTTATCCAATTTATTACATTTTGTTCTTTTTGGGGGACTTTGATTTTGACAGCTATATTCGCAAACTAACGGTTGAGGGGGTGTGGCTGAGCTGCTTTGTGGCTTCTAAATATTTATAAACATTCACTTGGGCATTGTACTGGAGTAATAATTGAAAGACTTTAATATTACAACTTTACAACAGTTCAGTTGATTATCTTCAGGGACTTCAGAGGAAACTGTCGTTTGTTTAGTAGAAAGTCTTTTCTTCAGAAGAGAGTGGCATCATGGAGCTTTACTGGATAATATACATACAAAATAAAAACATACTGTACACAGTAGGCCCTTGACTTATTCTTTGTTTTGCACTCACGCCTCTGCATATTTGCAGATTGTAGAGAAACTGTCACGTGATTCAAATTCAGCCAATGGCTGTCATCCCTCCTGCTGATTGGTTGAATTGATGTGTACACCCTTTTTTGCTTCTTCCTGATTCGTGCACACTTTGTGCACGTGCTTTTTTTTTTTTTTGTGGGCGTGTTTTTAATTACAATTAAGCTCTGTCATGCCACCCAAATGCTGTGCACCTTTTCAGGCTTCTGGTAAGGTGCGGAAGTGCCAGAAAAAGGTAATGACGCTGCATGAAAGTCGACTGCTTGATATGAAAAGGAGAGTTATGCTGCAGTGGAGTGCCATTATAAAGTGAAAAGTACAGTACGCTACATTAAAGAAATGAGAAAGCAATCAGAGCTGGTGTAGCATTGAATTTTTGTGGAAGTGCTAAAGTGAATGTTGCACGAAACAAGGTAATCAAAATGGAATCTGCCTTTGTATTCTGGATACTTCTAGTACTGTACAGTATTATGATGTTGTTCAGTTATTCCAGTACTGTACCCAAGTTAATATTTAGAATGTTTGTGTGTGAGATTATGTTCTGTGGCGGTGTTTTAGCAGTGGAACAGCCGCCGACAGCCTTGCCACGTACAAAGCACGGCCAAGCCAAAATTGACAGTTATCACTTACGACCACGTCCACCAGATTTTTAGAACTTTTTGAACGTAATTTAGACATGGAATGCTGTGACCGGGGCTTTAGTTTCTCTTTATTTAGTACTTTTACCATCAGTCTGTACATTATTTTACCTGAGGTGTTACACAATTTTATAGGCCCTGACACACCATGTTCGAAAAACCAACCAGAGCAGTCCTTAAAATCCGGGGTGAGGCTGTCGACAGGAAAGGGGTCCGTGTCTCCGGGGGTAAACCGCTGTCGGTTCTGGAGGCGATGCTGGAGTGTTCGTCTGGGGGGAGTTGGTCCTTCCAGAGCCTCAGCATGCTTTCTAGTCGTCTGACCAAAGAAACCCCGACAGTGACTGAGAGAGCAGCAGCGTCCTCTAGCTGCGGGTCACACAGGTCAAGCACGTGACCCAGTGTGGTGACATTTAAGGCCGCAAACTTCTCTGCAACGGATGGCCCTGCAGACTTGTCGCACGTTAAAACGAGTTCCACAGACCACAGGCTCCTTTAAAGTCCAGAAGCGTGAGCCATGTACCTGTGTTCTGTTCTTTTAAAAAGTCCCCAGATAAAACTCTGGAAATACTTTTGGGTCGTATTTGCTTAAATCCATTAGAAAGAGAGTCTTGCAGTCCTGGCTCCCAGCACCGGGCCAGAACTGCTCGTGCTTTGGGCCTCCACACAGTCTCTTGGTCTGGTCAGCAGTCTTTGGATGAATTGGAGCCTGAAATTTGCTCCTCTGCTGGCCAGATGTATAAAACCTTGTCCCCCTTCCTCTTTGGGAGGAAGAGGACACTCTGCAGGAACCAATGCAGCTTGTCCCAGAAACAACTATCTCAACCTGGAACTTCGCAAGAAGGGTCAAAGGGGGGTCCACGCAGAAGACACGGTGCCACAGCATGGAAGCCACCAGATTGTTAATAATTAAAACATGACCTTTAAAAGATATTTTCAGTAAAATCCATTTCCACTTTTTGAGCCTCCCTTGCACTTTCTCGAGAATGTTTTCCCAATTTTTATTTACATTTCCATCACCAAGGTAGATTCCCAGGTACTTGTTCCCACCCTTTTTCCAGGTGAGACCGCCCGGCAGGACAAGACCTCGCAGCTCGTCCCCCACCCATAGAGCTTCACTTTTTCCCCAGTTTACCTTGGCTGATGAAATGGCACTAAAATCTTCAACGGTTTTGGTTAAAAAAATTAACGTCTCTGCATATGCGGACGATCTTATCATTTGCTGTCAACCAGACAGTTTAAAAGTCGAAACGCAGTTCGAGACATTAAAAGCAGAGAGACCCGTTCTGAGTCCGTGCAGGAGAGGCTCTATTGCAAAGGAGTACAGCATGCCCTACAGGGGGCAACCCTGCCTGATACCCCTCTGCACTTGAAAAGGGGCGGTCAAACCACCGTTTGGGGTTTTTTTTTTTTTTTAAATATTCTCTCAATGTCTCCATACAAGGTCCGAATCCAGGCAATGAGACCAGGGCTGAACCCAAAACCCTATGGCATACGCTAGAGGTATTTGTGCTCAACCCGATCAAATGCCTTTTCTTGGTCAAGCAAAATGAGACCAAGTTTCATTCCCAATGAATTGGAGACGTCCAAAACATCCCGAATTAAAGACACCGTCTGTTATCAGCCTGCCCGGTACACAGTAGGTCTGGTCTACATGAGCAACCTGCTCCATCACTTTCCTCAATCTGTTTGGCAGGACTTTGGAAAGGAGTTTGTAGTCAGTACAGAGGAGGGACACTGGTCGCCAGTTTTTGAGTTCCTGCAGATCCCCCTTCTTTGGCAGGAGGGTCAGGACCCTTCTCCTGCAACTCGGAAGTAGCCGGCCTTTCAGCAGACTGTCCCTGAGAACGGCCAGCAGGTCCTCACCAATCACCGCCCAGAAGGTTTTATAGAAGTCGGTCGGCAGGCTGTCTATACTCTGGGCTTTCCTTGGTTTGAGGCTCTGCTGTGCCACCAATAATTTGTTTGGGGAGATGTCAGCCTCCAGATGTCTGCTGGCATCTGCTGACACCTGTGGCAGACCGGGGGGGGGGGGGGATCCAACAAGTCCAGTTTCTCAGAATATTCACACTGATATAGTTCATCATAGAAACCTGCTGCGTACCTGCGTATGTCTGCAGTAGCCTGGATGAGCTGTCCATCTTTAGAACGCGGACAGTGTATCAGCCTCTTCTGCCCGTTTTTCCTTTCCAGCCCAAAGAAAGTGAGAGGGGAGCATCCATCAGAGCAACATTTTGAAACCTACTGTGTACCACAGCTGCCCTGGTGGGTACACCTTGCAAGTCGGCTAACATGCGTTTTTTTTTTGGCTTTGAAGACTTAATGTGTTCTGTCTCCTGTGGAGTCTGCCAGAGTTTGCAGCTCCACCATTTCCCTCTCCAAATCCTTAACGGATCTGACAAAGTTCCTAGAGACATTGCGAGTATACTGCAGGCACAGAGATTTGATTTTATTCCCGACCTCCCACCACTGCTGCAAAGAACTAAAACCACTTTTTTTTTTTTTTGGGTAAGTTTTAGACAAACACATTAAAAGCTTTCTTAAAACCATGGTCAGATAGGAGTGCTGTGTTGAAGTGCTAGTACGCACTTCCACATCTGATGTTATTGATTAGAACACAGCACTGAACCAAAGAGTGGTTTGAGAATCCCACTGGCAAAATAGAGCAGTTCTTAAAAACATTAAAATTCTGTTTAAAACAATAGAACCTGTCGTTGAGCCTGGCCATGGACAGTAGTCCATCCCTTGAGTGGAGCCAGGTGTACCGTCAGCTGTTGCCATAATTTCTCCAGAGGTCTAAAATTTTGTGTCTCAAAGTTTTCTTAACGTCCTTTGTGAGGCAGTGTGTCATTCGGGGTGGTTCTGATCTTAAAGATTTTTGGTACAGTTAAAATCCCACCCCCCCACTATAAACATGTACTCATCCTGACCGCACCTCTGGATCACATCATCCTGGGCACTTAAAAACAAGACTCTATCTGTGCCTGCGGTTGGAGCGGAAACGTTTAACGCAACCTTTTTTTTTTTTTTTTTTTTTTTTTTCTCCCCAGCTCTGGTGTAACCTTTTTAAAATATGGCCCACCGTCACATCTTCAGTGTGTACAGAAACCGGGTTCAAATCTCGAGAGACTAGAACTCCAACTCCACCACTATTGGCACTTTTGTGACTAAAAAACACCCGTCTGTTCCATTCCCTCCTCCAGTCACCTTCATTGTCGACTGTGCTGTGTGTCTCCTGAATAAAAACATTGTTTCTTTACATGATTTAAACTAAAAATCAAGGCTCTTTTTAAGTCCCGTCTCGTGGCGATTTTAAGTCTCCATGTTAAAAATAAGAGGGGAGAGACTGAACCGTGAGGGTTAAAAGAAAGTTGAGTTAAAAAAAAACAGATGAGAACATTTTAGTCCTCCTTAGCGAGTTGTTTTTTACACTTTGAAACCAGTTTCCTCAATCTATAAATCTCCTGTTCGGTGAAACCGGGCTGTCCGGGCTCTCCTCGCTTTTTTAAATGGAGACGGACAGTCTCAATAGTCTGAGGTCCGGAAAAAAGTTTTCGGCTTTAATTCTAGCCCCTTTATTGTCATGTCGGAATTTTTGTATTTTTTCCACCGTGTATGCAGTGTCGGTGTCCTTTTTTTTTTTTTTTTTTAACTCTTTATTTAAGGGACAATGTACAGGAACATTAAGCTCATAGAGACAGATGTACTGTACCAGATTATAGCTTAATAGCTAGTTTCCATCTGTAGTCCCTAACACAATAAATACAATACAAGTACAAAAAATACAATATAAAAGTTCCCCCAACAATCAGTCCTACAACCATTGCAGTTACAGCACAATCAAATGCATACACAATACACAACACCATTCTCTGCATTTCACTTTGCTTCAGTCCATTCTACATTCACTTTCATTTTCCATACAAGTCATAGTTTAGAGTTCAATATAGCAATATACACTCCAACAATAATCAAAGCAAGGAAAAAACATAGTTTATCCTGATGTAGAAAAAGCCTTGCTCTTCAGTGTCAGTGCTGACAGGTTTGAGCACTAAATAGCCAGTGCTTTAACTGACTGGTGAAGGTGGTATAGTTCGTTTGGTTTTTCACTTCAGGTGGAATGGTGTTCCAAACTTGAATTGTCCTGTATGAAAAGGCCGACTGGGCAAAAGTGGTTTTGCATTTTGGAACACTACAATGTCCTCTGGATGAGGATCGTGTAGCTCTCGATGTTACTTGAGATGTTAGTTGTACAAAGTTAGAGAGAGGAGCAGGTGCAGTGTTGTTTATAATCCTATGAACCAACCGGACACTAGCAAACTTTTGTATGTTTTCAAAGTTTAAAAGTTTATATTTATCAAGAACGTGACAGTGATGATGCTGTCTTGTTCTCCGGTCCAGAATTTTTAGTGCATGTTTATGAATAGACTCCAAAGGCTTCAGAGTGGTTTTACTGGCCTGAGACCAGCAAGTTATACAATAGTAAAATCGGGACATGATCATTGCATTAAAAAACACTTTTGCTGCCTCTAAGGTAAGAGAATTTCTAATACATTTAAAAGTCGCAATATTTAATTTCAAACTTTGGCACATCAACTTTACATGTTTGTTGAATGAAAGCGCTGGATCCAAAGTGACACCCAGATATCTAAACTCTAACGTTTTGAATGTTTTCCCCATTAACAAAGACAGAAGGAAAGATACAGGATTTCCGCTTATTATAAAAATACATAGTTGCTGTTTTATCTACATTTAAAGTCAAGCATGATTGTTTGAGCCACACAGAAACGTCACAAAAACAGTGTGTTTTTGTGTTCTCGTCCTTGCTCTCAGACAAGCCCTGGGACAGACAGGTTTCCCCTTTTGAGGCTTTTTTTTGTTTGTTCGAAATGCTGTTTTTGTGAAGTTTCTTTTGAGTACCGTTTTTAACTCCACTATTAATTCTTCGTCCTCCTCACCTAATTCCTCCAGAACTGACTCTGCCACACTAGCTGCTATCTGCCCCACGCTTTCCCTCTGTGTCCCCAACTCCGTCTGATCACCATGTGAGTCTTCTACACACCCATTACCCTCCACCTGTGAGTTATTTACCTGTGTGACCACCGTGGTGTCTGTGCCGGCCTGCACACAGTCCGTCTGTGTCTCCGGGCTGTGAGAAACCATTTTCCTAGTCTCCGAAACGGTTGTTGTGGCTGTCTCGTGCAAATTGGAAGGGCTTTCAACAATATGGTTTTCGGTTTCCCTAGCGCCGCCGCCACGGGCCCGGGCGCGGCTGCCGCGACCAGTCCTGCGCCCTGCTCCGTCATAGCACGAGGCGGCAGCCGACTGCTTTGCTTCATCCCCCTCTGGACACGAGTGGATATGTCCTTCCATGCCACACCAGAAACACTTCATGTTCCCCGACGTGAATGATATATAGTCAAAATTGTCAACTTTAAATTTCAATGCCAAGTTCAGCTTCTCGGGCTTTTAAGAATCATCATTGTTTGCCGTCTAAAGGAAACATGTTTCAGGTGCGGGGACTTACAATTTAAGATCATTCGAATCGGTGACAGAATCTGGCCGTATTGGGACAACTCCCACTCCAGAACCTCATTACGTACGAACGTTGGCACGTTTGAAATAGTAACTCGTTTGGCGGGATTAACCAACGAGAGTGAACCTTCCCTGAAGCACAACCCCACTCTCTACAACTTGGTTTACTTTCTCCACACTGTCCAAAAACATCACCACTGCGCTGTTCATCCTGGACGCTGATCTCGCACTTTCAAAACCGACTCGTTCCCCGACAGCCAGAACACAGTCCTCCACCGTGCAACCGACTGTCGGGACCATTTTAATGGTGTGCTGGCGAGTCAGCTTGTCCAGCCCGGAGCCAGTCGGCATTTTTCCTGGTGTGCTGAGCACAAGTGCTCACCTCCACCTGTCACCACCACACCCACCACAGAAGTGTTATTACCACATAATTTTAAGTTGTTTAATTCAGTAAATGTTTAATAAATGTGGGTGCATTTGAGCTTATCTGGAATTCCGATCCCTCAAGGAATCAAATTAAAGTTGAGTTTGTCAAGCAGGGAATGTGCTTTGAATTCCACGTCTTGTGGGCGTGGCCCGCAGCGTGCGAGAAAGAGGTGTGTTAATAAAAAATGGTTTAATTCATAAATGTTTAAATGGTTTAATACATTTTTCTTTTGCTTTTAACACATTTCATACAAAATTGGTGTACTTTTATCATTTTTAAAGGGTTTATGGGGTTTATCCAGTCCAAAGACTGGATACTTGGAACGAATTAGGCGTTTAACATGTAAACAAAATCCCCGAAATACGAAAATGGCTCTGGAACGGATTAATTTCGTAAGTTGTAGCTGACTAATATGTATAGCGTGTTACCCTTGTGCGATCTGTGTTTACACTGTTTTGCAGACTTTTGTAACCCTAAGCAAATATGGTTGGTCAGAAGTATAATCTATATTGGTGATATTACCAGACAGATTTGATTGAATATTCAGACACATCAAATTCCTGGGCTTGTACTGCTTATAGACTTTGAAAAGGCGTTCGATACAGGTGATTGGTCCTTTAGCAAAAAAGTAAACTTTCTTCAATTTTGGAGAATGAATTAAAAAATGGATACATGTCTTTTATAAACATATTAAATCAAATGTGCTTATGAATGGCTTTGGTTCCTGTAGTTTTGATAATATGCAGGGGATGTCGTCAAGGAGGTCCGCTATCACCATACCTTTTTATACTGTGTGAGATTTTAGCCATCATGATGCACAGTAATGCAGACACAAAGGGTGTTCAGGTTAGTAACGTAGAATACCTCCTTAATCGGTTTGCTGTATGTATGATTTGTTTTCTCCATCAAGTTAAAATAAAAATTTGTCAAGATTAGAAGAGAAATTTTCTTTAGCATAACACTTCATGTTGTTGACCTTATTATGCTGTTTCTTATATTTCTTAATATCGGAATCGTTGTTTGTTCACTGAGCTTTTTTCCTCAGTCGGTTCCGCCTCGTACTTTCATGTAAGGGGACTGACATGGGTACACTACTGATACGACTCACAATGACATGTTTGCCTGTAGCTGAGTTGTCAGCAATGGGAAGTATAGACAACACTAGTGTCTGCCAATATCCTGTATCCCTATAGAATGTAACTTCCTGAACCTTGACATATAACCTTTTGTTGAAACTGATGGCTTTTGAGAACGAAGTTTAGATTTCACAAATCCAACAGATGACGACTTGGACTCGTCAGCTTGTTTCTTGAAACACATTTCTACAGTATGGTTTGTTTTATTGCAATAAGGGCACACTTTCTGAGAAGTCGACTTTTTGCTTGCCTGACCTTCAGGTTGCCCTTTTTGCTCTTGAATCTGATCTCTTGTCCTTAGACCTGCCTTTGAATTTCTTATCAAGGTGTCTAGATGAATTTTAATCTCTCTTCCCACCATAACTATCTTCTATGGGCAAGTACATATTAGCAAATTTACCAGCATCAACTAGTTTCTTAACCTTGTTCATAGCTGCCAACATTCATAAAATTGAAATAGTAATGGGGGGGGGGGGAGTCCACGGGGCACCCCCCCCCCCCAACGCCAAAGCTTTTTCACAAATGAACTATCAGAAAATACACCTTTTTAAAACTACATCCTTCAAAAAAAAATTTATTTCATTAACGAAGTTGCTTTCTACATGTGAAATTAGTGCATGCTATGTCCAACATGAGCATTGAGGAAATAAAATGAATATTTAACAAATTTGGGCGGAAAAACAAAAAAAAATAATCTCTTTAACTATTTAGGAGTGAATGAGTTTTATTGCTTAATGCTGCTAGAGCAATCTTTTTAAGTGCGTGTCTTCTGAACAACAGAATGTGAATATATATATATATATATATACACACACACAAAAATAAAAGGACAGGACAAACACTTTCTATTGAAACTCCATTTATCACTACAGATCTGTTTCAAGGGGTGGTGAAACCATCCTCTCTCTTCAGGTGATTATAGAGGAATGATTACAAAGTGCTGGGGGAGGTACTATGTCGATGAACATGGCGTCCTCTAGATGGGGTGGTGTTCATTATGTATTCGGGGGCGGTTTTTTTTAAATATCGATACATGCATACATTAGTTTTTCTCATGCCCGTGGACTCGTATATGTACACACTTTTATATACATATATATATATATATATATATATATATAATTCACGTGTGTAAGCACATACACAAGTATATATGATGTTTAGATGCAGATTGATACAATCAAATACTTAGTGTACTTAAGGGGGTGTGTTGCATAATAATGATTTTTTTCCTGTGTCGGCATGAAGTTACGAGTTCGTTTCTTTTATTTAATGAAGACCGTTCGGGTCTGTATATAATGAGGAACTTCTCCCTGAGGCATAAATTGCATCTTTTGTTTGAGCTGTTGTATGTCGGGTGTGATGATAAAATTCTCCATGAGATCTGGTGATCAATGTTCATGTCTTTGAGTGTCCAGATGTGCTTGCTGAGTTCGGTGGAGTTTCTACTTTTTTCGTTGCGGAAGGATGCGATGTGGTTCCTGTATCTGGTTTTAAAAGTGTTCTCTGTCAGTCCGATGTATGTTTCTGTTGTATTATTGTCTGTCCGTGTGACGGTGGCTTGGTAGATGACTGATGATTGCAGACAGTTCCCGTTGAGTGGGCAGGCGTTTTTCTGTCGGCAGTTGCATTGCATTCTTTTGTTTGGTGAGTTAGTGTCGTCGGCATTGTCATGCAAAGCCAGAGTGCGCTTGTTGTGATTGTCTATTATTTGTTTAGTGCTGTTCATGCAGCTGTAACTGATCTTGAGGGTGTTGCGGTTGAAAATTTTCCGGAGTTTGTGGTCCTTGGTGAAGTGCTTGTCTATTAGTGTGAGGAATCTGTGTCCGATGTTGGTGCTGGTGTTTTTGCTGAAGGGCGGGTTGTACCATAGGATGTTTCTGCGTTGTCTGTTTTTTTGATTGCTGCTTATGTTTGGTTCATAGTGTAATGTATAGTTGTATCCACTGTCATGTAGTGCTTTCTGGTAAGGGGGCGCCGCCTGTTCGAAGGCTGTTTTGTCAGATGAAAGTGATGATAACCGTTTGTTGATGCCGGCGGGGATGTTTTTAGTTATGATGGGCGGATGGTTACTTTCATGATGGACGTATAGCAGTGTGGTGTTCGGTTTGGTGAATGGCTGGTAGGTGCCACTGTTCAGGTTGAGGGTGACGTCTAAGAAGTTGGTGATCTGTTTGTTGGCTTCTATAGTGATCCGTAGTCCATTATTGGAGAAAATGCGGCATTTCTTTTTTGATTTTTTTTCCATGATACAGGGTGTGGTGTCAGAATAGGCAAGACCATCATCGCGGTAAAGCCCGACGTTGATGTCGAGCTTTGTTAGTTGGGAAAGTAGGAAGTTTCCCACCAGCTCGCAGGTTTCCGCGCCATCGTGGCTCCCCATTGTGATGTCGAATGTGGTGTTTCCCTTCTTTTGCCAAGTTTGTTGCTTATGCACCAAAGTAGAGTTTTTGGTATGCATAATGATGTTTCTCTCGTCTTTGGTGATGTTGTCATAGGCGGAAGCAAAGTCGAGGGCTTTGTTTAGTAGGGCTTCACTTATGGAAGGGTAGAATTCGATGATATCGAAGCAGATGAATCGATGGGATTGCTTGTTCTTTATTGCTGAAAACCACTCGATCACAGATGTGGTGTTTTTCCACTGGTTTAGTTTGGTTGTTTTTCTAATTTTGTCGTTGATTCTGTCAAGTAATCTTTTGCTGATTTTTTTTTTTTTTCCTATTTCAGATTTTGTAGGGTTGATCAATCGGCAAGTAGGTTTGTTGGCAAAGTCGGGCTTGTGGTCCTTCAATGTTATAAACGCTTCTTTGTGGGCTGTGGTGTCAACTCTGTCACTGATGCCGAGTTCTGTCGCGATTTTTTTTGCTTTCTTTATGAATGTCACGTGTGGTTTCGGGCTGTGACTTCTTGTAGGATTTAGTGATGTTTCTTTGTAGCAGATCGTTGTATGCTGCTGGTTCCAGTTTGTAGAAGTTTGTCGTTTTGTCGGCGGCGATGAGTAGTTTTCTTTCATTCTGGATTTTTTTGGTGTCGTTTCTTAGTTTTTTCAGGAAGGGGTTGTTTACGTGTTTGAATTTTGTAGATTGTATCATGGCTATCATGTCGGTTTCAAAAGGTTATGCACATGTATGCATGTATCGATATTTAAAAAACCCGCCCCCGAATACATAATGAACACCACCCCATCTAGAGGACGCCATGTTCATCGACATAGTACCTCCCCCAGCACTTTGTAATCATTCCTCTATAATCACCTGAAGAGAGAGGATGGTTTCACCACCCCTCGAAACAGATCTGTAGTGATAAATGGAGTTTCAATAGAAAGTCTTTGTCCTGTCCTTTTATCTTTGTTTATTTGCTCTACCAAAAAGTATTGAGCACTCTCCTACGGAAGGATCTACTCAGAAAATCCTCTATATATATATATATATATCTATGTATGTATGTGTGTGTATATATGTATATATATATATATATATATATATATATATATATATATATATATATATATATATATATATATATATATATATATATATATATATAAATAAATATATATCTATGTATGTGTGTGTATATATGTATATATATATATATGTATATATATATATATGTATATATATATATAAATATATATCTATGTATGTGTGTGTGTATATATATATATATATATATATATATATATATATATATATGTATGTATATATCTATGTATGTATGTATCTGTATATCTATATATATAAATATATATCTATGTATGTGTGTGTATATATATATATATATATATATATATATATATATATATATATATATATATAAACAATTCACTTGTTATTGCAGCACCGTCATAATACGTGATCACAATAGGATATAACTTGGCATTTGTCACTACTACCATCTGTTGCGACGGAAAATGGGCTGTTTTTCATGGCATCTATCACATTTTCCTCTCATCACTGGCCATTTCATGAAGTATACCAGTTGTTTTTGTCCTAGCACATGAAAGTTTCTTTACTTCGTTCAAATTCGAAAATGCTTTCCTTAACAATGGTCCGACATGGCTCGCAACAGCGATAGGGATATTGGGTTCAACAAAAAATGAAGTAAACATTCAGCCCTTATTGTTGACAGTTTGTAGTTGCAACCCACTTGGTTAATTTTGAAGTTTTTGCAACATTCGCCACACTTTCTTTGTGAGGTGACAATGTCTGACTGACCACCATGGCCAATTGATATCACGCCGACATGGACTGCAAAAGGCAAAATATTCACCCTTCGTTGACCTTGAAATGAATGGGGAATTTTTCTCGATAGGAATCCTTATAGCGCTGTCCCTTCCCCTTGGCTGGCATGTTTAGTTTGTAGTCATGCTTCGTTCCTGCTCCATCGATAAGATCATTTCTCCATGTAATACTGACAAACTATCTAACAGCGTCCCTGATTGGCTAAGCGCGGCCAGCCATCAGGCAATAGCCAATGAAATTTAGCGTACTATAAGCTTTCACAGGTCAGGGCGGTGTCGTGTCACACCCAACAGACATGCCGTTTTTCCGCTTCACTTCTTTTAATTCCACAATGCATTACAGAACCGGAATATACCAAGTTCCGGGGGGAGTAATCATTAACAATGATTGCTACATCCCGTGAAATTTTGTAAAATCATATTTTATTCATGAAATATTTATTAAATTCGTATTATCGTAATTAACATCAGAAGTCGTAATGAACACGAATTTTTCATAAATGTTGGCAGCTATGCTTGTGATCTGATCATAACGTGAGACCAGGGGACATGTTTCTTCACCACCTCTAAAATGCACAACTCGCGCAATAATGGTAGATCATTGACCGATTCAGACCTCAGCCATCCATCAAACACTTTTTCTAGCAATAAATTCCGTGCAAGTTTCATCCTCAAACTTTTGTAAGCTACAGAACTTCTGTCTGTTAGCCTCACCGGAAGCTTCATCAGCCCTAAGAACAGCTAACTTGGGTTGTTCATAATTACCGGCTGATAGGATCTTGCAATGAGTTGTAGGGAGTAGTCGCTTTACCCTTGAGTCTGGACTGAACTAAGATATGCCAATACTGTTTAGGCCAACCTAGCTCTGAAGCGACACATTCAAACAGAGAAAAATCCTTCAACTTCTGCCTCATCATAGTGGGGAACAGAGTGATAGCAATCATGAAGCCTAAAACGATCACCATGAGAATCAACATGGTTATTGTTCTGATTTAACTCCAACTCCCTGAGTTAATCTCATGTTCTCTAGGCTCCTGTCTGTCCTCAGCTTCTAATTCCCTATTTCGAGCCTTTTTTCCTCCAACTGAAGTTTTCTCAACTTAATTTGTTCAGCGAAACTGGCTTGTGAACTCAGAATTGTAACGGAATCTGTTTCCTCCTCCTTGTTGAAAATGTGATGGCTTGTTCGTCTGCGTCAGGTCCATTGTCATAATGAAGGAAATTTGTAGGGTTTTCACCTGCAGTTTGGGTCCACTGGTTCTCAATGACAGTCTTGCAGTGTATGTGTATCTTTTGGTCTATGTGCTGCTCTGGTGCGATGCAGAACTCTTTTTAATGTCAGTATTTGGTAGTCTTGCCTTCACCTCGCCTGTAGCAGCAGCTGTGGCAAAGGTGCAGATTTGGTTTGGCTTGTCATTGCTGGTACAGGCTTGTTGCTTCATACCATGTCTGCACTTTTCTGTGGCAACTGCTGTTTTGTCAGAAACATGGTTATGTGCTTTAAGAATAACAGGTTGCTCCAAGTCTTTGGTCGTCTGCAGGATTGCGCTGCATGAATCTGAAACTCGACATACACACCGCCATTTTATCATCTCATCTTTGGTCTTGGACTCTGATTTTACTGTGTACATAATCATCAAGACAAAGTTTTTTGCCACCTCTTTTGGTATTGATTATCTCCATTGTGGAAAATTGAGATGGCCTGGAATTTATACCCTTCATAGACCAACTTACATGAGTAGACTTCAATTCCACACCTGGGTGTGAAAGCAATGAAGCTTCTTCAGCATACTTGAATAAGACACCCCTAGAAGGTGAGTAGACTTCAATTCCACACCTCTGCTGAAGCAGCTTCATTGCTTTCACACCCAACATACTTCAAAACGACACCTCTATAAGATTTAAAAGCACTTTTCTTGTCAGTAGTCAATATGTCTCTGTCTGTCTTCCTTTCGGCTTTTTCCCTTTTAATCGGGAGTCGCCACAGCGACTCATCTGATTCGCACGTTTGATTTGGCAGAGGTTTTTACGTCGGATGCCCTTCCTGTCACAACCTGTTTTAGCAAGGGACAAACACGCTGACGACTTTGCAGCCTTCAGTCAGTCAGTCAATAGTCAATATATATATATATATATATATATATATATATATATATATATACTAATAATTGATGGTGCCAAGCAACATACTCATTGTTCTAATAATACAATATAAATATTATAATTTATCAATTAACAAAAATCATATAGGTTAAACACCAGTCCAAAAACCTATTTGGCCAAAAGGTTCTACCCTGGAAAATCTGTGTACTGTACTTTGTAGAACAGGAGCAAACACATCCACACCCACACAGTGGGCGAACAGAGTCAAGAGAGACCGATTTCCGGAAGTCGGGTACTTTTCCTCCCTCTCGATCTTGTGTTGTCTTGCCTGTTTCTTGAGTTTGACTTGCAGTTTTGGTGGAAATCATGGATTTTTTTTTTTTGTTCAGATTCTGATTTTTTTTTTTTTTTTTTTTCGAATTCTAGAGCGTTCGGATTCCGAGGCTCGTGTGTGTATGTATACTAGTCCTCAAAAAATTAGCATAGTGATAAAGTTAATTATTTTCTGTAATGTACTGATAAAATTAAACTTTCATATATTTTAGATTCATTGCACACCAACAAATATTTCGGGTCTTTTATTGTTTTAATACTGATGATTTTGGCATACAGCTCATGAAAACCCAAAATTCCTATCTCGAAAAATTAGCATATGATGAAAAGGTACTCTAAACGAGCTATTAACCTAATCATCTGAATCAACCAGTTAACTCTAAACACCTGCAAAAAATTCCTGAGGCTTTTAAAAACTCCAAGCCTGGTTCATTACTCAAAACCACAATCATGGGTAAGACTGCCGACCTGACTGCTGTCCAGAAGACCATCATTGACACCCTCAAGCAAGAGGGTAAGACACGGAGAAATCTGAGCGAATAGGCTGTTCCCAGAGTGCTGTATCAAGGCACCTCAGTGGGACGTCTGTGGGAAGGAAAAAGTGTGGCAGAAAACACTGCACAACCAGAAGAGGTGACCGGACCCTGAGGAAGATTGTGGAGAAGGGCCGATTCCAGACCTTGGGGGACCGGTGGAAGTGGACTAGGCTACAGGCGCCGCATTCCCCAGGTCAAGCCACTTTTGAACCATATCGTATAATTAAGGAGGCGTGTTGCATAACAAATGCGCCCCCCCCCCCCCCCCCCGTGCTGGCATGAAGCTAAGAGTTAATTCCTTTTATTTAATAAAGACTGTTCGGGTCGGTATATTCTCTCTCAGACATAGATTACATCATTTGCTTAAGCTATTGTATGTCAAGTGCGATAGAATTTTCCATGAAATGTGGTAATCAATGTTCATGTCTTTTGATGGTCCACATATGTTTGCTGAGTTCGGTAGAGTGTCTGCCTTTAATGTTGCGGAAGGATGCAATGTGGTTCAGTTTTGAAAGCGTTTTCTGTGAGTCCGATGTACGTTTCTGTTGTATTGTCCTTACCTGTGATGGTGGCCTTATAGATTACTGATTGCAGGCGTTCTTCTGTCAGCAGCTACATCATATGCTTTTGTCTAATGCACTGGTGCCGACGGTATTGTCATGCAAAGCCAGCGTGCGCCTGTTCTGATTATCTATTTGTTTAGTGTTCATGCAGCTGTAACTGATCTTGTATGTTACGGCTGAAATCTTTCTGGAGTTTGTGGTCTTGGGTGAAGTGTTTGTCTATCAGGGAAAGAAATCTGTGTCCAATGTTGGTGCTGGCGTTTTTACTGAGGGCTTGGTTGTACCATAGGATGTTGCTGCGCTTTGTTTCTTGGTTTGGCATCTGTGATTGGTTCGTAATGCAATGTGTAGTTGTATCCACTGTTGTGCAGTGCTTTCTGGTATGGGGGTGCAGCCTGTTCAAAGGCTGGCTGTCTTGTTCGAATTGACAGTTAGATGAAAGAGATGATGGGTGTTTGTTGATGCCAGCGGGATGTTTAGTTATGGTGGGCGGGTGGTTGCTTTCATGGTCGACATACATCAGTGTGGTGTTCGGCTTAACTGAATGGCTGGGAAGTGCCGCTGTTCAGGTTAAGGGTGATAGCCAAGAAGTTGGCAATCTGTTTGTTGGCTTCGATTGTGATCGTAGTCCATTGTTTGAGAAAATGTGACATTTCTTTTTTGAGGTTTTCCATGTCACGAGGTGTGGTGTCAGAAGATGCAAGTCCATTGTCGCGATAAAGTCCAATGTTAATGTCAGAAAGTAGGAAGTTCCTGACCAACTCGCAAGTTTCCGTGCTGTTGTAGGTCCCCATTGTGACGTTGAATGTGGTACCTCCATTTTGCCAAGGTTGTTGTTTATACACCGAAGTAGAGTTTTTGGTCTGCATAAAGTTTCTCTCGTCTTTAGTAGTGTTGTCATAAACAGAAGCAAAATCAAGTGCTCTGTTTAGGAGGGCTTTGCTGATAGGATACAACTCTGATATTGAAGCAAATAAACCTGTGGGATTGTTCTGTATAGCTGTAAACCACTCAATTACAGATGCGGTGTTTGGCGGTTTTCGCAATTTTTATCATTGATCCTGTCATAATCGTTTGCTACTTTTACCTCTCACAGATTTTGTTGGGTTGATTAGTCAGCAAGTTAGTTTATTGGCAAAGCCAGGCTTATGGTCTTTCAATGTTATGAATGCTTCTTTGTCGGCTGTAGTGTCGACTCGGTTGCTAATGTGGAGTTTCATAAATTTTTTCTTTATGGATGTCATGTGTGGTTTCGGGCTGTGACCCTTTTTTTTTTTTTTTGTAGGATTTCGTGATGCTCCGTTGGAGTAAATTGTTGTATGCTGTCGGTTCTAGCTTGTAAAAGTTTGCCGTTTTATCGGGGGCGATTAGTAGTTTGTTTTCATTCTGAATCTTTTGGGTGTTCCAGCTTTTTCAGAAAGGAGTTGTTTACTTATTTGAATTTTGTTGATTGGATCATGTCATCCTTGTAATCCTTTGGCTCGTCTATCGGGGGAGGGTTCTTTGTGGATTTGAAGCCATATCTCTCTTTAGCGTCTTGGGCCGAATCGGGGTTCAGGAAGAAATGAGCTATCCAGCGCATACCTCGTAAAAACTGATTGGTTTTTTCGATGAGACGTTGCAGGTATCTGTTATTTGATGGCAGAGGGATATTCTTTGTAGAGTAGTCGATGTTAAACTTTTCCATTACGGATTATTGTAGAGTTATATATATATATATATATATATATATATATATAAATAAATAAAAAAGGACAGGACAAAGACTTTTTATTGAAACTCCATTTAGCACTACAGATCTGTTTCGAGGGGTGCTGAAACCATCCTCTCGCTTCAGGTGATTATAGCAGAATGAGTACCGCCCCCAGCACTTTGTAATATGTCGATAAACATGGCGTCCTCTAGATGGGGTGGTGTTCATTATGTGTTCGGGGGTGGGTTCTCTTAAATATTGGTATCGATACATGCATATATGTGCAACATATTTACATGCCCGTGAACTCGTATGTGTGTGTGTGTATATATATATATATATATATATATATATATATATATATATATATATATATATATATATATATATATATATATATATATATATATATATATATATATATATAAAATAAAATGGGTATCCTATAAGGAAGGAGGACATGAAGGTCGTTGGTGTAAGAGAAGATGCAAAGCATAGGGTGACATGGAGGCAGATGATTCGCCGTGGCGACCCCTGAAGGGAAAAGATATATATAATGTATCCATACATACATGCATACACATATACATATATCTAAATGCATACACACATTATATATATATACTAGTGCAAATACATACATATATCAACATATATATGTACACGTACATTCACGTGCGCATACACACACACACACACACACACACGTGTGTTTTATATATATATATATATATATATATATATATTATATATAATTAGTTACAGATTGATGCAATCAAATACTTGGTGTACTTAAGGGGGTGTGTTGCATAATAATGATTTCTTGCTGTGTCGGCATGAAGTAGGCATAAATTGCATCTTTTGTTTGAGCTGTTGTATGTCGGGTTGCGATGTGGTTCCTGTATCTGGTTTTTAAAGTGTTTTCTGCGAGTCCGATGTATGTTTCTGTTGTATTATTGTCTGTACGTGTGACGGTGGCCTGGTACATGACTGATTGTAGACAGTTCCCGTTGAGTGGGCAGGCATTTTTCTGTCGGCAGCTGCATTGCGTTCTTTTGTTTAATGAGTTAGTGTCGTCGGCATTGTCATGCAAAGCCAGAGTGCGCTTGTTGTGATTGTCTATTTGTTTAGTGTTGTTCATGCAGCTGTAACTGATCTTGAGGGTGTTGCGGTTGAAAATTTTCCAGAGTTTGTGGTCCTTGGTGAAGTGCTTATCTATTAGTGTGAGGAATCTGTGTCCGATGTTGGTGCTGGTGTTTTTGCTGAAGGGCGGGTTGTATCATAGGATGTTTCTGCGTTGTCTGTTTTTTTTGATTGTTGCTTATGTTTGGTTCATAGTGTAATGTATAGTTGTATCCACCGTCATGTAGTGCTTTCTGATAAGGGGGTGCAGCCTGTTCGAAGGCTGTCTTGTCAGATGAAAGGGATGATAGCCGTTTGTTGATGCCGGTGGGGATGTTTTTAGTTATGATGGGCGGATGGTTACTTTCATGATGGACGTATAGCAGTGTGGTGTTCGGTTTGGTGAATGGCTGGTAGGTGCCACTGTTCAGGTTGAGGGTGACGTCCAAGAAGTTGATCTGTTTGTTGGCTTCTATAGTGAGCCGTAGACCATGATTGGAGAAAATGCGGCATATTTCTTTTATTTTTTTTTCCATGATACGGGATGTGGTGTCAGAATAGGCAAGACCATCATCGCGGTAAAGTCCGACGTTAATGTCGAGTTTTGTTAGTTGGGAAAGTAGGAAGCTTCCTACCAGTTCGCAGGTTTCTGCGCCATCGTGGCTCCCCATTGTGACGTTGAATGTGGTGTTTCGCTTCTTTTGGCAAGTTTGTCGTTTATGCACCAAAGTAGAGTTTTTGGTATGCATAATGTTTCTCTCGTCTTTGATGTCATAAGCGGAAGCAAAGTCAAGGGCTTTGTTTAGTAGGGCTTCACTTATGGCAGGGGTCGGGAACCTTTTTTGCTGAGAGAGCCGAAAAAACCCAAATTTTAAAATCTAATCCTAGGAGAGCCATATGTATATTTTAATACCAAAAACAGCTAAATGGAAGAGGAAAATCAACGAGTTTATAGTATAATAAGACAGAATTTATTTTGAACAACATTGTAACTTAATAGCAACAACATTGTAAGTTAATAACAAGAAACTAACAATTATTTATAATTATAACAATCAGCTGGTCTGCAGGCTGAGGTTTTATTCATATCTGTCCATGTTTACTTGCCCGCTCTGCTTGTTCACCGCTGTCTGAGGCCCTCAGGTCAGCAACTTCTTATCTAAATCGAAGAAGACCAACAATATATATATTATAATAAGACTCTGTTATAACATGTTGTTCAAAATAAAATCAAAGGTATGTATTAATAAGAAAAGTACTTCTGACTTGCTATTAATGCGACTTTTGGTGTTGCATGGTTTTGCTGATGGCTTTGTAGTCCGGTTGATAGGTGGTGAGGTTCAGCTTCATACAGGCGTTTAGGCTTCCATCTTTTAAACGTGATCGCAGGTTGGTTTTGATGTGTTTTAGGTGTGAGAACGACTGTTCGCATGCATATGTAGATCCAAACATGGTCAATACAGCAAGACTCACACGCTGCAGTGTTTTGTACGTGACGGGAAGCGCGTTCCAGGTTTTGACAATCAGCTGGTCTGCGCGCTGAAGTCTGGCCATGTCTGTCCATTTGTGTTTGCTTGCCAGCTCTGCTTGTTCTCGTGCAAGGCTTTCCAAATCTTCATTCAGTGACTTGAACTTATTAACCCACATGTCTGTGGCCTTCAGGTCAGCAACTTCTACTTCAAAATCTCTGACAGAGACATTGGGGATGAAACTCAGGTTTACTTTGTCCACAGCACACTCGTGCGGATGAGTGATGAATTGAAAAAGACTAGTGTGCTCACGAAAGTCCCCAAAGCGTGCTTTGAATGACGTCAGGAGAGATGTGAAAACTGCGAGCTGATGGAGATCAAAATGTTCAGTGGAGTCACTTGCTGTGCACTCATCTTTAAATACTTTCAGTTTTTCAAAGTGTAGTAAACGACCAGTCTCAATATCCGCAGTAAAGATTTCCAGCTTGTTTTGAAATGCAAAGACTGCCTGTTGAAGGGATAAGACTGTATTTCCAATGCCTTGCATTTTCACATTGAGATGGTTCAGATGTCCAGTCATGTCCACAAGATAATAAAACTTGAGGAGCCACTCAGTGTCCGCTAGCTGGGGATACTCAATGCCTTTCATTTGAAGAAAAGTCCGTATTTCGCTCAGGCAAGCTGCAAAACGGCTAAGCACCTTCCCTCTTGACAGCCAACGCACATTACTGTGCAAAACAAGACCGGGATAATTATTCTCCACTTCATCCAACAGTGCTTTAAACTGGCAATCGTTTAAAGCTCGGGCAACAATAAAGTTGACCACCCGAATGACCAGTGACATCACGTCATCAAGCTGCTTGTCACACATTTGCGCACAAAGTGCCTCCTGATGTAGAATACAGTGGAAGCTGAGGATGGGTCTGTTCTCCTGCTCACGAAGCAGCGCTACAAATCCTCTGTTTTTCCCCACCATGCACGGAGCACCATCGGTACACACAGAAATAAGTTTATCCATTGGTAGATTCTTTTCATTTGCAAACTCCATGAAAGACTTGAATAAATCCTTTCCTCTCGTTGTCCCTTTTAGTGGCAAAATGGCAAGACTTTCCTCATGCAGCGAGTCACCGTCAACATAGCGTGCAATAATACTGAACTGGGATAAATGACTGACATCTGTTGATTCATCCAAAGCGAGGGAAAAAAACTCCGCTGCATTTATGTCATTCACTTGTTTTTTTCTCCACTTGATTCGACATCATGATGGCACGATCGTGCACAGTTCTTGCTGAAAGAGGCATATCTTTTATCCGTTTGATTTTGTCTTTATCCTTAAAGTCGTCAAAAAGCTCGTTGGCCACATCAAGCATGAATGATTTGGCATAATCGCCATCTGTAAACGGCTTCCCGCTCCTCACAATTGCTAAAGAACCAGCAAAGCTAGCAGAGTTAAAATCACCTTGTTTGGCCCATACACGGAGCTGCTGCTGACTAGCCTGGACTGTGGAAAGTAGTTCTTGACAGACCTTCTTTCTGTTGTCTCCCACTGGATATTTCGCTGCAAATGTGGCATGGCGTGTGTCGAAGTGTCGCTTTATATTTGACCGTTTCATCGAGGAAATTTTATCATTGCATATAAGACACACTGCACAACCTGCTCTCTCAATAAAGGCAAATTGCTCTGTCCATTCCTGCTGAAACGTACGGTAATCTTCATCTTTTTTCCTTTTCGTCATCTTGATTAGAAGGGTTTACTCTGCATAAACAAGCTAACCAAAAACGAGGAAATATTACTTCTTTGCTTCAAAATGAATTGTGCAGGTTGTTGTAAATTATCCATTAAAATTAGACTTTCCGGGTAGCGGACCCTCCAGCTCACCGGAGCACAGATTGGCTCTTAGCTGCGTGCCTGAACAAAAAGTTGCAGGTGAAAATATATATAAATTAAAATGTGTGTATTTATTTATTTATTTATTTTTTTTACATGGTTTTTTCTGACTTTATTATTATTATTATTTATTTTGCTAAAGTAACATTATTAGTAAAATTATTGATTGAGTTTCGTTCAGAAATTTTCAGAGAGCCAGATGCCGTCATCAAAAGAGCCATATATGGCTCCCGAGCCATAGGTTCCCGACCCCTGGCATAAGAGGTATACATAACTTGGATTTTTAAATGGGCGTTATCCGACCCGTGTGCGAGAGGATGTGGTGGTGATACTTGGGTATCTGGATCAGGTCCAGACGAGTAAGTCATTCACCCCAGAAGGGCTGGTATCTCGAGAACTGAAAGAGAGGTAATGAGGACAAAAATTTCACAAATAAAGTGCACTTAATACATCATTGTGGACTTCAGTCTGGTAGCATGGATCCACTGCAGAAAGAGGTTGGTTAGTACGGCGGTACGAGTAACAGCGAGTATCTCCGTGGGCTCACTGTAAGGGGTGTCTCTCAAAGGGGAATTTAGTTTCGCAAATTTTTTGACCAGCACCTTGTCTCCTACCTTGAAGGCGTGAGTGCTTGTGTCTGCCAGGACCGAAGTATTCTGATTAGTGCGTTTCCAATAGTCGTTTAGGACCTTAACAAGGCCCACGGCATACTCGCTCATGTGTATATCTAAGTCTTCCGTCCCCAAAGCCTGCTTTCCCTTCCTCCAAGGAGCGGGAAAGGGTCTCCCCATTACCACTTTGTAAGGAGAGAGATTCCCTAAGGCCACCTGCAAGGTCATTCGCAGATCTGCCAAAACCACGGGTAGTACTGAAACCCAATTCCTTGATCCAGTGCCGTGCATTGCCTTCCGTAATTTCCCTTTAATTGTTCTGTTTGTTCGTTCCACGATTCCGGAGGACTGAGGGTGATAGGGGACATGGAAATGCCAATTGATCTTTAGCTCTTGGGCCAACAGTTGAGTGACCTTTGAGGTGAATGGTGTGCCTTTGTCTGAATCAATTCCCAACGGGAGGCCATATCTGGGAATAATTTCCTGTGATAACTTTTGAACCACTACTTGGGCGTTTTCATTCCCACATGGGTAAGCTTCGACCCACCGGGAAAATTTATCCACGATGACCAATAGATATTTAAAGGAGCCCTGCCGGGGCATGTGAGTAAAATCTATCTGCCACTCCTGGAAGGGAGTATCTGGTTTCGGCAGATGCTGATGTGATGCGTGTGGTTTGGACACATTGTTCTGTGCACAAATCAGGCATTTATCCAGAATGCTGTGTACCGTAGAGGCTAGTTGTCGTATACAAAAATCTTTTTCCATATGTCACCACCCCTCTTCGACCGCGATGTGTAGGCCTGTAAAACTCGCGGACGAGGAAAGGAAGACGGTGCGTGGGCAGACATAAGCGACCGGGCGAATCGAGTAGAATGCAGTCACCCGAGGGCTGAGAGCCATGCGAAGACCAAAAATCAGTGTCTTCTGTGGACGCCGAGGACTGAAGGGATTTCAGATCCAAGTCAGGGAGGAGGGCGCTAAGCATGTGTGAGGTTGACTCCAGCTCGGGCTGCAGGAACGGTGGCATGGAGCTGAGCAAGGCAGCCTGTTTAGCTGCGCGGTCAGCCAAAGAGTTACCCCGTGCCTCATCAGTGTGGTCAGAGGAATGACCGCGGGTCTTTACGATCGCTAAACGGAGCGGGAGATTACAGGACACAATAAGATCCTGGACTAAGGTGGAATGTGAAATGGGCTTACCGTCAGCAGCAGTGAAACCACGAGATTGCCAGATACGGCCGAAATCGTGCGCCACCCCGAAAGCGTAACGAGAGTTGGTGTATATAGTAACGTCCTGATCGGAGGCGAGAGTGCATGCCCGAGTGAGCGCGTATAACTCCGCTGCTTGAGTGGAATTAAAGGGGAGCGAGTACGCTTCCAAAACTTGGTCCGGTAAGGAACATACCGCGTAGCCGCAGAGGAACACTCCATCGGAGGGTTTCGAGCATGACCCATCTACAAACAGGGAGAGACCTGTGGAGAGAGGCGTGGATAATAAGTCGGACCTAATACTGGTGTCATGGACAATGGTGTCCATGCAGTCATGTTCCAACGGTTCGCAGTCATCTTGAGCATTAAGCAGGCGCTGTAGGGCCTGGGCCACGTTATCTAGGGAAGAGGAACAAGAGATGGTTAGATTATCAGCAGCACAAAGGATGGCCTTGTAACCTGAGCGACGTTGAGAAGACATTTGTTGTGTAGACAGAGTTTTAAGGATATGCCTAACCTGATGGCTGGTGTGCAAACCGAGTGGATGGGAGAGCACTATTTTTTCTGCTTCGAGAACTAACACCGCACTGGCAGCGACAGTGTGAAGGTAAGCAGGTAAACCCTGAGCTACAGTATCTAAAGTTTTGGAGAGGAAAGCAGGGTCTCAGATTCCCCCCCCCCGTGGTCCTGAGCCAAAACCCCAGAAGCCGTGCCGGCCTGGTGCGCGACATAGAGGTGAAAGGGTTTGGTGTAGTCCGGGAGCTCGAGAGCCGGCGTGGAGCATAGGGCCGACTTCAGGGCTTTGAACGCGTCCAGCATCTCCTCAGTCCAGACCAAGAGTTGGTGGAGAGGGTCAGTGTGAGCCAGGGCAGAGCATAAACGTTTGTCATAAAAGGAACAGTCCGGGATCCATTGCCGGCAGTAGTTAATGAGGCTCAGGAAAGCAAGGAGCGCCTGTTTTGTGGCAGGCTTCTGAGTGTCCACTATGATCTTGATGCGATCCTGAATAAGGCGTTTTGTCCCGTGAGAGAGTTCGTAGCCCAGGTATATGACGGTCGGTAGGCAAAACTGTGGCTTGGTCTTTGAAACCTTGAAACCCTTCTTTTCCAGTAAGAGGAGCAGTTGGACAGTTGCATCAAGACACAGTTCATAAGTTAGGCCGGACACCAGGAGGTCGTCGGCATAGGAGTGGACACAGGAACCCACGGGAATGTCGAGAGACCCCAGTGCATCCCTAACCGCAGCCGAGAAAACAGCAGGAGAGTCTATGAATCCTTGAGGTAATCTAGTCCACGTGTACTGTCGCTGCCGGTGTGTGAAAGCAAAAAGGGGCTGTGTGTTGGGCTCAACAGGGATACTAAAAAAC
Organism: Plotosus lineatus; assembly: GCA_024760905.1. Taxonomy (NCBI): domain Eukaryota; kingdom Metazoa; phylum Chordata; class Actinopteri; order Siluriformes; family Plotosidae; genus Plotosus; species Plotosus lineatus. The sequence continues at coordinate 12,384,869 of CM045733.1, forward strand.
GCCGAGCACAGGTCAATCACGGAGAAATGGGTATGGTCGCAAGGAATGGAAGCCATAATAGAGGGCACGTCCGGGACGACCGGCGAGACTGGGATGATGAGCTCATTAATTTTTCTGAGATCCTGGGTTAGGTGCCAAGAACCGTCCGGCTTGGGAACCGGGTTCACAGGAGTGTTATAAGGGCTTGTGCACGGCACGATGATGCCCTGTTCCAGAAGAGAAGCCAAAATGGTGTCGATACCCAACATTTTTTGAGGCGATAAGGGGTATTGTCGGATGTACACGGGCAAAATGTGCTTAACGGTAGCTTCATATGGAACGCAGTCCGCACAACCCACGTCATTCTTATGTTCTGCCCAAAGATTGGTGGGCAGCGTGTCGAGTACAGAGGGCGAGGTGGAACTCGCCACGCACGCCGAATTAACGTTAAAGGGCAAGGGCTGCGCTTGCAATGACAACAGAGAAACAGAGGTGGTGTCGCACGGTTGAATGGTCATGCTCGAGCCCTGGAAAGAGATTTGAAACTCCAGAATGCTCATGAGATCGCGGCCCAGCAAATTAAAAGGGAATTCGGACATATGTACAAAGGAGGGAGGATATTTGCAATTTTTCAAGCGTAGGGTCATCAGGAAAACATAAAAGAAGGGGCGGCGTATATGGGGAGGAGAAGGGGACCCCATCTATACCCACAGAGCTGGTAGACCTGGAGGAGACAGCACCCTGGTAGTCCCTGCCTAGGGAGGATGGGGTCGCACCGCTATCGATAACAAAAAGATATTCTACCCCAGTTAGTGACGTGGGAGAGATCACAAGCTCCTTCCCGTCGGGAGACTAGATAAACCGTAAATTGCACGCGCAAGGTTTTTAACGCGTCGGGATTATCCCTCCAATAGAGCGAGGAACGATTTTTTCCTTACTCACTAATTTAGGTTTGGGGACACTGAGTCACCCTCTTTGGTTCGAAGAGTTTAAGTTGTAACCAGTATGAGCGCATTTCATACCATTTTACATAAGCCTCCTTCATGTATTCATAATCCCAGGAGGGGTTGCCCAATCCATCATAAATCATACGATGCGCGGATGTCAGGGATCCTGCATCAAAAGTCCCCATTCGAGGGAAGTTTGGTACTTGGTTGAGTCTTTCCGTCCATCCGGCTAGATTACTAAGCCATGGTTCAGTATAATAAGCAAGACAACATCTATTCATCCATTCCTTGAGGGTTTCCCCGGGATTAGGCTTTGGGTAGGAATTTCCCATTATTTACCCTCTACCAGAAATACGTTGGCATGCAGGAATACACGTGCACCTTTTTGTATAGCGCTCTTCCCAGTTCTAGCAACTGAGGATTACCTCTCCCCGTCCCTAGGATGGGGGAACAACCATTCTGAATACTGCTGACCAGGCAAGGTATCAAAAAAGTCTCTTACCTGATCAGGAGTATCACGTCGGGGTCACCAGATTGTAAGAACTCTCCGTCGAGGAAGCGCTTGGGTAAACCTGCACGACCTGGATTCCTGCATCTCAACGTCTAGGAGTACTCTGGGAGCAACAGACAACGAACCACACAGTGAAATCAGTCTGGGTTATTCATCGGAAGCTCTCTGAACACATGCAGTGTCAGCTTATTTATACAGAGGGATGTGCGTGCAAAGCACTAATTGCGTGTTCACAAAGCATTTCCATATGTTTGTGCCCTGCGGCACTTAACACTTGGCTAATTCCATTTCAAAGCAATTCCTCATTGTTACATTGTTCCAAGAATGCAAGTGAGAGAGACAAGTGGCATCAGTATTCACAACAGAGAAGGGATAGTGAGTATATTGGCAGTAGGATGCTGAGGTTGGAACTACCAGGCAGAAGGCCTCGAGGAAGACCAAAGAAGAGATTTATGGATGTGGTGAAGGAAGACATGAAGGTCGTTGGAGTCAGAAAAGAAGATGCGGAGGACAGGGTGAGGTGGAGGCGGATGATTTGCTGTGGCGACCCCTCAAGGGAGCAGCCGAAAGTAAAAGAAGCAGAGTAACAGCAGAAAACAATAATAGCACTTGAGACAGTGAAATTCTTCAGTGTATTCACTTGACACAGAAACTGTTCTAAGCCACACAAGTTTTCTTTGCAGTTTTTAACAAATCCTTGTCTGGTCTCAATTGAAAGCAAGCACAGTCTGAATTTTAGATCCAATTAAAGCTGTAAGTGTTTTTCAGTTTTCAGAATGGATCTTTTTCACCATGAACACTCGGTCTGCATTGGTGTTTGGCATGCTACACATTGCCTTGGTCACTTTAATAAGCAACAGGAACCTAGAAGTTCTTGTGATTTTATTCCCCATTGCAGAAACTTCAGTCCAGTATTGGTCAACTCTGGTGTCGGTGGCAAATCGAGGCAGTTCCTCAGCTGATGTGACCTGATAGTCAATGAACTGTTCTTCTAGAGCTGCATATTGAGCTTCTGGTACTAAGACTGGAAATCTTTTGACTTGACCGATGTCATGAAAATAGTCCAGATCACCTCGCTGATGGGTTGAGGAATCACAAACTCCCAACAACTGGGTCATGGAAGGGGAACTTGATCATTTTATTCACAACTGCACAGTAGAACCGATGTATTGAACTGAAAAAGAAATGGAGTCAATATTATGGGCCATAACAATAAACACACATCGATATTAAGATTTCAACAATCTGTTATCACAAAGACTCGGTATGCAAATACTGTCAGAGCAATGATGGCTGAGCTTCTACTGTTTTGAATCCATATATTGGAAGAAACAATTAACAGTGATGGAAGCACCTATGCAATGAGAAATAATGTGTACCTGAAAAATCTCTGCAGTGTTGATGAACTAATATCATTGGAGGTGTTATACAAGTATTGTCTTGCTTGTGGTCCAATTGCAAGGATGTTGTCTTGAAGCTGGTTTGTGGAAACTGCGTAGTCAATAACTGAGGTCTGCAGCAGTTTGAATAAGTTTGGCATTGACCAATTTACCCAGGAATGGTTTTCATCTCTGTAGCCAGATATTCAACTCTTGATTCAGAAGCTTGAAAATTGTGTTCGTTATTGAGTGGCCCCAAAATAAAGCTGAGGAAGTATTGATGAAGCTCATGGTTGCCGAGTTGAGTTGCAAGTCTTTGAATCCTCCCACTCTTCTACATCACTGTGAGATGAAATAGCTCCTAAGTGCAGGCCAGTGATGGAGGATGCGATCAATGCAAGTTTCCAAGCTGAGCCATCTTGTGGTAGCATGTTTCAGGATCTTGCTTGGTTTAACCTCATAGAAGTCTAGAAATTCTTTGTATTCTTTTCATTTTGAACTGAAAATAGAATAATGAACTTTATTTTCCATTATACATTGTATATACTAATGTATTGCTATTATCAGCGACATAGCCAATGAATAATTAATGCAATGTGGGAATGAATGAGAAACTCTAAACAGATATGCCATAATCTGCCACACTTTCTCCCACTGAAAGTCAACAGTTACAATTACAAGTTCTGAAAAAAAAAACCACACAATGTCATGCTCAGGTTGATCTTCATACCACGTCTGAGGCCTCGCATATCCTTTCCCTTCAAGTAGATCAAGTGCCAGTCACTCAGTACCACACTAACAGCCAATGTCTATTGAATTAACAGATGTCTCAAAAATTATTTTACTCTTCCCTGCCAGAGAGAGTGCCTCATGGCACCTGTGTTGCCTGTGGTCAATGCGTGTTATCTGAGGGCTTCACAGTGAATGGTGTACTCGGGTTGCCTCAAGATTTTACCACTCTCGACACTCTGCCGTCTCTCCACGCCCTTCATGATCGCAACCAGAGGGTTGTGGGATGAAGTCACAATACTTAAGCTGACCTAAATGATTTTCAAAAGGGTAGGCAATAACATTATCAAGACTGCCATGACAAGCAGCAACTATGGAAAGTGCAGATTAACATGAGCATTGTAGGTCATAAATGTGTTTCCATAGAGGTCTGACAATCCGTCAACCACCTGACTGATAACCGTCTCGTTGAGTTGTAGACATTCATTTGCAGTCTCGGAGTCTGTCATTAAGCAGCAGGCAACGGAATATTTCAGAAAATGGTCATACTGCTGTTGACAAGCCATCAGATCAAGAAACACATTTCCAGTGTACAAGAGCAACTGTCACACTTCTGTATACTTGTAATCTGTCACTTCTGCAGTTGCACGCAACCTTCTTGCAAAGAAATGCGGAATAAATGGAACAATAAATTTAATGCGCTGATCAAGTAAAAGAATATTCTTTGCACTCATATTCACATTGTCTGCCATTACCACTCTTTCAGGGACCCCGAAGTACCCAAAGCAAGATCATCTTCATGCAGCCACCTCCCTGATGCATAAAATCTGGGGGAATACAAGTAACCATGTCAATGTTCAAACTCGGTAATGGGGTGGTCTTTCCATCATTTAGATGATATTCTGCTTGTCTTTTGGTACGAAAGCTGTCACCTGTCCTTGGCACAGCTCCCTCATTCCCTACCCAAACCATTCTCTTGCCATCATGCTCTCCTTTCTTTTTACATTGATCACATCCAAACCGTGCCATGAACTGCTTAGTACATTTAATAGTGGCCCTTGCTGGTGCATCACGTACAACAGCTTTCAAGGCTACATTGTAAAAATTTCCCTCTCCATTCCAGTCCATTTTCCATGAGGTCCTTCAAATAATTTATGAATTTTACAAGATAATCCAAATTTATTGGTTTACCCTCACCAACAGTCAAAACAACTTCAAAGACAGATCGAGGTTTGATTGCTTCTATGACAAAGTACAGGCCATGAAGATGATGATCTGCTATTGTGTACAGGAAGGCCATCGGTATTCCATACCAACTCAAGAATAGCAATACCACTAACATCCTCTGGATAGCGAGCGAGACATAATTGAAGCTGCTTTTCTAGGCCGTAGTAATACTGGTGTCCTGAGACAACTTTTTTGAGGTCCTTGAAACTTTTGTTACTGGAATTCAAAGTCTTGTGGCTCAAAGGAAAATGCATGAATGTTTGCCTTATGCTTGATCATGGCAGAAAGTATTGCATCAATCTGTACAGTGTTAATTTTTGAGGAAATAGCAGCTTCAGTGAATTCAGCCCAGAGTCCAATCACTACCCCTTGGCTGGTTGGGTACAAAGTCATTCTGCTCTACAAAATCCAACTCGTCCTCAGAAAAATGCCCCAGTAGCTTTGACAGCCAATGTACCCTCGATCCCTTGCAGTGTATCAACAGTACACTCATCACTATCAAACATGTCTTTTGCATTCATATTATCTGTAGGAGTAACATAACATAACATAACATGAGTGGTGAGAACAGGCCATTCAGCCCAACTAAGCTCACCATTGTCCTATTCTAAAGTGACTCTAACCTTAAAGACGCACCATGACTAGATGGTATCCAGCACTAGATCAAGTCTGCTTTTGAAGACTTGTAAGGTTTCTGCTTCGACAACGTGGTTAGGCAATCTATTCCACACTGAAATTACCCTCTGCGAGAAAAAATATTTCCTAATATTTGTGCTAAATTTACCCTTGAATAACTTCCATTTATGACCCCTAGTTCTACTTACAGAACTTGGCCTAAGTAATCGGGCATAGTTGACTTTATTAATCCCCTTAAGATACTTAAAGACCTCAATCAGATCACCTCTAATTCTCCTTTTTTGAAGACTGAAAAGGTTTAGGATCCTCAGCCTCTCCTCATAGGATTCCTTTTTTATACCCGGAATTAGCTTTGTTGCTCTTCTCTGAACTTTTTCGAGAGTCTCGATGTCTTTTTTCAAGTATGGTCCCCAGAACTGTACACAATACTCTAAATGTGGTCTAACCAATGTGTTATACAAGAGAAGGACAACATCTTTAGATCTATACTCAATACTCCTGGCTATGTAACCCACCATCCTATTTGCCTGGTTTCCTGCTAACGCACAGTGGCTAGTACCAGTGAGGGACTGGTCAACCATCACACCCAGATCCTTTTCCTGAGAGGAACATTCTAGTTTTAAACCTCCCATGAAATACTCCTGTCTAATGTTTTTATTCCCTACATGTAGAACTTTACATTTAGCGACATTGAATTTCATTTGCCATGTATCTGCCCAAATTCGAAGTCTATCCAAATCGTCCTGAATAACCTTAGTAGACTCCAGACTATTTGCCAAACCGCCCAGTTTAGTATCGTCAGCAAATTTCACCAATGTGCTCTCAATGTCCCTATCAAGGTCATTAATGTAGATGAGGAAGAGCAAGGGTCCCAACACAGATCCCTGAGGGACTCCACTTCCCACAATTCCTTGCTCAGATGAAATCCCTCCAACCACAACTCTCTGTGTTCTGTCCTGTAACCAGTTCTTAATCCACTCCAGAATACCTCCTACAATTCCAACAGACCTCGTTTTAAAAATTAGTCTCTCATGTGGTACTGTATCAAACGCTTTTGAAAGTCCAAATAAATAATGTCATAGGCCCTACTCTGATCATAAGTATTTGTGGCCTCCTCAAAGAATTCCAAAAGGTTTGTCAGGCATGACCTACCCTTGCGAAAACCATGTTGGCTATCCTTCAAGATGTTATTATGCTCAAGAAATGACTCAAGCTTGTCTTTTATGATAGATTCCAGTATTTTGCATGCTATGCAAGTAAGACTGACAGGCCTGTAATTGCCTGGCTCTGTACGATCCCCTTTCTTATATATTGGTATAATGATACCCTGTTTCCAATCATTTGGAATTTCTCCAGTCACTAATGACTGCCTAAAAATAACCAACAGTGGTTTAGAGATGATCTCACAAACCTCCCTGAGCACCCTAGGGTATAACCCATCTGGGCCTGCTGCCTTATTTGTCTTAAGTTTACGCAGCTTGTCCAATACTTCATTTTCTCCAAATTCAATTTCTGCCAAATGAGCTTGAGAATTGACAATTTCCTCCGGCCAAATAAAAGCTCCCTTTGTAGTGAAATTGTCAACAAAGTATCCATTAAGAGTATCAACTATGTCCTTGTTCTCATACAGCAGTGATTCATCTTCATTCTTTATGCACTGGATTTCAACTTTACCTTCTCTTTTCCTGTTACAGTACTGAAAAAGCGCTTAGGATTACATTTCGCTCCTTCTGCAATTTGTCTTTCGTACTGCCTCCTAGCATTCCTCAGTTCTTTTTGACCTTAGCTCGCATATTACAGTATTCAGCCTTAGTGTTTTCATTTCTGTCCCTCATGTATGCCTTATAAAGATTCTTTTTTTCCCTTAAGCTCCTACGAATATCAGAGGTCATCCACTGGAGATTACGCTTTTAAACTTACTCTTGCACACTTTTGGAATGAATTTGCTCTGAGCATCTAGTAAAACTCCCTTGAATCTACCCCACATTTCATTTACAGTTGTACAATCTAGGAGCAATGTCCAGTTTATTTTGCTTAAATCTGACATCCTGTCAAACTTGGCTCGCCTGAAATTGAAAATTTTGCTTTTCAAAGATAAGTTTGTAACTTGCCATAACACATCAAAACTAATAGTATAATGATCACTAGTCCCAAGTGGCTCCTTTACCTCTACATTGCGAATTCTATCAGGGTCATTACAGAGAACCAAATCTAAAACTGCATTCCCTCTTGTAGGATTATTGACATACTGCAGCAGAAAACTATCATTTATAGCATCTAAAAATGCTTCCTCCTCCTTACCCTGCGCTTTCACCAAATCCCAATCTATAGCAGGATAATTGAAGTCTCCCATAACTAAAGTTTTACCTCCACTACAAGACTGCCTAATCCTCGTGAAAAGTAGTTCATTCAAAGTGTTGTCTGAAGCTGGCGGTCGATAACACACTCCTATGTTTAAACCAGTCTCTTGTTTGCCAATGAGTCTAACCCAAATATCCTCACAGGGCAAGACATGCCCCATCTCAGTAATTTCATGCACATCCAGGTTTTCCTTTACATAGAGTGCCACGCCCCCTCCGCTCCTATTGAGTCTATCTCTCCTAAAAAGCTTATAACCTTCTATATTATATTCATCTCCGTCCTCTTCACTAAGCCAGGTCTCTGTAATTCCAACTAAGTCATAGCCCCCACCAATAACAACAGTTTCTAGTTCCTGAAATTTATTTTTTATGCTTCTAGCATTTAAATAAAAACATTTCAGCCTATTTAGACTACACTTACCAATTTGGATTACATCTGCCTGCTGCTCCGAGCCTTCCACTATTCTTTTATTCTCTAAAAAAGTTACATCACCATTACATGTGGCCTTGTCAGCTTCCATCAGGGCAGTTTGCATATCCCTATCCACAACACCTTCTGACCTCCCTGCCCCCCGAGAAACTAGTTTAAATACGGCTGAGCTACCCTCAACATACGCTGACCCAATGCAAAGGTGCCCCTTCGGTTCAGGTGTAAGCCGTCAAACTTGAACAGGTCACGCCTGCCCCAGAAGTAGTTCCAGTGCCCCATAAACCTGTACCCCTCTTTCCTACACCAGGTTCGTAGCCACGTGTTAAACCTCCAGATAAGATTCTGCTTCCCTGTGCTCGCACGTGGTACTGGTAAATTTCAGAAAAAACTACCGTGGAGGATCTGCCCCTAAGTTTTTCAGCTAATTCAACGAATTTGTCTTGCAGAACCTCAAACCTACCCTTACCTATGTCATTGGTCCCTACGTGGACCACGACCACTGGATCCCTCCCCGCTCTGGCCAGGAGCTTGTCCGCACGCTCCAGGAGGTCTCCTACCTGGGCACCAGGCAGGCAAGACGCCATACGAGACTCCTTGTCGTCCGAACAGACTACACTATCTATTCCTCTAATAATTGAGTCCCCCACTATCACCAACTCCCTCTTTTGGGGGGAAGAGGTGGCCAGGGTGCCCTGGGCCTCAATCCCCTCACTCTCAGGGTCGGGGGCCAAGTCGAGTTCCTGAAGAGACTGGAATCGATTGGACACCTCAACCTCTGGAGAAGCTGTCGCTGTACGGTGTGCACGCCCTTTCCTGCGCTGCCTTCCTACTGTTACCCAACTTTCTCTCCCTGCCTGCTCTGGGCTCTCCCCCCTGCCCAGATGTGGCGTACACACCATCTCCCTAAGCAGCGTACACAGTTCCTCTGGGAACTCTACCAATTGCGGACTATGTTGTGCCGCCAACTGGCCCTGAAGACCAAGGATCTTGCTCTCCAGATGCGCAATCAGCTGGCACGGTGGCAGATGAACGCACCCTGAAAATCCGTCTCCAGAAGAGCGATCATTCCATAACCGTCACATAGTTTTGGCCACATTTTGAACCCTAACTATGACCTATCACACCCTAAAAAGCAATTAAAAAGTATTTAACTGCCGAGAGTGAAGCTCAAAACCAAAAATTACAAACCTGGGAACCCGAGCAGCAGCCGCAATAAAAACAGGGAGAGCAAATAAATGGCCTTTTGCAGGGGCCGGCTTACTGCTAACAATTAAATTTTAACGGGTAGAAACAAGTCAAATCAGACAACAAGCTTGAATTTATACTATCTCTGAGGCTACAAATACACCAATTCAATAGTGAAAGAGGTTTAGCCCAGTACTCAGATATTCCCTGGCTTTTCTAAATACTAACTGCTAACATTTGAAATTAAATTTCAAAAGGGTAGAAACTAGTCAAATCAGCTTGAGTTTATACCCCCTCAGACTACAAATACACCAATTTAATATTAAGAGATTAGCCCAGTGTTCAGATATTCGCTGACTGCCCGTTCAAGAACTTGTATATAGAAAGGGCAAACTAAACTAAGCAGAAATCGAGGGTGCGGAGTTCGCCTGCACTCAACGCAACGCCAAGCAGACCAGAACACAGCAGCCAGAAGGCAACGCCAAAATATCCCGTATACCAAAAGGCTTACCAATAAGCCCACGGAGAGAAACAAAAGCAGGTTTTGGATTAGCTATGAGACGCTAGCGAAGTGAACTTCCCGGAAATCTGTCGAGTACCAAACAAAGCCTGAGGGAAAAAAGTAGCCGCTTTTTAATGAATATTATTTTAATATTACAATTCACTTACCTAGCTAACTATTTAACGTGTTGGTTAATTTCAATTTGCTCACGGGAGACCGAAAAAACCCTCCCAAATACCTCTCAAATCCCAATATAACCAAATAGAGTATCGGAGTCAGCTTTTTTCATGATCAACCTCACAAACTATCAACTGTTTCTTCAGCAGTCGGTTCTTGGTCTGATTCCTCTGATGAGTCAGTAACGGCTTCTATGGCTATATCTATACTATCAAGAAAGCATTTCACACTCGCTTGGTCCAGTTTTTTTTTCCTTTGCCATGAGCATTTGTAAGCTTTTCTGCTTCTGGCGTAAATCAGAAGGTAACTCTGGCAAAGCAACGCTGGCCATCAAATCCTCAACTTCACTCTCATTATCCGATATATTACATCGAGCTGGTAATATGTCCATCCATGCCTGTCTACTGAATTTCAAATATGCTGAAGCCCCAACCCCCAATGGTGTCCAGAATATAACAAATTTTAGATTATAAAATATCTCTGCCGATACATGTGTATAATACTATATTATACACTGCACATTTTTAACTATCAAATTATAAGTTACTGCTTCTGCTGCCATGTAATTCTTTAGCCTATACAATCAATTTGTTCTATAATGAATACCATGAAACAAAATAAAATGGTTTTGACACTATTATAACCATGTCTAGTCAGAAGTACATGACGAAGCATGCATCAATCCAAGCAGTCTTGTTTCAGATTGATTTCAAACCAGCAACAGATCTGCAAAATCAATAAAACATGCACAATCTACATTAAAATGTGGGAGATTCTGCATGAATATTTAAATACTTTTGTACTGAACTCATGGCTGTCAATCGTAGATGGATGGATGGATATATTGATCTTGATCTCATAATTGAAATTTACAGGCTCTCTAAGTTTAAAAAAACAAAAAAATTAGTAAGGGGTGCATAATAGCTCAAAGGTGTAACATCATTAAGTCATAATTAGAACAGAACAATAAAATATTAAAAAAACATATATAATTAAAAATAATATACAATAAAAAAACTTTGTAGACTGGCTAATTTACAAATATACATGTATCTTGAGGGCAGAGTAGATGGATTGATATGGTTGTCACAGTGGGGTAGATGTGGTTGATTTAAAGTTTATTGCAGAGAACCGGTTAATTCAGGCAGTTACAAAGTGGTGTACAGTCTGACAGCGGTGGGGATGAAAAACCTGCAGTAGCGCTCCTTCCTGCACTGAGGATGTCTGTCGTCCACTGAAGGACCTGCTCAGCTTCTCTCCAGTCTGGTGCAGTGGGTGAGTGCTGTTGTCCATGATAGATGTGAGCTTGGCTACCATCCTCCTCCAGAGTCCAGTGGGCAGCCCAGGACAGAGCTGGCCCTCCTGACCAGCTTGTTCATCATCTTTGTTCCGCTCTGTGCTGCCCGGGGCCCAGCAGACGGCAGCGAAGAGGATTGCAGAGGCTACCAAAGTCATAAAATGTCCTGAGCAGAGGTCTGCATACTCCGAAGGACCCAAGTCTCCTCAGAAGGTGGAGGCGACTCTGGCCCTTGTACAGGGTGTTAGTGTTGTGGGACCAGTCCAGTTTATTGTTGAGGAACACCCAGGTACTTGAAACTGTCCACTGTCTCGATGTCCTGTCCCTGGATGTTCACCAGTGAGTGTGTTGGTGTGCTTCTCCTGAAGTCGACCACCATCTCCTTCATCTTCAAGCACAGGTGGCTGTGCTCACGCCAGTCCACAAAGTTGACGATGACCCACCGATACTCCAGCTCGTTCCCCTCTGACACATGGCCCACAATGGCGGAGTCGTCAGAGAACTTCTGGAGGTGGCAGCTGTCTGTGTTATAGGTGAAGTCTGAGGTGTAGATGGTGAAAAGGAAAGGTGAGAGGACGGTGCCCTGGGGTGCCCCCGTGCTGCAGACTACCACCTTTTGACTCGCAGCCGCACGTACTGTGGACAGTCAATGAGGTAGTTGATGATCCAGGCAGCAAGATGTCCATCCACTACCTCATCCTCCAGCTTCCTTCGCAGAAGCGCTGGCCTGATGGTGTTGAAGGTGCTGGAGAAGTCAAAGAACATGACCCTCACAGCGCTACCGGTGATCTCCAGGTGGGTGAGCGCCCACTGCAGAAGGTAGATGAAGGCGTCTTCTACCCCGATGTTGGGCCTGTAGGCAAACTGCAGTGGGTCTAGGGTGGGGCTCACCACAGAGCGGAGGTGGTCCAGGAGGAGTCTTCCTTGGCTCGAGCTGTTTTAGGAACCGGTACCACACAGGAGGTCTTCCACAGGACAGGAACCTTCTCCAGGCTGAGGCTCAGGTTGTAGAGTTGGTGTAGGACCTCACTGAGCTGGTCCGCACAGGTCCTCGGCAGCCTTGGACTGATGCCATCTGGTCCTGCAGATTTCCTCTGATTCAGTCGCCTCAACTGTCTCCTCACCTGGTCTGACATGTGGGAGAGGGGGGGCCTGGGGTGGGCTGCAGAGGGAGGGGGGATGTCTGTGGGGCTGCTGCAGTCAGGTGAAGTTGGCCTGGGACGGAGGGAGGAGTCCGCTGGTCTGGAGAAGTGTGGGGGGGAGAATCAAACCTGTTGAAGTTACGGCTTAATTCATCCGCCCAGCGCAAGTCACCATCAGCTGACACGCTGCCCAAATCCAGACATGGTCTTTCGTCCTCTCCAGACATCCCGCACGTTGTTCTGAGCCAGGTTCTCCTCCATCTTCCCATAATCCTTCTTGGCCCTCCTGATCTTCCACTGGAGCTCATGCCGGACCTTATGCTCCTCTCTATCCCTCGAGATGAAAGCCCTCCTCATCTGGTTCAGGAGGACTTTAAGCTCAGGGGTGACCCACAGGTGGTTGTTGAAGCACCATACCCTCAGTTTTGGCACAGTGCTGTTCATGTAATCAGTTATGGTGTGTGAGGCCGTCGATGTCCTCACCAAAGGAGTCAGAGCATGCTCCAGTCTGTGGTCTGGAAACAGTCTCTCATTGATCTCCTCAGTCTGCACTCTTCTGTGCAGGCTCCTTTCACACCCTGGGTGTGTATTGGGGGAGCAGGTAGATGAGGTTGTGTCCTCCCGGAGGGGGGGTGGAGCTGTAAGCGTCCTTCACATTAGCATACAGCAAGTCCAGCATCTTATTGTCTCTTGTGGTACACTGCACATACTGTGTGAATGTCGGGAGAGGGGCGGAGAGAGAGGCGTGGTTGAAGTCCCTGCTGATCAGAATCATGGCGCGGGGGTGACGAGTCTGCGTCTGACTGACGGCACCGTGACGCTCACACACAGCTGCCGCATCAGCCGATGGCGGAATGTACACGCAAAACAGTCACGTATGAAAACTCCCTCGGTAGATAATAAGGCCATGCGCTCACCGTGAGCAGCTCCAGGTCCCACATGCACATCTGTTCCTTCACGTGCATGTTGGCCAGGTGGCACCACCGTTCATTCACGTAAACCACCAGGCCCCCTCCTTTCTTCTTTCCGCTCTCCGCCTCACTCCGGTCTGCCCGTGCGAGTGTAAATCCATTCAGAGAAACCACAGGGTCCGGTGTGTGTTAATTCAGCCACGTCTCTGAAAAACACACGAGGCTGCAGTCCCGGTACTCCCTCTACTGTCGGTTCAGAATGAATGAATGGCTTCCTTGAATAACGGGGTACGCCAGTGGTTTGCCCTGTCCAGTGTTTGCTAACAAATACTGGCTTAAGTTTGGAACAATATGTTCACCATGGTCACCTGACATACACTGCAAGTTCAGTAAATAATCAAATTCTTCACATTTGTTGACATGAGCAAATACAGGCAGCCGCCGACTTACGAAACCCCCTGGGTGCAAAAATCCCAGGTTGCGAAAAACATTTTCCTAAGTTTTCATCCCCAGGTTACGAAAACAACCCCCTCTTATGAAAAGAAATTCAAACGTGCCAATCAAAATCTCACACGATGCGCGAGTTGCGCTCTCATAGGCTCTGTCTCAACATCCCGCCCTGCTGGTCTCCCATTGGCTCGGAGGGGTGACGCAGAACCAGGAGACATTAAAGCGGAAATACAGTGAGGACCTCTGATCTTTCAAACAGGTACTGTAATTCCGCTTTAAATAAAACATCCCGTGTGTGAGAGAGAAGTAAGCTTAACTCTTTAGTTTTTAAGTTGTTTAATTCAGTAAATGTTTAATAAATGTGGCGCATTTGAGCTCGTATGGAATTCCGATCCCTCAAGGAATCAAGTTCAACTTTAAAGTTGAGTTTGGACCTCCGATCTGTCAAGCAGGGAATGCGCTTTGAATTCCATGTCTTGTGGGTGTGGCCCGCAGCGCTACAATAAACATTTAATGTGTATACAATACACACTTAATTAGTGTGTGTGTGAGAGAGAGAGAGACATGGGGTGTGTGTTTTGATAAATGTTTAATAATGGTTTAATGATTAAATGTTCATAAAATGGTTTGTTAATAAAATGTTTAAATGGTTTAATAAAAAAAAAATTCACTTTTAACACACACAAAATTGGTGTATTTTTATCATTTTTAAAGGTTCTTTGGAGCCTTGGAACGAATCAGGTGTTTAACATGTAAAATGTGACCCGCACTGACGAAACTCCCGCGTTACGAAAAAGGCACTGGAGCGGATTCATTTCATAAGTCGGGGGCTGACTGTATTTCACTGTTTTCACAGGATGCATGTTCTTTAAATCTAGTTAGAATGCATTGTTCTGTTTTTCTGATAGAAGAAGCATTACATTTAACAGAAAGGGAGTCTTAGTACAACAATCTTTCAACAATTTGCAAAGTGTTTTTCTTGAAAGTTTTGATAAGCTTATTGTTGTAGGCCTTATCAAAAATTAGATCTTGTTTTACTGAGAGGGACATTGGTAAACAATGAAACATCGAGAGAAATCGGTAACCCTTTTCAAATAATTCTGTGGGTATATTAATATGATTAGTGCAATCAAAGCTGTCTTGAACGTTGTAGTCATTTACTGTTAGTGGAGACAACGGGGATGTAAGGAATTTACTAAATTTATACAGGGGTGTGCCTATGGTATCAATTGCTGGTCTAAGCTTAGGCAAATGTTCAGTCCTTATGAATTTTAGGTAAGCCATGTGCTTTTGCAGGTCTGGCACTTTTGGGAAACATTTGTTTGTACTCATCCTCGGAGATCTCATTTCTCTTCTAGTGTCCTTAGGTAATTCTGAACAGCCGCTAGCCTGGTGATAGTTGGGTCTGCTTGGGTTTTTTTTTTTTTTTTTTTTAATTTGTCACTGAAAAGTTCATGCATTCTGGTGAAATAGTCATTCTCATTCATGATGACAATACCCTCATCTTTGTCAGGTTTGAGCAGAACATAATTCCTCAAGTTCCGAAGAATTTTAACATGTTTGTCACTGTGGAGGTGTTTGCTGTCAAAGTCCAAAAAATGAGTTTATCGCTGGAAGACACAGAGCTCAGAAGGGAATCAAGGTCAGCTTAGAACTATTCTATGGTATCTTCTGTGTTTGACAGCGTTGGTGCATAGGCACTGATTGTGAGATGTTGTTTTTGGTCGAGTGGCAAACAAAGCTTGCTCTTTTGTGCTTGCTAAAATCGTTTTTATAAAATACAATTACTTATTATATACATGTTGATCGCTTTCATATTTGAATGAATAAGTTGAGGTGAAAACGATTGATTTTACAGTATATCCGACTTTTTTTTCCAATATGGCAGCACCCATGAAGCTATAGGAATAAGGCAGACACACTTTTGAAGTCGTATGCGTTGCTCTCGCTAGCAAAATGATTGCAATAGCACAGTAGTGAGATGATTTCAGTAAATGTGATGTGCTTGAAAGTAGGCGCTGGTTAAGTGACACACGAAGCTTGTGAGAAAGCACAGCTTATCTGGACTGCCGATCTTTCAAGTGAGCAAGTGATAGTTGAGTCTTTCTGCTAAAATCATTTTTATAGAATACAATCACTTATTATACACATGTAAGTCGCTTTCATGTTTGAATAAGTTCAGGGGAAAAAATGAAATGATTCTACAGTACACTAGGCCCTTGACTATTCGTGGTTTGCACTCGCGGTTTGAGTATTTGCGGACTGCCGAACAACCTGGCACGTGATTGAAATTCAGCCAATGGCTGTCCTCCTTTCTGCTGATTTGTTAAGCTGATGTCCTGCCCCTTTTTTTCTCATTTGTGCAAACTTTGTGCATGTGGTGTTGGTTTTTTTTTTTTTTTTTTTAAATAACAGTACACGCAGTTAAGCTCAGTCCCCCAGTGCAGCTAACTGGGTTATCAAAGGCGGGCCATGTCTCTCACTGTCTATGGTGAGAGGTATGTAAAAGAACCATTGCTGACTTTCGTAAAGAGTAGGCTGCAAAGTCGTCAGCGTGTTTCTGTCCCTTGCTAAAAAGGGTTGTGACAGGAAGGGCATCCGACGTAAAAACCTCTGCCAAATCAAACGTGCGAATCAGATGATTCGCTGTGGCGACTCCCGAGTAAAAGGGAAAAAAGCCGAAAGGAAGGCAGACAGACAGTTAAGCTCAGTCATGCCACCAAAACGCTGCACAACTTCTCTGGCTTCTGGTAAGGCACCGAAGCGCATTAAAGTATTGACGCTGCATGGTAAGGTTGAATTACTGGATATGGTTTGGGAAGGGAAAAGTGATGCTACAGGAGGGCGCCATTACAAAGTAAATGAGTACAGTCCGCTATTGACCTTTTGCACATGACATCACAGGGTCACGTGACTTGTTTATCTGCCATATTGGACAGCATGATCAGGATGCGAAATTATTTTTTACAGGCGAGGATGGGCCACATTTGCATATTGACTCACTGATTGGCCAGTCATTATTAGCATAGCGACTCGTTGATTGGCCAGTCGCTCAGAGTCGCATATATTAGCAGAGTGTAGGCATAGATTAGCAGATCAGCTAGGATTGGTCAGTCACCGATGCTGACAGAGAGGAGCAAAAAGCCATGCTAATAATGCGTCAATCTATCTTTCGCCTGCATGCAAGGTTTTACTTGCATGATGAGGCTAACAGTCTACTAACAGTTACAAACTTTTTGTAACATACAATATCATATGGCAAACCAAAAGCTACACTCACATATTAATAAATAATGTATATTAAGAATTCACCTCTCTAATAGTTGAATAAATCCTAATTTAATTCATATTGTTTGTTATTTTCAACTTATAATTTTTAGAAAATGACTTAAGAATAACAAGAATCCACTTACAAGTATTTTTTTCCCCAAACTTTAATATGAATCAATTCCCACTGTTCCAATTCCATGGAATCGTTAGCCATTTTTGTAAACTATTTATTTATTTATTCAGTTTTCTTTTAGCAGGGTAGCCCTTTCAGCTCACACGGAACTGCTCTGCCAAGGGGCCCTGCATCACGTGCAAAATACAATTTGAGTAAAAAACACAAAGTTACAAACAAAGAGGGAACATAAAACACAAACTTACATAGGTCCATATAGCTCGTTCACAAGACAAGGGTTTTACACCAGCCAATGAAACATAAAAGGAAAAAAACAATACAGTCAAATCCAGGACAGATATAGAATAATGGTGTAAGAAAAGACCTCATACAAATACAAACTCGCACACCAACACGCGCACACATACATTTTCACTTCCACGTCATGGACGCGCACGCACACACACGGCAACCACTTGCACACATACTTACACACAACCATACTCATGTGCACAAAATATCTAAAGTCTATCGATTAAGCTAAGCATTTTACATTGCCGTTTGAAAGAGTTAACAGAGGTGGCATTTCGGATGAAATCAGGTAAATTGTTCCAAATTTGAGATCCACGATAATGAAAAGATTTCTTGTAATATTCAGTTCTAGGAAGATTAATATTGAGAGGACAGCTAATTGCATATCGAGTTTGAAAATAAGGATTTCGTTTTGTTATCAGATTGTAAATATGTTGGGGCAAGTCCATTGACGACTTTATATACAAGGACACAATATTGATAGTGGATTCTCTGGGTGACTGACTGCCAATCGAATTTATGAAGCATTATCTTGTGCGGGGTCAAACAGTCTGCCTTAAGTACTAATCGAGCGAATCTGTTCTGTAGCTTCTGTAACCTCGTTATGTAACAACTGGCTGCACTTCCCAATACAACATTGCAGTAATCAAGGTGAGGTAAGATCATGCTACAGTATAACATTTTTAAGTATTTCACCCGGAAGATAACTCTTTGTCCTTGAGAGGTAACAGATGGTCCTAGAGATCTTCTGCACTATGCAGTTAATGTGCTTGGCCCAAATCAAATGACTGTCTATTATAACGCCAAGGTACTTAAAATCATGCACTTGTTCAATGGGTTCATTTTCATGCTTCACTGATAGTGAAATTCCCTTTGTTTTCTGTTTAGAGCCTAATAGCATTACTTTTGTTTTCTTCGTATTCAATGAAAGAGCATTTCTCTCCAACCACTTAGACTTTAATCATTTCCATTTGAAGCAGCTCTGAGATAACATTGCCATTCATCGAGCGGACAAATACGGCTGTGTCGTCCGCATACAAACGTACTTTGGTATTACAGTCAAAAGGCAATTGACGCAGGTCATTGATGAAGACGGAAAACAACGGGCCCAAAAGTGACCCCTGTGGTACACCTGTTTGAACAGACTTAAGATCCGACATTACCCCATTGACAGACGCGCATTGTTCCCTCGCGGTGAAGTAACTGGTGAACCATGAGAGCGCACTCTCACTGAAGCCATACTTGGACAGTTTCTCAATCAGAATACTATGATTCACTGAGTCAAAAGCATGTTTAAGATCAAGAAAAACTGCACCGGTCAGATACCCTTCATCAATGTTTCTCAGAATATAATCATTCACGTCAACGAGCACAGTATGCGTGGAATGCATTGGTCGAAATCCCGACTGCCAGTTACTTAACAAATCATTATTTTCAAAATAAGTGTACAACTGACCATAAACAAGTTTTTCCAATATTTTCATTACATGAGAGAGAACTGAAATAGGCCTATAATTAGCGACATCCTTTTTGTTTCCACTTTTATAAAGTGGTGTCACCCTGCTCTGTTTCCACTCCTTTGGTATACTGCCCGTTCTAAGTGACATGTTAAAAATATACGTCAGCGGTTTGCTTATGAACACTACACCTTCTTTAAGTAGGCGTGGGTGCATATCATTCAAGTCCTGGGGCTTTCTTCTCATCTAAATTTCTCAATGCTTTTATAACATCATCTTCGGTAATATTAACAAATTGATATTGCATGTCGGTGTATTTCGAAGTACTGTTTAAAGAAGAGACAGGCCCTGTCTCTTTGCACAGAGAAGTAAAATGTTCATTGAATAGGTTCGCTACATCAACCGGATTGCAGACATCCGTTTCATCCTTTGTCAGTTCGACCTTGTTTGTTTTCACGTTAGGAATGATCTTTTTCATGATTTTCCAAGTTTTGCTTGAATTTCCGTTATACAACTTAAACTGTTCATAATAAGATAAGATAAGATACAGCTTTATTAATCTCACAATGGAGAAATTCACTGTTACAGGCTCTTGAGGTACTATCAGTAGGGGGTGCAAAAATAGATACAAATACAAGCATACACACGTACATATATATTATATAAGTAAATAAATAAGTAGATACATAAATAGTATAAATTAATAAACAATAAAAGAAAAGAATGGAGCAACTTTATAGTATTATAGTTATAGTAACGCTTTTTGAGTTTTTTGTTCAATTTGTTCAACGTGTTGCGTTTTCTTCGATATTCTTCCCGGTCACCTGTAGCATCAAACCTATTTTTCAAGAAGTTTCTCTCTTGCGAGATCTATATATTCACTGTCTATCCATGGTGCACATTTTATCTTTTTCCGAACTGATATTCTAGGGGCATTACTATCACATACGTCTACAAATGCATCTTTGAAAAATTTCCACAGAAACTCAACATTACCACTTTCATAAAACACACTCCAGTCAATGCGAGAGCCTGCACTAGTAAACTTTTCTTTATCGAAACGTTTGAACGAACGGAAGGTGTGAATTTCCGGTACATTTTCGGGGCACCTGAGCTTTCAACTGTACATAAGTCAAAGAATGATCGCTTAACCCACATGACGTAACACCCGAGTTGACATTACTCATTTCTGTGGGCATGAATATCAGGTCAATACATGTTTGACTACGTTTAGTGATTCTAGTTGGGGACTTGATTAATTGTATCAGCTGAAGAGAAGACGACAGACGGGTCATCTTTCTTGACAGTGTTCTCGGTAAGCATATTGCAATTAAAATCTCCGAGCAGAACTACATTCTGAGAAATATCAGTTACTCGTTCCAAATTACTCTCAATTTCATCGAAGAACTGATTGTCACTGTTCGGAGGACGATAAATGACACCAACAAACCATGACTTATTCGTAATTTTCACTTCAAGCCACATAAGCTCAAATGTGTCACGCTCTAGATCATATCGTCTGGTATACGAAATGTTAGATCGAATATAACATCCAATGCCACCTCCATTGGAGTTCCGATCTCTCCTTTCAAATATATAATTGCTTACATCGATTTCACAATTTGGTATAGATTCATCTAACCATGTTTCGGACATGCAGAATAAGTCAAAAGGGTTTTCATAAAGATCATGTCTTAAGTGATCTATTTTTCCTCGTAACTTCTAATATTCAAATGGGTGAGTTTCAGACTTTGAGTAAAGATGATTACCGTAGTCAACAGGTTGACAGTCTCTTACAGAGTCATTCTCATAATTGTAAAAGGGTAATTCTCAAAGTACAAATATCACAAATCCAGTCATTATTGCTTTGGAATATATCAAATGGAACACCGCATCCTGCATTGCACGCATAGTATAGCATTCTGGTTGTTTTTGACCGATGAATTGCAACTTATACATGGAAAACGAATTGACAAAGATATATCGTCAAATAATACATTTACAATAATACATACAATGTCGCTAGCAAAGGCGTTCAATGTCACTCAGTGATCGGATGATGACGCTCTTATTTTCTCTCGCTGTCACTCCGAAAATCTTTCCGTCCTGGGACCAGGTCCAAGCTAAGCCTTTGCACTTTCTGGCCGCGAACATCAGTTCCAGACGCTTATACGTGAGGTCTTTGTTGATGAAGATTGAGGTTCCCTTCAGCTTCGATCTCGCCTGGTACACTTTTTGTCGTGCGTTGTACGTGGAAAATTTGACAATGCATTTCTCCTTCACTGCACCATTGGGTGGTTTGTGTCTCGGCATGATTCTGTGGCTGCGGTCAATGTCACCGGGGGAGAGATTGATGCTCAGATGATCACGTACGATGTCGCTCACCAATGTGTCTGATTTCTCCTTGAACCTCCTTTACGCCATGGAACCTCAATTTCGGCGACTGTATTGCTCCTGTTCGTCCATGTTTCTGCTGACGTCCGACAAGTCTTTCCCGAGTTGACTCACTTGCTTTTCTAGCTCTCTCACTTTGCTGTCATTTTGCTGAGCGTCCATTTTGATGGCCTCGTATACTTGCTGCGTCACACGTTCAAGTATGGAGTCTGTTACCGCTTTCACTAATGCCTTCAGCACTTCTTCCGAACAAAGGGCCTCCTTTATCTTTGACTCAATGGTAGACGCAAGCTCAGTCCCCCGTCCATTGACAATCTTTCAGCCGGCTGACCAGCAGGCAGAGCTCTCACTTGACATGGACGTTGTGCCTCTGCTGCCCCGAGCACCTCGCAACCGAGTTGCTGGGCCTCCGTTCTCATCGTCCTTCTTCACAGCGCTCATTTGGTCTGCAACCTTCTAATTATTGACTGTGGCGATTTTTTTTTTTTTTTTTTTTGTGTTTGGCTCAGCAGAGTTTCTCCTTCCGATGATCAACTGCGGCGAAGATGTCACATGGGCAGGCATGAGGTGCTCAATTCCCTCAATTCCTGTCAGGATGAATGACGTCTCCACACACGTTGCGTAGCACATGTGGTGATAGTTTCCTAGCTCAGAAACATGGAGCCTTATGAAAGATATAATGTGAGACTGCATTTCTTTAAAGAACCTTTTTTTAAACATTTAAATGTAGAAGCACTGATGATACTGTAACACCAGCTTGATATAGCTGTGCTAGATTTTATACTAGGTTCTAGAGGAGTAAAATGAATTGTGGAGATTTAAAGTTGAACAGCCGGCAGATTTATTACAATTAACAATATCACGAGGAACAGTGCAAACAATGCTGTAGAACACTCTTTACAAAACAAAAATAAAATAAGCTTAAGTCTCTAAGGTTCGATTTGTGTGAATTCGGGAGTCTTTTCCAGGATTGTGATCCGTTTGGGATAAAGGTGTTTTTATTTGTTCTTATCTGGGATCCTGTGATTTGAAGTGGTTGGGTCTGTAGATCTACTCTCGCATCCAGAGAACAGTTGGCCACACTGCTTCTGGATCCACCAAGAGTTCTCACTGGATTTGGCTCGCCATCCGTGTCCGAAACCAGCTTCAAGATCAAATCCAGATCCACTAAAAAACCAGTCTGCACATGCAGTACAGACACAATGAATAAAATATTTAACAACAATAATTCCTAAATAAAATGACAAAAGTGCATGAAAGGCACTGAATGGAATGTAATACAAAACAAACAGCTGATCTGCACTACTTTAGTGCATTAGCAAAAGTGCTTCAACAAAACATTTTAGGAAAATAAAATGTAAGGTTCATTTTGTGCACAGCACAATCTTTATGTACTCCGACTGGTCTTAGCCTTTTAAAGACAAAAATAGTGCACACAGCTTTAAAAGTCACCACGTGTAAAGTTAGCATAGGTTCACCACGTGTAAAGTTAGCATAGGTTCTTAAACTAGCTTCATATTGTAATGACTCACCGGAGTTTCCAAGAAAACAAACACTCTCCACCCGGTTCGATAGAGAGAGAACAAAACACATACAAGGCTCTGAAAAGCACACAAACTTAGTTAAACTTGTTAAAAGTTCACTTAATCACATTTTTGATCGTTGACTCACTCGTGTCGCTTTTCGAGGGCTCTGTATGCGTCCTGCTCCTCACGCTCTCTGTTGCACTCTCTGCTGGTTGCATGCAGGCGCACGCAGCACGTGCCTATGATGCGTTCAAGGGGACTAGGAAACTATAGTGCTTTCAGGGAGTGTTGGAAATTAGGGTTTTTTCCAATAAAATTAGTAACCATGTGTTACACACTTGTTTGTGTAGGTCTATTTGGAGATAGAACACACACCTTAGCCGTTATGAGGTGGTAGTTTCTGTTCCCTGTTTCTGGCTCCCATTGTTGCATACAGCTTACAAATCCGGCAACAAAATACTTGTAAGCTTGCTTTGATTTGTAAGCTTTTAACTCTTTGCCAGTAAATGGAGATGGGCCGTGGATAAGATGTACAAAGATCAAAGTAGGCAAAAACAGAAAGGGAAGAATGGTCGCATTCTACCACATTCCTAAACATTGACTGCAGCATTAGATATGGATCGGCAATCCCCGGCTGCTTTATTTTACTCAGATACCCCGCCCTCTGGTCACCTGTCAGATGATTGACAATGTCTGACAATATTATAGTGTCATTGCTTTTGCCTTCAACACTCGCATATTTTTCTTTCGCTGCCATTATCGGTTGTTGTTGAAGCCATGCTTTAGTGCCTGTGTGTTCTGGATCATGCTTGCCGTCCAAGATGGCACATGAAGGTTTTAGGGTCACGTGACTGCAAAACCTCTATATAAAGAATGAGAAGGCAATCAGAGCTAGTGTAGCATCGAGCTATCGTGGAAGTGCTCAGAAGGTGAATGTGGTAAGAAACAAGGGAATCGTCAGGATGGAATCCGCCTTGGTATTCTGGATACAAGACTTACAGAGGAGAAATATCCCTTTAGACCCAAAGAGGAGTTGTAAGAAGGCACCGACTTTATATTCTCAATTCGGCGGAGGAAACGAAGGTGAACCACAACCAGGATCAGCAGCATCAGCTGCAGAGCCTTTTCAAGGTTTTGTAAAATGTTACCAGATTCGAACTGGAAAATCACACTAAGGCGCAGCTGCAGATACACACGTTGCGGATAAGTATCCTGATGTATTTAAGCAACTCATGGAAAATGGATACAAGCCAGAGCAGGTATTCAACTTGTTTTTTTTTTAGGTACTATATTCAGCTTTATTCTGGAGAAGGCTTTTAAGTTGGATAACTTGTGTCTAATCTTTTTCTTGAATGAATAAAATACTGTGTAATCAATGAGGTATTCAACATGGATGAGACAGGGTTGTTTTGGAAAAAGATGCCTTCCAGAACATTCCTCATGAAGGACTAAATTAGAGCCCTTGGTTTCAAAGTGCAAAAGGACAGAGTCACACTTGTGTGTGGTAATGCTGCTGGCTGGATTACGAAACCTGGACTTAATAAATCTGCAAATCCGAGATGTCTCAAGAACAAAAATATAAAAACACCTTGCCTGTCTCCAGCATGCATAATTCCAAGGCTTGGATTTCGAAGGTCCTAATATCCAACAGGTTTCATAAGTGCTTCATACCTCAAGCAGAACAATACCTCCATGAAAATGGAATGGAATTTCAAGTGTTGCTGCTTATGGACAATGCTGGTGGTCACCATGCGGATTTGCATCATGAGGGAGTACAGATGGTTTCTTCGTCCCAACAGCACATCTCTCCTCCAGCCTATGGATCAAGGGGTGATTCGTGCCTTTAACGCACTTTACACTAGGAATTTTCTTCAGCTATTAGATGAGGATGAAGACTTCCAGTTGAAAGTCTACTTGCGCAGTTTCTCAATTGCATCTTCCCTGACAGTCATACACAAGGCACTTCAAGACATGACAAAACAAACACTAAAGTCATGATGCTGTTAATAAGTCAGTGAAGCTGGCACAGTTAATTTGTGGTGATGGCTTTGATGATGATATTCACGACGAGGTCAATGAACTGACTGATTCCCACTCTCAGCCTCTTACAGATGAAGATTTAGCAGAGATGACAATCTGCCAGTGAAGACGAAACAGAGGACCAGGAAGCTACATTCCAAGAGAACCAAGAGGATGATGGTCTAACTCTAGAAAGGTTGATGGAAGTCATGCAAACAGCAAAGCTATTGCAACAGAAGATTAAATTATGGGACCCTCACATGGTTCGTTCACTACAGTTCTCAGATGGACTTGATTGGAAAAAACAACAAAGCCATCTGCCAATAACCATGTTCCTAACAAAGGTCAAAAACTTCTACACAACCCACACTCAAATGCACCACCTCCTGTCTCTTGAGTAATACTTTCTCCTGAAGAAACGATAGTTTTTTGAAGGCCTGAAGATGATTAATCTGAACTGTTATAAAGTTCTATAGTACTGTACAGTATTAAAACGTTTTAAGTTATTCTAGTACAGTACTGTACCTAAATTAATGTTTAGGATGTTTGTATGAGATTGTTCTGTAATACAGTACAGTATGTTTGCTACTTTTTGTCCTTTCGGCTTTTCTCTTCAGGGGTCGCCACAGCGAATCGTCTGCCTCCATCTCACCCAATCCTCTGCATCTTTTTCTCTGACACCAACTGCCTTCATGTCCTTCACCACATCCATGAATTGTCTCTTTGGTCTTCCTCTAGGCTTTCTGCCTGTTAGTTCCAACCTCATCATCCTACTACCAATATATTCACTATCCCTCCTCTGTACATGTCCAAACCATCTCAATCTAGCCTCTCTGACTTTGTCTCCAAAACATCTTACGTGGGCTGTCCCTCTGATGTGCTCATTCCTGATCCTATCCAGCCTCGTTACTCTCAAAGAGAACCTCAACATTTTCATCTCTGCTACCTCCAGCTCTGCCTCCTGTCTTTTCCCCAGGGCCACGGTTTCTAAACCATACAACATCAGTGGCCTCACCGCTATCTTGTACACTTTTCCCTTCATTCTTGCTGATACTCTCCTATCACACATCACACCGGACACTTATCTCCAACCATCCTGCACACGCTTCTTGACCTCTTTTCCACACATTCCATTGCTCTGGATTGTTGTGCCTAAGTACTTAAAA
Organism: Plotosus lineatus; assembly: GCA_024760905.1. Lineage (NCBI taxonomy): Eukaryota > Metazoa > Chordata > Actinopteri > Siluriformes > Plotosidae > Plotosus > Plotosus lineatus. The sequence goes on from CM045733.1 coordinate 12,410,987, forward strand.
TCCTCCACCTTCCTTCTCTGCACCTTGTAACCTCACCGTTCCTGTTGGGTCCTTGGCATTCATACACATGTATTGTCTTACTGAGACTAACCTTCATTCCCCTCCTTTCCAGGGCATACCTCCACCACTCTAGGTTTTCCTACACTTGTTTGCAGATGACATTGTGATCTACAGTGAGAGCAGAGAACATCATAGTCCATGGAGATTCTTGCCTAACCTTGTCTGTCAGCCTGTCCATCACCATAGCAAACAAGAAGGGGCTGAAAGCTGACCCTTGATGCAGTCCCACCTCCACCTTGAACTCTTCTGTCACACCGACAGCACACCTCACCACTGTCTTACATCTCTCATACATGTCCTGCACCACTCTAACATACTTCTCTGCCACTCCAGACTTTCTCATGCAATACCACAGTTCCCCTCTCGGCACCCTGTCATATGCTTTCTCCAGAAAGGCACAATGCAGCTCCTTCTGACCTTCTCTCTACTTCTCTATTAACATTCTCAAAGCAAACATTGCATCTGTGATGCTCTTTCTTGGCATGAAACCAAACTATTGTTCACAAATGCTGACCTCTGCCCTGAGTCTAGCTTCCACTATTCTTTCCCATAACTTCATCGTATGGCTCATCAACTTTATCCCTCTGTAGTTGCCACAACTCTGCACATCTCCCTTGTTCTTAAAAATGGGCACAAGCACACTTCTCCTCCATTCCTCTGGCATCCTCTCACTCTCTAAGACCTTGTTGAATGTTCTTGTCAGGAAATCTACTGCTTCCTCTCCTAGACACTTCCATACCTCCACCGGTATGTCATCAGGGCCAACTGCCTTTCCATTCTTCATCCTCTTCAATGCCCTCCTCACTTCACCCTTACTAATCTTTGCTACTTCCTGGTCCTCAACAGTCACCTCTTCTACTCTTTTTTTTTCTCTCTCATTTTCCTCATTCATCAGCTCTTCAAGTACTCTTTCCATCTTCCCAGCACACTTCTGTCATCAGTCAATACATTTTCCCTCTCTGTCCTTAATCACTCTAACTTGCTGCTCATCCTTCCCATCTCTATTTCTCTGCTTTGCCAACCTGTATAAATCATTTTCTCCCTCTTTACTTTCCAACCGAGCATACAAGTCATCATACGCCCCCTTTTTGGCCTTTGACACTGCTACCTTCGCCTTCCGCTGTGTCTCTCTGTACTCCTGTTTACTCTCTTCGGTCCTCTCAATGTCCCACTTCTTCTTAGCTAACCTCTTCCTTTGTACACACTCCTGCACTTGCTCATTCCACCACCAAGTCTCCTTATCTCCTCTCCTTCTAGATGACACACCAAGTACTCTCCTTCCTGTGTCCCTGATCACATTAGCCGTAGTTGTCCAGTCATCTGGAAGCACTTCCTGACCACCCAAAGCCTGTTTAAATTCTTCCTTGAAGACAACACTCCTCTTTTTTCAGCTTCCACCATTTTGTCTTCTGCTCTGCCTTTGCCTTCTTCACCTTCCTCACCATCAGCAACATCCTGCACACCACCATCCTATGCTGTTTGGCAACACTCTCACCCACTACTACTTTGCAGTCACTGACTTCCTTCAAATTACATCGCCTACACAAGATGTAGTCTACCTGTGTGCTCCTACTGCCGCTTTTGTAAGTCACTCTATGCTCCTCTCTCTTCTGGAAGAAAGTATTTACAACAGCCATTTCCATCCTTTTTGCAAAATCTACCAACATCTGTTCTTCTGCGTTTTTGTCCTCGATACCAAACCTGCCCATCACTTCCTCGTCCCCTCTGTTGCCTGCACCAACATGTCCATTGAAGTCTGCCCTAATGACCACTCTTTCATCTTTGGGGGTGTTCTGCATCACTTCATCTAAGTCACTCCAGAATCTCTCCTTCTCTTCTAGCTCACATCCTGCCTGTGGGGCATAACAACATTGAACATCATGCCTTCAATTTCTAACTTGAGACTCATCACTCTGTCTGACACTCTTTTCACTTCTAGAACACTCCTGACAAACCTCTCCTTCAAGATGACTCCTACTCCATTTCTCTTCCCATCCACTCCATGAAAAAACAGCTTAAACCCTGCTCCTAAGCTTCTGGCCTTTCCACCTGGTCTCCTGAACACGCAGCATGTCCACCTTCCTCCTCTGCATCATGTCAGCCAGCTCTCTACCTTTTCCTGTCATAGTTCCAACATTCAAAGTCCCTACTTTCAGTCCGAGACTCCTGCCTTTCCTCTTCTCTCTCTGCCTACGGACACGCCTCCTGCCTCTCCTTCTTTGATGTCTTCGACCAACAGTAGTCCAATTTCCAACAGCACCCTGTTGGTTAACAGCACTGATGGCGGTCGTTGTTAACCCAGGCCTCGACCGATCCGGTATGAATTTTCTTGATATGACTCACATGTTTTATTTGGCATTTATTTTACGCCGGATGCCCTTCCGGACGCAACCCTCTGCGTTTATCCAGGCTTGGGACTGGAGTGAGGGAGAGACACTGGCTTGTGCCCCTCCCTCAAGGCTGCATTACAGTACAGTATGTTTACTCAAGTTTATATTTACATTAAGTGGACAGTAATTAACAAACTGGAGGCCAAAAATATAAACTTGAGTGAACAGTACAGTATGTTTACTCAAGTTTGTTCATTACTGTCCGCTTAATGTTTTTTCACGTCCTGAACAGTGCAAGGCTTCCCTCTAGTGGGCATTTAATAAGCATTTTTTTTCCCGCTAATGTGAAAATACAATGTTGTAACTGTATGATTATCCAAATTATCAAACTATTTTATTACACTTCATTGCTGTGGTGACCCCTGAAAAAGGTAAAAATCCGAAAGGAAAAGATCACTTCATGTTTTGTTGATTATGTAGAGTACAGTAGAATTAAATATAATGTAATGCTTCCTTCTAGTGGGTGTCTGATAAGCATTTTTAACCACTAATGTGCAAATTCAATACAGTACACAGTGCTGTATGTTTATCCAAACTATCAAACCATTTTACTGTATTACACTTGGTCTTTTATATATACAATAATGTATGTATACTGAGTAAGTGAGAGGGAGGGTTTATATATTTTATCAATAAATATCACAGTACAAAATTAAATTTTTCTTAATCATTCCTGTATTAATGAGTAAGACTGTCTATAGAATGTGTTTAAGAAGCATATTTTATCGCTTGTAATAGATACGTAGTATTTAACTTCCCGCTGCTCATTCGCGCATGTGACGTGATAGATGGGGTTTTACTTCTGGGTACAGAACTCGCGGATTATCTAAATTCGCGGGAGGGCCCGGAAACGAACCCCCACGAATGCCGAGGGCCTACTGTATATCCAACTTTGTTTACAACTTTTTGACAACTTCCGATCTTTCAAGTGAGCAGGTGATATTCGAGTCTTCTCTCTCTTGGTTTTCTCTCGAATTGAGGAAGATGATTGGTTGTGCTCTCATCGGCGAGTACGCATGTTACTTCAGAGTCCAAAGGCCGACGCGCACACTCTGTTGCAGGTTGGGCAAGGCACATTTGTTGTAGAAATGACAGTAGACGATAATCTGTGCCTCCATTGGCGGGCTGCTTCAAGGCGCAAGCGGCAGTCATCCTCAAAGGCTACAGCTGTGTGTTGGGTCAAGGAGCGCCAGAGCTATCTGTCATTAGCGGTCAGCTCGAGTTGGCTAGGCTTGATATCTGCCCATTTGAGGTTGTCCTTGTATCCCTTGTTTTTCTTGGCCAAGAGATCCTCTATAGCAGTGCTGTTCTGATCAAACCAGTCTTGATGTCTGCGTTTAGGGCCAAGCACAGTCTTGGCTGTCCCCTGTATCATACCCCTGAGTGTTTCTCCTTTGTGAGTTGGGTTTCCAGTCAGTAGTCCTGTAGTGGACAGCTTTTGGTCCAGACCAGGGTTCGGCAAGCTTTTTTACTCCGAGCCATTTGGGACCGCCCCTAATGAAAAGAAAGCACCCGAAGCCACAACCCATTTTGACATTATATATATTATGCATGTATATATCATGCTATGTACAAAAAAACTATTGCATTAGTGAAAATGAAGTCAACGAACTGCTGCAGAGAACACAATTTTATTTGTACATGTAACAAAAAGCATTTTACACTTGGTTGATGCTTAATTTCAATTAAAATACCCGGTGTTTATTTGAGTCCTCGTATTTAAGAAATAAAAATCCAAACTTGCCCAAACCACTGAACAAAAAAATGCAAACAGCCTGCAGTCACCTGTCCTCTTGTTTATGAGAGAAAAATCCAAACTTATCCAGATATTATCCACCAGCACTAAACGAACAATGCAAACCAAAAAAATGCGCAGTCTGCTTCTGTCCCATCGCGTGTACTGGAGTGTGCAGCCAGTTGTCCTCCTGAATTAAAAAAAGGACTACTTCACCTAATATATAATAATAATAATAATAATAATACATTTTATTTATATGGCGCCTTTCTCAGCACTCAAGGTCGCCTCATCATAAAAACAGTAGAAAACATTCAAATAAAATACAAATCAACATATTCAATATAAACAGACCATTAAATACAGTTAAAATATTTACAGGACAGTGCAGTTGTGGTTATAGTGAGTATGCAAGTTTGAACAGGTGAGTTTTGAGTCTGGATTTAAAGAGTGGGAGTGTATCTATATTGCGGAGATCGGGAGGAAGAGAATTCCAGAGCTGGGGAGCAGAGCAGCTGATAGCTCTGCTCCCCACAGTGACAAGGCGGGCTGAAGGGACAGAGAGATGGAGCGAAGAGGAGGAGCGAAGAGAGCGAGCAGAAGTGGCAATGTGGAGGAGGTCAGAGAGATATGGAGGAGCAAGGTCATGGATAGCTTTGAATGTGTGGAGCAGGATTTTGTATTGAATACGGTATGTAATGGGGAGCCAGTGTAGCTGTTGTAGAATGGGAGTGATATGGTGGGTGGAGGGGGTGCGTGTGATGATTCGGGCTGCTGAGTTCTGTACCAGTTGTAGTTTATGGAGAGTTTTATGGGGAAGGCCGAAGAAGAGAGAGTTACAATAGTCCAGACCTGAAGTGACGAGACTGTGGACCAGGATGGCGGTGGACTGAGGAGTGAGGGAGGGACGGAGGCGGTGGATGTTGCGGAGGTGAAAATATGCTGAGCGGGTTATGTATATAGTTATGTATATAGTTATGTATTTGTCACTTTTATATTTCACATGCACGTATGCACGCACACACACGGAAAATAATCAATTAAAACATTTATTTGACCTGGTTAATGTGATTTTTGCTCCTGAACCTTTTTTGCACAGCTTCTTCACGTCAGGGCTGTAAGATGTCACCATCTTCAAACAGGAACGTAAGCTGATGTCTGTGAGGCGTGAGCGGTGCTTGTTTTTAATAAAATTCATGTTGGAGAAGACCTGCTCACAGGTGTATGTGGATCCGAAGATTGCCAGGACCCCAAATGCATACCTCATGTTTATGTAGCTGTCAGGGATGGCATTCCATGTCTCAAACACAAGTTTGTCCTGTTTGGGAAGGTTTGCAATGTCGCTCCATTTGTGATTCTGAGCGAGAACGGCCTTCTGACTGGACAAATTTTCTAGATCAGCTGTCAAGCTTTTGAACTTCAACACCCAGATGTCCTTGTCGGCGATGGCGGCTAGTTCTATCTCTAGATCAGGTTGACTTACACCTGCAAATGCAGTCATGTTCAACAGGGATGGATCGATGGTCAGGGGAGTGACAGGGAAGGATAAGGTGGGGTTTTTTTCTTGTCTGAACTCGCAGAATCGTTTTCCAAATGATGTTTGCATTGCAGTGATTACAGATTGCAAATACTGTGAATTTATGGCATTGCCAGCTTGTTGGAACTCTCTCAAAGTGGGGAAGTGATACAGTGTATCTCGCTGTAAATCCTTGGCGAACACTGTCAATTTGCGCTTGAATCCCAACACCTCTTCCAGCATGTGCAGAGCTGTGCCTCCTTTCCCCTGAAGAGATGTGTTCAGGTGCGCTGTCATATCAACCATGAGGTGGAGTTTTTCTAGCCACTCTGGCTATTCCAGCTCAGGAAAAGTGAACCCTTTGTTGCTGAGGAAAACTTTTACTACTTCCAGACACGCTGCAAAGCGTTTCAGCACTTCCCCTCTGGACAGCCACCGGACTTTGTTATGCAGCAAGAGATCAGAATACACGCTGTCCAACTCATCCAGTAATGAGCGGAACTGACGGTGATTTAAACCTTTTACCATTATTTTGTTAACAATCTGAATGACAACATCCATTACTTCTGTGCATTCTAGAGGAAATCTTTGCGCACACAATGCTTCTTGATGCAAGATGCAATGGAATGTTAGCAACTTTCTATCCAGTGACTTCTGCAGTAAAGCCACAAAGCCTTTCTGAGCTCCCGTCATAGATGGTGCCCCATCAGTAGCCATGGACACCAGGTGGGTGGTCTTTATTTCTTTGGTTCTCAAACAATCCAAGACAGCCTCGCAGATGTCCTCCCCCCGTGTTTGGCCTTTTAACGGTATCAATTCAATCATTTCTTCCTGTGGCCCGGCAGCACTCGCGTATCGGCAGAACAGCGCTATTTGTTCGATGTCCAAAGACAAAAATGACATCGAACAAATAGCGCTGTTCTGCCGATATGCTCGCAACATTTGACTTTTTGTTGTTTGCCAATTTTTCACCACATATTAAGCAGACTGGCAAACCAGTTTCATCAGCAGTGAAAGCAAAAGAATCTGCCCATGTAGCATTAAACGTTCTGTTATCTTCAGAAATTTTCCTTTTCTTGGATTTATCCATCATTTACCTTCCAGGCAGGGGTCAAAAAATCACGCTGGTAGTGTGCTGGAAAAACGCCGGCTGCCAGACGTGAGGGACACCAGGAATTCGAATGTCGCACATTGGTGGATGTGACGCATATTTTGGGCAGTAAAAATATTAAAAACGTTTAATTTTAATGTTACAAGTTTACCATAATCTTCAAATTCAGAATTATATTTTAAAATGAACAAACTAAAATAAAATTTAATTTTTATAAAATACTCATTATTTTCCAAAGTCACAGGGAGCCACAACAGCAGGATGAAAGAGCCACATGTGGCTCCAGAGCCACGGGTTGCCGACCTATGAACTAGGGCATTGAACATCGGTGTGTATTCAATGGAATCGAAGGCTTTCTCATAGTCCATGAAGGCCAGGCTTAGGGGGATGTTGTACTCATTGGCCTTTTCTTGGATTTGGCTCACAACTTGGATATGATCGCTGGTGGTGTATCCCGATCTAAATCCTGCCTGTTCTCTCGGTTGGTGGAGGTCAAGAGTGAGTGTCATTCTTCTCAGGAGGATTTGAGAGAAGGTTTTGTAGATGACTGGGAGGAGGCTGATTGGTCGATATTTCTTGATGTCTGCCTTGTCGCCCTTTTTGTGCAGTAATCTCACTATGGCATTTCTCCAGTTTCCAGGAACCTTCCCTTCAGCGATGCACCTGTGAAGAGAGGTTCGCTCTTTGATTATTGGTTCTCTGCCGTCTTGAAGCATGCCTGCCGAGATGTTGTCCTCCCCAGGCGCTTTGCCTCACTTTAGCCGTTTGATGGCTGATCTTACTTCGTCATACAGAATAGGTGGTGTGCTGCTGTTAGGTAGTGCATTGGTGAAAGGTTGGTCTTGCAGACACCTGGCATTGTCGAGCTCTGCGTAGAATTCCTTGCATCTTCTAATGAGCCTATCCAAGTCATGGATGAGTGTGCCATCTGCTTCCTTAAGGGCTGTGATTTTATTTCTGACTATACACTGATCTTTGTGTTCGTTGTAGCCCTTTGTTGTTCTCCAGAGCTGTCAGCTGTTCCTCTTCATTGTAAGCGTTGATCTCCTTGCAGACCACTGAGTAATCGATGTTATCTGTAGGTGTTCCGCTTCGTTTCATTTGTCAGAGTCTTTCTCTCAGCTGCTTGGTCTCATTACAGTTTATCCGATTTGGATGGTGTCTGTCTTCCTGCTGTGTTTATTGCTGCCTCCATGATGGTGTTAGTGAGGTTCTTGGAGTTTGTGGTTAGATCTTCTCTGTTCAGAGCTTGTAAACTGTTGGTGAGCTCTAGCTGGAATTGGGAGTATTTTTCTGAGAGCCTTTGATGGTTTGGCCTCTTCATCTGCTTGATCAGGCGGTGTCTCAAGTTTTGTTAATCGTGAGTGCAGCGCGCACCAACCTGTGATCACTGCCCATGTTGAATCTATTTGGTATGTAGACATCCACGACGGTTCGGATGTAGTCGATCTCATTCTTGGTCTCTTTGTTTGGTGAGATCCAAGTCCATCGTCTGCCCGCTTTCTTATGGAAGGTGTTCATAATCTTCAGCTGATGTCTTTCGCTGAAGTTGACTAAAGGTGTCGCCTCGGTCATTCCGACATCCATAACCGAATTTACCCACGCAAGTCTCTCCCGGCTTGGCATTGCCTACTTTGGTAATAAAGTCGCCCATGTTGTTGTTATAGTGGGTCTTTGTGGCTGTGTAGAGGCGTTCTATGGTTTCGTAAACCTCTTCATACTCCTCGTCGCTCTGGCTGGTCGTTGGAAGGTAGACAACAGTTAGGCTCATGTGGTGTTTCTGATTGATCTTGATGGTGATCTGTGCTGTGCCACCCTGTCAAACTCCGATGAAGTTCTTCACATTGCCAGTGATGTTATGTACAATAAAGCCGACTCCGCGTTGTTGACAGTTTCCGCCCTTGTAGTACATGCTGTGTCCACTCTGGTTTAGAGTCAGGCATCCCTCTCCCTTCCATCTAGGCCAATGATGTCAATTTATGTTGGCCAGTTCTCTTTCAAGACCGATGACATCCGAATCCTTAGAGTTCGCGGATTGTATGTGCCGATGTTTAGTTTCCAATGGCAGCCTGTCCAAACCCAGTGATTCTTAGCACCCTCTGCTCCTTCGTCCGACCCCCCGCAGGTGGCGACTTCAGAGCTGCTGGCGACTGAGGGCCTTTGATCATGTGTGTTAGTCATGGTCCAGGGGTTTTTGCCATACTCGCCACGCTTGGCTGGTGCGGGTTGGCGAGGGATTTGAAATCAGTTACCTTCTCTTAGCCTTTGCCCGAAGAGGGCACAACCTACAAGGCAGCAGGTGGTTTGAAATCAGAGTTGCCTTCTCCTATCTCAGTGTGTGTGGCTAGCACTTGGCAGCACCGAGAGGCTACCATACAGACAGTATGGGGACCAGTTCTACCAAATATCAAATAATATCAATATTAATTTCAAATAAATCACTTGTTAATTCAGTCACTTTACATGAAGCTTAAAACGGTCAATCAACGCTTACAATATATGAGGCGCTGAATACCGAAAGTAGTGTACTTGCAAAAATAGTATACTTGCTGTGGGTTATACAAACTTTCGGTCTTTCAAGTGCACAAGGGTGCTGTTGAACTCGTTTAGAACACAGCCTGCACTGATCTGAATCAGGGAGCGGAGAGTTCTTTCCTGGATTCGGCTTTTCATTCACTTTACAACTCTTTGCTTAACTGAGTATGCATGGTGGATCGTGCCGATCCGAGCAGATAGTTAATTCATCTGTATGAGACTTGCAACCATGCTAGTAGACTTGCGCTTCTGACCAACCATATTTGCTTAGGGTTACAAAAGTCCGCAAAACAGTGTAAAAACAAATCAGAGATGACGTCTTAACACAAGAGTAACACGTTTTATATATAAAACGATATATATATATCCTTTCCATGGTCTTCATGAGGTGGGAGGTCAGGGCGACAGGTCTGGAGTGGGCCGGTTCCTTCACTTGAGCTGTTTTGGGAACCGGGACCACACAGGTCTTCCACAGGACGGGAACCTTCTCCAGGCTGAGGCTCAGGTTGTACAGTTGACATAGGACCTCACAGAGCTGGTCGGCGCAGGTCCTCAGCAGCCTGGGTCTGATGCCATCAGGTCCTGCAGATTTCCTCTGATTTGGTCACCTCAACTGTCTCCTCGCCTGGTCTGAAGTGAGGGAGATTGAGGGGGGACTGGGGTGGGCTGCAGAGGGATGGGGATGTGTCTGTAGGGCTGTAGCAGCAGTCAAGTGAAGTTGGCCTGGGGAGGGGGGAGGTGTCTGGAGACCTGTGAAGGGGGGGGGGGGGGATCAAACCTGTTGAAGTAACAGTTTAATTCATCTGCCCAACACTGGTCACCATCAGCTGTCCCTCTGACACTCTGCCCAAATCCAGACATGGTCATTAGTCCTCTCCAGACATCCCACATGTTGTTCTGAGCCAGCTCCTCCTCAATCATCTTCCCATAGTCCTTCTTGGACCTCCTGATCCTCCACTGGAACTCACGCTGGACCTTCTTCTGCTCCTCTCTATCCCCTGAGATGAAAGCCCTCCTCTTCTGGTTCAGGAGGACTTTAAGCTCAGGGGTGACCCACGGGTGGTTGTTGGAGAAGCACCATGTGTTGGCACAGTGCTGTCCACGAAGTTCATGTAATCAGTGATAGTGTGTGAGGCCGATGTCCTCACCAGAGGAGTCACAGAGCATGCTCCAGTCTGTGGTCTGGAAACAGTCCCTAAGCCTCTCATTGGTCTACTTGGTCCACACTTTCACAGACCTCTTCGGCGCAGGTTCCTTTCGCACCCTGGGTGTGTATTGGGGGAGCAGGAAGATGAGGTTGTGGTCTGAGCGTCCCAGTGGGGGAGGGGGGTGGAGCTGTAAGCGTCCTTCACATTAGCATACAGCAAGTCCAGTTTTTTGTCTGCTGATCAGAATCATGGTGTGGGGGTGAGGAGTCTGTGTCTGACTAACAGCACTGTGGAGATGCTCACAAGTGGCCTGCCTGCATCAGCTGAGGGCAGAATGTACAAGCAAAACACAATCACGTGTGAAAACTCCCTCGGTAGATAACATGGCTGCGTGCTCACCGCGAGCAGCTCCAGGTCTCGTGTGCACAGCTGTTCCTTCACATGCATGTTGGCCGGGTGGCACCATCGTTCATTCACATAGACCGCCACGCCCCCTCCTTTCTTCTTTCCGCTCTCCGCCACACTCCTATCTGCACGCGCGAGTGTAAATCTGTTCAGAGAAACCAGAGTCCGGTGAGTTCATTCAGCCACGTCTCCAAAAAACACATGAGGCTGCAGTCCCGGTTCTCCCTCTGCTGTCGGGTCAGCGCCGCCAGCTCCTCTGTCTTGTTGACGATCGCGCGGACATTTCCTATGATGACAGAGGGAACATATGTCGTCTGCAGCCTCTCCTTTTCCTTCGTATTTCCACGGGAACAATGGGCTTTTCAGCATGAATGAGAGAGGGGTCGCGCCGTCTGAGGAGGGTATCACGTGCTAACACCTGCGTTGCTCAGAGACGTCGGTGAATGAATTTCCTGACGCTGATCCAAAAAGTGCACAACAAAATAATGTTGGATCCGTTGGATGTGGAAGACGGACTGGTTTTGAGTTGAATATGAGAAGCTTTATTGCGTCGTTTGCAAAGGACTGAGACCAACCAAACATGCATAAAAGACACGCTCGTTAAGGTCTGAGGT
>CM045733.1:12427500-12437500 GCA_024760905.1 Plotosus lineatus
TGTGCTAGATTATATGCTAGGTTCTAGAGGAGGAGAATGAATTATAGAGATTTAAAGTTGAACAGCCGGCAGATTTATTACAATTTTACAATAGCACAAAAAATGTGCAATGTGTAGAGTGCTCTTTACAAAATAAAAATGAAAATAAAATAGGCTTAGTCTCTGAGGGTCGAACCCTTAAGGTTTGATGTGTGAGTTCGGGAGGTCTTTTCCAGGATTGTGAGCCGTTTGGGATAAAGTGGTTTTATTTGTTGTTATCTGGGATCCTGTGATTTGAAGTGGTTGGGTCTGTAGATCCACTCTTGCATCCAGAGCACATGAATTCAAAATGTATTGCTATGTAGCATAACAAACAACCACAATATTTATTTAACCCTTTTTTCAAGGTATATGAAATTAAATTATTTCAAGTTTGTAACTTAATTGTTTTTCACAACTTATTTCTATGAAATAACACATAAATGAAATGACAAAAGTGCATGAAAGGCACTGAATGGAATGGAATACAAAACAAAAGTGCTTATCTGCACTACTTTAGTACATACATTAGCAAAAGTGCTTCAACAAAAACATTTAGAAAAATGTAAGGCTCATTTTGTGCACAGCACAATCTTTGTTGTGTACTCCGACTGGTTTTAGCTTTTTAGAGACAAAAAATAGTGCACAGTTTTAAGTCACCATGTGTAAAGTTAGCATAGGTTTTTAAGTTAGCTTCATGTTGTAATGACTCACCGGAGTTTCCAAGAAAACAAACACACTCCACCCGGTTTGATTGAGAGAGAACAAAACCATACAAGGCTCTGAAAAGTACATAAACTTAGTTAAAACTTGTTAAAAGTTCACTTAAACACATTTTGGATCGTTTGACTCACTTGTGTAGCTTGTCAAGTGCTCTGTGTCCTGCTCTGCAGCATGCTCTGCTGTGCTTAGCTAGGTGCATGCAGCATGTGCTTATAATGCGTTCAAGGGGACTAGGAAAACTATCGTGCTTTCAGGGAGTGTTGGAAATTAGGTTTTTTTACCAGTAAAATTATTAACCATGTATTTATATGGGATATATATATATATATATATATATATATATATATATATATATATATATATATATATATAGAGAGAGAGAGAGAGAGGATTTTCTGAGTAGATCCTTCCGTAGGAGAGGGCAGTGGTGGTCTAGTGGTATAGGGCGCTGGATCGCTGATCCAAAAGGTTGGGGGTTCAAGTCCCACTCTCCACAAGGTTGTCACTGTCCCCCCAGTGCGGCTAACTGGGTTATCAAAGGCGGGCCATGTCTCTCACTGTCTATGGTGAGAGGCATGTAAAAGAACCATTGCTGACTTTCGTAAAGAGTAGGCTGCAAAGTCGTCAGCGTGTTTCTGTCCCTTGCTAAAAAGGGTTGTGACAGGAAGGGCATCCGACGTAAAAATCTCTGCCAAATTAAACGTGCGAATCAAAATGATTTGCTGTGGCGACTCCCGAGTAAAAGGGAAAAAGCCGAAAGGAAGACAGACATCCTTCCGTAGGAGAGTGCTCAATACTTTTTGGTAGAGCAAATAACAAAAGGACAGGACAACGACTTTCTATTGAAACTCCATTTATCACTACAGATCTGTTTCGAGGGGTGGTGAAACCATCCTCTCTCTTCAGGTGATTATAGAAGAATGATTACAAAGTGCTTTGTAATCATTCTTCTATAATCACCTGAAGAGAGAGGATGGTTTCACCACCCCTCGAAACAGATCTGTAGTGATAAATGGAGTTTCAATAGAAAGTCGTTGTCCTGTCCTTATATATATATGTGTGGATATAGATATATATATATGTGTGGATATAGATATATATATATGTGTGGATATAGATATATAGATGTGTGTATATCTATCTATATATATCTATCTTGTTTATTCTGATAGTTTCAGCTTTGTTGATCCCCTCGTTGACAGTGGTCTTCCAGAGCTGGCGTGTTTCAGCATTGCCTTCCCTGGTGTTTATGTCGATGCCATGTCCCGCTTGCACACGTCCTTGTACCGAAGCTGTGGTCTTCCTGTGTGGCGGGAGCCCTCACTCAGCTCTCCATACAACATGTCTTTAGGGATGCGCCCCTCGTCCATTCGCCGTACGTGACCCAACCACCTAAGTCGTCTCTGGCTCAGCAGTGCGAGCATAACATAACATAACATGAGTGGTGAGAACAGGCCATTCAGCCCAACTAAGCTCACCATTGTCCTATTCTAAAGTGACTCTAACCTTAAAGACGCACCATGACTAGATGGTATCCAGCACTAGATCAAGTCTGCTTTTGAAGACTTGTAAGGTTTCTGCTTCGACAACGTGGTTAGGCAATCTATTCCACACTGAAATTACCCTCTGCGAGAAAAAATATTTCCTAATATTTGTGCTAAATTTACCCTTGAATAACTTCCATTTATGACCCCTAGTTCTACTTACAGAACTTAGCCTAAGTAATCGGGCATAGTTGACTTTATTAATCCCCTTAAGATACTTAAAGACCTCAATCAGATCACCTCTAATTCTCCTTTTTTGAAGACTGAAAAGGTTTAGGATCCTCAGCCTCTCCTCATAGGATTCCTTTTATACCCGGAATTAGCTTTGTTGCTCTTCTCTGAACTTTTTCGAGAGTCTCGATGTCTTTTTCAAGTATGGTCCCCAGAACTGTACACAATACTCTAAATGTGGTCTAACCAATGTGTTATACAAGAGAAGGACAACATCTTTAGATCTATACTCAATACTCCTCGCTATGTAACCCACCATCCTATTTGCCTTTTTACTGCTAACGCACAGTGGCTAGTACCAGTGAGGGACTGGTCAACCATCACACCCAGATCCTTTTCCTGAGAGGAACATTCTAGTTTTAAACCTCCCATGAAATACTCCTGTCTAATGTTTTTATTCCCTACATGTAGAACTTTACATTTAGCGACATTGAATTTCATTTGCCATGTATCTGCCCAAATTCGAAGTCTATCCAAATCGTCCTGAATAACCTTAGTAGACTCCAGACTATTTGCCAAACCGCCCAGTTTAGTATCGTCAGCAAATTTCACCAATGTGCTCTCAATGTCCCTATCAAGGTCATTAATGTAGATGAGGAAGAGCAAGGGTCCCAACACAGATCCCTGAGGACTCCACTTCCCACAATTCCTTGCTCAGATGAAATCCCTCCAACCACAACTCTCTGTGTTCTGTCCTGTAACCAGTTCTTAATCCACTCCAGAATACCTCCTACAATTCCAACTGACCTCGTTTTAAAAATTAGTCTCTCATGTGGTACTGTATCAAATGCTTTTTGAAAGTCCAAATAAATAATGTCATAGGCCCTGCTCTGATCATAAGTATTTGAGGCCTCCTCAAAGAATTCCAAAAGGTTTGTCAGGCATGACCTACCCTTGCGAAAACCATGTTGGCTATCCTTCAAGATGTTATTATGCTCAAGAAATGACTCAAGCTTGTCTTTTATGATAGATTCCAGTATTTTGAATGCTATGCAAGTAAGACTGACAGGCCTGTATTTGCCTGGCTCTGTACGATCCCCTTTCTTATATATTGGTATAATGATACCCTGTTTCCAATCATTTGGAATTTCTCCAGTCACTAATGACTGCCTAAAAATAACCAACAGTGGTTTAGAGATGATCTCACAAACCTCCCTGAGCACCCTAGGGTATAACCCATCTGGGCCTGCTGCCTTATTTGTCTTAAGTTTACGCAGCTTGTCCAATACTTCATTTTCTCCAAATTCAATTTCTGCCAAATGAGCTTGAGAATTGACAATTTCCTCCGCCAAATAAAAGTGCCCTCTATAGTGAAATTGTCAACAAAGTAACCATTAAGAGTATCAACTATGTCCTTGTTCTCATACAGCAGTGATCCATCTTCATTCTTTATGCACTGGATTTCAACTTTACCTTCTCTTTTCCTGTTACAGTACTGAAAAAAGCGCTTAGGATTACATTTCGCTCCTTCTGCAATTTGTCTTTCGTACTGCCTCCTAGCATTCCTCAGTTCTTTTGACCTTAGCTCGCATATTACAGTATTCAGCCTTAGTGTTTTCATTTCTGTCCCTCATGTATGCCTTATAAAGATTCTTTTTTTCCCTTAAGCTCCTACGAATATCAGAGGTCATCCACTGGAGATTACGCTTTTAAACTTACTCTTGCACACTTTTGGAATGAATTTGCTCTGAGCATCTAGTAAAACTCCCTTGAATCTACCCCACATTTCATTTACAGTTGTACAATCTAGGAGCAATGTCCAGTTTATTTTGCTTAAATACTGACGCATCCTGTCAAACTTGGCTCGCCTGAAATTGAAAATTTTGCTTTTCAAAGATAAGTTTGTAACTTGCCATAACACATCAAAACTAATAGTATAATGATCACTAGTCCCAAGTGGCTCCTTTACCTCTACATTGCGAATTCTATCAGGGTCATTACAGAGAACCAAATCTAAAACTGCATTCCCTCTTGTAGGATTATTGACATACTGCAGCAGAAAACTATCATTTATAGCATCTAAAAATGCTTCCTCCTCCTTACCCTGCGCTTTCACCAAATCCCAATCTATAGCAGGATAATTGAAGTCTCCCATAACTAAAGTTTTACCTCCACTACAAGACTGCCTAATCCTCGTGAAAAGTAGTTCATTCAAAGTGTTGTCTGAAGCTGGCGGTCGATAACACACTCCTATGTTTAAACCAGTCTCTTGTTTGCCAATGAGTCTAACCCAAATATCCTCACAGGGCAAGACATGCCCCATCTCAGTAATTTCATGCACATCCAGGTTTTCCTTTACATAGAGTGCCACGCCCCTCCTCCTATTGAGTCTATCTCTCCTAAAAAGCTTATAACCTTCTATATTATATTCATCTCCGTCCTCTTCACTAAGCCAGGTCTCTGTAATTCCAACTAAGTCATAGCCCCCACCAATAACAACAGTTTCTAGTTCCTGAAATTTATTTTTATGCTTCTAGCATTTAAATAAAAACATTTCAGCCTATTTAGACTACACTTACCAATTTGGATTACATCTGCCTGCTGCTCCGAGCCTTCCACTATTCTTTTATTCTCTAAAAAGTTACATCACCATTACATGTGGCCTTGTCAGCTTCCATCAGGGCAGTTTGCATATCCCTATCCACAACACCTTCTGACCTCCCTGCCCCGAGAAACTAGTTTAAATACGGCTGAGCTACCCTCAACATACGCTGACCCAATGCAAAGGTGCCCCTTCGGTTCAGGTGTAAGCCGTCAAACTTGAACAGGTCACGCCTGCCCCAGAAGTAGTTCCAGTGCCCCATAAACCTGTACCCCTCTTTCCTACACCAGGTTCGTAGCCACGTGTTAAACCTCCAGATAAGATTCTGCTTCCCTGTGCTCGCACGTGGTACTGGTAGAATTTCAGAAAAAACTACCGTGGAGGATCTGCCCCTAAGTTTTTCAGCTAATTCAACGAATTTGTCTTGCAGAACCTCAAACCTACCCTTACCTATGTCATTGGTCCCTACGTGGACCACGACCACTGGATCCCCGCCCGCTCTGGCCAGGAGCTTGTCCGCACGCTCCAGGAGGTCTCCTACCTGGGCACCAGGCAGGCAAGACGCCATACGAGACTCCTTGTCGTCCGAACAGACTACACTATCTATTCCTCTAATAATTGAGTCCCCCACTATCACCAACTCCCTCTTTTGGGGGGAAGAGGTGGCCAGGGTGCCCTGGGCCTCAATCCCCTCACTCTCAGGGTCGGGGGCCAAGTCGAGTTCCTGAAGAGACTGGAATCGATTGGACACCTCAACCTCTGGAGAAGCTGTCGCTGTACGGTGTGCACGCCCTTTCCTGCGCTGCCTTCCTACTGTTACCCAACTTTCTCTCCCTGCCTGCTCTGGGCTCTCCCCCCTGCCCAGATGTGGCGTACACACCATCTCCCTAAACGACGTACACAGTTCCTCTGGGAACTCTACCAATTGCGGACTATGTTGTGCCGCCAACTGGCCCTGAAGACCAAGGATCTTGCTCTCCAGATGCGCAATCAGCTGGCACCGGTGGCAGATGAACGCACCCTGAAAATCCGTCTCCAGAAGAGCGATCATTCCGCAACCGTCACATAGTTTTGGCCACATTTTTGAACCCCTAACTATGACCTATCACACCCTAAAAAGCAATTAAAAAGTATTTAACTGCCGAGAGTGAAGCTCAAAAACCAAAAATTACAAACCTGGGAACCCGAGCAGCAGCCGCAATAAAAACAGGGGAGAGCAAATAAATGGCCTTTTGCAGGGGCCGGCTTACTGCTAACAATTAAATTTTAACGGGGTAGAAACAAGTCAAATCAGACAACAAGCTTGAATTTATACTATCTCTGAGGCTACAAATACACCAATTCAATAGTGAAAGAGGTTTAGCCCAGTACTCAGATATTCCCTGGCTTTTCTAAATACTAACTGCTAACATTTGAAATTAAATTTCAAAAGGGTAGAAACTAGTCAAATCAGCTTGAGTTTATACCCCCTCAGACTACAAATACACCAATTTAATATTAAGAGATTAGCCCAGTGTTCAGATATTCGCTGACTGCCCGTTCAAGAACTTGTATATAGAAAGGGCAAACTAAACTAAGCAGAAATCGAGGGTGCGGAGTTCGCCTGCACTCCACGCAACGCCAAGCAGACCAGAACACAGCAGCCAGAAGGCAACGCCAAAATATCCCGTATACCAAAAGGCTTACCAATAAGCCCACGGAGAGAAACAAAAGCAGGTTTTGGATTAGCTATGAGACGCTAGCGAAGTGAACTTCCCGGAAATCTGTCGAGTACCAAACAAAGCCTGAGGGAAAAAAGTAGCTGCTTTTTAATGAATATTATTTTAATATTACAATTCACTTACCTAGCTAACTATTTAACGTGTTGGTTAATTTCAATTTGCTCACGGGAGACCGAAAAAACCCTCCCAAATACCTGACGTCGCTTTTGTTTGACCAGATTAGCGACTTGGCGAACTTAGGCTAAATACCAATCAATCGGTAATGGGAGGGGAAAAAATGTTCTCCCTGCCCCGAAAGCTCGGCGGCAAAGTAAATATCTCGAGAGCAAATACTAATACCTTTTTAATAATTGACCTTTTGCAACAGGTATTCAAAAAAAAAAAAAAAAAAAAAGAGGAGTTTCTCCTCCACACAAAGCACCTTCCCAAACACACGTTCAGCCCAAACACACGTTCAAACCCGGAAGTTACTGTCACGAGCAGACTTGGCTATATATATATATATAAAATAACCATATAACAAAACTCTCTGATCTCTTCATACAAGTAAACTTCATCAACTCTGCCCTCATTATCATCTTAATCTGTATCCTGCTCAGCAGATTAAATCACATCTTGACAAAAACCAGTTATCACATTTTTATTAACAAATGCCTTTTCATCAACACAGCTGGCATCATCATCAGTTTGTTTATATGTAAAAGGTATGAAACATTTAAGTATTTTTCAGGTCTTGACCAATTTTCGTACAAAACTAAACAACCCATGATCCAGCATGTGCACTCCATACAAGATTACACACAAATCAAATGATCAAAAAAATTCCATAATCGAATTTTGTATGCAGAGAAAAATACCAATACTCATACAATACTCATCAAGTTTCTAAAGTACATAATACTGAGTATATGGGATTTTCTTTGAACTGCAATTGAATCATGTCTGTCTTAATATTCCAGCAAACCTGAGGTGTCTCACACACACAGACTGTAAGCAGTGGGTGACTGCTCATTTGTGCATCTATGGCATTATTTCTACTCATTTTCCCCACTCCCTTCATATACTGTATTTTCTTCCATTCAAATTGCACTAGTTCATCTGGATTATGATAATTTAACTGTTTGCACACTGTGTGTGTATGTGACAAAGAGAGAGAGAGGGAGAAATAATCTTCAAAGCCGAATTCCAGCATGGAATTTATTTATACTAATGCTGCTAGACATCACAGATGACATTTCACACTCCTTTTCCAGAAATGGTGTGTATTCACAATCTTAAAAATAAACTTACTTACTGTTATTGAAGAGAATGTCGGAGATAAGTTCCACATGCTGTTTACTAGAGTCAGGAAGTTCATGTGTGACGGGCACTGAGCATGTGACAGAGTTCACCAATCAGGGTGCACGTTTCAGATATTCCTTAGCAACTAGCCTGCATTGTTTACGTGCATATCGTCTTTATAACCTTTATTTTATTCACTGAAACGGTATTTTAATATTAAAACAGTATCCAAAATGGAGACACAACTTCACGAGTGTTCTTCTGGTGTATGGATTATAGTGTCTCTTGTACCGAACTCGGTGAATAATTGCAAAGAAAACCGGTGTTTGCTACTGTTTTTATCTAGTCTTATGAGGGTACTCTTCAGAAAAATGGAAATAAGATATTTTTAGTGCGTTTTAGTCGATTTCACTTCAGCAAGTGATGGTTGAATACCGATTTTAATGGTTTATGCAACAATCCAAATTTTGATTAAAAATGACCACTTTTACTTTTTTGGCCATTTTCTCAAAAGTAGTCCGTGCAACAAGCGCATACATTCGTTGGAGCACCTCACATTTGTTTGGCTGTGTTGTCATAGCAACCAGAGGAGGGAATATACACCAAAACAATGAACACTTCACCAAATTCCCCTGGGAAGATAGTATGGCCAGAATGACAGATAGTAGTTCCAGATCTGGTGACATTATAGTATTTCTCACAGTCTAGTTGTTGCACCAGCTTTCACTGACATAAATACACACTCCTCCACCTTGCGATTTCCCGGTTTTATCTTTCTCTCTGTCCGGCCTGAATGGCAGTCTAAACCCATCAATAGTAAGAACATTATTGGTTGGAAGGGGTGCCTCTTGTTCAGGCTGATCCTTTCTCTTCTTGAAGAATTTTTCCAGTGTGGTCTGTGTCGGCCTTTTCAGAAATGCGGAAGTGGCCCATGACCTTGTTAAAGGTGTGCACAGCTCTGCTAGCCTTAGCCTTATCAGGGTTGATGCAGTTCTACAAAGCTATAGAGCACATTCCATTTTCAGTTCTTTTGTCACCCATGTTTTGTTGTTAGGATAGATCTTGATTGTTTGATTTGGTATAATAGAGTCCACACTGAAGTTTATGCAAGAGGTTACAACTTCACACAGTTCATTAACACTGTCAGAGTTCTGCTCAATACCTCCCAAGCTGTACTTTCGAAGCACGCCTTCAACTCAAGATGTTCAGGGGAATAGATTTTCACGGATTTTTTTTTTTTGTTTGTTTGTTTTCCACTGTTTTTTGAGATTTAAGTTTGATTGTAAGCTGGAGTTAAATAAACAGCATTGTGATTGGAGGTTCCTATATGTGGCGGACAACACGATTTGTTGGCATTCTTGATAGTCCCGTAACAAAGGTCTATTGTTTTCTCACAACGTGTTTTACAGTTCGCATACTGATATAGGTGTGGTAGCGATGCCTTTAGGCTGCAGCCATTAAAGTCACTGAGGATAAGTTTGGGAGCGTCCACTGATGGCATATCCATTCTGTAAACTGAATCACACAATGCACTTTTAGCACTTGTAGCACTTTTGTTGTTTCCACCCAATGGAACTTGTCCGAACTTCCGTGGTAGATAGAACGGTCTGAAGGACACGCACAGCAGTTCAGGCGTGTAGAGAGTATCCCATATCACAATTTCTGCACTATTTGGAGTTGACATACATGCAAACCCCGCTTCCACCAGATTTAGCTTCATCCCTGTCCTGTCGAATCGGGGCACTAAATCCATCAAGGTTGGCACTGTCAATACTGTCTGTTAACCATGTTTCGAGAAACATACAAGGCAACTCATTATATTGAAGAAATTTCACACATTTAAGCTTGTTTATGTAAGCTGCGTATGTTGGCTAGCAGTCGTGTGGGTAGAGGGGAGGGTTTGTTCTGTCTGGCTGTCACCCGGCGTCTCAATCCACCCC
>CM045733.1:12442500-12595000 GCA_024760905.1 Plotosus lineatus
ACTAAACAGGGATGAGAACTGACAGAAGAATGCGGTTTGTCCAACACCGCTGACCCTCTCCTGGAAGAATTCTTACGAACACTAATTTGCAGCAATGGGTGGAATGTGTTTTTTTTTTTTTTTCTTTCTTTTCTTTTCATCTATCTGCTTAAACCTTTAAAGGACTGACATGCTGTTTCCGCAGAGGTCGTGCTTATTGAAAAATGAAAACAGCACAGGACTTTTTGCCACATCTGGTTTTGGTGCTGATCTTCTCTCAGGGAGAACTCGGTCACGTTCCATATCTTAATTTATCTGATTAGTGCACATCTGTACAAATCATTGCTGGTTAAGAACAGCTGGAATGCTGATCTGTCGCACTGAAAGAAAATATTTGTTGTACATTTAGTACATTTTGTAAATGAGGATGATGAAATGATTGTTTCAGAAAAATAAACATTTACATATCGATGCTTGAAAATGTAATTTTTAAAACGGCTTTTAACCCTATGTGACAATTAATGCAATAACTTAAGACCAAGTATGCACACACTTTGCTCCACCTTTTTCCTCCTGGTGAAAAAAAAAATGTTTAAGTTCAAGGGGGCAATACATCTGCTAGCCACTGCAGGTTTATTCTCTTCCCAGGAAGGTTCTCGGTAGTCTGTTGGGATTTTTATACCCGAGCCTAGTGGCTCATCAGTCCGGTGCTTACGTATCCCCGGTTTCCGTAACGTGAAGCTACCAGGAGTTGAACTCCTCCTGGATGGGATGCTAGTCCATCGCAGGTTGCCTTCCCAGTATATTTTTTTTACTGATACCCATTTATACTGCTGGGTGAACAGCGGCGCACTTGTGGTTGAGACTTTGCCCAGGGGTTTTAGCACAGTGGGGCTCTAACTGGAAATTGAACCCACAACCTCCTGATCATTAGCCCTGCACCCTAATCACTACACCACTTGCCCCATCCAGGAAGGCTCTAATGTATTAGAAAAATCCTTTTTCACATACATTAAAGTTGTATGGTTCACATTAGAACTGATAAGGCTTTCTCTAGTTGACCGAACTAATAAGTAAAGTAATTAAAACTTTGTTTACTTGTTTATTTTTAAAGAAAATCTTATTAGTCACCTGTTTGACTCAATATATTCACCACAACCACCAGGGGGCAGCAGAGCTGTTACTTTGTTTTTGTATCAGCTGCTAATTTTGTGACTAAAATAATGTTGATCCTCTTTCCCCAAATAAACAGTTCCCGTCCATGTACATTTGCTCTTATTATGTAACATCAGGACCCACAGGTCTATGTGGGAATGTCATTCATTTTCTAAGCCTCTGAATACTAATTAGTGTTGCGGGGAGGCTGGTGCCCATCTCGGCCAACTCACTGCGGAGGCAGGGTACACCATGGACAGCACGCCAGGCCATTGCCAGGAATTTCCTTTATATGGCCATTTAAACACACACAAAATGTACACTTAATAAACGATAACCAGTGTGATAATACTCTATTTGAATGGTGTGTTTTGAGTGTTACTATTCTTAACACATTTCAAAGAATGCTGAAGGAACCATTTATGGTTTCTGTGGTATTTTTCCATCCTTAAGTTATTAAACAAGTTTGTTGTTGCTCATAGCACAATAAAGAAGCGGTGATTATGATCTGTTAAGTACAGCTGTTCTCATGATGGTTCATAAAATTATACATAAATTAATTCTGCATTCATAGCATTGTAATAAACCACAATGTACATCATCTACTACCTCGTTGAAAAGCCTGTATCATCCCAAGAATTAAGTGAATGCTGCACAAGAAAGGCCTAAAATCTTCTTGAATGTGTGAAAACAAACATATAAATTGGGAGATGAGGCTGAAAGAAACTTTGCCAGGACTCTTACAGTCTTGTCTGGCTGCTCCCACCTGTCCAGGCACAGGAACGAGTCCTGTGCTTCCAGGCTTTTCATCCACGTGCCAAGCTATCCAGGACGACTAATTCGACTGAGTAATCACGCAGGACGAAAAATGAGTCCATCACTATGATCCAGAGACTAAAGCCCTGTCGAAACAGTGGAATCATTCTGACTCACCACCTCCAAAGAAGGAAGGTGTCCAAACCTGAGAAGGAAAGGTAGTGCTGACAGTCTTTTGGAACTTGCATGGAATAGTGATGATGGATTTCCTGGCAAAGGTTACTGGTTACTGCGACATACTACGCTTCATAATTCTGAAACCATCAAAACTGAGAGGCCTGTAAGACAGCAGTCTGGTTCAGAACTTGCGTGTTACCCAGGTAGAAGTATTGGCCTGTGACTAGTACCACTTTCCTCTCCTTGCACCATCTGGTTGGGTCAGTTTTTTTATTCATTTCTGTCATCTATCAAGGTGTTCAAGTTCCACAGCAACATCACAGATGTGGTCAGCGACCCCCAGTGCAGCTAACTGGGTTATCAAAGGCCGGCCATGACTTTCATCAAGAGTAGCTGCAAAGCCGTCAGCGTGTTTCTGCCCTACGATGGCATGAAAAGCTGTGCAGGGTGTGTACTCAGCCCTTGTCCAGAGTCGGCTGAGATGGGCGCCAGCCTCACCACGACCTTAATTAGGACTAAGCGGTTCAGAAAGTGAATGAATGAAAATGGCTGCTGACCCCTAGTGGAAGGATATTGAATTACGTTTCATGGTAATGGTTGATGTCTGTCGAAAAGAATGTATGATATCCATAGTCTTAAAACGCGCTCACGGGCCCCACATAGAATGAGTTGGTGGGCTGAATTTAACCTGTGCGCCGGAGTTGACGCCTGTGCTTTGTAGAGTAGTGCGATGTTCTTGACATTAATTAAAGATGTCGGTAAAAATGAAACCCAATTCTGGATGGAAGTAAATGTTGTTTTGTTGCGTCAGTTTGTTGAAACAATGCCATGATGATTATTTTAAAAGATTAGAGTGCAAGTCCCTCCCTTTTTTCACTAAGTAGAATTTATTCATCATGTGTACTTTTGATCTTGTGTTATCACATCTATAATTGATTTATCATTAAAAGCAAATCTTCACACGTTTATGGATGAGTCATGTTTTGACCCTATAGGCCCCTGTGGGACACACCTGGAAGCGATGATGTTCTGTTTTTCCGAGCTAACACAGCGCTCTGACTACAAACATGAAACTTTGACCAGGTAGAAATGACGACACACTGAAGGCGAAAGGACACACGGTATGAAAAACACGCATGCGCATCCTGTAGTGTTTGCGTCAACTTTATCGAAGTGAGCTTTGCTCTGTGAGTTTATGAACTCAGGATATGTGAGTCAATACACAACAAAAAAAGTTGTACTGAAACGACTTGGGGTAATAAAAAAGGAGAGACCATTGATGGATTGATTATATTGAACCTTGTGTGACTGTATGGTGCAGAAATGTTAGAAACTTATGATTAGAGTATCATTTCTCTAATGAATAGATTAATTCATTCATTTTCTGTAACCGCTTAATCCTAATTAGGGTCAGTGGGATGTTGGAGCCCATCTCAGCCGACTCTGGATGAGGGCAGAGTACACCCTGGACAGCTCACCAGGCCATCACAGGGCAGAAACTCGCTGACGGCTATTCGGCTGCTCTTTACGAAAGTCAGCAATGGTTCTTTTATATGAACCTCACACCACAGACAGTGAGAGCCGTGGCCGGCCTTTGATAACCATAACCCTGTTAGCTGCACTGGGGGGGACAGTGACAACCCGTTGAGAGTGGGGCTTGAATCCCCAACCTTAGGATCAGTGATCCAGCACATTTGCCACCAGGCCACTACTGCCCCTATAAATAGATTTAACACACGAATTAAAAGCTCTTGATCAAAATAGAATTCATTCATACTCGTATTTCTCGGGTCCTCACTCACTCGATTTCACTAGCTTGCCAGAATGCTTTCTCCTACTAGGGTTGCACTGAGGCTGAAGCCTATCTTAACTGACATTAAGTGGCCATGGGGTACATCCTGACCAGTTTGCCAGACCATCATAGCGCCAACATACATGCACAGTCAAATTCACAATGACACCTAGGGGCAATTTGGATCGGCTGTTTTACCAAAAGTGGATGTCTTTAGACTGTGGGAGGAAACCGGAGTACCCAGAGTGAGACCCATGCAAGTACAGTACAGGGAAAACATGCAAACTCTAATCAGAAATGGCCTGAAACCCAGAACCCCTGCATTTCTCAGGCTTTACGGTGTTGTTCTGGTATACAGGACACATTTGTATGTTTGTACAGTAAGAATAATGAGGAGGTTTGAAAAGTGAGAATTTGAAGACATTCCTTAAAAGCATTCAAATGTTCCAAGTTCTTTCTCCCAGAAACATCTGAGCTCTTTATGCAATTATTTAAAATACAGATATTATGTAAAGCAACATATCTTCATTCGAGACTAAACCTTGAAGACAGAGGACTCCTTTCTCGCCTCTGTAGTCTCCAGACTTGTTTAAATCTCTCTGACAAATGGTGGAAGGAAGGACATTTTCCAGGTATTTTGGAGTCAAGATTCTTCAGGTCACCAAGAGAGATTTGAGGAACTTTTAGGGATGAAACGATGGGATCTTTCCGAACGTGAAGATAAAGTGGATTCCAGTTCTGCGATGTTCTTCCCAGTTTTAGTGCAGAGCGACTCCCCAGCACAAATCACCCCAGTCTATCCAATGAGAAACAGATGTTCCTAACCACCACTATGCGTGCAGTCACTTTTAAAGAGTTTGCTGCTAAGCTTAAAAAAAAAAACCCAGCAGAAATACAGAAAGTCGAGATCCTTGGTAAGATTTTGCAGTGAAGTAACCAGTGCAGTTAGTCATGTAATGGAGTAACTTATGCTTCATAACAGTTTGGTTCATGCATCTCTTGGCTTTGTTGCTCTGAGAGATGTGTTTTTTTTTTTTTTTATCATATACTGTATGTTTGTGTGAGAAATATTTCAGTCTAATTAATTCTGGCATATCATTGATCAAGAGGCAGTTGTGGCTCGGTCGTAAGGTGCTGGATTACTAACCAAAGGTTTGGGTTTCAAGCCCCACTGTCACCGGGTTGTCACTGCTGCCTTCACTTCCTTAGTGCGGGTAATCAGGTTAAAAAAAGGCTGGCCATGGCTCTCACTATCTATGGTAAGAGGTTCATGTAAAAGATCCATTGCAGTCCTTCATGAAGAGTTGGTTGCAGCATGTTTCTGCCCTGCGATGGCCTGGCGAGCAGTCCAGGGTGTACTCTGCCCTCACCCAGAGTCGCCTGAGATGGGCGCCAGCCTCCCCACATCCATAATTAGGATTAAGCAGTTCAGAAAATGAATACATGACTTAAAAATATGCTCCTTATGTTTTTTTGCACGGTACTGTATATGGGAAAGAATCCACATAAATACCTTCATGAACATGTGTTATTGTTAATATGGTCAATTTTATGGAGGAAGTTGCTTTTTAGTTATTTAGTTTTCATAATCATCATCATCATCATCTACTGCTTCTTCCGGCGTTGGGTCGTGGTGCCAGCAACCTAATCAAAGAGGTCCAGATATCCCTCTCCCCAGCCACTTCCTCCAACTCTTCCGGGGGTCACCGAGGCGTTCCCAGACAAGCCAAGAGACATAGTCCCTCCAGCGTGTTCTCGGTCAACCCAGGGGTATCTTCCCAGTTGGACATGCCCGAAACACCACACCAGGGAGGCGTTCGGGAGGCATTCTCACCAGATGCCCAAGCCACCTCAACTGGCCCCTTTCAATGTGGAGGAGCAGCGGATCTACTCGGCAGAGCTTCTTGCCTTATCTCTTATCCCTGCCACCCGGTGAAGGAAGCTCATTTCAGCCACTTGTATCCGCGATCTTGGGCTTTTGGTCACTACCCAAAGCTCGTGACCATAGATGAGGGTTGAAACGTAGATCAACTGGTAAATTGAGAGCTTTGCCTTGCGGCTCAGCTCCTTCTTCACCACAACAGACAGGTACAGATTCCGTTTAACAGCAGATATATATATATATATATATATATATATATATATATATGCATGTATGTGTTTGTATGTATAAGTACTGTATAGACTTTTGCTCAAGGTTAACTTTTAGCAACTGCAGTGTTCTTTTATTTTCTTCTTTAAAGAATAATTCCCTGTTTCCACGTCCCACTTTTTATTATTATTGTTATTCTGTTTATGCAGACAATCTACTACACAACTCCCACTGTAATTTGTTGCTCAAGAAATAATAATTAACAAGCATTAATATAACCCTTGCAGCTGGACATAGACTCACATTTTCTGACCAATCAGAATCAAGAATTCAACGCCGGTGTGGTATAAATGTTTATTAACACATCTTTATCAAGAGTGGAGACAAATGTTATCTGTTTAAATGAAATCAGCCAAACTGTCTCCGTCCCAGGATGATGGAGAATCCGTCTGGTGATGTTTGGGCAGTGTGACACACCCACTCGGAGTAAGTAAAATAAATGATCCTTACATGTGTAGTTCTCTAGTTACATTTTCATCCTCCACGGACAACCTTCACTGACAGTCGCACTGAGTTTAGCAGTATCCATGGTAACAATTTATGCAAACCTTTGCTCATACATGGCTCATGAGTTCACCTATTGGACCCGTTTTATATGCAGGTCGAAGCAGGCTCATGTGTGTTTTTGCACAGATAATATGGTGAGAACCCTAAAGCAATTTCTTGTCCTTAATCTTGTGAGGAATTTTGTTTGAGCTCCTGTCATTTACCTTCATGGATACAGATTCATCTCAGTTCAAAGTAATTTTAGATGCAGAGTGCATGTGCATGACATACTGTAGGTTTAAAAGTATATCTTCTTACCTAGAGACAGTGAGATCACTCAGTTTATCTTATTTATACAAGGTAAGGGGTTCCGGGCCGTTACTTAAAGGCCCAGCAGTGGCAGCTTGGTTGAACAAAGGCTTGAACCCCTGACAGTCTGATCAGTAATCCAAACCATTTATTTAAAAAATGAAAGGCATAGGGGTGTCGTGGTTGGTGCTTCTGTCTCACAGCAGGAAGGTGATGCTAATTGGCTGTTCCAAATCCCCCCACCACCACGTGTGAGTGTGATTGGTTGTGTCTCTCGCCGGTCAATGGTCTAACAATCTGCCTTCACCCGGTTTCAGCTAAGAAAAGCACAAGCTCCCCATGACCCTAGTAGGAGTAAATTGTTTGGCAAATGAGTGAGTGAGTAAACTTAGTACATTTGTATAATTAGAGAACATCAAAAAAGAGAAAAAAAGAAAAATTCAGGATTTACTAGATTTTTACAGTCAAGAACAAAAGTCAAATAATTTGGATGAAAAATAATACTTAAAATATCACTTAATATGGATTTGCCCCATCTCTTTTTTTTTTCATTCATTCATTTATTTTCTGAACTGCTCTATACAAATTTGGGACACGGGGAGGCTGATGCCCATCTCAGCTGACTCTGTGAGAGGGCAGAGAACATCCTGGACAGCTATCCAGGCCACCACCGATGTTTATTTATTTATTAATAGACATAAATATTCCCTGATAATCTCTCAAAAGTTTTTTTTTGTCTTAAACTCGACTCGATAAAAAATTAATCTAATAATTGTCTAATCACATCTTTTGCTTTACATAGGCGTATCCAAATCTGTGCATGTTGTCTCAAGTTTCCTTCAGGATCACCTAAAATTTGACGGTTTGTTCAGATTCCACTTTGTTAGAATCATTTGACATCGAATTTAAATTTATTCATTCGTTCTTTAGTTCTCTGAATTTGCTTAATCTTAATTAGGGTCGTAGGGAGGATGGCGCCCATCTCGGCCGACTGTAGCGAGGGCAGAGTACAACCTAGACAGCTCACCAGGCCATCGCAGGGCAGAAACCTGCTGACGGCTATGCAGCTCCTCTTGATGAATGTCAGCAATGGTTCTGTTACATGAACCTCACACCACGGACAGTGAGAGACATGGCCGGCCTTTAATAACCCAGTTAGCTGCACTGGTGGAATTTAATTTTTATCATAAACTTAATTTTTTTTTTTTTTTTTTTTTTTTGAGAGGAAGGTATTTTAAGGTATCTTGATAAATTTATTTGTGGAGTAAGATGTTTGAAGAGGTCTGAAAAATGTTTATGTATAATATTTACATAATTTGCCTTTAATACTCATAAGTACTTTCCACTGACAATCCTGACATACAGTGGCATCTCATTAATATGCGCATCTTTTAAATGCATTTCCACTTCATATGCACCCTCCACCCTCAGTGCAGCTAACTGGGTTATCAAAGGCCGGCCATGTCTCTCACTGTCTATGGTGCGAGGCATGTAAAAGAACCATTGCTGACTTTCGACAAGAGTAGGCTGCCAAGCCGTCAGCATGTTTCCGCCCTGCGATGGCCTGGCGAGCTGTCCAGGGTGTACTCTGCCCTCGCCCTGAGTTGGCTGGGATGGGCACCAGCCTCCCCGTGACCCTAATTAGGATGAAGCGGTTACAGAAAATGAAAAAATGCACCCTCCAATTGGACCCTAAATTTAAAACGGCTTTTTTGTAATTTTTCACTTAAATTGACGATATCAGAGCAATACGATGACATTCTACAGCATTTTCACCTGACACAAATGCATTCACATGCATATATTCGCTAAAATATATAAAATATTAGCAAAAATATTAAGACTACATCTAAACCAAACCTCAAATTAACTCCAGTTATATAAAAGTAATTTTCTTCATAGCAACAAGCCAAATGTCCCCACAAACCTCTTGTGGCTTAACTGGTCCTCGCCAAGATATACAAACCTGTCCACACACACACACACACACACACACACACACACACACACACACTGCTCTCTCTGCATCCACTATATACTTTAAAACTCAGATAAAAGTTAAAAATACCAGTCCTTCCCTGCTGTGATGTAATAACCATGCTATTGTTCTCCATTAAAGCGTATCTCAGCCTGTACATGTTGTTCATTTCTGTTCTGAATTATGGACGTGAACATGTAAACATTTGTACACTCTTTTGCACTCGGCTGACTGGTACATCTGAACCACTTGAATTCTTTTTCATGTGGTGTCCTCGCTGCTGGAGGCGCAGTCTCGGCTGGGGAATGAGGAATTCTTTCAGTGTATATGTAACCATGTGGCAGTCCGAACTGCGTGTCCCAGACAGGATTTGGTTTTCCTGAGATGCCACATTTTCCCGAGTTCAGTCAACAGGAACATTTATCACAAATTCCAGAATAATAAAACCAAAAACAGAATGTGCTTCAGGTAGTTTAGTTCATTTTATCTTCAAGATCATTAATCCGACGTTTTTCTATGCAGGTAACGACATAGTATGTCTGAAAGTTGGAAAATTTTGTGCTGTTGTTCTAGATGTGTTTGTGCTGATTATTCACCTGTGGTGTCGTGTCTCTCTGTCCTATTTGTAGTTTGGTACCACATTCAGTGTAGGCATGATTTGAAAGCAGTGTTTTGTAACCACGTTTGTGGTTTTGTGACATCACAAAGAGAATAAAAGGGTTCTTAGTTGTATGGTTTGAGGTTCTACATTTTTATCTATATTGGAAGGGTGGAACATTTTTATTTGTTTATCAAACCGTAGACATGATAGACGCAAAGACTCCACTTTTTTTCTTCCAGTGAAAACATGGCGGCATGTCCGCCTCACAGCACGGAGGTCCTGGGTTCAGTTCAGGGTGTTTCTTGTAAAGTTTACATGTTCTCCCCGTGCTTGTATTGGTTTCCCCTTACAATCCAAAAGCAAGCACATTAGGCTAATTGGTGGTTCCAAATCACCCTAAGTGTGATTGTGAAAGGTCGAAATGGCATGGTGAGCTGTCCAGGGTGTACCACACCCTCCAAGCCACCAGCCTCCTTGTGTCCTTTAGAGAACCAAACTAGCCAAATGTGCATCGTTTTACACTGTGCAAGGAAACAGGAGTACCTGAAGGACACCAATGGGAAGAACATGCTCTGGGCGTTCATGTTATGGGGCAGATGTGATAATCTCTATACCACCATGCCACCAAAATTAAATATAATTTATGAAAGTTTGGGAACTGGGAGGTTCAGTGAAAGCTCAAGTCCAAAGTTTTCTAATTTTTTTCTAATGAAGGCTCCAGGAGGTTTGGGTAGCTGTGATTTAACTCATTGTTCTGACATAAAAAAAAAACTTTTGAATAAGTTGATTAAATTCAGTAGACACATTTTATGTGCTTGAACCTCAGGAATTTATCATGACGGTAGTTTTGTTTTATCTATGGGTACTAAAACATTAAATAATAGAAATACAGTAAGCCTTCATTACTCGCAGGGGTTACGTTCCGCCCCTTCCGGCGAATCACAAAAATCCGCGAATTATTGATGCGGTTTTAAAACCCTATGTATGATATTACATACATTAAAATATGCTTCCTAAACACATTCTATAGACAGTGTTACTCATTAATACAGTAATAATGCAGTAAAATTTAGTAATGATTAAGTAAAACCTTTTTAATTTTGTACTGTGATAATATTTATGAATAAATAAAGCGCTTGGGCTCCTTACCAGAAGCTAGAGAAGATGCAGGGCGTTTGAGTGGCATCATAGCGCTTAAATAATCATTCAAAACATTAAAAAAAACTTGAATTTGCAATTCAAGCAATTATGTTGATAACGTGCGCAAATGAGGAAAAAAAGAGATGTACAAATCATCTGAAACCAATCAGCAGGAAGGAGAAACAAAAGCTCTCAGTCATTGGCTAAATTTGAATTATGTGCCAGTAATGTTGTGATGTGGCTTATTTATAATTTTCCGCGGCTGCTACTAACTTAAAAACATAATGAAAAAAAATTTTTGAAAGCAAAATCCGTGGGTATGTGGGGCCGCGAACGGTGAACCACGAATGGGCAAGGGCTTACTGTAACCCTAAACTGCCAGTCCCATTTTCCCAGCTTACCATTACACTGTGAGTCTATGATCACCCCCCACCCTAATCCTTGCAAAGAAAAATCTTGCTTTTTTTAAAAAATTAATAATAAACACATTTTTTTTAAAATCCTGAGTAAAGTGAAAGGTTTTTTTCAACTTAGATAAAACGTTGCAGATTGTCAACAAGCCAAAGCAGAAATATTACTTAAAAGGCCGTTCCATGGCTGCGGGGTTTGTCAAGGAAAACTCTGCTCATTGTAGCTTTCATTGTTGTTGGTACTAATAAAGAGCTTGTACCATCTGTTTGAAACAGATGTGTTAGATTATAATGTACCAGTGGTTTGCTCAGGGATTGTTGGATGAAGTCCTCAATCCGTTACATATAGATTGTTTTATGTAAGCATTTCCAAATTTCGCTTGGAGTGTGGATAAGATCAAGCTGAGCAAACTGTTTAATTCCAGTAAGGACTTTGCATTGCTGTATTCTGGATCAACTTGTTTGGAACTCTTGCACTCTTCTTTATGCAACTAGTTGTTACAATCTTCTAACCTAGAAATAACAAAAGGATAGTTTTTTTTTTTTTTTTTTGCTATTTCGGAACTCTGTTATACTTCTTGGATAAAAGTTGCAATAAATATTCCATCCAAGGCATGTTTGAACATTTTGGTTCTTCAATACATATTTCTACTTCCTCTCAGTTACTTTAAAGAGGTGTCTATAAAACATCTGTTTGTCTTCCTTTCGGATTTTTCCCTTTTACTCGGGAGTCGCCACAGAGAATCATGTGATTCGCACATTTGATTTGGCAGAGGTTTTTACGTCGGATGCCCTTCCTGTCACAACCCTTTTTATCAAGGGACAGAAACACGCTGACGACTTTGCAGCTACTCTTTACGAAAGTCAGCAATGGTTCTTTTACATGCTTCTCACCATAGACAGTGAGAGACATGGCCCGCCTTTGATAACCCAGTTAGCTGCACTCGGGGGGGGCAGTGACAACCTTGTGGAGAGTG
Organism: Plotosus lineatus; assembly: GCA_024760905.1. NCBI lineage: Eukaryota > Metazoa > Chordata > Actinopteri > Siluriformes > Plotosidae > Plotosus > Plotosus lineatus. The sequence continues at coordinate 12,454,413 of CM045733.1, forward strand.
GGACTTGAACCCCCAACCTTTGGATCAGCGATCCAGCGCCCTATACCACTAGGCCACCACTGCCTCAATCATTGTATACGTGTCCATTTAAAATAAAATTAAAGGTTAGACTTTCAAACTTTCCTGTTACACAAGAGCACATGTATGTTTTATTATTGAGTGTTTTTTACAATTTGAAGTTGCTATCTGGCAAAATCCTTCTGAAAGTTTGCATTAGCCTGTTTGAAAGGGTGCAGTTTCATTCTTGTGAGTGTGCAAATTCGCAAGAGTAGGACATGAAGTTAATAACAATAATAACAGGAAAAAGATATTAAACTAACAAATCAGATGTAAACTAGTGAACTTCTGAATAAAATAAACCTAGGCAAATAGAAATATAATACAAGGTTACATTCACATGCACTATACAAACATGCTCTCTTTTCTAGGAAGAAATGGTATGTTCCACTGTTTATTCATATACAAATTAGTTCCATGTTTACCTTTTCATACATATGAATCATATTCAGCTTTTTGCAGTACACTGTCCCCAATTTTTTGCCTTGATGAAGAATCTTGTGTAATAAGAGCATGTTGAGATGTGAAAATACAATATATGTAAGCTTTGCCCACCATAACAGCAGTAGAATTAGAATCAGATTACTTTATTTATCATTTTGGAACCTGTGTGACCATATACAGTATATGGCTGCATCAAAATCTTTAGTGCGAGATAATATCATATCAAAATATGTACACACAATTAACACAGTTTTTGAAATAATTCAAATACTTCAGAGTTTGCACCTTTCTCATGCTCGATCTTGTGACAAGAGAAAGTCCTCATTATTTTCAGGTCCCGCTGAGCCTCGGCTGTTGTCTCCACACGTCCAATAAGCACACAAATGACATCACAAGTGCCACACCATGAACCACGGAATTTACATGTGTGTGGCAAAATTGGTCAATAAGCACCTGACTTAAAATAGGATTGATGATATACATAACTTTTCCTGTCCATTTTACATTGTGTAGCTTGTGCTCCCACCGATCACTGATGGATTGAATCAATTGACTTTAGATAATAAAGAAAAGTTGAACATGTAAAGCTCCATCAATCAGCTCAGTGTTACTAATTGCACAATTATTATCTAAAGTTATTATTAGTGAATAGAAGCTGTTCATTCTGTCCATGGTACTGACTTTCTGAGTTGTTCTACTGATAATTTGATGCTGCTGCTTTTCCAAGAAATATTATCCTGCATCTACCAGGATTTAAAGCATATTGGCGTCATACATTAAAAAGTGGGGGACAAAAAACTATTTTTTCTAAATTTGCAGAAAATGAGAAAGATCAGTGTCACATATTTCAGTATCAGCTTTGTGATCAGAGCCATATATATATATATATATATATATATATATATATATATATATATATATATATATATATATATATATATATATACACACACACACACCTCCATAATTATTGACACCCCTGGTTAAAATGTTTTAAAAGCCTTAAAATAATTTTCATTTTCATTGCAAAAGCTTCTCTCACACTAAAAATTGAAGGGAAATGTAACCTTCAACGCAAGTGAATTTTAAGTGGACTTACTCCTGACTAAGAAATCATTCATTCATTTTCTGAACCGCTTAATCTTAACAAGGGGCACAGGGAGACTGCTTCCCATCTCAGCCGATTCTGTGAAATCATTTTTTTCATAAAATCATCTGTTCCACAATTATTGGCAACCTAACTACGTATTCCTGAGAGATAAATGTAATTGAAGTGTTTGTCATTTATACAGTAATTTACAAAGTTGATCAGTGTATCAATAAACATTTAATTAGTAATTCATCACTTCCTGTTTCCCTGGTATATAAATATAACGTGACACAGGGGCCATTTTTCTTATCTCCTTTTCAACATGGGCAAGACAAAGGAACACAAACTTCACAAGTCAGGTAATGGCTACAATAAAATGGCCGCTCGCCTCCACCACCCATGTCTACTGCCAGAGGAATCATTAAGAAGTTTAAAGCAAGGTTGCAAGGTTATTTGCCACCATGCACAGTGAGGAGGATGGTGAGAAATGAAAAGTTCTGCAAAGATCACTGTTAAAGAATTGTAACAAATGGGACTATGTTGGGGGTCACACCGTTTCCAAAACAACCATCAAGTGCCATCTACATGCCAACAAGCTCTTTGAGAGGCATGCAGGGAAAAACCTTTTCTCACAATCATCATTGCAAACGTCTTTGGCTAATCAGTACTGGGACTTCAACTGGGACCATGTGCTTTCGTCAGATGAAACCAAGATGGAGCTTTTTGGCAACAAACACTCAAAGTGGGTCTGGTGGAACACAAAAGATGAGAATGCAGAAAACATCTGATGTCCCTCTGTGAAGTATGAGGGAGGGTCGGTACTGCTGGGGGTCTGTTTCTCTTCCGGAGGCCCTGAGAACCTTGTAAGGGTGCATGGCATCATGAATGGTTTGAAAAAAAAAAAATAGGGCATTTTAAATCAGAATCTGGTGGTCTCAACCCGAAAGCTGAAGATGGGTTGTCACTGAGTCTTGCAGCAAGATAGTGACCCTAAACATGTGGCCACATCTTGACAGAAATGGTTCACCAGACATAGAATCAAGCTTCTTCTACAGACATCTCAGTTGCCAGACCTCAACCTAATTGAAAACTTGTGGAGTGAGCTGCAGAGGAGAGAACCAGGTCGCTGGATGATTTAAAGAGATTGTATAGAGATGAATGAAACTTCCCTCTTTCTGTATTCTCCCATGTTGTGACACATTATAGGAGATTTGTCACTGTTTTTATTGGTAAAAGTGGGCAGTACAAAAAATTTATATCAGGGAGTGCTAATAATCATGGAACACATGATTTGAGAAGAATTATTTCTTAATGTAGGATTCTTTTTCCTACTGAACAAATGCACTGGAATTAAAGGTTGGATGTTTTTCATTGTGGTCTGATATTATTTAGAAAAAAACCCTGAATTTTTCAGAAGCTAAAGAAAAAAAGTCCTTTATAACTCCAAGCATATTTGCTGATATTGACTTCACATATTTTTCCACAGTTCATGTTGCACTGTGTCCTACTTTGCATGTAACAGTTCCCATAGACTCTATTTGAAGGAAACATTTGCATGACAAATTTTTTTGAATCAGCCTTTCAATGGTCTGGCAAGCTGTCGAGGATGTATTCTGTCCTCACCCAGTGTCAGCCGAGATGGCGAGATGGGTTTCAACCCCAACCATGATCCTGATTAAGATTGCGTCGTTCAGAAAATGAATAAATTTATGAATTTTTTAAACAATTAAATCCCATATTTGTTTAAGTGGACTAAAATCTGGACTCTTGGAATTAATCCATTATTTCCAATGTTCAAGATTGCTGAGCCTTTTTCAAAGAGTCTTGAAACAACTAAGATAGATGTTAATCACTGTCTTCCTGAGATACAGTACCACGTACCAGTCAGAATACATTTTGAGTTTGATTTGAATAAGGGGACATGCCCAGATTTTTTTAACTGGTATTTTATGAGTCCAAGAAGCACGCTGGCATAGTTGTGAGTTCATCCACCTCACACCATGAAGGTCTTGGGTTCAAGTCTAGGGCGCAGACGTGTCTGTGTGGAGTTGGACTGTTTTCCCTGTGCTTGCATGAGCTTCCTCCATGGACTCTAGTTTTCCTTTTGTAGTTCAAAGACATGCACATTGGTTGTTTCAAACTGGTAGGTATGGATGTGTGAATGGTTGTGTTTATGTATGTTGTTCAGGGTGCACTCAGCATAAGCACAGTGTCTCTGAGATAGGCTCCAGCCTCCCCAGGACACTAATAGGAGTAAACAATTAAATATAGTTAGTCCATACATACAGCATCTCATCATATTCTTCCACTTAATCCAGGGTCGGGGCACGGGGGCAGCAGCCAAAGCAAAGAGGTCCAGACATTCCTCTCCCCAGCCACTTTTTCTGGCTCTTCCGGGGGACATCGAAGAATTCCCAAACCAGCCGAAAGGCATAATCCCTTTAGCGTGCTCTAGGTCAACCCCAGGGTCTGTTCCCGGTTGGACATGCATGAAACCCCACACCTGGGAGGTGTTCAAGAGACATTCTAACCAGATGCCCGAGCCTGAGCTGCTTGTCTGTATTGAGAGGAGCCAGTTGAGATGGCTCGGGCATCTGGTTAGAATGCCTCTCGAACACCTCCTCATTTCAGCCACTTGTATCTTGTTCTTTCGGTCACTACCCAAATCTTGTTGGAGGGTTGTGAGGGTTGGAACGTAGATCGATTGGTAAATTGTGAGCTTTGCTTTGCGGCTCAGCTCCCTCTTCACTGTGGGGCCGGTGGTGTAGTGGTTAGAGTGCTGGGAGGTTGTGAGTTCGAATCCCACTGAGACCCTCACTGTGCTAAGACCCCTGGGCAAGGTCTCAACCACAAGTGTGCCTCTGTTCACCCAGCAGTATAAATGGGTACCAGTAAAAATATACTGGGAAGGTAACCTGCAATGGACTAGCGTCCCATCCAGGGGGAGTTGAACTCCTGGTCGCGTCACGCTACGGAAACCGGGGATAAGCACCGGCCTGATGAGCCACTAGACTCGGGTGTAAAAACCCAACAGACTTACCCTTACCTTACCTTACCTCCCTCTTCACTCCATATACACAGTAGGAAAGGTATTCACACCACCATAGACAATCAAAACAAGTTGCTTGTTCCTGCTTTGTACTTCTCAATGACCTTTTCTCGGAATGATGCCCAGATTGTCCATGTAGAACATCTGAAGTGTGTCTATTATTTATGCTTCTACTTTCCAAGTCAAACATGAAAAAGTATCAGATGTGCACAGTATAAAACAACCACTGAAAATTAGTAGCAGACACAAAAGGGATGTTGAAGTGTTAAAACAATAATAGTGGTACTTTTATAAAGCATGAATAATTTTTTTTTTATGTTGACTAAAGAACCTGACTCTATTTGTGATATCCCTGGTTGATATTTTTTAATAATGTTTTAAATGTTCTCATACCAGAGACATTATCCTTTAATTTTTCTCCTCATGCCAAAAGCAGCAGAATAACTCTTAACCGAGCAATGAGATACTCACTCATCACTCACTTATTTGCGGAACCGCTTAATCCAACTAAGGATTCTGGGAGGCTGCTGCCTGCAATGGTGGGGTTACATCCTGAACAGTTCACCACCTAATGTCAATTTGGAACAATCAGTTAGCCTGCAAAGTCGTCAGCGTGTTTCTGTCCCTTGCTAAAAGGGTTGTGACAGGAAGGGCATCCGACGTAAAAACCTCTGCCAAATGAAAATGTGCGAATCAGATGATTTGCTGTGGCGACTCCTGAGTAAAAGGGAAAAAGCCGAAAGGAAGACAGACAGTTAGCCTAATGTGCACGTTTATTCCGTCCTTGCATGGGTTTCCTACGGACACTCTGGTTTCTTCCCACAGTCCGTAGACATGAACTGTATTCTAATTGGCTGTTCCGAATTGCACCTGGGTATGAATGTGCGTGTGAATGGTTTGTGTGTTGCCTTGTGATCGTCTGCCAAGCTATTCAGTAGGGTGGAGTGAAAATTGAGAAAAATCACATTTTGATTATTTTTACTTGGAATAGCAATAAAAAGATATGGAGAGGTGTCATCTAAAAGATTTTAAAAGTTCATCTTGATGAGTTGATATCTGAGGCTCCCCCAAGAGCGATGAAAATCACCATATTTCGGCATTTTTACTAAAAATGTTTAATTCTGATATAGTGATCCAATTTGCTTCTATATTATCAAAAACATATATTTTAGGCAGTTTGGTACAGTGTTGACATATATTGTCTCAAAAAAACCCCACACACACATATTCAGATGAGTCGATATGACTGTCGCATATTGAAGTCTCGTTTTGTCTCGAAAACTGCCATTATTGCCCGCGACTCTAGTCTTGTACAGATGAAGCCGTCTTTTCAATCGTTGCCACATACAGACTGTGATGCCTCAGTCACCACCTTGATGTCCCTCTCCACAGCCTGTGTGTGGCAGGGGTATCTGTCGAATGTGCCATATGCTGCGCCATATGCTGTCGCCACCTGGTGATAGTTTCCTCTACTAAACTACTGAGTCCTGACCTTTCCAGTCATACCAAATCTGTGAACTGTGAATGTTCTGAATATTTAGTTATTCCCTTTGTCGGCAATTGCGTGCTCGCGTTCTCTCAAAATCGACACAACATAACCTCGAAATTTTTTACAGATTTTTAATATTTTGCATCTGTTTATAACTGGTATTGTTACGTCTTTTCTACACTATTCTGAATTGATTGTGAAAAACTACGTTTTACTCCACCTTACTATTCAGGGTGTACTCAGTGTCAGCTGAGATAGGCCCCATCCTCCCCACAAGCCTATGAGTGAGTGGGTGAGTGATTGAATAAGGCTTCTGATTGTTTGCAGCTGTTTTGCACTTTGCCTCATTATGGAACCTTCGGCTATTTTAGGATTAAACTTGCACGCCCTCGTTGTGACGTATTGATGTTTTGTATGCACTCTGGCAGGCTGTTGTTGTTTGCTCATGTTATTCCTGGTTCGGTGACCTTGTCTTGCTCTCTGGTTTTATGTTGAGTGTTTACCTAATGTGTCGCTTGTAGCTCTGCCTTTATGATGACCGTAACTTTGCATCATGCGGCTTTATTTGCTTAATCTTTTCTTATTCGCTTGCATTCTGCATACCTCACCATCCCAGTTCTTAACATACATCAAAAAAACCTTCTAAACGTATTGACGTGCAGTAGAATAAATACTGTAAATGTAACGACAAAAGCCCACTGTGTAGGATTTAGAGGGGCCGTATTCACAGAAATGGAATATAATGTTTATAATAAGACAAAGATAACGATAAAGAGATCTTTATTGTCAACTATTGCATGAGCAATAAGATCGGTCAGGAGCAATTATATACCAAAAAAAGTGCACAACAAACAATAACAGGTAACTACACTAAGCTACATATGTGCATATACCGAACCATATACATACATTTATCCTATATATTCAAACACATATACTTCTATCCACACATTCTCTCATACTCACACATTTACAGACATGTATACCAAAGTGCGCGTGACATGTACAGGGTAAGAATGAAATATTTTTAATCATAAGGTGATGCATGGTGTCCAGGGTGTGTGAGAAGTGTAGTTCTGAATATCTGTTCTGCCGTCCTCACAACCCGCTGCAGGGTCTTCCTGTCCCCTGCAGTACAGATACTGAACCTCACTGTACTGTAGTAGGTCAGGTGCCTCTCGATAGCATAGCAGTAAAAGTTTGTCAGCACGGGGTCGGGGTAGACGGGCTTGAAACTTCTGAGGAAGTCCGTCCTTCGTTGTGCTTTCAGCACCTGGTGGGAGGTGTTTGTCGTTCAGGTGAAGTCGACACAGATGTGGACTTCAAGAAATAAGAATAATAATATGTGCATTAGAGCAATTTTTATGGTTCGGCATGATGCACTGAGGTAAAGATTTAGAAACAGTGGCGCTGAGGAAAAGACAGGAGGCAGAGCTGGAGGTAGCAGAGATGAAAATGTTGAGGTTCTCTTTGGGAGTAACGAGGATGGATAGGATCAGGAATTAGTACATCAGAGGGACAGCACATGTACGAGGTTTTGGAGACAACGTCAGAGAGGCTAGATTGAGATGGTTTGGACATGTACAGAGGAGGGATAGTGAGTATATTGGTAGTAGGATGCTGAGGTTGGAACTACCAGGCAGAAGGCCTAGAGGAAGACCAAAGAGAAGATTTATGGATGTGGTGAAGGAGGACATGAAGGTAGTTCGTGTAAGAGAAGAAGATGCAGAGGATAGGGTGTGATGGAGGCAGATGATTCGCTGTGGAGACCCCTGAAGCGAACAGCCGAAAGGACAAGAAGAAGGCATCATGGTGTACCCAAGTAGGATTAAACAATTTGGCATGTTACTGAATCATAATCATTATAATTAGTGGATTATTTATGTTCGAGGGACAGCACGGTGGCGTAGTGGTGAGCACATCTGCCTCACAGCAAGAAGGTCTGGGTTTGATTCCCAGCAGTGTGAAGTTTGCATGTTCTCTCCTTGCCTGCTTGGGTTCCTCTGGGTACCCCGGTTTCCTTCCAAAGTATAAAAACATGCACAGTAGGATAATTGGTTGTTCCAAATCATTCCTACGTGTGAGTGTTGGCCCTGTGATGGCCTTGCGAGCTGTCCAGGGTTTACCCCGCAATCACCTGGAGTTGGCTGAGATGGGCGTCAGCCTCCCTGCAACCCTAACTAGGATTAAGCAGTTCAGAAAATGAATGAATGAATGAATTTGTAAAAACTGAGGATCTTATTTATCATTTATAATTGAAAATGAAAGGGAGAATAAATTGAGAAATGAAGTATGAGGATGTAACCTGCACCTGACAGCCACCATATGTTCTATGGGATGCTCGGGAAGGGAGAGGAATCAGCTGGTTACAATCAACTCATACCTTTAACGATAGTTCCACTAAAGTGGAATTTTACCATCGGAAAACATAATACGTCATTTATATATAAATTAGAAATGAAGCCCTTGTCCGTTTGCTGTTCCTGCCAGGAATTTCCCTGGTTTAGTAAAAGTGGCCTTTTATAAGTGATCTATTTTAGTCTTGCATTGTTTATTCAAATTAACCACAGATATGCTCTGATTGCATAAGATCATGACGTCCTTGTGTTATTGATCATGCAGTTAGCATAGCCATGAGATTTTTAATCTGCCGCCAACCAACCTATGTGCTGTGATCACGTGTGTGTGTGTGTGTGTGTGTGTGTGTACAGTATGTCTATTTATCTTGAACAGCTTTTGCTCTGTTGATATTTTGCCAAAGTATCCTGCAATGGAAATTCCAGCTGTTATTGAATACATTCCTCTCTTCTCAGCTCACTGTTTCTTTGGCTTCATCACTCACTCAGGCCTCATTTCATAACGGTAGACATGATTTAATTATGTTCAAGAGGGAGCTGTCTCTACACTGTGTCTGTGATTTAGTTCAGAGAAATGAATATAGCGTAATAATAATAAATTAATTGATTATAAGATGCTAAATAATTTCTTATACCAGCAGCTCTGTGCTCATGCTTACTAATAAATCAATAACATAGTATTATTAATTCATTTTTATTCGGATTAATCCTAACCAGGGTCGTAGGGAGGCTGGCGCCCCTCTCAGCCGACTCTGGTTAAAGTCAGGCTAAAAAAAACAATTACAACACATTTACACCCAAGGATGATCTGAAACAGTCATTTAGCCTCATGTGTTCAGAGTGCCCGGAGGATGCCTGAGAATTGAACCCACTATATTTGTAGGAATGCAATTGTTATATTCTGTTAGGGCAGTGGTGGCCTGAGGTTGGGGGTTCGAGTCCCACTCTCCACAAGGTTGTTACTGTCCCCCGAGTGCTGCTCAGTGGGTTATCAAAGGACGGCCATGTCTGTCACCGTCTATGGTGAGAGGCTGTAAATGAGCCATTGCTGACTTTCGTAAAGAGGAGCTGCATAGCCGTCAGCGTGTTTCTGTGCCGTGCTAAAGGGTTGTATCAGGAAGCGCATCCGACGTGAAAACCTATATGCCAAATCAAACAAAGACCCCTGAAAAAAGGGGGAAAGCCGAAAGGAAAAGAAGAAGAAGCAATTACTGTGTTATATTCTGTGTTTTTCTGGAGTCTTAGAAGATGCATTCCATTAATATTATCCCCGGAAATGTCACTGGGTTCATATTTCTCACAACCACAAACCATTACTGTGTAATTATTGAATAATTAATAAGAGCCACTTAATGGGGGAAAACTAACAATAATCCAGAAATTCAGGGTTTAGTGACTGAAAGAATGAGATCGCAGACACAAGAGGACAAAATGAGTTTCCTTCCGAGGGTATCTGGGCCAGTCTGTGAATTAGGGTTACAGGGCTCAGACGTCCTTAGAGAGCTGGAGGTAGAGCCACTACTCATCCTCATCGAAAGGATTCAAGTTGAGGTGGTTCGGGCGTCTGATTAGAATGCATCTTGATCACCTCCTTTTGAATGTGTTCCAGGCACATCCAGCTGGGTCAGACCCTGGGGCAAACCCAGAACTTCAGTAGAGGGATTATATTACCTATCTGGCCTGGGAACGCCATGGGATTCCTCAGAAGGAGCAAGAGGGTGTCATTGGGGACAGGGGCGCCTTGGTTTCCTTTCTAGACATGTTGTCTCCACGACTTGACCTCAGATATGGATAGAATTTAGGTTTACAGTTAAGACATTCTAACACTGGCACCTATGATGCTGAATGTGTGCCCATAACAGTGACTCTTTCAGGACCATTGTAATTAGAACACTGGTTGGTTTTATGTATTCCAGTATTCCCAATGGGGAAATAGTGTATTCTAATAAAGATTGAGGCCGTGTTAAATTGTTGAAGCACAGGGTAAGTCATTATAAAGGTTAAGTGTTTTGCTTCAGGGCCCAACACTAGCTTTCGGCTGTTCAGGGATTTAAACTCGCCATTAACATTAAAAGTGAAGAGAATTACTGGAATGCATCATGCTGTATTTATTGCAGACTCAGTTAGCTCGATGTTGCAGTCTTGATTTTACCATTGGATACATTTTATTTTTATTCCATTTACACTGCCTGGTCAAAAAAAAAAAAAAGTCACATTCTGTTATTTTCATTGAGAGGCATTTATCCTTGTTCACAGCATCTAATCTCCATGGCGTTGTTGCTCCAGTTGTTCCGGTCGAGGTTCAGGAACTTTAATGTTGCAATAAAAGAAAGCAGCTGATGATCTGAATGTACTCAATGAGCAGGTTATCACATCAATGGACGTTTTCTTCCCTGATGGCATGGATATAAAATGGGTACTCGAATAAGGAAAGAGTGGTTCAGGGAGAATGAGGAACCATTTTCTCATATGTATTGGCACCCCAAAGTCCTGACCATAAACCTATTGAAAGTTTTCAGGATGTGCTGGAGAAAACTTTATTGAGTGGTTCAATTTTTCCCTTATCATCTCAAGACCTTGGTGAGAAATTGACCCAACACTGGATGGAAAAAATGTTATGTTGCTTTAAATTTGTTGAAACAATGACATAATCATTACATGGTGTAAACAAAGCTAAAGGCAGAATAACAACAGGTTTGTCATATTTATATCTCTCCACTGGCTTCCTGTAGCTGCTCGCATTCAAATTAAAACACTAATGCTTGTCTACAAAGCTAAAAATGGGCCTGCACCTTCCTACCTCAAAGCACGTATCACACCTCGCACTGCTCCACATTCTGTCAGATCCTCCAGCACCATGAGACTGATCCCTCCCTCTATCAAGGGACAAGGGGAAAATGCATCTAAACTTTTCTCTCTTCTGACTCCAAGGTGGTGGAATGAACTTTCTCTGGACATCCAGACAGCTGAGTCACTGGGTATTGTTATATAAAAAGTTTTGTTTTGTTTTTTGGGGCTGGGCAGTGAACTTTTGCTTAATGTTTTAACCATTTCCATAATTAGGTGATTAAGTTTAAAATACATCTGACATTTTTAAAATACAATTCATACCATAGCATTCATAAATGCTCGGTCCTGATTGGTCAGAAGTTGTCAGCTCAAAAATTTGTGGAGGCCTGACCATGAAACACAAACAGTATGTTCTGGTTTAACAGCCCATTCCTAATGTAGTTGTTCCCCTTTGTAGTTATAAGAGGCTTTCCTCAGTGAGTTTGGAAATGAGGATTGGTGTATGCATTCATTTGGGTGCTGATGCCTGGTGTGTACTCAGCATGCCAGTTCATCGCAGAAGTGTTCAGTTGGGTTGAGGTCAAGGCTCTATGCAGCTCACTTGAGTTCTTCCACTCCAACTTTGGCAAAATGTATTTTCAGTAAAGCGACACTGTAATGTGTCAACATTTTATCATTTGCTGAACCACTTAATCATTGTTAGGATTGTAGGAAGACTGGAGCCTATCTCAGCCAACTCGGTGCAGAGGCAGAGCACATCCTGAACAGCATAAATACACATGACCATTGACACATCCACATATGGGGTAATTTGGAACAGCCAATGTCCATGTCTTTGAACTCTGAAAAGCAACTGAAGCAACGGGGGGCATGTATGCAGGGAAAGAGCATGCAAACGCCACACAGGAATGCCCGAGCTTGGGACTCAAACCCAGGCCCTTCTTGCTGTGAAGCACTATGCCACAGTAGTAGTAGTAGGCCTCCGTCAGTGTCGAAGGACTATGGATCTCTGGCTGGTATCCTGGTTGGTGATACTCTCCAGTGCACAGAGCCTAGTATGGAGGACAGGCTGTTATCCAAACAGCAAGTCTCGCCTTTCGGCACCACCGGCAGGATCCACTGGAAGGGCAGAAGCCGATACAACTGGGTTCCAGTGCCGTTGTAGGAGTTGCCAGAATGTTGCTGTGAACAAACTGCCTCAGGGGACTCTGACTCCCGATTACACACACGCTGATGGCTATGCAGCTCCTCTTGTCGAAAGTCAGCAACGGTTCTTGTACATGAATCTCACACCATAGACAGTGAGAGACATGGCCGACCTTTGATAACCCAGTTAGCTGCACTGGGGGGGCACATATTTTTTTTTTACTTTTTGATAAAACCTGAGTATCCATAGGAAACCCATAGAAGCATGTCAAGAACATGCAACCCCCACAAAGAAGCACCTGGAACGACAACCCAGTATTTTCTTGCTGTGACACTATGCTAACCACTACGCCACCTTGCTGCACCATGCTACAACATGCAAAGCTATTTTGTATTTTTGTTCTCTTACAACTTCATAGCAACATTCTGTTGTTCACAATTATATAATGGCCAAATAGTGTATTTCGATGCAGCTATCAGGTTTACCTGTCTGAGCTTTCCAAAGACACTCTGTTATAGTCCTGTTTTCAATCTCAGTCGTCTAATCATTTTTGCTTGTTTTTTCATGCAGGAGGAGAAGTTACATAATCAGGAAGCTTAGCAGAAACAGATGGAATGGGTTTGATTTAGTCATCAGTCTAATTATTTAATCTTTCTGCAGTCTTCAAAGCACACGCTACAAATAATTCAGAGTCTTAGTGAATAAATGCAGCAGTACGGCGGTGCACTGATTAGCACGTCCGCTTCACAGCGGTTCCATTTCCGGGCCTCAATGCTTCTGTGTGAAGTTTGCATGTTCTGTGCGAGTTTCCTCCGGGTACACTGGTTTCCTCCCACAGTCGAAAAACATGCACAGTAGGTTAATTCGCTATTCCAAATCGACCCACAGCGTGAATGCGTGTATGAATGTTTGTATGAGTGTCGACCCTGCGATGGCCTGGCAAGCCATCCAGGGTGTACCCCGCCCCTCGCCCAGAGTCGACTGAGATGGGCGCCAGCCTCCCCTTGACCCTAATTAGGATTGAGCGGTTCAGACTCTGAATGAATGAATGAATGAATGAATGAATGAACTTTCAAATGGCCTGCAGGACCTCCTCCATTATCCATATGCTACTAGAAATATAACAGTGTCAAGATATTGATTTCTCGCCATTCAGCTAATGTGTCTTTGGTGATGTCATGTATATCTGTCCACATGAGTGAGTGCACAAGTGTGTGAAGCAACTAGAATGTAAGTAATGTAGGCAGATGCCGTGCTGCATTCCGGGGTCATTGCTGATGATGGACCAAGCAGCTGGAACGCACCTAGAGATACCACACACCGACCAGTGACATACACTGGAAGCTAACATTAGAGCTACAAAGATCTAATGATGCTTTGTAGAAAAGGTTATAGCTCCATTTATAGCACGGGTGTTGTGTATCTGGTGAACTTTTTGTGAGGGGATATTTATGAGACAGGCTTTAAAAGGAGGATCCAATAAAAGAAATGAATGTAATGGGGGTTTATAAGTTTTACTTCACAGGAAAGCCTTGAGATAAGAAGTATTTTGGGTTTCTGGCTATCACGACAAGCTGTGTTTCTCTCATTTACAACCATCCATTAGTGTTAGTAATGGATTGAGGTTTGTTGGTCTGCAATAAAGTGACAACCCCCAATGCAGGTGTAGAGCAGTCAGTGTCATTTCAAGCCATACCCCACCACTTCATCACAGATAATAACATATCTCCAATACTAATACATCCACCGGTGCCTTATTGTTTAATTATTTATTTATTTATTTATTTATTTTTTTTGCAACATGTTTCTTTCTGTGCTAACACTTTCATCCATGCTAACACTACTTTAAACAATGGTCCAATCATTTAATAAATTGGTTCTGAAAGAATGAGAACTTGTGGAACACGGTTGAAAAACAGATTGAATACAGTGGCATGGTGGCAGGGAGGCTGGAGTCTATCTCAGCTGATACTAGACTGGACCTGAACAGCTCACCAGCCCATAGTAGGGATAAAACACACAAATTTTATACACACCTAGGGGCAATCCAACCTGCGGTGGACTAAGCGTCGCCTCCAGGAGGAGTTGAACTTTGACTCGCTTCACACTACAGAAACCGGGAATAGCACCAGCTTTGATAAACCACTAGGGTTGGGTGTAAAAAGCCAAACAGATTAATCTTAGGGGCAATCTGTAACAGCCAGTTAGCCTAATATGCATGTCTTTAGACTAGGGAGGACACCAGAGTATCTGGACAAAACTCATGTCAGCAACGCCCAAGCTCAGGATCTTCTTGCTGTGAGGCGGCCGTGCTAACCACTACCCAGCCGTACCACTCAAATATTGTACTGAATCATTAATTCATTCATTTTCTGAACTGCAGAATCCGATTATGCTTGTAGGGAGGCTGGCGTCCATTATAGCTGACTCCACATCAAGGCATAATACACCCTGGACAGCTCACCAGGCCATAGCAGGGCAGAAACACGCAGACTTTGCAAATTTCTTATTGATGAAAATCATCAATGGTTCTTTTACTTGCCTATCACCTCAGACAGTGAGACACATGGCCGTCCTTTGATAAGCCAGTTAACCACAGTGTGTGTGGGGGGGCATCAGTATCAAGCCATTGAGAGTGGGTCTTGAGCCCGTGACTGGTATCAGTAATCCAGCACCCTACCACCAGGCCACCACTGCCCTGTTTATTAGCTTAATTAGAAGCAATCACATGCTGGTTAGCAAGTTGAGTTTGTTTTACTCTGTGTCCCTAAGTGTTGAACACTCCTCAACTCCAGAGGTCTCTTGACGGCTGTTACACCAGGATGCTGAGACAAGTCTTCAACAACAATCCAGGCCAGTACGCCAAGACCGAGATGCTGTATCAGGAGGTTCCGAGTATAACAGACAAGATTGCATACAGAGGATTGGGGCTTGCTGGTCACTGCTACAGACATCCTGAGCAGCCAACAAGTAAAGTAGTATCATGGACACCAATGCATAGGCGACGGCAATGAAGCCACCCCAACTCGACCATGGTCGATGCCCTGATGCAGGACATCCACGCAGCAAGCCAAGAGGAACTTGACAGTTGTATGATGAAATGGACGGATTTGGAGTGCCGGCGGAGTTTCGCCTGCGGATCATTGGAAAGATTATTGAGATTAGGATTAGAATTCTTTGTGAGGTCTTGTAGAGTGAGAAGCTCGGCCATCCGCGAGTAGCTCAGCGTAGAATCGCTGCTCCTCAACGTTCAGAGGAACCAAGTGAAGTGGCTTGGGCACCTGATTAGAACGCCCCCCCCCCCCTCCCCCCCCTTCTGGTGAGGTGTTGTCTAACTGGAAAGAGATTCTGCTGGAGGGACACAGTGTCTTTTCAGAAGAGCTGGAGGAAGTGGCTTGGGTGGACGAGGGATGTCTGTACCTCACTGCCTAGGCTGCAACCCCCGCGACCCGACCCCAGATCAAGCAGAAGGTTCTGATGATGATGGGTTCATTTATCCAAATTAATCAAACTAATTAGAAATGCCTACCTGGAACTATAAAGCAGATAATGATCTATAATTAGGTCTTGTGTGATTAAATAGTTAAAGCCACCACCTTATAAGATTCCTATTGCACAAGGTACAGGAAACTGGGAAAATAAAATGTGTTAGTCACAGTAAGATATTGGCGAATTCTTCACTACGTTAGTCACATACTCCAAAATCAATAAACTTTTAACTGCGATCCTCTGGTTGGACATGCAAGACTCGGTCTCATTTACTGTATGACTTTTCTTTGGACACTTTGCACCGGCTTGGGTAACGTCTGCGGCCTTTGCTTTGTGGTTAAGAAAGGATGTCTACATACATTTTTACGGGTTCATTGACGGGTAATAGACGTGTGGTGACGGCGGGAGAAACTGGATGTATGAAGTCATGATATCAGATCCTATATCTTCTGTACAGACTCAGAGTTTGGAGTCATCTGAAGGTTTAACTATTAAGCATAAAATATTCACGCCAGACAAGTGGACGGGAACAAAAGGATCTGTGATGATTTTTGTCATCTTGACATATTAGAACAGCCAGTTGGCAGCCTTAAATCTCCGGCTGAGTTTTTTTATGATGAGATCCTGTTTTTAAGAACGGAGGTCCAGTGTGCTTATTTAAAAAGGCTTTTAAAATGCTTCTGACCGGCTGGCACTGATCATCTGTTCATGTGAATGTGGGCAGCAGTGTTGTTTACTCTCACTCTGGGTGTGAATATAACACACACACACACACACACACACACACACACACACACACACACACACACACACACACAGTCATCTGCTGAACCCTTTAATATTCCGTGGGTCATAATATGTAGGCTGGAGTCTGTCTCAGTTGACACTAGACGAAGGCAGGGTACACTCTGAACCTCTCACCAGACCATTGCAATGCTAGACGCAACCATGAGCACTCACACCAGGGTCAATTAGCCTAACGTGCATGTCTTTGGACTGAAGGAAGAATCCAAAGTACCCTGAGGAAGCACAGGCAAACGCCATACAGAAACACATACATGGATGGAATTAAACCTGGGAACTTCTTGTTCAGGCTACCCACGACGTCACCATACCACCACCACCACACATATACACACACACACACACAATTATAATGATGACAACAATGTGTCGGACAGGCTCAGTGTCAGGTGATGATCTTGAAACACAGAGCCAGGTGGACCTTCATTTTTAACAGAAGGATTGACAGGTCAGAGGTTGTATTTTGATTGTGTAGAGGTCATCTATGATGGATATGTTAGCGTAAAGCCCTGCAAATAGTCCCGCCTTATTTATACCAAGTCTACTATGAAAATCCATTCGGTATCGTTTAAAGAATTGGTGAGTATATTAGTAGGTAGTAGGATGCTGAGGTTGGAACTACCAGGCAGAAGGCATAGAGGAAGACCAAAGAGAAGATTTATGGATGTGGTGAAGGAGGACATGAAGGTAGTTGGAGTAACAGAAGAAGATGCAGAGGTCAGGGTAAAATGGAGGCTTTTTGGAATGTACACAGACATGGTTAGTGGTTAGCATGTCTGCTTCACAGTAGGAAGGTCCAGGGTTCGAATCCTGGGGTTGGGTGTTTCTGTGTGGAGTTTGCATGCTCGCTCTGTGCTTGTGCGAGTTTCCTCCTACATGTCCAAAGACATGCACAGCAACTAATTACATGTTCCAAAATCATCCCTATGTGTGAGTGAAGAAAAAAGATAAACAATTGTTACATACGGAAATTTAGAATAGAAAAAGTCCCCGTGAAACCAGTAAAGCAAGACAAAAAAAGGACATATAATTTAATAATATTTTAAAAATAAGGCAAAATAATAGCTTACAGCTTAGAGCTAAACAAAATACAAATAGAAC
The DNA here is from genome assembly GCA_024760905.1 of Plotosus lineatus. NCBI lineage: Eukaryota > Metazoa > Chordata > Actinopteri > Siluriformes > Plotosidae > Plotosus > Plotosus lineatus. The sequence continues at coordinate 12,472,230 of CM045733.1, forward strand.
AAGGGTCACAAAATAAGGATAGTCACTAAGCAGCTGCAATAAGGTAAACAGAGACGGCACGAGCGCTGGAGGTCAAAAGTATGGAATCACGCGTATCAAACGAAATGAATGATGATAATTCTTGCGTTGGCTGTGGATGAACGCGGATGTTGGACTTGGGTGATAAACTCTTGAATGATGAAACTTGGATGATGCGCGTTGGATGATGCCCCGTTGGATGATCCGCCTTGGAGTCAGTCAACAACTGGTCCTTATATAGATTTTCTAAAGTTCGGGAATGTTCCTTTTCTTGAATGTTCTAATCACATGACCAGTCACAGGGCGCATGCGCAACTAGGTCAATCTCGAAGTTTCTAGAATATGCTGGAAAGTTCCAGACCCAATGAGACTATACAGGCAAAACAACTGTGACCCAAAAACAGCTGAGTAATACCATGTGTTACCATCTACAGCACACTAACTGAATATAATTACATACCCACAACGTTTATACTAGTACATTCATTATATTTATATTTACATTTATACATTTATTAATTACATACCCATAACACAATACAAATCCACTCAGAAATGCCCAAGTCTGGGAATCGAACCCATGACTATCCTCCTGTCAGACAGATGTGCTAAACGTTTTACCACCACAAATATGTCACAAGTAAAATAAAATAGAATAATAATGTAAAATAAGTAGCTTGTGGAACGTCAAGAAAAACCTATAGCGTTGAAATGCACGTGTGCAGTCTGGAGAGTCAGTGTGCGTATGTGATGTCATTGCGATGTGTCTGGCGTAAGTACGTATATTTCGTACAAGTTTGAAAAATAAAAAGGAAAAATATTTATTTAAAAACAGTGACTAGGTGCCACAGATATTCATTCATTCATTTCCTACACAGGGTCGAGGGGAGGCTGTCGCCTACCTCGGTCAACTCTGGTTGAGAGTGGAGTACACCCTGGACAGCTCAATGAACCATTGAAGGGCAACATACATACAACCATTCACACTCACTCTCACACCTAGGGGTGATTTTGAACAGCCATTTATCGTACTATGCACGTTTCTGGCTGGCGCCCATCCCAGCCGACTCTGGGTGAGGGCAGAGTACACCCTGGAAAGCTCGCCAGGCCATCGCAGGGCTGAAACACGCTGATGGCTTTGCAGCTACTCTTGTCAAAAGTCAGCAATGGTTCTTTTACATGAACCTGTCACCATAGACAGTGAGAGACATGGCCAGTCTTTGATAACCCAGTTAGCTGCACTGGGGGGGGATGGGGGGGGGGGATGGGGGGACAGTGACAACCTTGTGGAGAGTGGGACTCAAACCCCCAACCTTCGGATCAGTGATCCAGTGCCTTATGCCACGAGGTCACCACTGCCTCTGTTTTTGGAGTGCGGGAAGAAACTGAAGTACCCAGAGGAAACCGACGCAAGCACGGAGACAACATGAAAACTTCACACAGAAATGCCCCAAGCCTGGGAATCAAACCCAGGAGCTTCTGGCTGTAAGGCAGACGTGCTTCCCACTACGCCATCGTAACTCCTAAATGCAGATATACAACCATAAAATCTATACTCAGCAAAGTTCATATCTCAGAGAAGGAAAAACATAAACAAATGTTTCTGGGAGAAAATAATATACAGAACAAGAGGTGTATAATAGTCAGGTCACATGATGTGATGTCATCGTTAATGATGTGAAATAAAGAACTCATGATATTCGATTGTCATTGAAACGTTCTCTAAAGCTATGGGTTCTAAATGATGTAGCTTTGCTGAAACTCTCAGCGCAGGCGTACGATTTTATCTGGACATGAAAAATCTGTAACATGTAAAGCCATGAAATAAGTTTTAAACATCGAGTGCTGTGTGTGTGTGTGTGTGTGTGTGTGTGTGGGGGGGGGGGGGGGGGGGGGGGTCCAACAAGGTTCGTAATGGGCTTGAAAGTGCTGATATTGGATTGTCCCGCTGATCAAATGGCACATACTTTCCCCTCCAATCCATCAGCTCCTCTAATTCGCCTGATTATATAACGCCAGTTTCCACACAGACGGCGAGGTAAAATGATCAGGTCACTAAGATTATAGGCTCGACTACATCAGGGTTTCTTTGGAAAGTTTTCCAGTTGGACTCTTCTAAGGGATTCTACTTGCACTAGGTTTCCTCTCTCATAAAGTGATAATGATGAGTTTTACTGCGATGAGAATATAGATTCTCCAGCCTGATCCCACCCCTCACAGCCACAAGGTCCTGGGATCAGGTCCCGGACATAGCGAAGGGGTTCCTATGTGGAGTTTAGATGTTCTCCTCGTGTGTCCGTGGGTTACCTCTGGGTACTCTGGTTTCATCCTACAGTCCAAAGACATGCTCCATTAGGCCAACTGGCTGTTCAAAATTCACCCTAGATGTGAGTGAGAGTGTAAATACATGTGTGTGTGTGTGTGTGTGTGTGTGTGTGTGTGTGTGTGTGTGTTTTGGCCCTGCAACAGAAGGGTAAGTTTTTCTACCTTTTCCGGCTCATGTGAGATGATTTCAGCCTCTATGAGACCGCAGAAGGATTCAGAAATTCGGAATGAATGAATATGCCTGTTAGATTTCCATAAAAGTGCTTTTAAATTTCAATAAAGACAATAACTGGCCCTCTCTCTATCAAAATGTTTTTTAAAAAACTCTACTTCATTATGTTTGTTTTAAATCAATATTTTTTTTTCCACTATTTTATCAGGAACTGAAGTAAAATTGAGAGAAATGCATATATGAGTGTGTGGACTGTGTATGTGAATGTCGGTTTAATTGGGTTCCAGAAATATGGTTAAGGATTTAGTTCATCAGTTCATTTTCTGTAACCGCTTAATCCTAATTAGGGTCGCAGGGAGGCTGGTGCCCATCCCAGCCAACTTCGGGCGAGGGCAGAGTACACCCTGGACAGCTCGCCAGGCCATCGCAGGGCGGAAACACGCCAACGGCTTTGCAGCCTACTCTTGTCAAAAGTCAGCAATGGTTCTTTTACACGCCTCACACCATAGACAGTGAGAGACATGGCCAGCCTTTGATAACCCAGTTAGCTGCACTGGGGGTGACAGTGACAACCTTGTGGAGAGTGGGAATCGAACCCCCAACCTTTGGATCAGCGATCCAGCACCCTATACCACTAGACCACCACTGCCCTGGTTAAGGATTTATTCATCCGTTATTCATTTTTCTGATCCATTGAATCCTACTAGAGCTAAAGGGAGGGGGGCGGTGATGTAGTGAGCAGGGTGTTGGGCTCATGATCGGGAGGTTGTGTTAGACCCCAACTGTTCTCAGACCCCTGGGCAAGGTCTTTGCCACAAGTGTGCCTCTGTTCACCCAGCAGTATAAATGGGAACCAGTAAAAATATACTGGGAAGGTGACCTGCGATGGAGCGTCCCATCCAGGAGGAGTTGAACTCCTGGTCGCTTCACACTATTGAAACCGGAAATAAGCACAGGCCCGATGAGCCACTACGCTCAGGTTTAAAAAGCCAAAAAAATAGCTAAAGAGAGGCCAAATACTATCTCACTCAACTCTAGAAAAAGAGAAGTTCACCCTGAACAGTTATACAGAACATCACAAGGCCTACACACAACCATGCACACTCACACCTGGTGCAATTTGGAACAGCCAATCAAAATAATGTATAGACCTTCGGATTGTGGGAGGAAACTGGAGTGTCCAGAAGGAACCCACACAAGCCCTCACCGACCCCAGGACCTTCTTGCTGTAAGGTGGACTTGCTAGCCTCTCCACCACTGCGCAGCCCCATGGTTAAAAAATGAAATTATGAATAAATGTAAATGTGCTCATATGGAAATCATTAAAATACTCATTAGCAGAAAGGTTAGTAAGTGTTATAGAACGTACATGCAGTCATGCTCAGTAATGATGCTCTCGGGTTTAATACGACACGCGTCCTAACAAACAGTGGCTTATTGTTTCCCTGTGATTACAGAGCAGTGCTGTAGATGTGAGCGTCAGTGCCCGCAGCTACAGGGTAGACTTCAGAGAGACTGCGTTGGCACATTCATTTGTTTGATTTATGTTTAGTCTGCCCTGCTTTCCCTTACTTTTGGCCAGACACACAATTATGTCTGTTGCGTCAGACGACACGTGAACATATTGGCAAAACTCTGAGAAGCATATGTTCGACTTTTCAGCCTTTAAGACAAAGAAGGCTTTCACTGTGACCGGGGTACTCGGCTCTGCCACCTCCGCAAACCAGACCATCATTCACGCCATAAACTGAAGTCCACAGGGCGTTTCTGGGGCTCCGACATGCTTCTTGGGGCATATCCAGAGTGTGAAGGTTCTCAGTGCTGCCCCTGAAATGCTGTAATTCAATACTGAGCAGCATATAACTCGAGTTTAATACAGGGGAAATCAGAGCATGCTGAAAATCACTACTGAGGGTTTAATAAAAGTAGTAAAATATTATTGTATTATAATAAATCTGAATTAAACTACAGTTAAGGACAGGCAGGCTGCAGCACTTTTGCCTCTTCTTGTTTTCATTCTTTTTTTTTTTTTTACATTCGTATCAACAATGTCAGTTGATGAGATCGGTTTGTCAATAACTGATATCCAACTTATAGACTATATAGTTGCATGTTCTCCGCATGCTTGCATGGGTTTCTTCCACATACAGTGGTACCGCACCTTACGATAATCCCAGCAAATGAAAAATCCAGGTTAGGAAAAACGTTTCCGAAAAAAATTTTTGTCTCTGTATAGGAAACAAGTTTTCCTTACGAAACGCACCAAATGCGCCATTCAGACATTCAAACGCACCATTCAAACATTTAAACACGCCATTCATACATTCAAACAATGCATGAGCTGCTCTCCCATTGACTATCTCCCAACATCCCGTCCCGCTGGCCTCCCATTAGCTAGGAGGGATGACGCAGCTCCCTCCCATTGGCTATCTCTGAACATCCCGCCCCGCTGGCCTCCCATTAGCTAGAAGGGATGAGGGATGACACAGCTCCCTCCCATTGGCTATTATGGAGCCACATCTCCCATAATGCTTTTCGTGTAAAGGACAGAGTTACTGTTGTTTTATGAGTTTCTTGCATTATTTTTTGACTCAGGCTTTTAACCGTCCAGAAGCATTTGTAAGATTATAACTCTGCTAAGAAGACATGGTCAACACATGCGTGCGCGCACACACACACACACACACACACACACACACACACACACACACACACACACACACACACACACACACACACACACACACACACACACACACACACACACACACATTTCCAGTGCGAGTGAGAAAAAGAAGTGGGCTCATGGCATGTGGTTGAGTGATATCGCAAAGGAATATGGCCAAACCCGTCTACCATCGGTACGATATTGACGCAGAAGGAGGCCTTAAAAGGTATACTTTTATAATTTTTAAAGGCTTTAGGGGGTAGTATTGGGAGCCTTGGAACGAATCGCATGTTTTACATGTAAAATGCGATTCAATTCACGAAAAGTCCAGGTTAAGAAAAAGGCTCTGGAATGAATTAATTTCTTAATGTGAGGTACCACTGTACTCTGGCTTCCTCCCATGATCCAAAGAATGCACATTAGGCTAATTGGCTGTTTTAAATTACCGTTAGGTATGAGTGTGTGACCATGTGAACTAGATTTAAAGTAATCTATGGGTGGCACAGTGACGTAGTGAGTAGCACAGATACTTCACAGCAAAAAAGCTCCTGTGTTCCCTGAGTCCCGGGTTTGGCGAGGGAGATGCTGTGTGCAGTTTGCATGTTCTCTCCGCCCTCCACGTACTCCGATTTCCTCCAACAGTGCAGCGAATGTACATTAGGCTAATTGACTGCTCCTAATTATCACTAGGTGTGAGTGTGATTGGTTGTGTTTAAGTGTGTCTGTGTTGGCCCTGTGATGGAGGCTGATGCTGTTCAGGGTGCACCCCACCTTCACTCGGAGTTGGTAGTGAGATCTCCAGCCTCACAGTGGCCCTATTAGGATTCGGTAGTTCTGCAGATGAATGAATTAATGAGAGTAAACTGTAAGCAGTGGACAAAGCTCTGCACATGGGCTGTCCTAGACTGGTAGTCCTCTTTTCTAGTGGGACATAGAAACAAAGAAACACAGTATCTGGTCGCCAGCAGGCAATCATTGCTAACTTCTCTATGCATTACACGGGACATTCCAGAATTATTTAATAAAATATATAGTAAAATAGGCATTGAGACAATCGTGATATGATGCTATAATATTCTCAATCTAATAGCATATGTGTGTTTGCTAATCATGCTAATCTTTAGCCTGCTAACAAGTAAACCCTGTAAAAATATTGGTGACGAAGATAAGATAACATATTTAATAGCACCCTATAATGGAAACTCATCCAACCACACTCAATATCTCTCACTCACTCACTCACTTTACGGACCACTTACTCGTTTTAGGGTCATGGGGAGGCTGTGAAACTGCCCGAACAATTTGCCAGACCATTGCATGCCCAACACACACACACACACACACACACACATACACACACACACACACACAACCAGGTCTAAATTTTTTTGGAACAGCCAGTTAATATAATGTGCATGTCTTTGAACTGCGGGAGGAAACCGGGTATCCAGATTTAACCCGTACAAGCATTGGGAGAGCATGCAAACTCTGCACAATAGTTCCCAAACACTGGGACTCAAAACCAGTACCTTCTTGCTTTGAGGTGTACATGCTAACCACTATGCCGCCATGCCAACCCAACTTAATATCTAAGATCTTTAAATATCAGAGTTTCGCTTTTTGTATATACACAAGAACTACTGTTGGTGTCCACATGAGGCCTCGCAAATCCACTTCCTTGTAGCTGTAAAAAATTTAAATAAAATAAATTCTTGAAGCCAAACAAACTGATCCTGAAAACCTTCTGGGAAGTGAGGGAGCAGCATTAAAGGGAGCATGTAATGACTGGTGTCTGGAGCTGTACTCGCTCACTCTGTTCTTCTGGGCCTATTGGAAGTCTGTCCTTGCGTTAACGCGGCACTCCAGAAGACGGAAACCAAACAGCCGAATGGAGAAGAAAGAACAAAAATCTTTTCATGTCTGCCCTTAAGCTTTAATCATGTGCAGCCCTTCGTACAGTTCAAACACAGCTGCAAGAAACATTAAGCCTTGGCAAAAATTTTATCTCAATGCCACTGGAGTGAATTGTAGAACAGAATGTCTCTGTGTGTGTGTGTGTGTGTGTGTGTGTGTGTGTGTGTGTGTGTGTGTGTGTGTGTGTGTGTGTGTGTGTGATCATCATTACTGTTGGCGCTGCAGGGGAAATGTGGAGTAATTAAGGATGTGGTGTTTGTACAGCCATCGATGGAGAACGAAAGCAAACTAGGGAAAGGCGGGGGGGAGAAAAACAGAGTCATCAGCACATCATCAAGTAGATCATCAAGAAGGCAGCTTGCCAATTCCACAGCCATATGTGTGTGTGTGTGTGTGTGTGTGTGTGTGTGTGTGTGTGTGTGTGTGTGTGTGTGTGTAAGTGTGCGTGGGCATGTGTGTTTCACTTTATATAAGCGATATAGCATTTACGACCAAGTTTAGGTTCATTTGGGGCTGCTTTGTATTTGCAGTAAATGTGAGTACAAATACACACTTGAGAAATGGTCCAGTCCAAACATAATGAATTCCTTGCTAGCATGGTCATAATTAGCACAGTCATTAATTTTAACCATGACTCTGCAGGAGGTTATGACCCTCATCTCTCTTTCTCGCTCTCTCTCTCTCTCTCTCTCTCTCTCTCTCTCTCTCTCTCTCTCTCTCTGGCACACTTCAGCAGGAAGCATCCAGAGGCACATTTTGTGATCATGCTACAGTAGTGCCGAGTTCCAGCAGGCACCCATAGCGAGAAAGGAGAGAGAGAGAGAGAGAGAGAGAGAGAGAGAGAGAGATGGAACAAGAGCAACGTCAGCATGTTGATTTTTCCACACGTCGCACAGGGCACTAAGCGTACAGCCAGACGGAGCGCTTGCTGATGGAAAGTTTTTAATGCTGGAGTATGGCTGCAAAGGCACAAAAGAGAAATCTATGCTTTCCGTTTCATATCATGAACACCCCTTTATGTCTCCCTGTCCAATTTACCTCGGATGACACTCCTTCACCTTAAACAGTGGAAGAATCTCAAGCCCAGAGATAAAGTTTACAGCAGTTTAGCCTCACTTAAAACTTACTGGAGGGGAAATGATAGACAATGTGGTTGTGATAACATATCATCAGGAATAATAAAAGCTCTGGGTTATCTGTACTGGTCTGTGCAAATAGTTTTACAAAAGTCAGCAGAATCCGCCAGAATGGTCTCCAGAATTATTGGCACAAAATTTTAATACAGTATATGTTTTTTTTTTTTTGTGATTTAACCCCTAAATGCACTTTCCCTGTTCTGACTTTAGGGAAGATGAGATTGTGCATCTTGTGAAATGTGGCCAATAATAGACAGAGAGGTTGTTTAATAAATGATGCTAAATACATTACATCATCATCATCATCATCATCATCATCATCATCATCATTTTCTTCTTCTTCTTCTCCCAGATCCAGGGTCCAGTCACTGGGGCAGTAGCCTAAGCAGTGAGGTCCAGATGTCCCTCTCCACAGCCACTTCCTCCAGCTCTTCCAGGGGACACCACAGCGTGGAAAACTCCCCCACGATATTTATGTTTATTCCAAGGGAAGGGTGAGGTCTGATCGGTTTACTGCCAATGGTTACAAACATTTCTCTTAGTGGATGATGCTGAACTCAAAATGACAGACACTCATGGACTGTCACGGTCAATTGGAGCAGGAGGCATCATTATTACCTTTAAAAAAAGCAAACACACACATTTACACACGCATAGTGTGGCTGACTTGCATTTCTTTGTATTATGTTCTGAACTCCCTAGAGACCACCAGACATACATAACTATCTAAAAATAAATATTACATTTTAATTTGCTTTTGTTACTCATATCTGTCATTCATTCATTTTCTGAACCGCTTAATCTTAATTTATAGTCAGGTCAGGTCAGGACGACCTGCTACAGGTACCATGTAATCCTGTACTACTTGTCTCATGGTCGGATGGTCAGCATCTAAAGTTTATCTTGATGAGGAGGGTGTGTGGACACCCAGCAGGACAAAAAAAAAAAAAAAAACCTGCCAAAGGGCGATTGAGCTCACTCAAGAGCCAACGGCCATCCATACCTGGAGGAGAGTTTGCACTACCAGGGAATTTTGCCTATTGAAACAGATTTAAACCAGAAAGAAACCATATACCAGATCGGCCCAGGCCCGGGATAAAAACAGCTGCGTACTCCATTGTTACAAAAGTACGCAGCCGACAGAGGAAATTGGAAACGTCTGGTGGAAGACATCAAAGTGTACCTACGGCCAACCGGCTATGGACCTCAAGGATGATAATCATAATTAGGGTCACAGGGAGGCTGGTGTCCATCCCAGTCGGCTCTGGGTGAAAGCAGAGTACATCCTGGACAGCTCTCCAGGCCATCGCTAAGCAGCTACCTTGATGAAAGTCAACAATGGTTCTTTCACATGCCTGAGAGACATGGCCAGCCTCAGCCCAGTTAGCTGCGCCAGGGAAACAGCAGGGACAACCCATTGTTAATGGGACTTAAACCCCCAACCATGGGATCAGTAACTCAGCAGCCTACCACTGGGCCACCATTGCCTAACAGCAATAAATTAAATGGAAACTTGACCAAGGAATCTTTTCTATTTAAAACTTACCCTTTAACACTTTAACGCCCAAATTATTTTTTGCAGTTAAAAAATGTATCACTAGTTTTTCCTAATCAAAAAGGCCTAAGGAAACACCCCAAACACATTTCTTTAAAAAAAATTATAATTACACTAATAATAATAATAATAACAACATAATAATGACACTTACATTCGTGAACAACACAATCCAGCACACTCAAGGTCGTCTCACAGCTGACTGAGGCACGTGGGACCTGGCTGTGTTGCATCAGGTGACTCCACAATAAGTATAGAACACATTCTGTATGGCAGCAGCACTGAGTACAATGCATCTAGTAGTTATGAGCATTTTTTTTTAAAGAGGACCATATGGTCCTGCTGGGCGTTAAAGGGTTAAGGCTTCCACACTTTATATCTACACACAATAACAAAATAAACTGGAAATGTAAAAAGCAGGCCAGAAAAATACAGCTCTGAATGGTGTTGGGCTCCGTATGGATTGAGAAATGGAAGTTGAGACAAGAGACAATATAATGCCTGTAAAACTCTTTTGGTTTGAATTGAACTTTGAAGCTGCTGTTGCTATTGAATAAAGTACAGTTAATATGATCTGGGCTGTTGGCATATACTTTCCAAAATAAAAGGTATTCACAGCTAGAAATAAAATCTGGGTCTATGATTACAGTTAATTAATGTTTAAATTAACTATGTCCCGGTGTGTTCATCACGTCATCCTCTTGACCTGCCTTTATTTTGCTCTGATTTTCCTGTAGTTCAGGTCTGATCAGTCCTGCTTCTCAGGACAACCTCACGTGTGAAATATCCCTATTCACCTTCAACGGCGCTTGTCTCAGACAAGGTTACAACCCATTTCACTATGGAAACAAAACAATATTAAGATTAACTACGTGTTTTGTCACCTTGACGAAGAAAGCAATTCCAAGATTTAGTCATATCTCCATATGCATATATCTTCTTTCTCTTTCGGCTTTTTTCCCTTTCTCGGGAGTCGCCACAGCGAATCATCTGATTCGCACATTTGATTTGGCAGAAGTTTTTACGTCGGATGCCCTTCCTGTCACAACCCTTTAGCAAGGGACAGAAACACGCTGACGGCTTTGCAGCTCCTCTTTACGAAAGTTAGCAATGGTTCTTTTACATGAACCTCTCACCATAGACAGTGAGAGATGAGAGACATGGCCCGCTTTTGATAACCCAGGTAGCTGCACTGGGGCTACATATATATATATATATACACACACATTGGTACCTCACCTTACGAAATACCCAACAAACAAAAAATCCAGGTCCAAAACGCATTTACCTTAAATTTCCATCTGTGGATAAGAAACAAATTCACGTTACAAAATGCACCATCTCAAAAATTCAAACAGTGCGCAAGCTCCCATTGGCTATCTCCAAACATCCCGCCCCGCTGGCTTCCCATTGGCTATCTCCCAACATCCCGGCCGCTGGCCTCCCATTGGCTATTATGGAGCTGCATCTCCATAATACCCATGATGCTTTCTGTGTAAAGGACAGAGTTACTGCACACACACACACACACACACACACACACACACACACACACACACACACACACACATATACACACACGTGTGATTCCCGGTGAAAGTGATTCCCGGTGCGAGTGAACAGAAGAAGCGGGCTCGTGGCGTGTGGTTGAGTGATATCGCAAAGGAATATGGCCAAACCTGTCTACCATCGGTACGATATTGAAGCAGAAGGAGGCCTTAGAAGGTATACTTTTATAATTTTTAAAGGGTTTAGGGGGTAGTATTGGGGGCCTTGGAATGAATCAAGCCTTTTACATGTAAAATGTGGCTCAACTTAGGAAAAAAAAAATATAAAATAGATGTACTCTGAAAAAGTAAGACTGGTGATGTAGTGGGCTCATTATCACGTGGGTTCAAATCAACATTAGAACCCCAACTTGCTAAGACTCCTGTGCAAGGTCTTAACCACAAGTATTCCTCCAGGTGCTCGGATTTCCCTCCACAGGCCATTGAAAGGCACATTAATTAGGCTAACTGGCTGTTTCACACTGCTGCTTGGTATGAACTGTGAGTGTAAATGGTTTTGTGTGTGTGTGTGTGTGTGTGTGTGTGTGTGTGTGTGTGTGTGTGTGTGTGTGTGTGTGTGTGTGAGAGAGAGAGAGAGAGATAGAGAGAGATAGTGTTGTGGGTGTATGTGCGTTAATAAAATTGTTTAATATGTTAATAAAATGTTTAAATGGTTTAATAAATAATTTTCTTTTGCTTTTAACATATTTCATACAAAATTGGTGTACAGTACTTTTATCATTTTTAAAGGGTTTATGGGGTAGTCTTGGGGGCCTTGGAACGAATCACGCGTTTTACATATAAAATGTGCCTCTACTTACGAAAACTTCAGGCTACAAAAAAGGCTCTAATTGTAAGTGGATAAGACTGTCTGCCAAATGCTGCAAATGTATTAATGCATTGACCTGCCTATGTTTTTCCTTTCCTATAATGCACAGTAATCTGTAGAGCACTGTATTTCTATTTCCATATTCAATCATTTGTTGAACCCTATCTTAGCCAACAATGGGCAAACCCTTAACAGAATTCCAAACCATCACTAGGCCAACACAAATAGAACATAACACACATCAAGGGGTAATTTCAAAAGGCCAGTTAGCCTAATGTGCATGCTTTTGGACTGTATGAGGACACTGGAGTACTCAGAGGAAACCCATGCAAGCATAAACAAAACATGCAACTCATTCAATTGCCAAAATGCTTTAAGCACCTATTAGGGACTTGAGACTGGAGCTGATCTCAGTTGACATTGTATGAAAGTGGGGTACACTCTGAACTGCTTGCCAGAATAAAACACACACACACACACACACACACACACACACACACACACACACACACACACACACACACACACAACACAAAACACACTTGTGGCGTGCTCTGCCGAATGCAGGCTCTGCCCATATGCAGGATGCCGGAGCATTTTAAGACGGGGAATTCAAAGCGCACTCCCTGCTTGACAGATTGGAGGTGCGGACTCAACTTTAACTTGCAGATGAGCCGCATTTTGCTCACATTCGGCGGAGTGCACCACATTTATTAAACATTTACTGAATTAAACAACCTAAAAAACGAAAAATATGCTGCAATGGGCTCTCTCGAAAGAGAGTTAAATGAACACCTCCTTTCATCTCTGACTGACTGTATGCAGTCTCTTTCTCTCTCTTGCTCTATCGCTCTATCTCTCTCTCTCACACACACACACACACACACACACACACACACACACACACACACACACAAAACTCTCTCTTTCTGTCTCTATCTTCTTGGTGTGTTTTGCCGAATGCGGACTCCGCCCACTCCTCCCACTCCGCCCACACGGCCAAGGAGCAATTGTATTTAAATGTTTATATGGATGGGCTATTGTATTTAAAGTGGAATTACAGTACCTGTTTGAAAGATCAGAGGTCCTGATTCAAGATTAACTTGCTTCCTTGCAAGATCGGAGGTCTTGTCCCACGGAGGACTCTGTTTTCATGCTCCTTCTGCTTCAATATTGTGCCGAAATAATCGCCTCCGTCACTGTATTTCTGCTTTAAGGTCTCCTTCTGCTTCAATATCATCCTGATTGTAGAGGGGTTTCGGCGATAACGAAATATAACACTGCATGATCAATCTCAAAACAAGCTAACAGTCCTGTTCAACTCTCCTTCACATGTGTGACAAACAGGAAGTATGTGTACAGGAAGTATGTGTACAGGTCAGCTCGCTCCTGGCCAATGGGAGGCCAGCGGGGCAGGATGTTGGGAGACAGCCAATGAGAGAGCAACTCGCGCATTGTTTGAATTTTGAACGGCGCGTTTGAATTTTTGAATGGTGCGTTTGGTGCTTTTCATAAAAAGAGGTTGTTTTCGTAAAAAAAGGACAAAAATTTTGGAAGATGTTTTTCGTAACCTGGATTTTTCGTACTCAGAGGTTTTCGTAAGTACAAGGCCGACTGTATATATATTTTATACTACTTGAGCCATTGAGGCTTAAGTGCCTTGCTGAAGGCCCCAACACTGGTGACAGTGGGGATTGAACTGCTGACTTTCAGATTGGCAGCCCATCGCATTAACCCCTAAGCCACCAGTGCCCTGTATGGACCTAATTTACTCACTCATTCTCACTCATTTGCCAAACTGATTAATGCTAATATGGTACTGATGTCTGTCATTTTTTTAGCAGGTGTCCATGTTGGTATTTTCCCATGCACATGTTCAACACTATTATTGAGGTGTTTGTGACATTACAGACTTGCATTCATATCGCTTGACCAGGATGATGTTATCATTTTTAAATCATGTTTGCTAACTGCATGTGTGGAGGATGGTAGGGTTGTTGTTGTTTTTTTAAATAGAGAGATGCAACGCACATTTTGAAAAATATCTGTGTACAGAGCCTTGGTGTGCTGCTTGGTCAGGAAACTACAGTAATTTTAGGGCACTAAAGAATGTTTGCTAAATTACAGGTTGAACTACAAAGGAGAAATTGAGAATAAGAAGCGGTTGGTAGTCCTGGGGGAGACGGGGTATAACCAGTACAAAAGAAGCTGATATATCTTCAAACTTTTGATTCCCTTTTAAACTGTGCTTGAAACAGTAGAACTTGCAAAGCCTTGTTAACATGTGCCAGTATATGGAGAACGAACCTCCAACCAGCCCCTCCTTTCCTCAGGAAACAGCTCAGATGAGGGCAGGGAGTGAAAAAACAAATTTAGAGACCAGAGATGAAGTGTTAATAGTCCTTATGACAGATGGGTGGCAGAAGGTGCTGCTTTGGTTTGGGAAGCTCCTTCAAAGCTTTCCCGAACACAGGCGCTCTTTCAGTTTTGCAGCACAGAAAATTCTTTTGAACAACAGCCCAGAGGTTCAGACCTGCACTTTCAAGGCTAATGAGCCTCACTGAATAAGTGCTTGTACTGGAGGTTTTGCAAGGACATAGAAGGAGAGAGTTAGATTGAAACATAGAGACAGAATGCTGAGGCTTTGGAGTTGCATCGCTTTCAAAAATAGGCTTGGCTTGAGAGAAAATCCCGCTCCCCGCTCCCCCCTCCCTCCCCCAATGCTCTTTGCCAAGTCTAGATTGCTCAAAGACCATAACAGGCTTAAAAAATATTTTTTTTCATAGTGTCTCCATTTTTAACGGAAAGGAAGGAAAACTCCTGAGGTCTGAAAACTGCTCTTCTGACAGCTGCCGATTTCTCTGTTCAAGTACAGTACCAACATTTAAACATACACACCATCTCTCTGTGCTTCACCGAGTCTGTGCGTTAAAATAAACCGGGCTTCATGGGTGGTTCTGTGAAACACTCATATATATACAAGCATAGCACATGCATTCATATACACCCACAAGCATGTGTATTTGCTCATGTCCAAAACTTCGGGTATTTATAATGCATCATAAAGGCATGTGAAATGTTCGTTCATTCATTTTCTGAATCACTTAATCCTAATTTGGGTCACAGGGAGGCTGATGCCCATCTCAGCCAACTCTGGGCAAGGGCAGAGTACATCATGGACAGCTTGCCAAGGCAGAAACACACTGACGGCTATGTAGCCTACTCTTGTCAAAAGTTAGCAATGGTTCTTTTACAGCCTCACACCATAGACAGTGAGAGACATGACCGGCCTTTGATAACCCAGTTAGCTGCACTGGGGGTACAGCAGTGATAACCTGTTGAGAGTGGGGCTTGAGCCCTCAACCTTAGGATCAGTGAGCCAGCACCATACCACCAGGCCATCGCTGCCATCATGTGAAATGTGTCATATCAAATACACAAATTTGTATTCGCTAACCTGATGCTAACCTTAAGCAGCTAGGACAAAAGGGAGCCATTGACAGTTGCCGCATTTACGCTTAATATACAGGGCTTGAGGACAGCTTTAACTCCCTGTCATCGAAAACAAGACACTGCGATGATTTGTGGTGATGTTCTTGTGTAATATCTACCTGAAGAGCATCAGTATTGGTCATCCTTACAGCTTCCTACATCATTACTTAATTAGTTCATCATTTTCTGTAACCGCTTAATCCTAATTAGGGTCACGGGGAGGCTGGCGCCCATCCCAGCCAACTCCGTACACCCTGGACAGCTCGCCAGATAATCGCAGGGCAGAAACACACCAACGGCTTTGCAGCTTCCTCTTGTCGAAAGTCAGCAATGGTTCTTTTACATGCCTCACACCACACAGTGACAGACATGGCCGGCCTTTGATAACCCAGTTAGCTCCACTGGGAGGACAGTGACAACCTTGTGGAGAGTGGGACTCGAACCCCCAACCTTTGGATCAGTGATCCAGCACCCTATACCACTAGACCACCACTGCCCCTACTTAATTTGTGCATAATGTAATATATTTAAGTGATGCAGGGCTTATCTCAACATAAATGGCCGCAAAAAGCACAAGACGGGTCATTTTATACCACAGATTACCCGCAGGGACTGAACTGCAGGGATGAGCTGCTTTTCCCCGGAGGGGACATCAACATGTTGGGAGTGGTTGAGGTCTCTTGTGGAGACAGTGAGATGTCATATTCTGACTGTGAGGATGAGAATGCTGCCAGTACTGTGCGTGACGGTGAATCCAAAATAAAGCTGATGTTTTTGCCAACTCGGCTTTCCTGTCGTCAGTTGATTTCGTAACCTGATTTCTTCGCTTGATGTTTGTCCAGCTCAGCACTGGCTGATGATGTGTTCTGCTACCACTGATGTTATATGTGATCGTTTTAAAGCTTTAGTAACACTACTTCACTATAGCTACTCTTCAGGCTTGGTGGGAGTTGCTGAATTGAATGGATCTGGCTACCATACATCCACCACACCTCCAGTGCATGACTGTTAATTATTCTGAAACAGCAAACCAATCGGATTACTGGTATTCCACGTGGTATATAATTAATTGTATGAGATAACATCTGGTATAGAATCTATGATTTCAATCCTTAAACCAATAGCTTCATACACACAATGTTTTTTGTTTTTTTTCCAATCTTTCAAGTGAGCAAGTGCGCGTTGAATACTTGTTTAGTACTCAACCTTCACTTGCTCACTTGAAAGATCGGAAGTCCGGATAAGTCCATACGTCACTTGCGACAAGCGGCTACATTCGGTGGAGCACCTCACATATTGTAAAGGCTTCACAACGCTCTCTACCGCCACCTCTACCGCTCTACCTCAACCACTCGATCTCTTATCCCGTCACTTCCTCTCAAAGCTTATTATTAAATGTTGCACCTGTTTATCATACAAATCCCTCTGAATTAGTTGTTTATATAGAAACAATGATGTATTTGTACAAGAACATTAATAGAAAGCTGTTAGTCGGGTGTTTGCAGGCTTATAGGTCCTTGAGTTTGTAAGATTGAAGCCGAGACCCCTGGCCTTGATGGGATCAGGAAAGATTATTTCCTTCATGGCCGCGTTCACAATGTATCTCCCTTCCAGCTTTC
Source organism: Plotosus lineatus (assembly GCA_024760905.1). Taxonomy (NCBI): domain Eukaryota; kingdom Metazoa; phylum Chordata; class Actinopteri; order Siluriformes; family Plotosidae; genus Plotosus; species Plotosus lineatus. The sequence goes on from CM045733.1 coordinate 12,489,505, forward strand.
TAATAGTACTGCATCCATTTGGCGCGCCATTAAGTCTGAGTCACTGACTGGCCTGTTTAGGGTAAACGAATTGTGAGTGACCAGTTTAGCCATGTTGGGTAAACATTGAGGGAGAGACTCGGGTTTTCGTGGGGAGGGTTTGAATGCAAGTAACAATAGTAAGTGTCAAAAAAAAAAGTGCAGGAGAAGCCAGGCTTGAAATAGCACCTGAAAACTGATCCACACCTTTTGAAAAAGTGTAAAGCGCATCGCTCAAGCTGTAAAGAGAGCGCTGGCAGACAGGTCATTATCGTTTTTATCTCTTATCAACGATGGATAAACGGTGTCTATTTCAAACGGTGCGCTAAGGTCAGAGTTTAACAAAGTCCCGCTATAATTAGTTGCACTTCAAATCTTGCCCAACACCAAGGAGTATTAATATTATTCTGCCCAAAGACAGTCAGAGTAGCAGAGTGATGAGGAAAGAAATGATGTATGATATACCAAGCCAAACATCTCTACTAAAATATTTCTGCTATCTATAGAAAAAATCTGGAGGACTGACATGATCCAGGATTATCACTGACGCCATTTTATGACCCAGGCTTGAAAATAAAACTTCAAATTTATATTTATCACCGTGAACGATTGTATCATGTGAGGAGGAAGAACCTGAGGATTTCCGTGCTACCTGTTACACCTCCTTGCAAACAAAGGGAAAGTCAAAAACAAAGAAAAATGTGACAGATCTTCAATCACAGATTCGGAGAAGGTCCTGCGCTCAGCAGTGACACACCTCCCGGTTCCTAAGGGATTAGCCTCTGACCATGAGAGATATTATGAAACATCTTTCTGATGCTTTGATAAGCATTTAGCACAGACATAACGATGACTGGGGTGGTCAGCTTTGTATGCAACAGGTGATGATTTGTTTTCTGTATAAATATGACATCAGCAGCATGTGATCAGTTCAAATCATTGCCTTGAATAATTCCTCACATTGAGCAAATGTCAGGTGTCGGTCACCGGTTCTTCATTTCCTCAATCAACTTTAATTTCTAGGTGCAGTTATGGGTCGATTTCCTGGCTGTAAACACCAAAAGTTGTAGAACACCCATATTTTTTCAGTTTCATTAAAGTATAAGCAGGGGCGGTATGATGGCGTAGTGGTTCACACGTCCGCCTCACACTACGGAGGGCCTGGATTCAGATCACAGGCTCGGGCATTTCTTAGTGGAATGGCTATGCATGTTCTTCGTGTGCATGTTTGGGTTATCTCTGGGTACTCTGGTTTCTTCCCACAGTCCAGAGACATGGATCGTAGGCTAATTTGCTGCTCAAAATTGTCTCAAGTGTGAGTTGTGTGTTGCCCTGTGAGTCTAGTCATCATATCAGTGTACCCATTTTCGGCTGAGATAGGCTCCAGTCTCCCCATGACCCCAACAGGATTAAGGAATGAAGGTAAGCGGTATGGCAGGACTGCTTTATTTCCAGATCATGGAATGGTCTCAGAGCATTCTCCAGACTTAAATCCTACCCAGTTGGTTTGGGATGAATTGGACAGAAGGGTGAATACGAAGCAACCAACACATGCAACACATTTGTGCAAATTTCTCTAACAGTGTTGGAAAGAACTTCCATAGCAATCTTCGATCATTGGATGAATGCCAGGAGTGTGTTCAGCTATAATATCTGCAAAAGGTGCTGTCTTTGATTAGTCAATTTTTTTTTTAAATCAAGTTGTATTAAAGAGAGCGGCGGCATGGTGGCGTAGTGGTTAGCATGTCCGCCTCACAGCAAGAAGGCTTGGGTTCGATTCCCGGCCTGGGTGTTTCTGTGTGGAGTTTGCATGTTCTCCCTGTGCTTGTGTGGGTTTCCCCCGGGTGCTCTGGTTTCCTCCCACAATCTCAATTGCCCATAGTTTCGCATCGTGCAGAAGGCAATGGCAAACCACTGCATTGATCCTGCCAAGAAAACCTCCATGAAAATGACAACCGGAGTGTTATCCTTCATGGTGGGTCGCCAATGGTCGTCCTATGACTCAGGCACTAGATAGATAAATTAAAGAGAGCAATTCTTTTTCAACCACTGATATTTTTCTCTGCTTTCAATGGAAACTAAAACTTTTAACCAGTAATGTTCTTCTCTCTTTATTTTTCCTTGTAATGTCTCTATACACATTTAGTGGGTGGTCGTATGTGATGGAATAAACTGCTCATGGAAAAATGGGGGGGTTCAGGGTGTTATCCTGTCATATAGGACCCTTCAATAAATGTGCATTACAAATGACTCCTTACAAAGAAAAATAAAGCCTGGAAGGTAATACATCTGGTAATTTATACAAAGCTAGCACAGACGCCTTATGTTGCTAATCTGCTAATCCACAGAACAAACTATAAGGCTTGTGAGTGACTTATGAGGTTGTGAGGCAAAAAAAAAAACATTTACACTTGCAGTATTTAGCAGACGCTCTTACCCAGAGTGACTTACAGAAAAGTTTTAAAGTCTCTAGCAGTCCATACGTATATTCTTGTGCTGGTTTGTTAAGACACACATAAGGTCAGTAAAACTCAGTGGATAGATGTTGTGTGTACGCAGTTGTCTGGGCATCCAGAGGAAATACTGTATATTCACCTTGAACCACAATAGAGATGAGTTTAGATATGGTAGTACATTTGACCAGCCTAGCAGTGGTCGGGGATCTAAGAGAACACTGTGCATTGCAGGGTGTGATAAATGCGTTGCGGTAGGAAGGTGCAGGTTCAAAAAGTATGAAAGCTTGACTGTAAAATGGAAGTGCTGCAAGTTGAAGATTTTTATTCTTTGAACCCCTGACAACAAAAGAAAAGAGTGACATATCCAGCCGTACAAAGCTCGTGTGTTCTTTGGTCAAGATTGAAATCTTTACAAGTGCTTGTTTTATTTTATTTCAGAAAGGAACTAATATGCTGGATTATCAGTCATTCCTTTCATTCATCGACTTAATCATAATTAGGGTCACGGGGTGGCTGACGCCCATCCCAGCCGACTCCGGGTGAGGGCAGAGTACACCCTGAACAGTTCGCCAGATAATCGCAGGGCAGAAACACGCTGACGGTTATGCAGCTACTCTTGATGAAAGTCAGCAATGGTTCTTTTACATGAACCTCTCACCATAGACAGTGAGAGACATGGCCGGCCTTTGATAACCCAGTTAGCTGCACTGGGGAGGACAGTGACATCCCGCTGAGAGTGGGACTTGGACCCCCAACCTAGGATCAGTGATCCAGCACCTTTACCACCAAGCTACCACTGCCACCAGTATTGGTAATTCCTACTTTAAGGTAATCCACCGAGATGCTATACTATAACTACCACACACACACACACACACACACACACACACACGCGCACACACAGTGTGTGTGTGTAGAACGAGGGTGGCACTTTGGCGTAAGAGTTAGCGCATGTGCCTCGCAGCAAAAAGGTCCTGGGTTTGAGTCCCAGGCTTGTGACCTCAGTAATTTTGACTGCGGCATGGATTTTGAAAATCTATACACAGAAAGTAATCAAAAGAAAACAAAAAGTTTATCTAGTGAGCAACCTTTCTGCTGAAAATGATGAGAGACATCTGCAGGGCAAGGACAGACTAGTTTGAGCTGACAAGAAATCTATGTTATGCATGGTACCTCCACCCCACAGCATGAATAATAAACAAATATGCCCTGAATGGGTACTATTTCTAATTACCCATGTATATAGACAGTGGCAGCCTGGTGGTAAAGGGCACTGGATCGTTAATCCTAAGGTTGGGGGTTCGAGTCCCACTCTCCACAGGGTTGTCACTGTTCCCCCAGTGCATCCAACTGGCTTATCATAGGCCGGCCATGTCCCTCACTGTCTATGGTGAGAGGTTCATGTAAAAGAACCATTGCTGTCTTTCGTAAAGAGGGGCTGCAAAGCCGTCAGCGTGTTTCTGTCCCTTGCTAAAAGGGTTGTGTCAGGAAGGGCATCCGACGTTAAAAAAAAAAAAAAACAACCTATGCCAAATCAAACATGTGAGTCAGATGATTCGCTGTGGTGACCCCTGGAAAAAAGGGAAACGCCAAAAAAAGACGAAGATAGTCTGTTGGTGGGGTCGAATTATCAGGGGGGGAGAGGGAACTCTGTCTTGTTTTGAAGATTTTTACAAGATCGCTTGGGGTTGACCTTTTAAGGTCACTCAAGGTCAAAGGTAATTGTCTCATATGAAAGTCTATGTAAGGTTTTCTAATAGTATTTAATAGTGACAGCAGGTCTATCACTCAAATGCAGCTATGAGGCGGGGGGGGGGGGGCACTAACCAGTGTCCCTCCCCCTTATGCCGGTCCCAAGCCCGGAGAAATGCAGAGGGTTGTGACAGGAAGGGTAAAATACAAAATGCCAAAATACAAAATGCAAACCAGAAAGTCTAAACTCATACCGGATCAGTCGAGGCCCGGGTTAACAACAACCGCCATCAGTGCTGTCAACCAACAGGGTGCTGATGGAAATTGGACTACTGTTGGTCAAAGATGTGGAAGAAGGAGAGGTGGGAGGCGTGTCCGTAGGCAGAGAGAGAAGAGGAAAAGCATGAGTCTAGGACTGTGAGTAGGGACTTTGAATGTTGGAACTATACAAGGAAAAGATAGAGAGCTGGCTGACATGATGCAGAGGAGGAAGGTGGACATACTGTGTGTTCAGGAGACCAGGTGGAAAGGTAGCAAAGCTAAAAGCTTAGGGGCAGGGTTTAAGCTGTTTTATCATGGTGTGGATGGGAAGAGAAATGGCGTAGGAGTCATCTTGAAGGAGGGGTTTGTCAGTAATGTTCTAGAGGGTGAAAAGAGTGTCAGACAGAGTGATGAGTCTCAAGTTAGAAATTGAAGGTGTGATGTTCAATGTTGTTAGTGCTTATGCCCCACAGACAGGATGTGAGCTAAAAGAGAAGGAGAGATTCTGGAGTCACTTAGATGAAGTGATGCAGAGTACCCCCAGAGGTGAAAGAGTGGTCATTGGTGCAAACTTCAATGGACATGTTGGTGCAGGAAACAGAGGGGACGAGGAAGTGATGAGCAGGTTTGGTATCCAGGAAAGGAACACAGAAGGACAGATGTTGATCGATTTTGCAAAAAGGATGGAAATGGCTGTGGTAAATACTTTCTTCAAGAAGAAACAGGGGCATAGGGTAACTTATAAAAGCGGAGGTAGGAGCACACAGGTAGACTACATCTTGTGTAGGCAATGTAATTTGAAGGAAATCAGTGACTGCAAAGTAGTAGTGGGTGAGACTGTTGCCAAACAGCATAGGATGGTGGTATGCAGGATGACGCTGATGGTGAGGAAGGTGAGGAGGGCAAAGGCAGAGCAGAAAACAAAGTGGTGGAAGTTGAAAAAGGAAGAGGGTCGTGTTGTCTTCAAGGAGGAGTTGAAACAGGCTTTGGGTGGTCAGGAAGTGCTTCCAGATGACTGGACAACCACAGCAAATTTGATCAGGGAGACAGGTAGGAGAGTACTTCGTGTGTCCTCTGGAAGGAAAGTAGATAAGGAGACTTGGTGGTGGAATGAGAAAGTACAGGGGTGTGCACAAAGGAAGAGGTTATCTAAGAAAAAGTGGGACATTGAGAGGACCGAAGAGAGTAAACAGGAGTACAGGGAGACACAGCGTAAGGCGAAAGTAGCAGTGGCTAAGGCCAAACAGAGGGCGTATGATGACTTGTATGATAGGTTGGACAGTAAGGAGGGAGAAAATGATCTATACAGGTTGGCACAGCAGAGAAATAGAGATGGGAAGGATCTGCAGCAAGTTAGATTGAAAAAAGACAGAGAGGGAAATGTATTGACTGATGACAGAAGTGTGCTGGGAAGATGGAAAGAGTACTTTGAAGAGCTGATGAATGAGGAAAATGAGAGAGAAAAAAAGAGTAGAAGGGGTGACCGCTGAGGAGCAGGAAGTAGCAAAGTTTAGTAAGGGTGAAGTGAGGAGGGCACTGAAGAGGATGAAAAATGGAAAGGCAGTTGGTCCTGATGATATACCTGTGGAGATATGGAAGTGTCTAGGAGAGGTAGCAGTACATTTTCTGACAAGAACATTCAACAAGGTCTTAGAGAGTGAACAGATGCCGGAGGAATGGAGGAGAAGTGTGCTGGTGCCCATTTTTAAGAACAAAGGAGACGTGCAGAGTTGCGGCAACTACAGAGGGATAAAGTTGATGAGCCATACGATGAAGTTATGGGAAAGAATAGTGGAAGCTAGACTAAGGGCAGAGGTCAGCATTTGTGATCAACAGTTTGGTTTCATGCCAAGAAAGAGCACCACAGATGCAGTGTTTGCTTTGAGGACGTTAATAGAGAAGTACAGAGAAGGTCAGAGGGAAGTGCACTGTGCCTTTGTGGATCTGGAAAAAGCATATGACAGGGTGCCAAGAGAAGAACTTGGAACTACCAGGCAGAAGACCTAGAGGAAGACCAAAGAAGAGATTTATGGATGTGGTGAAGGAAGACATGAAGGTCATTGGAGTAAGAGAAGTAGATGCAGAGGACAGGGCGAGATGGAGGCGGATTGTTTGCTGTGGCGACCCCTGAAGGGAACAGCCAAAAGGAAAAGAAGAAGAAGCAGGTCTATCACTCATTAAGAAGTTATAAGTGCGGTTTCTTCAAAATTTTCAAACCTTGATCCAGATATTCCAAAATCGAGTGATCTCTGGGACTCTGGCAAAATAGTGTCCCCAGCAAGTTTTGTGAAAATCCATGCACAAGTTTGGTCAGGATTTTGTTCACAAACAGTCAGACAAACCAACTATGCTTTGGATGGAGTTAACAATACATTAAAAGCCTTGATGCGGATAAGCTGCAGCAGCAGATCACATCAGGTTCCACTCGAGTCATCCAAAAACTCGTACAGATTCCATCTGAAGACTGAATAAAACACCAAGCGATCTTTACTTGGCCAGTTTTAAGAAGCCTGGTATCCAGTGTACCCTCTGATTATATATAAGGCATGACTTGGTAGAGTATATCAACAAAACAAAAAACGAGAACTGAATCACATCCTAGAGTGAGATCTTGGTCACGTAATACTTCCGGCAGTGCATGAGAAATCAAATATACATAAGGCGTTTCGTCAAATATGTTTAAATATGATAGCGTTTGACTGAGCAGAGGTTTCTTTCGAGTTCGTCTCAGTATGCTGTGAACTGGGTCAAAGGTCTATGTGAATGTGCGGTATGGAGATAGAACATCTATGACTCAAGCTAATCAAGACCAAATATGTTCATGAAGACAAAATAAACAAGAGTGGAGGATTAAAACAGAGAGTTTAAACTATGAATGGCTTTGCTGGAGAATCCACAGTGTATGGGAGGAATGTAAGGAAAGCAACCAGAGCAGCACATGGATTGTGCTACACCTGAGGAAATCTATCACATGTCTTGAAAAAGTCCACAGGAATAATGTGAGGCTCCTGATAAACACCATGAATCTGCTGTTCTGTCAAAAGTGCATAAATTACATGAGAATCAACACCTATCAGCGTAAAGTACACCACAGAGCCTTTTACATGGCGGCGTTTGGGTCGAAACACGGTTCTAATCAGTGTGTTTAGAGTGAGTGTGTGTTTGCAGAAACACAAAGGCATTTTGTGCGAGTAAACACTCACTGCAGGTGAATGATATCATCGTTCTCTGTTTGAGACTACGGCCAATGGGGATTAAGCGCTTTGTCTGTGTTATGTATGCTTGTGTGTGACCTCACTGATTGGAGCCATACCTCCGTGTGTATCGGTTGCTCCCTCAGGAAAGAGGAAAATTCCACTTGATCACGCCATAGTGCCATATTTATCCAAAGTCGTTCCCACCACCACCACCACCACCCCACACACACACACATATTTTTCCAATCACACACATGGAGCACTTCAGGGTACACAAGCGTACTGTACCTAGACATTCTGAATCCAAAACACAGCGACGTACATAAAAAACAAGGGAATGAGTGACACATATATAAGCAACAACTCCTGTTTCAGTCAAATGTGTCAACAAATAGTCAAATAAATAAGAATATAAATACATCTAGTGTACACTGGGACTATAAGCATCATCAAATATACATGCTGCTGACTTCTCAACTCTGATTGGTTTGAAGGTTTTGATAATGTAATAGAAAGTGGGAGACTTGCTGTGGGGCAGTGGTGGCCTGGTGGTAAAGGTGCTGGATCACTGATCCCAAGTTTGATGGTTCAAGCCCCACTATCAACAGGTTGTCGCTGTCCCCCCAGTGCAGCTATGGGTTATCAAAGGCCGGCCATGTCTCTCACTGTCTGTGTTGTGAGGCTGTAAAAGAACCATTGCTGACTTTCATCAAGAGTAGACTGCCTATGCTGTCAGCGTGTTTCTGCCCTGCGATGGCCTGGTGAGCCATCCAGGGGGTACTCTGCCCTCACCCAGAGTTGGCTGCGATGGGCACTAGCCTCCTTGTGACCCTAATTAGGATTAAGCAGTTCAGAAGGTGACTAAATTGTTGTGACCATACAGTACATTATTTTCCTATTACAGTATTTCACTGTGTACAAACACAGCACAAAACCTTACAGAAAATACACTATGCAACTAGTAGCACTGATTGTTTTTGATTGGTTATCCAGTGGTACCTCAATTTATGAAATTAATCCATTCCAGAAGTGGCTTCGTAACCTGGATTTTTCGTAAGTTGAACCACATTTTACATGTAAAACGTGTGAGTCGTTTCCAAGGCCCCCAATACTACCCCCTAAACCTTTATACATTTAAAATTATAAAAGCATACCTTTAAAGACCTCCTTCTGTTTCAATATCATACCGATGGTAGACAGGTTTGGCCATATTCCTTTGCGATATCACTCAACCGCATGCCACGAACCCACTTCTTCGTTTCAATCGCATCGGGAATCACGCACGTGTGTGTGTGTGTGCGCGCGCACGCTAGACGTCTTCAAATTTGACTTTTTTAATCAAACATATGCAAACTGATATTTTTCCCATTCTCCAAGGTCTAAATTAACTAAATATACCAGCTACTTTGATCTTGGACCTTGGCTATGCCTGTCCCAAGAGCCATGTAGTTTTATTGTTGACGTTTTTCAAAAACGCTGAAAAATTGGGGATATTATGTCTTTGTTTTCATTGTCGCTTCCCAGAGGTTGATGCTATAGCATTAAAAGTGGTACCAAATGCAAGCCAATAAAATTTTCTTGACCAGTTTACCACTACATAGTTGTCTTCTAGATGCCATGATGTCAGCAGTTCACAAATCTTAACAAATCAATCTTAACTGACAATCTAAAATGAAGATAAAAAACATAATTAGAGATAATATGTGATTGTGATATACCTGCATTAAGAGTAACATTTTTTAGACAAAGTTATGTATTGTATGTCATCCTTTCGAAGCACAAAAAATAGGTATTGATTAGTTAAAATTTATACATGTGTTCGTGTGTTTACTACCATATGCAAGAAAATTTTATTGCCTTTCATTTGGTACCACTTTTAATGCTATAGCATCAACCTCTGAGAAGCAACAATGAAAACAAAGACATATTATCCTGAATTTTTCAGCATTTTTGAAAAATGTCAACAATAAAACTACATGGCTCTTGGGGCAGGCATAACCAAGGTCCAAGATCAAAGTAACTGGTATATTTAGTTAATTTAGAAGACGTCTAGTGCCCGCACATGTGTGTTGACCATGTCTTCTTAGTAGAGTTATAATCTTACAGTGTTTATGCAAGGTTAAAAGCTTGAGCCAAAAAAGAAAGTTGCAATAAGCACACTCAAAAAACACATGGCACAACAGTAACTCTGTCCTTTACACAAAAAGAATTATGGGAGATGCAGCTCCATAATAGCCATTGGGAGGGAACTGCGTCATCCCTCCTAGCCAATGGGAGGCCAGCGGGGCAGGATGTTGGGAGATTGTTCGTGCATTGTTTGAATGTTTGAAGGGCGTATTTGAATGTTTGAATGTCGCGTTTGGCGCATTTCCGAAGGAGAACTTGTTTCATATACAGAGACAAAAAAATTTGGAAAACGTTTTTCATAACCTGGATTTTTTGTTTGCTGGGACTATCGTGAGGTTAAGTACCACTGTCCATGTTTTGTCATACATTTGTCATACTTTGTGCTAACACCACACACAACCACTGAATTCAAAAAAGGTGACACAGTAGTGTAGTGGTTAGCACATCCATCTTACATCAAGAAGGTCCTGGTTTCAAGTCCTGGCTTCATTGAAGGTGTTTCTGTTTGGAATTTGCATGCTTCCCCCATGCTTGTATGGGTTTGCTCTGGGTACACCGGTTTCCATCCACAGTCCTAGGACATGCACATTAGGCTATTCAAATTATCCCTTGGTCTGAGTGTGAATGCTTATGTGTGTGTTGCCCTGCAATGGTTTGTTGAGGTGTTCAGGGTGTACCAAGACTTCGTCCACAGTCATCTGACATGGTGCAGACTCCCCATGACCTTAGTAAGATTAAGCAAGTCAGTGACAGAACCAACCCGGATAGTCTGATCCATTCGTGCTTTGTGTGTAGTGTTTTTAAACTTTCATTGTTTGTCTTACAAAAATTAACAAACCCACTGATTCTTTTATTGCACAAGTGCAGCACAAATAAACATATATGACGCAATCCAATGTGATTTTTTAAGACTTTAGTGTGTTTGTTTTCACTGATTCATTTCTGTGAATTTTCTTTGACAGTTAGTGAAAACGATTGTTTTCATTTTCATCTTCTTGTTGTCAATGAAACTTGAAACCCTTTTGTCAACCAACCTTTTCATGAGTATGTGCATTGCCGCTAATCTTTTCAAACAATCAGGTTAAAGAACAACTTTGAACCAAGCACCTCGTGCGTGCTGGATTTAACCCCAGAGTCTGTTGAAGCTTGTTCAGGACTGCTCCTGTTTGGGACTACACAGAACAATGCTGGGGTTTTCTCTGAGTCCTCCGGTGTCCTCTTACACTAAAAGCATGCATAGTAGGTTAATTGGCTGTTCCAGATGACCTATAGTTGTGAAGATGAGTGTGAACATCCCAGCCATGCAACTGTTGCAACACTAGAGAATGCTGCCCCAAGTCTAGGATAGGGTATCAGGTCTTTTCCCAATCTTCCTATTTATCATGGAAGGATTAGGGAAAGAACTGGCAACCTATTCTGTTAAAAAACTGTGATTGCCAGGCCTTTCCTTAATACTCCTCCTACAGTGGAAAAATAAGTATTTGATACACTGATGATTTTGCAAGTTTTATCTAATATATATATATATATATATATAAATATATATATATATATATATATATATATATATATATATATATATATATATATATATATAAATATATAAAAAGGGCTCCCTCACTTTCCGTGGTTAATGGGGACCAAGACACCCACCTCCCCCCGTGCGACCACCGAATTCCGTGAACGGAGGAGCTCCCTGGTTGGGAGTCCCGCTTCTAAAAAGTTTTTCCGATAGAAACATTGCAAACTTTAACTGAAAATTTAGCAGCGTGATTGTTGAAATTTCCAGGATTATGGGCGGAATGTTTTCAGTGGACGAATCGACGTCACCAGCACGGACAGTGGCCATTTAACAGCGAATGATCAAGATGGTGCTTCCTAGAGGGCGACGTCGGGAAGTTCTCAGAGTCAAATTGTTTCTTTTAAATGTTGTTTTTATTCATTTGGTTTTTTTTTTTTGCACGATGCTCGTCTATGACCGTGTGACCCTACTACAGCTATGAGAGCACAGTCCTTTTGGATATTTAGAACTGAACATGCTCATCTCCCATCCTGAGCTAATATGCTACCGCAGCTCAATGCTAGCCACACCCCGGATAACAATAAACCCAGGCGGAGACGCAGCAAGCGAGGAGGGGCTGAACCATGACTCCGGCACTTGGTTAGCAGTGGAAGGTTAGCACTCCCGGTCATACTACTTGAAAATGTTCATTCTCTGCGAAACAAGATGGACCAGCTTCATGCTCGGATTGCAGTGCAGAGGAATCTACAGGACGGCTCCATGCTGTGTTTTTGTGAAACATGGCTCGAGGAGAGTACACCCGATGAGGCGACTACACCAGCCAGCTGCACGGCCTTCAGAGAGGACGGGAGTGCAGAGGCTTAGCAAGAACTGCGGCGGAAGAACGACAGATTCTTGTTAAATAAACCTGGTGTACTGACTGACTGTAGATTATCTCTAAATCTCACATATAATATAATATAATATAGTGCAATTTTGTTTATTACAGTTAACTACTGATTTATTTATTGTATTATTATTATTTTTTTATATTTTTTTAATTATTATTTTTTTATTATTATTATCATCTTCATTTTTATTACTTTTGTTGTTATTATTGTATTGATTTCTGGGTTTGTGTGAGGTACTTTTAGATATACAATTTTTATGTGTTTATTTTATAGCAGTTTGTGCGTTCTTGATTTGAAACTTCTTTTCTGTTTGTAACTTGACTCCTCGAACAACTGCGCAAGAATTCCTATGTGTGTAAAAAACACAAATGGCTATTAAAAATCCTGAATCCTGAAAAGTAGGATTGACTCCCTGACTGACATATAAATACATGTATATGTGTATATAATATCAATAAATACATATTGAATGCTATAAATACTTAGAATAACAATTAACATTCAAAAATAATGCATGAGATGTAAATAAAATATAAATACACTATACATAAATATAAAATTTTTGTCTATATTTGGGGGTTTTTGGTTTTTTTTTTTTCGTTTTTTTTTTGCATAATTGGCCTTGTTTTGCGGCATTTTCTTTAATTTTTGCCACCTATTTTTCCTTAATTTCCTTATTTTTTTAATTTTTGATGAATATTTTTGAAAAACCTGCAATGCACTGAATCCGCAGAAACTAAAGCAAGAAGTAGCGAGGGATCACTGTACATAAACATATATATAAATATATATATATATATATATATATAAATATAATAAATAATAAATATATTAGATTTCCTTTCAGCTTTTTCCATTTTTATCAGGGGTTGCCACAGGGGTTGCCACAGCGAATGATTTGCACCTTTGAGTTGGCATAGGTTTTTAAGTTGGATGCCCCTCCTGACAAAACCCTTTTGCAAGGGACAGAAACACACTGGCAGCTTTGCAGCTCCTCTTGACGAAAGTCAGTGTAACACCAGCTTGATATAGCTGTGCTAGATTTTATACTAGGTTCTAGAGGAGTAAAATGAATTGTGGAGATTTAAAGTTGAACAGCCGGCAGATTTATTACAATTAACAATATCACAAGAAACAGTGCAAACAATGCTGTAGAGCACTCTTTACAAAACAAAAATAAAACAAAATAAGCTTAAGTCTCTAAGGTTTGATTCGTGTGAATTCGGGAGTCTTTTCCAGGATTGTGATCCGTTTGGGATAAAGGTGTTTTTATTTGTTCTTATCTGGGATCCTGTGATTTGAAGTGGTTGGGTCTGTAGATCTACTCTCGCATCCAGAGAACAGTTGGCCACACTGCTTCTGGATCCACCAAGAGTTCTCACTGGATTTGGCTCGCCATCCGTGTCCGAAACCAGCTTCAAGATCAAATCCAGATCCACTAAAAAACCAGTCTGCACATGCAGTACAGACACAATGAATAAAATATTTAACAACAGTAATTCCTAAATAAAATGACAAAAGTGCATGAAAGGCACTGAATGGAATGTAATACAAAACAAAACAGCTTATCTGCACTACTTTAGTGCATTAGCAAAAGTGCTTTCAACAAAACATTTAGAAAAATAAAATGTAAGGTTCATTTTGTGCACAGCACAATCTTTGTTATGTACTCCGACTGGTCTTAGCCTTTTAAAGACAAAAATAGTGCACACAGCTTTAAAAGTCACCACGTGATCAAGATAAGATCAAGATCAAGATCGTGTAAAGTTAGCATAGGTTCACCACGTGTAAAGTTAGCATAGGTTCTTAAACTAGCTTCATATTGCAATGACTCACCGGAGTTTCCAAGAAAACAAACACTCTCCACCCGGTTCGATTGAGAGAGAACAAAACACATACAAGGCTCTGAAAAGCACACAAACTTAGTTAAACTTGTTAAAAGTTCACTTAATCACATTTTTGATCGTTGACTCACTCGTGTCGCTTTTCGAGGGCTCTGTATGCGTCCTGCTCCTCACGCTCTCTGTTGCACTCTCTGCTGGTCGCATGCAGGCGCACGCCTATGATGCGTTCAAGGGGACTAGGAAACTATAGTGCTTTCAGGGAGTGTTGGAAATTAGGGTTTTTTCCAATAAATTTAGTAACCATGTGTTTACATGTGTTACATCAGCAATGGTTCTTTTACATGAACCTCTCACCATAGACAGTGAGAGACATGGCTGGCCTTTGATAGCCCAGTTAGCTGCACTGGGAAGACAGTGACAACCCTGTGGAGAGTGGGACTTGAACCCACAACCTTAAGATCAGCCTTGGATCGCTGATCCTTAGGTTAATAATTATATATATATATATATATATATATATATATATATATATATTTATATATATATATATATATATATAAAGTAGTAGTGGGTGAGAGTATTGAGAATTGGAGGTAGCTGGGTCTTCAAGCATGACAATGGTTCAAAGCACACAGCCAGGGCAACTAAGGAGTGGCTCTGTAAAAAGCATTTCAAGGTCCTAGAGTGGCCTAGCTAGTCTCCAGACCTGAAACCAATCGAAAATCTTTGGTGGGAACTGAAACTCTGTTGCCCGGCAACAGCCCTGCGACCTGAAAAATCTGGGGAAGATCTGTATGAAGGAGTGGACCAAATTTGTGCTGCATTATGGACAAACCTGGTTAGGAACTATAGGAACTATCTGACCTCTGTAATTGTGAACAATGGTTTTTGCACCAAATATTAAGGTACAATTTTCAGTTGTATCAAATACTTATTTCATGCAATAAAATGCAAACTAATTATTTTAAAAATCACTCAATGTGTGTGGGGGATTTGTGTGTCTCTCTCTCTCTCTCTCTCTCTCTCTTAGTTGAAGTGGATCTATGATGAACATTATAGACCTCCACTTGGAAAACGTACAAAATCAAGCAATGTAGTAAATACTGTTTTTCTTGTGTGTAAACTGCACAGTAGACTAATTGGCTGTTATAAAATTGCCCCTAGGTGTGAGTGTAAATGGTTGTATTGTCTGGTGAACTGTTCAGAGTGTACCCCTCCTTCGTCAAGTTGGCTGAGATGGGCGCAAGCCTCCCTGAAATAGCATGACAAAATGAACAAATAAATGATCATTTACCATTAGCTCTTTAATGGCTGAATTATTTTTTGCAGTTAAAACAATTATTACAAGTTTTTCCTAATCAAAAAGGCCTAAGGAAACACCTCCAACAACATGCCTTATAATAACACAATAATAATAATAATAATAATAATAATAATAATAATAATAATAATAATAACAAATAATAACACGCTCATAAATTCGTGAAACAACGTAATTGTGCGCACTCAAGGTCGTCTCACAGCTGACTGAGGCATGTTGTGTTGCATCAGGTGACACCACAACAACTATAGAACACTTCAGCAGCAATGAGTACAATGCGTCTAGTAGTTATTAGCATTTTTTTGAAAGAGGATCATATGGTCCTGCTGGCCTTAAAGGGTTAAAGCTTGTGTATGTTCAGTTCATTTTCTGTAACCGCTTAATCCTAATTAGGGTCACGGGGAAGCTGGCGCCCATCCCAGCCGACTCCGGGCGAGGACAGAGTACACCCTGGACAGCTCACTAATCCATCACAAGGCGGAAACATGCTAACACCTTTCCAGCCTATTCTTGACGAAAGTCAGCAATGATTCTTTTACATGAACCTCACACCATAGACGGTGAGAGACATGGCCGACCTTTGATAACTCAGTTAGCTGCACTGGGGGAGGACAGTGACAACCTTGTGGTGCCAACCATATGATCAGTGATCCAGCACCTTTCCCATTAGGCCACCCCTGCCCTGCTTGTGTATGTGTGTACCTGAATTCAAGGAATGTTTACTATGACTCTGTGTACTATGTGAGGGAGTGTCTGTGTGTTTCTCTAGAAACATGCAATTGTATAATATCACCCTGACTGCAAACTGCTTCCTTTATGACTCTAATTTTCTGTGATGTAGGTGTGAATTCACTCTATGCAATATGCTTTTCTACTCTTACACCATTTCTGACACAGAACTTGTGCTTGAAGACAGTCATACAAACTGGGCGTGTTTGTGAGTGTCCAGAACTCAAATCATGTTCAGGAGTATATTTATGATTCATTGTGGTTTTTATCGGTTGCTAGAAAACACTTTAGGGAGTTGCTCTAGGAAAACGATCAGTGACGACATGATCAAACATCAAGCAATGTCATTGTTTAACATTTAAAAATGGCAGAGGTAAAAAGAGCAAATTATATATTATGGCAGAATAACTCAGCAAGGAATAATAGAATAGGACTCTGGTTCTATTTTGAGGGAACCAGAGCGACGAATAAGAAGGACGGTGGGGGCATTCATATTGCGCTGCTAGAGCTGAAATTCTTGGACCGGCACAAGACGAACAAAAATGAAAGAATTTCATTCTCTTCTTTTTTATTAAAACAAACATCATCTGATATCAAACAATATCATGAAATGTACATATAAACACATAAGACTGCCATACTATATACTTTGGGGCGATGAACTCGCTGGACAGGACCGTGTGACGGTCGAGGTATCTGAGCAGGCGGACGAAAACCCGAGTCTTTCGTTCCCTTGTGCTCCCTGTCTTGCTGTACTCGAGCGAGACATGGACACTCACGGTTGAGCTTGGACGACGACTGGACTCCTTCGTTACGACTTCCCTTCGCCGCATCTTCGGATACCGCTGGTGGGACTTTGTTACCAACCGGAAGGTGCTCGAGAATGCGGGGATAGTAAGAGTAACCTGCTTGATCCGCAACCGTCAGCTGCGCTACTACGGGCACTTGGCGTGTTTCCCGCCTTCGGACCCAGCACACCGCTCCCGTCCGTTCGGGATCCTAGGGGCTGGAGGCAATCACTGGGACGGTTGTGTTCGATGTGGTTGTCGCAGCTGAGGGGTATGGGCCCTGCACAGGCCTGGTCGATTGCCAGGAGACGGCCGGATGAATGGAGGCGGCTGGTGGACGCAGCGAAGTGCCATCCTGGCGCATGCCCTCATACCTGACCTGATACTATATACTCTGCCGCTTTTAATGCAGAACTTTGTTAACATGCTGAATTGAGTACAGTATTTCCAAACCCCCAAAGTGGTTTATTCCTTTCATTTTCCAGCAACTTTAAGATAACATTATTAATGTGACATTACTATGTTTAGCTTATTAATGAAATTTTTTAACGAAAATATTTATTGTGGTTTTGATCCTGGTAGAAAATCCACAAATGAAGTCCTAAAGTGTTGACGTCATGTTGTCATGACAGTAAAATATTCACTTCTAAACAAACGAATTAACATTATTTAATATTATTAAAACAATGATGTATCACAATTAACTTAAGGAATAGTTTACGTTAGCTAGCTTAGCTAATGTAACAAGTTAGTGCTTAGCATAGTTTATGTATATTAACCTTATAGCTAAGAGAGCTGAGGTAATGAAAGCTATTATGCTAATTGAGGTAAATTAATAAAGACTAGCACACTGAGGGATCTGTGGTAATGAAGGCTAACACGCTAAGTGGTCAGTGATCTTACAGCTGCGATAATGAAGGCTAACATGCTCAACGAGGTAAATTAATGAAGGATAAAGTAGAAACTGAGCAGGCAATGGTAATAAACAATTTAAAATGCTGGGTGATTATTAGCCTTGTAGCCGAGAGAGCTGAGCTAATATCATGTAACATTCTCACTGAGGTAATTATTTATTTATTTGAATTCATATTTCAACAGAAATTTCAAGATACCATGGAACAACTGATTAGAGTGTTCAGGGTGTTTACTGAACTAAAACTAAACAATTCTATACCACTACATGTGTCTATTTATACCAATAAATGATGATGATTAGCTTAAAGGCTAGTTCTGGTGTGCTCACTTAGCTGTTGTAACTGTTGTGAGAAAGATAGCATGAAGATAAATGCCTACATTAGAGTGTATAATGGACTAAAGATGCTCTCTCTTGCTTTTAATCATTTTTTTAAAATTGCTTTTAAGTGAAGAAGTCAGCCATATTCTCCAGTTTACTCATCCTCACACACCATCTGCTCACGTAAATACCAGCTTCACAGGCTGAAGCATTTTAGGCTACTACATTCATTACTACATTATTACTATTATTAAGGGATTATTAAAAATGGGGAAAAAATGTTGATGAATGACAGATATGGCTCTTTTTTTTTTTTTTTTTGTCCTGGAGTATACACTCAGACTCACACCTAGGAGTGATTTAGAATATCCACTTAGCCTGCTGTGCATGCTTTTGGACTGTGGGAGAAAACCAGAGTACCTGGATGAAACCCGCACAATCACAGAGAGAACATGCAAACTCCACAAATTATTAGACAAATGGGAGTCGCATCCAGGCCTGCTTGGTGTGAGGCAGACGTGCTAAGCATTACTCCATTGTGCCGGCATCATCATCATCATCATCATCATCATCAATATTATTATTAGGCAGTGGTGGTCTAGTGGTATAGGGTGCTGGATCGCTGATCCAAAGGTTGAGGGTTTGAATCCCATTCTCCACAAGGTTGTCACTGTCCCCCTCAGTGCAGCTAACTGGGTTATCAAAGGCGGGCCATGTCTCTCACTGTCTATGGTGAGAGGCATGTAAAAGAACCATTGCTGACTTTCGTAAAGAGTAGGCTGCAAAGTCGCCAGCGTGTTTCTGTCCCTTGCTAAAAAGGGTTGTGACAGGAAGGGAATCCGACGTAAAAACCTCTGCCAAATCAAACGTGCGAATCAGATGATTCGCTGTGGCGACTCCCGAGTAAAAGGGAAAAAGCTGAAAGGAAGACAGACATTATTATTATTATTATTATTATTATTATTATTATTATTATTATTATTGTTATTATTATTATTAGTTGTTGTTGTTGTAGTACTGGTAGTGTTTTGACAACTTGCATGAACTCCGTTGAGTGTGCATTTTGTGCTTGTTCTATTTTTTCAGCTCATGGCTGGATATCCTGGTCTTCATTACATAACAGTATCAGGTATTACAGAAGCTTTTTGTGTTTTGGAACTTTTGCTGCTTCAAAGGCAGTCACATCTGTTATTAATGTACTCATATTATTGTGCGAGTGGAAAAAATCAGATGGCCGCAGGACCAAGTCTACGTTTCTACGAATCCACAGTTAGCATGTACTGCATCTGGACAGAAAACCCTATAAAAAAGAAAGATGGTCATTTCACATACCGTACACTTTAATTTTTTTATTTTAAAACTCAGATAAGGGATTCTAATGGGGTTTAAAAGGTGCTTTTATCAATGTCACCTTACATCACGGCCTGACAATGTGATCCGTCGTCACCCGACATGTTATATAAATGGACTTCCCACGCATCTTTCTCTGGATCACCTTTGATTTACTTTATCACTTCATCTTTCCTCTGTCTGACTTTAAACAATCGTTGCATTCTGTGTTTAGTTTTAACTCTCAAGCGAGGTGTAAGTGTGATCATCATGTCACCGAAAACAATGCGTTCTTAGAATAGAACTGTTTTTCTAAAACAAGAGACAGGTCTAGTGCTTTGGTCAGCGAGACCATCAGACATAACACACCTTTATTATTAAACCTTAGCAGCACGGTGGCGTAGTGCTTAGCCCGTCCACCTTACAGCAAGAAGGCCTGGGTTCGATACCCAGCCTGGGTGTTTCTGTGCGGAGTTTGCATGTTCTCCCCGTGCTTGCGTGGGTTTCCTCCGGGTACTCTGGTTTCCTCCCACGGTCCAAAACCATGCACAGTAGGTCAATTGGCCGTTCTAAATTGGCAAACCACTGCACTATCCTTGCCAAGAAAACCTTGATGAAGATGATAATCAAGGCATTATCCTTTATGGCAGGCCGCCAAGAGTCGTCCTACGACTCGGAAGGTACCAGACCATTATTAAACCTCAGTGATTCGAATCTATGCACGTACGTTTATTTATCAATTTATCGCATTGTCTTTAAAGACTAGATAATAAGAGCACATTGAAGCTTCTGTTCATTATCTTAATCTTCACATACAATGTCATCAGATCTCTCTTTGCTACTTTGTTAGTCATGTAAAAAATATTGTTCTTCAGGGCGGTATAGGCGTGTAGTTGTTAGCACATCCGCCTCAGAGCATGGAGATTAAGGGGTCGAGTCCCAGGCCCAGTCGTTTCTGTGTGGCAATTGTACGTTCCTCACATGCTTGTCTGGGTTTCGTCCAGGTACACTGGTTTCCTCCCACAGTCCACAAAACATGATCTGTAGGCTTAATAGCTATCCTGAATGTGGCTAGGTGTGAGTGTGAATGGTTGTGTGCGTTGGCTGTGCAATGAATATGAGCTGTTCAGGGTTTACCCTGCCTTCACCCAGTGTCAGCTTAGATAGGCTCCAGTCTACCCATGATTCTTATAGGATTAAGTGGTTCAGCAAATAAATGAATTTTGTTGGCAGTGGTGGCTGATCTTAAGGTTGTGGGTTCACGTCTCACCTTCCACGTGTTGTCACTGTCCCCCCAGTGCAGCTAACTGGCTTGTCAAAGGCCGGCCATGTCTCTCACTGTCTATGGTGTGAGGCATGTAAAAGAACCATTGCTGACTTTCGACAAGAGTAGCAGCAAAACCATCAGTGTGTTTCCGCCCTGCGATGGCCTGGCGAGCTGTCCAGGGTGTACTCTGCCCTTGCCTGGATTCGGCTGGAGCTTCACTGTAAATGCAGAAAAATTCATTGTGCTTGAAGAACAATTAATTTTTCTGCATTTACAGTGAAACCAAAATGGGAAAAGGTGAACGGTCGTAATAGGGTTTCACAAGCATCACTCTGTGTTTGGACACTTTATTATGAAATACGAATTAGCAAGTTTATCCAGAAAAAAAACAAACAGGATTAGTATCGAAGAGTGACTCAACACTGAAACCATACAACTGGTGAAACGGAAAACACTACACTGTTCATCCACTTGAAAAATGAAAAGTATTGAAAGAATCTTATTCCAATTCAAAAAGCTTTTTTTCGTATTTCATGTTCATTCCCACGATAACACGTAAATCGCTGCAATATGCTCAATTCTGATTGAACAATATCTGATTATTTTTTTTATAACACCAGCTCTGACAGCCGTATTATCTCTAATTCAAACTACATTGTTCGACAGTATTAATTAATACTACATAGCTTGTACTAGATGTTAGAATGATGGAGTCGTAGCGGTTAGCAAAGCTGCCTCACTTCTGGGTTTGAGTCCCTATAGTTTGCATCCCCTTCCTGTCTGGGTTTCCTCCAGGTATACAGGTTTCCTTCCAAAATATCAGCTAAGATAGGCTCCAGCCAACCTGTGACCCTCAAAGAATTAGACATTTGTGCAAATGAGTAAAAGAATCATCACTTTTTTCTTCCTCAGTACAGATGCTCAACGACTTACGTTCATCCGTTTTACGGGTTTTTTTTTTTTTCGATTTTACGTTTTTGTTTTTTTTGTTTTTTTAAAAAAAAATTATGTCAAATTTTGAGTATGAGACATACCTACATAGTATGTTGATGTAACGACGCAATGACATAATGACGCTGTTTACAATGACGCATTGTTTACAAACGACAGACTGAACGTGCCCTGCTGTTTTCTATCTGCTCGGCTCAGCGCAATCTACCATGCATACTCAGTTAAGCAAAGAGAGTTGTAAAATGAATGAAAACCCGAATCCAGAAAAGAAAGAGAACTCTCCGCTCTGCTGATGATTCACATCAGTGCAGGCTGAGCACTAAACACGTATTCAACAGCGCCCTTGCTCACTTGAAAGACCAGAAGTACGTATAACCCGCGCTTTGTCTCAAGCACAATCAAGTGCACTACTTTCGGTGTTAAGCACCTCACATATTGTAAGTGTTGATTGGCTGTTTTAAGCTTCATGTAAAGTGACTCGGCTCAGCTTCATGTGAAGTGACCATCCGTTGACCATTGGAACCATTTACAAGCAGAAAGATCGCATCATAGAGAATGTTAAAGGTTATATTTGATACTGTATTTGATATTTGATGAGTGAATTTGATTAAAATTTATCTATTTGAAATTATTTTGCTTGAATTTAATTTATTTGAAATTAATGTTGATATTATTTGATATATTTGCTATTATTTTACAATGTTATGTTTATAATAATTGATTTGGTGGTGTTTTATGAGATATGGTAATGGTATTTATGGATGTATAGTACAGTATGAACGTCATACATCACAGGAACATACAGTAACAACTTACATTCGGCCGTCCGGAACCGAACAAAAACGTAAGTTGAAAAAAGACGTAAGTTGGGGAGTGTCTGTACCTTTCTTTTCAGGAAACCAAAAATTACCAGAGATACAAAAAGAGACACATACACCCTGGGTATACTCTGACCTCGCCCGGAGTCGGTTGGGATGGGCGCCAGCCTCCTCGCGACCCTAATTAGGATTAAGCAGTTACAGAAAATGAACTGAACGATGAACTGAATAATAATAATAATCATAATAATAATAATAATAATAATAATAAATATTATTATTATAGATTCATTCATTCATTATTATTATAGATTAATTTACTGGTTAATCCTAATTAGGGTTGGGGGAGGCAGAGTCCATATTGGACAGCTGCACAGGACAGAAACATGCTGATGGCTATGCAGCTACTCTTTATGAAAGTCAGCAATGTTTTTTTTTACACCTCTCACCACAGACAGTGAGAAACATGGCTGGCCTTTGATAACCCAGTTAGCTGCACTGGGGTGAATGGTGACAACCCTGTGGAGAGTGGGACTCGAACTCCCAACCTTAGGATCAGCGATCCAGCACCCTATACCACTAGGCCAACACTGCCCAAGCCGCAGTTGATGATGCATCCCATATTTAAATATTTTTGCTTAAAACTGGCGGAAACATAAGCTGGGTCACTGGCAGGCACCAAGGCTCAAAGAATTCTAAACAGAACAAGTTCAAAAACCTGTTCCTGAAAAAGAATAAGAGGAGAAAGAAGTTCAACCCTTCCATGCAAACAGATCTTGTGTTTATACGCGCCAGCTCATGATTAAATGACTATCTCTTTATGTTTTAGCCACATTACCATCAGCTGTCAGTTTAGGGTGACAGAACTCATACAGCTGGTTCTTTCTAGCCGGCTAACGCCCACATACAATGCATTATTCCTGTTATGATCGAGTGATTTTACTCTTTTACGTGCTGATCAGCATCTTTGAATGTGGCGCATGATGTGCACAATGAAGTTTTTATTCTCAGGAATCCTGTGTATTATTGAACAGACAGTCAAAACGGAAGCAGATAATTACATCCTCAGAAAAACAAATGCTTCAACTGGCTACGTTCCAAACCACATTCTGCTTTATTAAATAAGGTGTCAGTATGCCAGTTTACCCTGATCACTCATATCTCCTATTATAGTTATGAATCCGGGGTTTGTTTATTCCCTATTGATAACAACCTTAATGTTTAATTTGTGACATAAATCTGTCTCTCTTCCTTTTTTTTCTCTCTTATTTTCTGTCCATTAAGTTTTCTCCTTAAAAGCCCAGAAGAGCAGTTAATTATAGGTGAAGGAGGTAAGCAGGAGGTCATGAAAAGGTGCTAGTGCCGACAGCAGGTTCTTGTTTTTGTTTCCTGTTTCTGCTGGGAATACGTTGACATACGTTGATGGTTCCGGAATGATCGACGTGAAACATTTCATCACTGCCTGTTTCTCCCTGTCTGTCTTTAATTTAACAAGGCTCAGGGCTGAAATGCAAATGTAGACGCTATCAGAAACACACAAGAGGAAAAGCCTTTTTTAGCAGCTGAATGCCATTCTCGTTAGAGGGGTTCCTCAGGGGTGAATCTTTTCCTTGTTGAAAAAGTTCCTCTTTTAAATCTGCATGGCTTGTTTGGTTTTATAGACAGCTTTTTTTTTTTCATATTTTCTTATGAAAATCATTATCACATACTCTCTGTTTCAATTTTTACTTTTGTTGCTAGAACAAAATAGAACTCATTAATTTTTTTTTTATGAATTTAGTTTGTTAGGAAGAAATATTGTTTGGTTTCAGGTTAGTGGGACTCACAGCATTAAAGTTTATAGCACTTCTGTTTTTCAGCAAGGTCTTGGTTTTGGGTTCTGAGCTTGACGAGGGTGTTTCATGTTTGCATGTTATCTCTATGCATGTGTGACTTTCCTTCAGGTACTCTGGATTCATCCCACAGTCCAAACACATACACATTAGGCTGTTCCAAATTGGCCCTAGGTGTAAATGTAAGTGTGAATGGTTGTGCATGTTAACTTATGGTGGACTGGCAAGCTATCTAGGGTGTACCCTGCTTCTTTCCCCATGTTGGCTAAGGAAGTCACTGGCCTTCCCATAGCCCAAGTAGGATTAAGTGGAATAATGTGCTTTTAGTAAGTTCAGCTTCTTCTGAATAAATATTATTTAATTTGATGTTAGACTATGGCACAGTGGTGTAGCGGTTAGTACGTCCACCTAACAGCAAGAAGGGCCAGGGTCCAAGTGTGGAGTTCTGTGTGGAGTTTGTATGGTCTCCTCATGCTTGTCTGTGTTTCCCCTGGGTGCACTTATTTCCTCTGACAGTACAAAGACATGGACATTAGGGTAATTGGATATTCTTGGTCGGGTAGTGGTGGCCTGGTGGTAAAGGTGCTGGATCACTGATCTTAAGGTTAGGGGTTCAAGCCCCACTCTCATCGGGTTGTCACTCTATCCTCAGTGCAGCTAACTGGGTTATCAAAGGCTGGCCATGTCTCTCACTGTCTATGGTGGGAGGTTCATGTAAAGGAACCATTGCTGACTTTCGACAAGAATAGCTGCAAAGCCATCAGCATGTTTCTGCCCTGTGATGGCCTGATGAGCTGTCCAGGATGTACTCTGCCCTCACCCAGAGTTGGCTGGGATGGACTCCAGCCCCCACTCCGCCCCTCCGACAACCCTAATTAGGATGAAGCGGTTACAGAAAATGAATGAATGATATTCTTGGTCGCCCCTACTGGAGAGTGAGGGATTACATGGTTGTGTGTGTTTGTTAGCCCTGTGATCATCTAGCAAGATATTCAGGGTGAACCCTGCCTGGAGAGACCTGCGCCTTCCAAATGACCCTAATAAAAGGTTTGGAAAATAAAATGAAATATGAGGATAGCATGTGATTGATATTTCTATTAAAAAGGTTGATAAGCCCTCTGTAAAACCATTACAACCCCCCGGTTAGGAAACACAGTCTAACAGAAGCCCTGATTACAGACAGCCTTTTGTACACACAGGGCTGAATAATGTGGCAACAGCAGTAGTTTGTAACTGATACTCTTTCAGCTCTACATAGTACCCAGACAGGAAAAGCCACCGTTTCACTTTCAATCATTAATTCTGCCAATGGTTTTTATCAATGTTATTTGTCTCAGACTTGTGCAGAGATTATTGTGAGTCATGTTATCCCTGTTTAAATGACCTTTACTTTTATTTTACACGTATAAATATGTGGTGTAATATCAACAGCAATAACGAGACTCCAACCATGGAAATAGCCAAACTGTGCATTATCAGTTTGCACAGTTGTGGGTTTTTTGTATTTTCTTGTTACAAGAGAGAAAATGGTGAGAAAATACACAGTGCTAGGTTTTCTTAAAAAAAAAAAAAAAAAGTTTACACAGTGACAGGGAACAGCCAGCAGCAATCTCCATGCTACTCAGCCAGACAGGAAGTGCTTTAATCAAGACCTTCCTGTCAGGCTTACTTTGAAAGTCTTGTTTTGTCTGAGTGCAGTAACACATTCACCAGCTGTTACCACCACAGCTGGATCTCCCTCTCTCTTTCTCTCTCTCTCTCTCTCTCTCTGTGTGTGTGTGTGTGTGTGTGTGTGTGTGTTTTAAGACATTATAGTAGATTGCTAAAGCAGATATCTATCTCAAGTGCTTCCTACTGACCACTGTTATGTCTGCACTGGAGATGATCTCAGGGATAAGTGACTTTTATGGCCCTTAAGTAATGTTCATGTGGTTGAGAAGAACTATGCTGAAAAATATTCAGTCGAGTTCAGTTCATTTTCTGTAACCGCTTAATCCTAATTAGGATCGCGGGTCATCTGGCACCCATCCCAGCTGACTGGGCGAGGGCAGAGATCACCCTGGACAGCTCGCCAGGGCATCGCAGGGCGGAAACACGCCGACGGCTTTGCAGCTACTCTTGTCGAAAGTCAGCAATGGTTGTTTTACATGAACCTCACATCATAGACAGTGACAGACATGGCTGGCCTTTGATAACCCAGTGAGCTGCACTGGGGGGGGCAACCTTGTGGAGAGTGGGACTCGAACCCCCAACCTTCCGATCAGTGATCCAACGCCCGATACCACTAGACCACCACTGTCCTTTACTTAATTGTTTCTTATTTTTATTTTTGTTCATGTTGAAGTCCAAATAATAATCTCCCCTTTTTACTTACATATATGACTAAATCTAATTATATTCCCTTTATAAATAAAAAGTAAAACATGAGGGGACTGGTTGATTGGATATATTAGTACAAAGATTTCAGCAATAAACAGTAAAAATGTACACTATAGGCTTCGATGTACGTACTTGTATCTTTGAAGTGCTTTGTTTCTTTTACCTGATTTTAATGCAACGCCACCTAGGGGTCCATATTGATTCTCAGCCTTGTCCCTGTGCTCAGAGATTTAAACAGATTCCCAGTATATTTTGATGATGTTGTGTCCTGTATATATTATTTTGTTTTTACAGGGTTTTTTTTTGCAGAATGGTGATCCTCTGCATTATTAATATTACTGATATTGATTTTGATATTGATTTTTTGATTTGGTACTGCATTGCATTATTCCCATGAGAGGAATTATTTCCTCCACATTTAACCAATACAAAGTGAGCTCTCACACACTCAGAGTGCTGCTACGCACATTGAGGGCACCTGGAGAGCAGTTGTGGGTTAGATTCCTTTCTCAAAGGCACTTCAGCCATTTTTATGTGGAAGTGGAAGGTGCTGCCAGTTTTCCTGCCAGTTCAGGAATCGACCCAAGCGACCTCTTAGTCCCAGATCCAATTCTCTAACCTTTAGGCAACGGCTTCCCCAGACGCACTTTTAATGCCCAATGATATTACCGACATGTTACCAATTCAACAAATTCACTGCAAAATGTTCCTCCAGCTGTTTCTTTTCAGGACACTTACTTTTCCAGCCAGTTGTTGCCACCATCGTAACTTCTCTAAGACATGTTGCTGCCATCAGATTTGCAGTGAGCTAATCTGTTTCATTCATTTATTCATTTTCTGAACCGCTTAATCTTAATTAGGGTCTCGGGGAGGCTGGTGCCCATCTCAACTGACTCTGGGCGAAGGAAGGGTACACCCTGGACAGCTCACCAGGCCAACACTCACACAACCACGCACACCTGAGGGGAGATATGGAACAGCCAATTAAAGGACTGAGCATGTTTTTTGGACTGTAGGAGGAAACCCATGCAAGAACAGGGAGAACATGCAAACTCCACACAAGAAACACCCGAGCTGGGAATCAAACCCAGGACTTTCTTGCTGTGAGCCGGACGTGCTAACCACTACACCACCATGCCACATCATATTTTTCATAAAATAGGAAATAAGTCTGTTTCATCATATACAATTTTTTTCTATTGTGAATAAAATATGGCTTCACGAGAATTGCAAATCACTACATTCTGCTGTTTTTTTGGCTTTGGAGTTGTATTTAATGTTGTGGAACAGCCACCGAAAAAAACAAGTTAGTTCCTGTTCTCATATATCCGTTCCCCAAAACAGCTTTCTGTTGGTTAGATCATTGTGGTCCTGAGCGTTTCATTTGATTTCTGCAAGGCTCACAAGTGATATTAAGCAGTAACACTTGAAACACGTTCCAAAAATGTTAAATAAATATCTTCAGAAAAACCCCTCGTGGTCAACAATATTATGTTGATATGAGATAACTCAATCTGTTTCTATAAAATGCTAATGTTAGAAGGACTGCATTAATAAACCTGTGGTTTGCACTATTATCAGAGCTGTTGTTTTTCTTGGCTGACCTGATTGATGCCCGGTTGTTTGCAGCCCAGTGCTTGCTTGCTTTTTTTAAATATTGTAATATGCTCCACCCATTATTTGTGCAATGTCTCGGATTGATTTTCGTTTTGTCTTCGCTGTAACATGACTTGCTTTTTCCCATAGACAGCTCTAAGTTCTCTAGGTTTACCCTTTTTTTTTTAAACCGGTGAAACCCAGGACTAGTTTAACAGAAAGTCTAACAGAGCACAGCTGGACTCCAAGAAACTCCTGTCAGGCACACGTTCTGATATTTTTTTGAAAATTGGGGAAATGGTTCAATTCAAGCAAAAGCTTTTCCAAGGTGTTTAATAATATAATCTCGATGTAGTATCAGGAAATGAAACATTTTGATCGAGCGTCATCTTTTGATCTCACGCCCAAATGGCGTTGGTGTTTACACTAAACATAAAGGTTGGCCTTGTCGGTAAATTACTTTTGGACTGGACTGTAATATACATTCGGATAAACAGCAAATATGTGAATAGTTAAAGTTCCCAAAAATACATTGAAACGAATCTTTATTTACAACTGATTGACTACATACTACATACTACTAATATTTACAATAGATTTTGTCCATGTCCACATGATTAAACAGTCTTCAGAACACTGAGTCACACTTCCAAAACCAGACAGAGAGATAAAAGCCTGTCATGTCCGTTGAAAACAAGATAAAACTAGTGTGATAGTGTTTTCCTGGTCATATATCACACCTATGAACACACACACACACACTCAACACAATTTTCTGTGTGTTCGGAGTTATCAGACCATAGCTAAGCTCAGGGTAAGACAATACCATACTGTTCTTTTGCTCATTCTTGATGGGTGTGACAGTTTGCACACTGATACTCAACAAACACTGCGTTGCCATAGAAACATAATCGATGTGAACACCCAGAGAGAATATGACACAACGTTACCAAAAAAAAATAAACATTGGATGCTAAAAACAGTGTAATAAATGCCCTGCAAATGACAGTACACTTAATCTAATTGATTGACACATGGGCAGCAAATTGCAAGCACACCAGTGCGTATCATTCCGTAAGTTAGCTGTTAGCTAGCTGGATGTCGCGATGTGATTTATAGCAGCTTTGATGGGAAGAAAAATTGTAAAGTTGCATGTGCAGACAGGATGCATGTGCTGACTGAGGAGTTTATTTTGGATTGCCAGCCCAAAAGATACAGAAAGCAAAACAATCTGGAACAATTAGCATGTAGCTGGCTAGCAAAGTACCAACTAAGCAAAACAAACATGAGACACGACATAAAGTGATATGCAGCAAACCCAGAGGGTGGGGGATGTTCAACCCGCCACTCGCCACCCTGCACTTACCACCCTGCACTATACCACGAGTTTATATTATTCAGTCTAATCTAGCCACAATGGCTGTTGTCTCAGTCAATAATTATGCAAATTGTTTAATATTAGGTTTAATTGTGTGTTTTCTCATCATTGAGTGTAACTTTGGACGTATTTAATTCATTAACTGGAGTTGACTTTTATCTGCCTGTATATGTGAACGTGACTGTTCCACTGATAGCTGTGTATGTTTAATGTGTCATTGTATTACCCTCAGTGGTTGCACCAGTGTTCACCAATTATTAACTTTTGCCATTTTGAGTCATAACTCAACTTGTACTGGCATGGTGGCCTAGTGGTATAGGGCGCTGGATCGCTGATCCTAAGGTTGGGGGTTCGAGTCCCACTCTCCACAAAGTTGTCACTGTGGTCGTGTCCACCCATCCCCCCACCCCACCCCAGTGCAGCTAACTGGGTTATCAAAGGCCAGCCATGTCTCTCACTGTCTATGGTGTGAGGTTCATGTAAAAGAACCATTGCTGACTTTCGACAAGAGTAGTTGCAAAGCCGTTGGCATGTTTCTGCCCTGCAATGGCCTGGCGAGCTGTCCAGGGTGTACTCTGCCCTTGCCCGGAATCGGCTGGGCTGGGCACCAGCCTCCCCTTGACCCTAATTAGGATTAAGTGGTTACAGAAAATAAACTGAAAGTGAACTCAGCTTGTGCATTAGCAATCATGTGCGTAACTAGATTCAAGTATACTTTTCTCCTTGATATCAGGATACGGATAATTTTGATAAGGGCAGTGGTGGCCTGGTGGTGAAAGGTTCTGGATCACTGATTCTAACCATTGTCTATAGTGTGAGGCATGTAAAAGAACCATTGGTGACTTCCGACAGGAGTAGCTGCATAGCCATCAGCATGTTTCTGCCCTACGATGGCCTGGCGAACTGTCCAGGGTGTACTCTGCCCTCACCCGGAGTCGGCAGAATGAGTTCTTCAAATGAATGAATGAATGAATATCTCTGAGAAGCACAGAATAAAATATGATGGTGTGTTGTGGGAAAATAAGAAACGATACAGTGGTGTAGTGGTTAGCATGTCCGCCTCTCAACAAGAAGGTTTTTAGTTTGAGTCTCGGGCTTGGTGAGGGCGTTTCTATGTGGTGTGTGCATGTTCTACTCTGTGCTTGTGGAGGCTTCCTACATGAAATCCCATTTCCTCTTACAGTCCAAGGACATGCACATTAGATTAATATGCTGCAACAAATTGCCCCTAGGTGGAAATGGTTTTGTGTTTGTGTTGATTGGGTGAGCTATTAAGGCTGTACCCCACCTTTTCCCAGCGTTGACTGAGATAGGCTCCAGGCTTGCCGTGACCATAATAGTATCAAGTCAAATTACTGAGAGAGGATGTACTGAGGTATGAATGTATGATTTATAATTCATTTATTTCATTCATTGTCTGAACTGTTTAAATCCTAATTAGGGTTGTGGAGAGGCTGGGGCCCATCTTAGCCGACTCCAGGTAAGGGTGGGGTACACCTTGGACAGTTCTCCAGGCCATCGCAGGGTCCAACATTTATTCAACGTTTCACACTTAGGGGTGATTTGGAACCGCCTATTAGCCTACTGTGCATGTTCATGGACTGTGGGAGGAAAACAGAGCACCTGGAGGAAACGCATACAAGCACGGGGAGAACATGCAAACTCCACACAGAAACACCCAGGCTAAGAATCAAACCTAGGACCTTCTTGCTGTGAGGCAATTCATTTTTTTAATAATTTAAGAATTTATTCTTCTTTTACCACAATTTACAGCGACTCTGAATGCGTTTGTTTTTGTTATCACTTGTGTTATAGCAGCTGTAAGCTCATCTCTACACTTATTTCCCTCTTGAACTTGTTATTACTCTAGACCGCTCTGAATACTTACAGGACGCTTCACTGTATTATTATTATTATTATTATTATTATTATTAGCCATAGAATATATGGGGCATCTGGCATACTAGAATAGAACATGTGAATGAAATTACGCAACACCTTCTGACCAAACAGATTCAAGAATTCAACGGCGGCGCTGTGAGAAAACAATTTGTAGCACTCTGAGGAGAATGCAAGTTTATTGCCAGCAGACTGCGTTCTTAATGGGTTGTAATGAAAAAGTTTGAGGAAATCATGCAATTTGCTTCTAAACCTAACAACCATGACTTCATATAATTACTGAAATGCAATTATTCACCAGAAATCATGGTTTATGGACATACCTGACCCCACTGGGTAATGTTTTAATAGTCCCACAAAGCTGATCATTTGGCAGATGGTTTCTGCTCTTGGATGGCACAACACACTCATTATTCCTCCGAGGAAGCTGTTTTATTCAATAAACCCTCCAATGCATGTAGAGAAGAGGTTCCCAGATCCCAGATCTCCATGCTGACTGGCGGTGTCTCAGGGGCTATAAACTCAGACTTACAGGACATTCCTCATATCTCATATCTGCATTTATATACACACATATACATATATCTACATCATCATCATCTTCCGCTCAATCCAGAATCGGGTCGCTGGGGCAGCAACCTAAGCAAAGAGGCCCAGACTTCCCTCTCCCCCGCCACTTCCTCCAGCTCTTCCAGCAGGACACCCTGAGGCGTTCCCAAAACAGCTGAGAGACATAGTCCCTCCAGTGTGTTCTAGGTTGACCCCGGGGTCTCTTCCCGGTTGGACATGCCCGAAACACCACACCAGGGAAGCGTTCGGGAGGCATTCTGACTCGATGACCGAGCCGTCTCAACTGGCCCCTCTCAATGTGGAGGAGCAGCGGATCTACTCCGAGCTCTCCCCGGATGGTAGAGCTTCTCACCTTATCTCTAAGGGGGAGCCCCGCCACCCGACAAAGGAAGCTCATTTCAGCCACTTGTGTCCGCGATCTTGTTCTTTCGGTCCCTATCCAAAGCTCGTGACCATAAGTGAAGGTTGGAACATAGATCGACTGGTAAATCGGCGAAGCTCTTATATATCTACAGTCCAACAATAATGACATAATCAGATAAAATTATCTGAGGTGGAGCTGAAGTTAGAGTTTTCAGAGACAATATTCTGCAGGATGAGGGTCTTCTAGAACATTTTTCCATTACTCAGTTTGCAAGCATTTACATTACAAAACAGAGCTCATCTAATATAATTCAAACCTCAATACTTTTTGGTCTTTTGTTCCTACAGTCACTTCATTAATGTCAAAGATTTGCCTTTGAATTTTGTTTTCTGGGTGGCAAGTCGGTGTAGTGTTTAGCACATTTGCCTCCACACCGAGACGGTACTGGGTTCAAGTACCAGGCTTTCTGTGTATAGTATAGTGCATGGGTTTCCTAAAGGTATCTTGGTTTCCTCCTAAAGACAAGCACACTTTTGCAAATTGCACATACTGTTGGTGTGTGTATGTGTGTGAATGGTTGCAGGTAGTATATTGGCCCCACAATGGATTGACAAACTGTTCAAGATGTACCCCTTACCTCAACAGGCCAAGTCCATCGCAGGTTACCATTAATAGCTTTACATTTATACTGCTGGTTGGGCAGGGCCACACTTGTGGTTAAAACCATAACCAGGGGTATTAGCACTGTGGGGTTCTAATGGGATTGAAACTCATGACCTCTCAATCCTGAGCCCAGTATCCTAATCACTACACCACAGGCTCCATTTCTAGAATTAAACAATTCTGAAAATAAATTCATTCACTCATATTACATTAGTTGTCATGTACTTTGTGTATTCGTTCTGAAAGATGTAAGAGAAATTCCTTTCTTCTGGAATTTTTATTTATTATTTTTTTTATTTTATTTTATGTGAGTAGAGCTGATCTGCTGTAGAAATGCCATGGACTGTATATTTGAACAAGAAGATTGATGAGAAGGAAAATTGGAAGCTGGTTTAGTTGAACAAAATGTTTTAAACTAGTTATATAATCATTTTTAATACATTATCCGGTGCCAGGCCAGGGTTCTCCATGCTCATTTGACTTTTGTTATGTCTAAGCATTTTTTCCTTTTACATTTGTGACATGGTTGCATTTCTGATAAATTTGAAAGTCTTTAAGTCATTTCATTTTTAAGTAATATAAATGTACATCTTTTTCTAAAGCTTATTCGATGATCTCTCACACTTTGATTACTGACTGTGACACTCTGGGAAGTGGAATGTCACTGTGTGGAAAAATAAATGTCATGTCATCCATGTTTGTTTGTGGGTTGGCAGTCGCTGGCTCTCTCCATTCAACTGTTCTCACTGCTGGATTTAATTGGGTTTACACTGTGTAGACTGTGATGGAAGAGAGAGTATATATAGCAGTACTTAAGTGTTAGTAAACCAGTGAAGCTGGGAGGAAATCTATACACTGCTGTTCATGATACACACTCTATACCACCACTGTTCATCATACACACTCTATACCACAGCTGTTCAGCATACACCTTCAATACCACCACTTTTCATCATACACACTCTATACCACCATTGTTTATCAAACACTCGATACCACCAGGGTTCATCATACACAGTCTGTACTTCCACTGTTCATCATACACACTCTATACCACCACTGTTCATCATACACACTCTATACTTCCACTCTTCATCACATACACTCTATACCACAGCTGTTCATCATACACATTCTATACCACTACTGTTCATCATACGTACTCTATACCACCATCGTTTATCATACACAGTCTATACTTCCACTCTTCATCTCACACACACACTCTATACCACAGCTGTTCATCATACACATTCTATACCACTACTGTTTATCATACCCACTCTATACCATCAGTGTTCATAATACACACTCTGTAGTTCCACTGTTCATCATACACACACTATACCACCACTGTTCATCATACACACCCTATACCACCATTGTTCATCATACACACTCTACATGACCATTGGTTATCAAACACTCTATACCACCAGTGTTCATCATACACATTCTATACCACCACTGTTCATCATATGCATTCTATACAACAACTGTTCATCATACACACTCTGTACTTCCACTGTTAATCATACACACTCTATACCACCACTATTCATCATACACATTCTATACCACAATTGTTCATCATACACACTCTATACCAACACTGTTCATCATACACACTCTATACCAACACTGTTCATCATACACACTCTATACCACCACTGTTCATCATACACATTCTATACCACCAATGTTCATCATATACACGCTGTATTTCCACTGTTACTCATACACACTCTATACCACAATTGTTCATCATACACACTCTATACCAACACTGTTCATCATACACACTCTATACTGCCATTGTTCATCATACGCATTCTATCTCACCTCTGTTCATTATACACACTCTATACCAATGGTCTCAAACTTTTTTGTGTTGCACAGAGTTTACCTTTTTTAATGCCAGAAATGTTTGTTTCTTTCTTTCTTTCTTTTGAAGAGATCATGATGAAGGTGTGATGGACTGATCTTGAGTGAACGTTAGATGGCCTGCTCGTCAGTTTGGCTCTGGTATAATAATGACTACGAAAGTTGAATAAGGCAAGAGCTGCCAACAGACAGGGCATCTGTTTCAGTTCTTTAAACCCCTCACACGCAACTATGTGTAAACCCTTCATCACTCACTCACCGTTACCTGTACAACCAAGCACGGCCAACCTCTCAGAGATGAAGAAATGTGTACAGAGATTCTCCCCCACTTACTTTTCAATGCTACATTTTTCAGTCTCTAAATCTATCTATCTTTTCCCCTCGCTGTCATTTCTTTATCTAATACAAGGAAATCCAAGTCCTAAATCTTCTCCATCTTCTCAGCACTGATCTGAAAGCTTTTAATAAAGCATTGCCAAAGGGCAAAACCTTTAGAACAGAGCGAACGAGCCTTCTATCTGCTATGGTGACTTCTGCTTACAGTATGTTTTCCAGAAACAAAAACATGCACAAAGACAGACAGACAGAGAGGAATGAGTGTAAACGCTTAAGTGCTGACCAAACATGCACGCACAAAAGTAAAACGCAATGCATCGACACATCAGCCAGTCATAATTGCCCTCCCTAAAACACAGCACATGAATACACACACACACACAGAGGGGGGTTTAGCCTTACATAGGATATACACAGGCTGACTCCCTGTTCTGATGTTCATGTTTATGAGGCCTGAGGCTGTTGAAACGTGCGCTCTACTTTCACAGATTTTCAAATCCTCAGGTGTGTGTGTGAGTAAGTCTTGTTATGACTTGAGTCATGGTTTTATTCACTACTTTGCAACTGATTCAGTTCATTTCACCATTTCAAACAATCTCAATAGTTTCAAATAATCAGAAAAACAAGGATTTCCCTCATGTTCAGTTTTTATGGAACATTTTGAGACATGATACATAGTAGATTTGAGGTTAGAACTCACAACTTTCTGAATAGTAACAGAATTTGTATCATTACTGAAATTTCTGTTTCTGCCAAATCGTACATGGGGCTTAATGCGTCATCCTATCATGTCGCTAGAGGTGTGTTCCGTAGTGTCAATATTGGTCCTCTTATTGGTTAAGTGGGCCACAGATGTGAAAGTTCTTGACTTGGCCACATGGGGCTTAACTGATGTGTATGGTGTAATCCTGAAAGTTTCTATATTTGAGATATAATACCTCGGTACACACGGGTGAATGGATGAATGATAGATGGATGGATGGATGGATGGATGGATGCTTTGATAGGTAGAAGGTTGATTTGACAGGTCTTGTTTTTTTTTCGTTAAGGTTCTCGGAACCCAGTCCCAGCTGACCTCATTCTAAAGGTAAGATACACCCTGGAGAGGTTGCCAGCCTATTGCAGACAAAATTACAGCCAGGTACAACCCTTCACAATCACACCTATAAACCTATAGACACCTATAGTGTAGTCAATTGATCTCAATCAGAATCAAAATATATTATTGATCCCTGAGGACATCGTTTTAACCTAATTGTGACCTCATGTGCACTTCTCTGGACAGTGAGGGGTTTGGGGACAGAGGACCCTGAGGAATACCACACATGCATATTGAAAACATGCTATTTCCACACAGGAGATTCAGATCCCAGAAACTTCTTGAGGTGAGTAATGGGGCAGGTGAGGAAATAAGTGTTAAAACTTTTATAATATGAATGGACAAATCATGGAACCATTCCATTATCATCATTGTTATTTTTGGCGTGTTTACAGTCTGACCTTCTTCCACCATCATAAATAATTCAGTAACGATGTGGGAATATTCTCTGCTAGTTGGCTTGCTTGCTTTCAAAGGTGCCAGTAAGATGTTAAGCTTCTTGCCTTGGACAATTTTTACTCTTCCAGACAGTCATTCTACTCGAGTGTCCTTACAGATGCCCTGTCTACACAGGACTTTTTACGGTCATCCTACTGTCCTTTCTCTTTTACAGTTCTGACAGGTTTAGACGGTGGGCAGGGTGGATCCCTTCTCTGTATTTTGACAGTATGCAAAGAATGGGGGCGTCTGACATGTTGGAGGCTGTAACAGACTCGAAAGAAGACACACAGCGAGAGGATTAAGACCTGCTGAGTTGGACTTGGAGCAGTTCAGGCTTGTCTTTCAGCAGCCCAGTCAGGTCAGGAACACATAATTGGAGTGTTGGGATAGAGTGCTGGAGCTTTCAAGCTTTCACGCTCGCTGCATGAGGACGCTTGCTTGGAAGAGGTTCAGCTCTTGGTTACGGAACAAAGCTCTTCACTGTCTTCATCAGGGCAGGCTAAGCTCTCCGAAATGCTTTGAAAAGTCCAAACCTTCTGCTCAGGAATCCTATAAATGTCCTCCTGAATGTCTTCATCTGCTTTCCAAGCTTCAAGGCATGAGATCATATCTATAGCCAAAAATACACTTATATAAAAATACTATTCAGGGGACGAACTGTGGACTGAAATAGCTTCGTATTATATCTTATCTGATTATGCTGAGGTGTGACCTTCATGCACAGCAAAAAAAAAACAAAAAAACCCGGCTCTCGCATGTGATAAAGATTTGTCTTGCTTGATGAGCAGACACACTGGAGTCAGTGGACACCGAGGTCGTGCTCTAGTCACAGACAGAACAATGAGGCACAGGCTTTTCTGTCACTTTCTAAATTCTAAATAAACATTTAATTCCTGTGGAAAGGAAGAGACTGCCTTACAGGAAAATAATCACTAGGGGTTCATCTGTATATACTGGATCACATCCAATCAGTGGTCACACTGCTACCCCACCCAGACACTGTCTTTCCCCTTCTCCTTCTTTTAGCATAATAATAATTACCAGTGTGCCATTGCTCCATTTTAACTCTAATGTTTATCAGATTCCCTTTCAAGAATAACATAACACATTTAAATTGTGTTAGGCAGAAGAATTTGTTCAAAGAAGATCTTGAAATGGGTGGATATATCCAGTAATAGGACTGGATGGTCTGCTAAACACTGTGGAGTGTGATAGAGCCGACAAAGATGTTAGCATGGACCTTCTGGCCTGGCTCACATCACATCACCCTCTGCGTGTGTTTTTAGCGTGTGGGTGTGTGAAGTATGAGGCAGAAATGCATTAGGACAGAGCTGTGTATATAAAGACGGCAGTGTAAATGCTTGCAGCTGTACATCAGAGAATCGTCTCTGTCATGTTTACAAAAGCTTGTTTTAAACCTGATTCCTCCTCAAACTCAAATACACACACACACACACACACACACACTCACTCACCAACATAACTCACACTCATGACTTAAATATAGTGAGACACATCAGTACACAGGTTCTGTCTGATTTAGGTGTTTGTTTGTGTAAAGCCTGTGGTTAGCATGAAGACTAGCATACTGTTCTAGGAACCTTCAAAGAGTTGATGGTTATTGAGGAAGATCAAAATGTACAGGAATTTCAAGAATCACTGACCTTGGTAAGGGTGGCACAGTAGTATTGTGGTTAGCATGTCCACTTCACAGCAAGAAGGTCCTGGGTTCAAGCCCTGGGGATCAGTGAAGGTGTTTCTGTGTGGAGTGAGTTTGTATGTCCTTTCTTTGTTTGTATGTGTTTCCTCTGGGTATTTAGGTTTCTTCCTGCAAAAGACAGGCCTATTAAGCTATTTGGCTGTTCCAAATTGCCCCTAGGTATAGTTGTGTGCTTGCCCTATGATGGACTGTCAGACTGTAAATAACTACTTGATGATTATTGGTTCCTTTATGAGGGTAGTGGTGGACAGGTGGCAAGGTGTCTGCTCTGTGATGGCCTGGCAAGGTGTCCAGGGTGTACTCTGTCCTTGCTCTGAGCTGGCTGAGATAGATACCAGCCTGCCCATGATCCTAATTAGGATTAAGTGATTCAGAGAATGAATGAATGGTTTGTTTTTTTTAAATATCCTCCTATTTTATTCCTAATTTGGTTTGAATCAACTCACACCAGCCAGTTAGCCCTCTTGTATTGTACAACAGCGACCAGACAGCTTCTCAAAGACACACGGAGCCATGAAACACATACAGACTAAACCAATATAGACCTTCTTCTGCGTGTATGTATGTATGTACGGCGGCGTGGTGGTGTTATGGTTTGAATGTTTACCTCACAGCAAGGTGGTCCTTCATTCAATTCTCAGCCCAGGTGTTTCTGTGTGGAGTTTGTATGTTCTCAGGGTGTACCCTGCTTTCACACAGTGTAGGCCGAGATAGGCTCCAGGCTCACCGTGACCCTAGAAAATTAAGCGATTAGACAAATGAATGAGGCTCCATAACAATGTCTCGGGGTACGTTTTAGACATCAATACTTCAACCAGACAGATTGATTTTTGACGTCACACACAATAACACAGTCTCATGTCCACAGCTTCTCAGTACTGTATTAACCAGCTCTGTCCAAATCAGCCTGCAAACAACAAGTTCACAATCCATCCCTGTGAAGCCTCACAGAGCGACGACATAGAACACTGACAGAAAACACAGCCAGGTGAAAGGTCGAGTGCTTAATCATGGAGGGTTATTTTTTATTCTCCAGAACATGGTGTTATACACACTGGCAGCACTTTAGAGCTCAGAGATGCTGAGCAGATAATTTCTCTGACACACACACACACACACTCACATCATAGCATTGCACAACATGAATATCTATACAATGTTATGTAAGTCCTAATAATTTTTTGTTGTTGTTCAGAAAGCAGTAGATCATTTCTACAACAGTAGCTCTGATGGTAGCACAGCCTGCAAATAAATCACCAGTTTATACATTAACATGTATTACTACTCTTCATCATCATCATCATCATCATTTGCCAAACGGCTTAATACTACTTGGGCCACGGGGAAGCTGCGCCTATGTCAGCCTAATTATTAGCCTAATGTGCATTGGACTGTCGGGAGAAACCAGAAAGAAAACCCACATAAGGACCAGGAAAACATACTTCACACAGACACGGCCTCACCAAGCCCAGGACTCGAACCC
Organism: Plotosus lineatus; assembly: GCA_024760905.1. NCBI lineage: Eukaryota > Metazoa > Chordata > Actinopteri > Siluriformes > Plotosidae > Plotosus > Plotosus lineatus. The sequence continues at coordinate 12,529,593 of CM045733.1, forward strand.
AGGATCTTCTTGCTGTTAGACAAACCTTATTTTCAGGAGTATAAAAGTATGTACTGTTAATATATAATTACTGATGTGGTGAAGTGTTCGGTATAGACCTCGTTATTTCATATTTGTGGATGGCGTCTCCGGTGTCAGCACTTCTCCAAGGGGTTTTCCATCTTGGGACAGTTTTCGGTGCAGAGTCGGTACTTTCTGGTTTCTTGTTTGAGCAGGCAGTAGCGGCTCAGTGGTTACGGTTCTGGATTATTAATCCAACGGTTGGTGGTTCATTATACCAACAAGCTGTTCCAAATTGACCCAATATGTGAATCGTTGGCGAGCTGTCCAAGGTGTACTCTGCCCTTGTCCGGAGTCGGCTGGGATAGGCGCCAGCCTCCTCGCGACCCTAATTAGGATTAAGCGGTTACAGAAAATGAACTGAATGGTTGGTGGTTTATCATGCTGACCAGCTGTTCTAAATTGACCCAATATGTGAATGGTTGGCGAATTGTTCAGGGTGTACCCCACCTTCGCCCAGTATCAACTGAGATAAGCGCCAGCCGCCCCACGATCCTAATGTTGTTGTGCCCAGTGTTGGCTGAGAGGCTTCAGCCTCCTTGCAATTCCAATAGTAGGATTAAAAATTTTGGCGTAAATTATGAAACAATATGGAGAGAACATTCAATCCGTCCCACCTTCCCACAGCGTATGGCCAATTATCCATCTATCTATATAGATATGTATCTTTATATATTATTTATCTATCTGTATATGTGTTTATCAATTATTCATTTGTTGTCTGAACCGCTTAATCCGAATTGGGGCTGCGGGGAGACTGGCGCCCATCTCAGCTGACTTTGGGCGAGGGTGGGGTACACTCTGGACAGCTCACCAGGCCATCGTAGGGCCAACATTCACAACCATTCACACCTAGGGGAGATATGGAACAGACAATTAGCCTACTGTGCATGTTTTGGAACTGTGGGAGGAAACCGGAGCACCCTGAGGAAACCCACACAAATACGGGGAGAACATGCAAACTCCACACAGAAACTCCTGAGCTGGGAATGGAACCCATGACCTTCTTGCTGTGAGCTGGACATGCTAATCACTACACCACCGTGCTGCCATATTTATCAATTAATTTATTTTATTTAAAATTATGGAACAGTAGCAATTTCACAGCAACAAATAATATGATGATGTTCAGCGTGCAGGGTTCATGATGAAAGTGTAATATAACCAGAATGCAAAACAAGCAGTGAATCAAAATTAAATTAAATTCATGTTCAATGAAATGCATTTTCTGAACTGCTTAATCCTAATTAGAGTTGGGGGAGCCTGGCACCCATCTTAGCCAACTCTGGGCAAGGGCAGAGTATACCCTGGACTGCTTACCAGACCTTCAGAGTGCAGAAACATGTCAACAGAAATTGAAATGGTTCTTTTACATGAAGTTCACACCATAGACAGTGAGAGACATGGCCGGCCTTTGATAACCTAGTTAGCCGCACTGATGGGGACAGCAGTGACAACCTGTTAATACTGGGGCTTGAACCTCCAGCTTTACTGGGGATTTAGCTCAGTTGGTAGAGCATCTGCTTTATCCGCTGGAAGGTCGGAGTTCAAATCCTGGCTGTGTTCATACCATAAGATGTTAAAATTTTGCAGTTGTTGCTTCCTGCTTGGCACTCAGCATCAAAGGATAGAACAACACAATAACTGGTGCTGCACAGTGGTTGCAGTTGTCCAGAGCACAAAACAAATTTCAATGTACTTTGACAGTAAAGAGTTATTTATTATTTGACCATGGGATCAGTATAATCCAGTACCCTACCATTGGGCCACCACTGCCCTGATGTTGACCGCTTTGAATCTTAAAATGAAGCATAAACACAGATGACGAGGTTATTTTCAGAATATTCTGCCACGTACATGACACAGGCCTTTTCTCCGTCTATTTTTAAATCACATCTCAAAACCCATCTCTTCTCCTCAACCTTCGGGACCCTTTGCGGTGTTCATTTGTCTTTTAATTTGCATCCTTTCGCTTATTTGATGTGTTTTATATCTTTTTATGTCTTATTTGTTTATCTGTTATGTTTTGAGTTCTTTGTACAGCACTTTGTTCAACTAGTGTTGTTTTTGAAGTGGTTTAGAACTAAAGAGTAATTACAGTATATGGTGTGGTGGAGTAGTGGTTTGCACGTTTGCCTCTCGGCAAGAAAATCCTGGGTTTGAGTCTTTCGTTCAGGTGTTTCTGTGTGGAGATCACATGTTCTCCTCAAGCTTCTGTGGGTTTCTTCCAAGTACTCTGGTTTCCTCCCACAGCTCAAAGACATGTACTGGTGAGCTGTTCAGGGTTTACCTAACTGGATTACAAAAACTTTATAGTATAAAGTCAGGGTGTTTTGTACATAAATGCACAGAAAGAGGGCTTGGGGACTTTGTATGTGTGTGTTTATTACATTTATGAATATAAAACGTGGTGAACAATATGATGAGGTTCCATACATAACTCTTCTACGTCTCCTGTTTTGGTCTTTTGTTCTCCTGGCCACGGGGGCTATAATGTCATAAGGATTAAAACTCACTTAAGATGATGGGGCAAATGTTTTTGTTGTACCGCTCAAAAGACCCTTAAGATTAGATTTAAGCATCCCTGCTGGTCTCTCTGTCTCTGTCTCCTTGTCAAACCCAGTACACTCTGTCACTCTGTCTCTCTGTCTCTGTTCAGTCCAAATGTCTTTTAGATCACAAGCCATTTGGAAAAGGCATTTGAACCTCAAATCCTCACAGACACCTAAAGTTCTCGTTGTACTCCAACAAAACCACATGGTCATGATTACAGCAGAGAAGAAAACCAAAATATTAGTCTTTAAAAGCTTCTAGTTATTTTGGATTCTTGTGAGATTTATGGGGCGGCACAGTGGCGTTTTGGTTAGCACGTTTTGGGTTCGACTCCCGGGTTTGGGTGTTTCTGTTTGGAGTTTGCATGTTCTCCCTGTGCTCGTGTGGGCTTCTGCCAGGTTTCTACCAGCCAATTGTCTATTTCAAATTGCCACTAGGTGTAGAAGTGTGTTTGTGAATAAATGATATGCATGTGTATGGGTGCCCTGTAATTGTCTGGCAACCTGTCCAAGGTGTACCCCACCTTCGCCCATTGACAGCTGAGATAGGCTCCAGCCTCCTCACAGCCAAAATAATATGATTAAGCGGTTTGGTAAATGAGTGAGACAGTGAGTGAGACGGTGAGAGAGTATGAGTAAGTGAGACTGAGTGAGTGAGTGAGTGAGTGAGTGAGTGTGATTGAGATAGTGAGATAGTGAGTGAGTGAGTGTGATTGAGATAGTGAGTGAGTGAGTGAGTGAGTTATGGCATATAATTGTAAGAGAAAGCTGTGTGGTGTTTTCTGAAGGGTCAGTATTTGTTCTACACAAATTGGCTCCCTTGATGAACATGTGCATAAACAAATTCCTTGCATGATGTTTGTATTCGAATATAATCAACACAATATCCGAAGTGTATTTTTGCTCGTTTGCATGAAAGATGTTTTTCATTATGGAGATCATTTAAAAGCTTCATAGAAAACACACTTACACTTATTAGCTTATGAATAAATATGGATCTGGTTTGTACCGGGGCAGGATTCTTAACATTTTGTTCCCAAGACATTTACCAGGGTTGTACCAGTGTCGACATTTAAACAGGACATGAGGTCCATTTATTTTTTATTATTTAAATCACTCATACTTTGCTTTTATGGGAATATAATCACAGTGCTGTGGTAAAGTAGGTTAGCGCTCATATTAAAATCCCAAATGCTGAATATATTCCAGTACATCACATTTTGTGCAACTAATAATCATTCACTCATTTGTCGAAACTCTTAATCCTACTTGGGTCATGGAAGGCTGGATCCTATCTCAGTCGACTCTACCAGAGCTCAATAGTGCATCCGAAGGCCTATACACACACAAAACTATTCACGATGACACCTCGGGGAAATCTGGAACAGCTCGTGTCTAATGTGCATGGCCTTGGCCTTACCCTGTCACTCATTTACTGAATTATTTCATCTTTTTATGGTTGCAGGGAGTCTGCAGCCTATCTCAACATACACTGAATAAGTTGCCGGACCATTGCATGGTCAATAGATATACAGGGATCCCTCGCTACTTCAGGCTTCAATTCATGCGGCTTCAGTGCATTGCGTTTTTTTTATTTTTTTTAATTTCATCGAATTAAAAAAAATAATGAAAATTAAGGAAAAATAGGGGGAGTGGTTAAGGAAAATGCCGCAAAAACAAGGCCAATTACGCACAAAACAAAAAACAACCCAAAAACCCCCAACAAAATGAGTTACATTGTTGTGAGGTGCCTGAGTGCGTGCACACGCGTGCGCGTCTGTATGTGTGTGTATTTATATTTTATTTACATCTTATACATTATTTTTGAATGTTTAATTGTTATTATAAGCATTTATAGCATTGAATATGTATTTATTGATATTATATACATATACGTATACGTCAGTCGGGAGGGGGGGGGGGGGGGATATGATCCTACTTTGCGAATTTCCTATAGGAGGAAACTGGAGTAGTACCCAGAAGAAACCCGCACACACATGTAGAAACCATGCAAAGTCCACACAGAAACACACAAGCCAAGCCCAGGACTCGAACCCAGGACCTTCTTTCTGTGAGGGAAAGGGTTACACCACCATGCTGCCCATATAAAACAGTTGAAACACAAAAGTTGAAAGAGACGAAGAGAGACAGACAAACACATGTACAGTGTGTGCTCAGCAGACTGCTCCAGGCGCTGCACGCTGTGTGTGGCAGAGAAAAGCTTCTTTCTACAGATGAGAAACTGGAGCAGCGCCACGACTCGGGCCAAACTGTCCTCAACACTATATACCAAACTCCACTCACTAAGGGCGTCTCAGCCTTTCAAACCCTGCAGGCTTATACACAGGAAATGAAAGCTCTGCGTTTGGTTATTAAAAATTGATCAGATGAAGCTACGAGATGTGCAAAATTGCATGCTTGCTTCGATGATTTACAGAAAAAGAGAAACAGAACATACTGTATTATTATGCAGAGAAGTGAGCCAAAAGTATAAGACGGAGATTTTGGAGTACAACTGCTCGATCACACAGGACAGGCTGAAGGCTCCTCTGAGCTCTGATCTGATATACGGTATGCCTGGATAATTTATGGCGAGCGAGAATTTATGAACATGATGACATTGAAAGAAAAGGTATTCCAGTGGCAATCAATTAGGATCCATTTTTAGACTAGTATTTATACTACTGTTACTAGCAACAAGGCCCAAGGTGTGGGAACATCATCAGTCCTTATTGGGAGACTAAACATTAAGGTTCTGTCACTTTTATAGACTAAGCGTTCTTATAATAGCTTGCACAGCGCATTATTAAAGAGGTAGTCACCTGGTTGTTGGAAATGAATCGACTAAATATCATGAATGGTCTTCACAAGGTAGATAGGTAAAGTCTGTTGGGTTTTATCACCCAAGCCATAGTGGCTCATCGGAGCTGGTGCTTATCCCCAGTTTCCATAGCATGAAGCAACCAGGAGTTCAACTCCTCCTGGATGGGACGCTAGTCCATCGCAGGTTACCTTCCCAGTATATTTTACTGGTACACATTTATACTGCTGGGTGAATAGAGGTACACTTGTAACCCGGTGCTGTTAAATCCAACAAGGGTTGCAGGGAGGCTATCTTAGCCAACACTGAACAGTTCGCCACACCATTGCACTTCAACACACATACAATCATTTACACACACAGACACACACCCATGTTCTCCTGGTGCTCGCGTGGGTTTACTCCACATACTCCGGTTTCCTCCCACAATCCAAAAACATCTACAATAAGTTCATTGGCTGTTCCAATTCCCCCCGCCCAGGTGTGAATCGTGTGAGTGTTGGCCCTGCGATGGCCTGGTGAGCTAGGTGTCCAGGGTGTACCCCGCCCTCACCCAGAGTCGGTTGAGATGGGCACCAGCCTCCCCGTGACCCTAATTAGGATTAAGGTTAAAGTAAAGTCTGTTGGGCTTTTTACACCCGAGCCAAGTGGCCCAGTTTCCATAGTGTGAAGAGACCAGAAGTTCAGCTCCTCCTGGATGGGACGCTAGTCCATCGCAGGTTACCTTCCCAGTATATTTTACTGGTACACATTTATACTGCTGGGTGAATAGAGGTACACTTGTGGTTGAGACCTTGCCCAGGGGTCTTAGCACGGTGAGGGTCTCAGCAGGATTTGAACTCACGACCTCCTGATCACAGCACCCTAACCACTATGCCACCGGCCCCACAAATGGTCTTTGCAAACAAGATATAATTATTCCTATAGATTTATGATGGGTACTAGACATGAATTGGGTTCATGTATTAAGTTTGCTTGGAGTCTGTAGCATTAATCTCAGCATTTGAAAACTGTTCAGTTCAACAAGATTTCCAAAAGACAGTACAGTACTGCAGTCCATTTCCATTCGCGCCACACTGGGCTCTATCACTCTCTATTTCCTTTGATTTGCATTACATGACATCAAAGGCATTTCGCAGTCAGCCAAATTTGATCTGATATAACTCAGCAGATGAGGGTTAAAGGCTTTGCTCCAGGGCCCAACAGCGACAGATTGGTGGAACAGTGGGCTTGAACGTTCAACCTTTGGATCAGTAACCAACAGTGATGCAGCAGTAGTGCTATCAGCTCATATTTCCAGGGTTCTTGATATAAACCTGAGATGTTTACCATCTGTGAAGTTTTGCATGTTGGTCATGTGGGAATATTCTAGATTCTCTGGTTTCCTCCCATTGTATTAAAAACACAACTGTAGGTGGATTGCCTACATGCAACCTTTCATAGGTTCAACTGAGTGTGCATGGTGCCCTGAGATGGACTGGTGCCTGTTCCCAGGTGCACAGTATTTTCTCTCCTTGTTTCCCAGGGCACATTTCTGATTCATGCCTAATTATTATGAAATAATTAAAAGCCCTAATACCCATTGGCGTACTGTAAAAGCTGATCATTTATGCTATTATACACACACACATATATATATATATATATTTTTTTATTTATTTATTTTTTTTTTTTTTTGAGGCTGGTCATCTAGGGCAGGGATGTCAAACTCATGTCACAAAGGGCCATGTGGCTGCAGGTTTTTATTTTAACCAAGCAGTAGCACACCGGACTCGGGTTTTTTAATCAACTGGTGTGGGTCTTCAGGCAGCTGATTGGGCAATATGTGTGCTCTGTACAGGCACTGACCAATCAGCTGCCTGAAGACTCAGCTCAGTTGATTAAAAAACCCGATTCTGGTGTGCTGCTGACTGGTTGAAACAAAAACCTTCAGCCACATGGCCCTTTGTGACCTGAGTTTGACGTCCCTGTTCTGGGGGTTCATGGGAAAATTGATAGCATTCTTTTAACTCGTTCCTTTTTAACCCAGAACTTAGCTAATTTTCCTGGGGGGGCGGGTCATGTTTTGGTTGTGGACAGAGATTTTCAACATGATACTAATGACCCAATACAAATATCCAGAGCAGCACAGAAGATAGGGACAGCATGTTGGTGTCGTGGTGAACACATTCACCTCAGAGAAAGATGGTCCTGGTTTTGAGTCCCGGGCTAAGTAAAGGTGATCCGTTGTGAAATTCATATATTCCTCCACGTGCCTGGGGGGGTTTCCCTCCGGGCACTCCAGTTTCTTCCTACAGTCCAGAGACATGCACAGTAAGCCAAATGGCTACTGAAAATGGAAGGGTTGTGTCACTTGAGACTCTGATAGGATTAAGAACACAGAAAACTGGTGCAGGGGAACAGAATCGTGGTCTACTTTAGTGTCTCAAGCTGCAGTCACACAGGAAGAGGCGGGCGATTCGCGAGTCACCTGTTTTACACAGTCTTTCAAAGCGAACTGGGAAAGGTTACTGGTGTGTTGACATGCTTCTGGCATCACTAGCCCTTGCATGTGTCCGCTCTCTCTTAGCAAGGGCAGAATCCCTCCTGGACAGCTCACCGGCCATCAACACGCTGACAGTTATGCAGCTACTCTTGACGAAAGTCAACGATGGTTCTTTTACATGAACCTCTCACCATAGACAGTGAGAGACATGGCCGGCCTTTGATAACCCAGTTAGCTGCATTGGGGGGGGGGCAGTGACAACCCATAGAGAGTGGGTCTTGAACCCCCAGCTTAGGATCAGTGATCCAGCACCTTCACCACGAGGCCACCACTGCCCATTGGAAAAGGTTCTGGACAACTCTGTGTTTAGTGGAATTTGTCAGTCATTGGTATCTTTAATGTCTAACTGGTGATTGGTTGAAAGTTTTACCCATCCATTTCACATAATTTACCTTTTTTCGCTCATTTCACTGTCCACCTAGACATGAGCTGTCCAGGGTGTACTCTGTCCTCGCCCAAAGTCGGCTGGGGTGGGCGCCAGCCTCCCCGTGACCCTAATTAGGATTAAGCGGTTCAGAAAATGAATGAATAAATAAGAGATTCACCACTGCTGGCGAAGACCTCCAGTAAGTGTGGGGTTGCCAATACTTTTGACAACAACGCAAAACCAATTATAAAACCACTGTCAATATACAGCGTCTCCACATGTTTATCTGAGAATATCACTGATTGTGTGTTATTTTTTCTTCTGCTGGTTGTTTTCATGAAGGGTGCAGTATTTTGGGGAGTCAACTGTATAATATGTAAATATTTACTTCTTTCTGGTACAAATTGGTACAAAATGACTCTGTTCGGTTCTGCTCAATTACATGTGGATTACATAATAGCTGTTGTCCCTAAATAGTTACAGCTTTTTATTTTTGTACATGTAAAATGTCAATACATCCATTTTCTGAACCGCTTAATGCTAATTAGGGTCACGGGAAGCCTAGCGCCCATGTCAGCTAACTTGGGGGCAAGGGCAGGGTACACCCTGGCCAGCTGGCCAGGCCATCGCAGGGCAGAAACACACTGACGTCGATGCAGCTACTCTTGGCGAAAGTCAGCAATGATTCTTTTACATGAACCTCACACCACAGACAGTGAGAGACATGGCCGGCCTTTGATAACCCAGTTAGCTGTACTGGGGAGACAGTGACAGCCCGATGGGAATCGGGCTTGAACCCGCAACCTTTATACCAGTGAGCCAGTACTGCCACATGTATTTTTTTTTAATTATAATCTTTTTTTTTGGACATAATTAGATGCAGGAGAGTCACAAATGAATAATTTAAAAAAATCTTCCAGTAAATCTGAAAGTACTGGACAAGGCACTCTGGGGAGCAAAATTCCCAGATTAAAAATCATCTTGTAAATTACAGGCAATGGCAGGAGATGGGAGACAGGACGGATAGTACACTGCAAGGAAATTCCCGTATTCAGTGTGGCCAGTGGAGAGCGAGGCTAATAAATGCAGAGAACAAATGATTGCATAACATCCAAAACAGGACATAAAAAACAAACATGTACAACTGCAGTTTACACCATATTTCTTCATCAAAGTTTACTTGCCAAAAAGTGATCACAGATAAATACCATACACTACAGAACATCTGAAATGTTGGATTTCCCTGCCTTTGCTATTGGTTTCCTGTCCTTACTATCAAGTTATAATCTGTTTCATTATAGGGTGCAACCTTTTTCTAGGAGAACAGAGAACTGGCATCAACACACAGATAGAAAAAGGGTTTCTTGAGGGTAGAATTTTGACTAATAAGCTTTGCTTCCAGCTCTAGATCCACCTTGACCAGAGTGTCTGGCATTTATATGGCGTGTCTTGGAATCTCCTTGTTTTGTGCGTTGTGTTTTATGTTGAAATGTGACCCAAAGATAAGGGCAATATCCATGCCCCTTATTTATTTATATATATATATATATATGCATATGTATATATATATATGCATATGTATATATATTGTTTGTCTTCCTTTCGGCTTTTTCCCTTTTACTCGGGAGTCGCCACAGCAAATCATCTGATTCACATGTTTGATTTGGCAGAGGTTTTTAAGTCGGATGCCCTTCCTGTCACAATCCTTTTTAGCAAGGGACAGAAAAACACTGATGACTTTGCAGCTACTCTTTACGAAAGTCAGCAATGGTTATTTTACATGCCTCTCACCATAGACAGTGAGAGACATGGCCCACCTTTGATAACCCAGTTAGCTGCACTGGGGGGGACAGTGACAACCTTGTGGAGAGTGGGACTCGAACCCCCAACCTTTGGATCAGCGATCCAGTGCCCAATACCACTAGACCACCACTGCCCCACTATATATGCGTATGTGTGTATATATATATATATATATATGTGTGTGTGTGTGTGTGTGTATGTGTGTGTGTATGTGTATTTGTATATATATATATATATATATATATATATATATATATATATATATATATATATATATATATATATATATATATATATATATATATATATATATATATATATATATATATATATATATATATATATATATATATATATATATATATATATATATATATATATATATATATATATATATATATATATATATATATGTGTGTGTGTGTGTATGTGTATGTATATTTTTTTCCCCCACACATACACACATATACATATATATGTGTCTTCTTCTTTTCCTTTCGGCTGTTCCCTTCAGGGGTCGCCACAGCAAATGATCTGCCTCCATCTCACCCTATCGTCTGCATCTTCTACTCTTACTCCAACTACCTTCATGTCCTCCTTCACCACATCCATAAGTCGTCTCTTTGGTCTTCCTCTGGACCTTCTGCCTGGTAGTTCCGACCTCAGCATCCTACTACTGTAACCATATATTCACTATCCCGCCTCTGCACATGTCCAAACCATCTCAATCTAGCCTCTCTGACTTTGTCTCCAAAACCTCTTCCATGTGCTGTCCCTCTGATGTGCTCATTCCTGATCCTAGCCATCCTCGTTACTCCCAAAGAGAACCTCAACATTTTCATCTCTGCTACCTCCAGCTCTGCCTCCTGTCTTTTCCCCAGCGTCACTGTTTCTAAACCATACAACATCACTGGCCTCAACACCGTCTTGTACACTTTTCCTTTCATTTATATGTATGTATGTATGTATGTATATGTGTATGTATGTATATGCGTATATGTATGTATATGTGTGTATATATAAAATGTGTGTGTGTGTGTGTGTGTGTGTGTGTGTGTGTGTATGTATGTATTTGTATATGTGAGTCAGAGAAAAAAGGAGAAATCCACACCACCACTTCCCTCCTGATTCAGTGACTGGCCTTGTCACTCCAGGGTCCCAGGGAAGTGGATAATCTGTGAATGTGAACATATTTGTGCGTATGATGGGAAAGGTTATATTTTCTGTTTGGCATATTCCTGTTAATTGAGCGTCAAGGATGCCTTTAGGCCATGTGTCATACAGAGTGAAAGAACAGGAACAAAAGGTATAATTTAACTGTTGCTATCTCATAAGTAATATCCAGGATTCGGTTTGACGGGGTGTGATGAAATGGTTCCACCCAGACTTGTAAGACTGTAAAACCCCGATTATCAAAACCTGTTCTTATCAAAGATTAAATCGGGACAAATCGAGCCTGTAGTCACTGAGGATGTGGGTTAAGTGGAAATGCTGGTTTCAGCTGTGATGCCAGTTTGTATTTAATGGTGCAGCATTCTGTTTATTATATTGCACAGTGAGCGCTACTATTAGATCTGGAATCTGAAGAGTTATTTGAGAAGATGAATGTTCTTGGCTTCTTGGGGTGTTTGAAACTGATAGTTTTTATGCCCCCCACCCGGACATCCAATCCAACTCTGCTTCTCAGCACACTTGGTGTGTTTGAGCGACCAATCAGAACAGAGTTGGTAGTAAAACAATGGAAAGAACATAAATGAGAGGAGGAAGCCCAATAAGCCATGCAGCTCAAAATCAGCATTTCACGGGGGGGAGCAGCGACCAGAAGAACTGGAGAGTTTTTTGGATTTTGGTGCTACACTGGTAACAGAAATGAATAAGCCTGGTGGTGTGGTGGTCAGCATGATCACCTCACAGCAAGAAGGTCCTGGGTTCGAGTTTCGGGCATTTCTGTTTAGAGTTTGCATGTTATGATCAGATAAAATAATCCTTTATTGATCCCCAAAGGGGGCGTTTCCTCCCACAGTCCAAAGATATGGATATTAGGCTAAGTGGCTGTTCGAAATTGCCCCTCTGTGTGAGTGTATACGGGTGTGTGTTGCCCACCGCTGGTCCGCCAACCTGCTCAGGGTCTACCCTGCCCTCACGAGTTGACTCATGTAGGCCCCAGCCTTCTCACAACCCTAATAGGATTCAGTGTTTAATGAGAAAACTATCTAAAAATATAGAACCAAAGAGCAATTTAATACTGTAGACTTAAACCATTTGCTCTAACATTGCCCAGAGAAAGATGGCAGAAGTTATTACTGATGATCGTGGAGAATATTTATTTTGCCCCACCCCCATCCCCCAATTTTCTCATAATTTAGTCACTGACCAGCTCATAGCCCTTAGCGCTCTCCTTCCTCCTGGAGAGACAGGGATACGCATGTGGTTCCACCAAGACCCAGGAACATTTTTTGACTTGCGGTATTGTATTGTATGTGACCTGCAAGCAAATCCTTCTACCTATCACATGGGTTCTCGCGTTCTTCTGCAGGCCTCAGAAAGCTATAATTCAGAACTATTTAAAATGATCATGTTGGAGACTGTTATTGGTGGATATGCACACACTCATCACAATCATTTTTGTTCGACTGCGTCATTGTATCCAGCCTTTCTAGTGGGATTTACCAAATATGTGTAATATTTTTCCCACATAGTTATCAGTTCGAAAGTTGCACAACTGGGGTTATTTGAAAACCGCACAATAGAGACAAACATGATTGTGCTTGTGTGTTTGCACATGTTCGCAACACCCCACTGTGCTGCTGCCTTCTTCAGAATCGAGCCCTCGACAGCTTTTTTTGCAAGAAGTATAAGGCGAGAAACGAGATGTTACAGGTACGACGCAAATGCAAAAACCGTTTCGGCCTTCTCTTAGGTGGCGCTGCTCCTGAATCGTATGCCTGGCTCTCCTATGCCTCGCCTTTAGAGCTCAAAATGGTCAAAGTGATATTAAACCAAAAAACAAACAGGACTTGATTTATTTTTACCTCCTGATATTCTCAGTGACTTTAGTCAGGGTGAACTCGCACCTTCAGGAACAGTGCTGTCATGGTTAGCACATTTCTCCTCACTGCAAGAAGGTCCTGGGTTTTAGTCCCGGGCTTGGATGTTTCCATGTGGGTTTCCTTCCACAGTCTATAGACATGTGCGATCTAAACTTGACTGTAGGTGTGAGTTCATTCGTTCATTTTCTGAACCGCTTAATCCTAATTAGTGGGGCCGGTGGCGTAACGGTTAGGGTGCTAGGCTTATGATCAGGAGGTTGTGTGTTCGAATTCCAGTTAGACCCCCACTGTGCTAAGACCCCTGGGCAAGGTCTTAACTACAAGTGTGCCTCTGTTCACCCAGCAGTATAAATGGGTACCAGTAAAATGTACTGGGAAGGTAACCTGCGATGGACTAGCGTCCCATCCAGGAGGAGTTGAACTTCTGGTCTCTTCACGCTACGGAAACTGGGCCACTTGGCTCGGGTGTAAAAAGCCCAACAGACTTTACTTTAACCTTAATCCTAATTAGGGTCACGGGGAGGCTGGTGCCCATCTCAACCGACTCTGGGTGAGGGCGGGGTACACCCTGGACACCTAGCTCACCAGGCCATCGCAGGGCCAACACTCACACAACGATTCACACCTGGGCGGGGGGAATTGGAACAGCCAATGAACTTATTGTAGATGTTTTTGGATTGTGGGAGGAAACCGGAGTATGTGGAGGAAACCCATGCGAGCACCAGGAGAACATGGGTGTGTGTCTGTGTGTGTAAATGGTTGTATGTGTGTTGAAGTGCAATGGTGTGGCGAACTGTTCAGTGTTGGCTAAGATAGCCTCCCTGCAACCCTTGTTGGATTTAACAGCACCGGGTCACATGGTGGTGTCGTGTAGTGTAGTTGCACCACACCGCGAAAAGGTCGTGCTATGACCGCAGTAGGAGTAAGTGGCTCAGCAAATGAATGAATGAATAGATTACACCCACCAGACAGCTCTGTTCTCTCACTGATGGCTACCAACCAGGACCAGGGGCTCTCATGCCTCCTCACAGCGTGGTGGGTCAGAAGGAACTTGATGGAACTGCACAGTTCCACATGAGCCCACAGATGTTTATGACTGGTTAATGGTATTGTATCAGACAACAGTGCAAACGTACAGCACCGCTCCCCTCCCAGGAAGCATGGGCGGTCTTGCCCTCTACTTTATAACAGGGCAATTGTGTCACTGCAGAAGCAATGAAGCAAGTGAAGCGTCCTCAATCCTCCTTTGTAAAACCGTAATCCATTGCAGTTCTGTTTGACTTCCACAGCAGATAACAAGTGTTTCTTTTTGTTCCGTAAACCACAATGCCGAGTGTGTTCATTTACGATGCCGTTATTTGTTGAGACGCATCCAGTGGTTGAGCTCTTATTTATTCCAGCATACATTAGAGCTTCATTAATGTAAATAGCCAAGAGGCAGGCGGACTTTGTGGGCAAGAACATGATGACATAGTCAAAAGAATTCTCTTCTTATTGCTCACAACAGACATGAGGCAATTTCCATATAAAATCCTATTCCAACCATACAGGGACCAATTAGAACCAAGCCAGTCAAGGTGCTGACCTCATCAATGCAGAAGTGTTTACAGAAAAGCCTTCCAAGAGCCGCTCCAGCTTATGAGCTCATCCGGTTATAGCTGGGTCGAGCTGGAGCGGATCACATTCTTCAGGTTGATCGTAAATGTTCATGCGAAGCCACACGGATGGAGCACCTTGCAAACGAAGAAACGGATTAGTGCCGGTTAGAGCCCACGAGGGGACGGACAGAAGGAACGAGACCCATTTTTATAGCAATGGATTGAATGGTTACCTTTCTTTAATAGACGCTTTCCTTCTGTGTAAGGCTACCAGCAGACGACCTGCAGGATACTGGAAATGGGCCGAGATAGACCGAGGGGATGTTCAGAGGAATGTGTGCGGATGTTTTGGGATCACACCGATAGGATTCTTTGCGCTTGGTGTTCTTTAGAAAAACGCATCATGGCACTGATGGTGGCGGCACATCCGCCCTGCAGAGAGAAGGTCCTCGGTTCAAGTCCCGGGCTTGGCGAGGGTGCTTCTATGTGCATGTTCTCTCTGTGCTTGCGCGGGTTTCCTCCTACGGTAACAAATGCACGTACATTAGGCTTAGTGGCTGTTCATAATTGCTCCTAGGTGGGACGATGTTTGTGTGTGTTGGCCCTGTGGTGGTCTAGCAAGCTGTTCTGGGTGCACTGCACCATCTTAATAATAAAAGACTTGATGATTATAATGGGTTGTGATGTCCACCATGGTTCAATTAAATTTTCAAGAACCCCGGTTATGTCAGCTGGACCTTATGGTATCCTACTTGGTTCTCCAGAACCATGCTTCTGAGTACCGGTAAATGGCATTTTCGATGTTTGTGGAGTGAGTGTAGTGGACAAGCAGCTCATTTTGCTGTTTCCAACAAAAACCAAGACTCATGTTCCAGTGCATATCTTACACAGATCTTTATTGTCCCTTTACCTGGTTTCTCTTTATACAGCAAACAGATTTACACGTTCACTTCAAACATCAATTCCACAAATCTTTGTCTTTTATAGACATTTCTTGCCACCTTTTTTAACCCAACATTCCATTATGCCTTTCTTTCCACATACTTTAAATCTTTCCTTGTGTTTAAAAAAAAAAAAATACTCATTGGCTTTCCACCAATGCATCCAACATTCGTACTTTGTTCAGGACACTACGATGAAACTACGACTTATCACGATGGCCAGAATCAAAGCCCGACTCTTTCAACCCAAACCAGACTTCTTACAAACGACTTCTCTTAAACCTTCATACAACGTACGAGTCCCTTCCCGAAAATGTCGGTGAACCTTTGCATTTTTACAAGCATTTACACGCCCTTGTACAATTAAAGCTCCATGCAAGATGCGACATTGAACACTTTTCCGTTTTCTGACGGGAGTGAGCCCTCTTAAAAAAAGAAAAAGCCAACATGGCTCAGTTGTAATTTTACATGAGTAAAATAAAATACCACATATCCTGATCTTGACAGTGTTGATCACAATTTATCTGATTTCTTTTGGTTTTCAGGAAGAAATAATAATAATAATAAAAAAAAAAATAATAATAATAATGTGTTTTTCCAAATCATTACATTCCATACGGCAAAATCTATGACAAGCTGATATTCAGTTTAGTGGAATGTACTGAAATTCACCTCTTGGTAATTTTCATTTGTTTGGATCATATGCATTTGTATTTTTCAGCCGAGATCTACTGTGCTGTTTCAATGAAAAAGGAAAGAAAAAAAACGAAGAAAAAAAAAAAAAGAGCAACAGTAAGTTTCTGATTAAGAATAAAAACGATACAAACCAAGTCAATAATAAAACAATAATAGCACATTAACAGTAAACAGGGCTTGTGTGATCTCATGCTCACTCATGAGTGTAAAACATGGGGTGAATCCTTGAGAATACTGTGGCTCCCTGCACCAGATTTGCCCCCCATGGGACGACTCGGAGTGTGTGTGTGTGGGGTGGAAGGGTATATATATATATATATATAGCTGCCATTGAGGACAGTAACAAAACACTGCTACGGAACCACGTGGTTCCAAAACACGCAAACACAAGGCTGCTCCGGGACGAGCGTATAGTTCATGCGGAGCATGTCAGCTCTCTACACCATGGTTTCCTTCCTTTTGCCCAGAGAGCACAGCATGCGCTTGTCCTTTTTAGATTTCCGTGGCGAGCTAGACGACGAAGACGAAGACGAGGAAGAGGACGAGGAAGAGGACGTAGAGGTGGTGGAAGGTGTAGGGCTGGGAGGCTCATGGATCTGAGGCTGGTTCTCGTCCGCCTCCTCCATGTGTACTATTGTGGAGGAGCAGCGAGTCGAGCTGGGGTCAGTAGACGCGTCGCTCTGAGTGACAACCATGGCGCTGCGCAGGCAGTTGAGCCACTGCTGCTTATGGAAGATGTCGTTGACTTGCAGTGTGTGTGACTGACCCTGCGTCGGGTCCTGGAAACGCACACGGAAGATGTTCTTGGCTGCAGGACGACACAGAGGAGTGTTTTAAATAAACAGGGCGGCGTCTATCATGTAATCGTAGCGGTGTGTATAAAACGGCTCTGAGAAGACAACACCTAGCCAAGCTCACCTTTGTCAGAGTTGCTGAACGCCCCTCTGAAGGAGCCACCCATGCGCACGTCTCCGTCCTGCAGGTCCTCCAGAACCAGATCATGCACTGGAATGGGTTGACGATACACCTGGAAACACTGGCGTTCGTTCCGCATCACGGGTCGCGTCAGGACCAGCACTTCAGTAAACAGGAAGACGTGCAGTTTCTATAAAGCAGCACAAAGAAGGTTTGGTTAACAACTGACTTGGGGATCAAAGTACCACATGATTACTGATTATAAGCTTTTATTGGAGAAAGAAGCGTGAACGTGCCAAACTCACCGTGCCGCTCTTATTGCGCAGCTCGCCATGACACAGTAAACTCTTGCACTGCTCGATGCGTGGATCTTTCTGTCTGTCGTCCAGGTACTCCAGTTTACCGATGTAGTACTGACACTCCGACTCGCCTTTCTTCATGTTAATGTCCGCCAGCACATCCTGAATGATGCTGACCTGAAAACGTGCAAGCATGCCCATCATTTCAAAGCTCCGCCCTTCATTTGCAATTTCTCCTCAGATTCAACGTGAATGTTTGGGTGTATACTCACAGCTTTTTCAAGGCTGGCAGTGTCCGGGTGCTCAGGTGGTGTGTGTCGGAGGATCTCCCTCAGCAGGAGCGGGTATTTGACCAGCCGTGATCGGGGGATGTCGAGGAAGCTCCACAGGTCGAGCTTCCTGCTGAAGGGTGACTCAAGACAACGCTGCAGGAAGTCCTGTACTTTTGGGTCCTGCTTTTTCTGGTCCAGTAAGGCTTTGGCTGCCAGCTGGTTACTGCAGTATGCCCGATATGCGTTCAGTCTAGGCAGCTATAAGTGGTGATACGGGGCCATTAATTTAAAGCCACATTGAGGTTTTTATGAGAACGTTCAGAGAACGAAAAGTCACAAGTCTTACCCAGTCGACCACAATCTGGCCGAATTCTCCGACTGTTCCATCAGGACCTGTCGCTAGGGCCAGCTGTGCCAACAGATCTGACGGAAAGATGAGAGAAGGCGTTAGGCGTCCTGAATGTCAAACACAAAGGCCAGAAGAGAGAACTGGCTTGATGTGTTTACCTTCATGAAGTGGGATGTAAGCGTCCAGATCTCCAAAGATGGCAGTCAGCTCCGTCTCGGACATGATTGACAGTTTCAACATTGGGTCATGGTATGCCTGAAAATTAAAGGGAGTCCCTTAATCAATTCCGTATACCTCGCCGTGAAAATACAGTTAAACAACATGTTCATATCCTCCCAAGGGCTCCACAGTAAACACCAACCTTGCGAGCGAGCTGGAGGTCCTCAATCAGGTCATGCTCTCCTCGCGTCAGCTCAAAGATAGCCTGCACAATTCCAAACCAAAGCAAGGTGTCACTTTAAACATATTTATTGTCAAAACAAAACCCAAGATCCCTAAAAGGTTCAGAGTACTGCTGGCTGAGTCGGGCTAAACTGATTGTTTTGATTTTTCAGAGACAGAATGTGCTAAAGCAGGTCGTTTTGATGGCAACACAAAAGACTGAAACTCTTGGAGGGGGGTCAAGTCTGTGCGCCATAACTCCAAGACTTATTAGCTCGGTGGTGTGACGCACAGATGTGAAAATCGAGTCGAGACGCTCCATTTCCAGTCTTCTCGGCCAGAGTACACATTCAATTAATTCAACAGCCCCCAAAATGAGAAGAAAGCACCAGGAAAGAATCCAAGTCCTTGGCCCTCAGGGCTTAATAATTCAGCACAAGCTAATTCAGTAGTGTCTCACTGGGAAACTGTAGATTTACTAGTCTGGGCTGTATGCCGCCATCTGTTTTCTTCACCTCCTGTTGTACTCACCTCTTGTCTCTTTATCTCCTTCATGGAGAAGGTTCCTTTTTGGTGCACATCTAGGGTTTCGGACCAGAGGGTGCTGTTACGGCGCTTGGGTGGCGTGGGTGCCGCAGCCTTGCTACCTGCTTTCTGCTGGGGCACGCCCGGAGAGCGGCCGTCACCCCGCAATGAAGCTTGCAGGGTCTGACCGAAGCGCCGGACGGCCCCATTCTTCACTGGTGAAATGAGGTTCGCCAGCGAGGTGACTCGGCCCAATGGCCGCACACGCTTAGTACTGGGCTCCTAAACAAAACAGGGGTGGGGTGGTTTTACATTAAAAAAATGAACAGCTTTCTAAACAAACAACAAATAACTGAAGCTCTGATGATCAGCTATGTTCATAAAAAGAAGGTACTAGTTACAGGACAATTTTCTTCGAATGCACGAGCTAGGAAGGAAGGAAGGGGGGAAAGTAAAAGCAGAGATTGTTCAGGGGTGACTTTTGGGTCAGACTGGCGGTCGTTTCCTGGGCTGCAGAGACTGGAGTCTCTAGAGGCAACAGCTGTTGAACTCTTCATGAGGGAGTCCCCCTCAGCATGAAAGAAGCACAAAGGCCCCCTTCTGCCTCCATCCATTGAGTTCAGGGGGGCTGTAGGCATGTACGGAATGCACAAGACCCCCGATCTCAGCTGTCCCATTCTAACAAAAACACACATTCAACCAAGTGGTGGTCACAGACACTCCAACTGCCTTAATTGTCCATTTGATTCACTTACTTTTTTTTTGCTAAACTAATTTTCGAAGGAGAGCACAAATGATTACTGTATGTACATCCGTGTCAGCAAACGATCCACTAATGAGTGCAGGGACGAAATACTTGGGCGAGATAAACATTTGCACAGTCAGTGTTTCATCTCCATCTCCACACTCAACGTTTCATTCTATTCCCCCTCACTACCCTCCAATGAGTCTTACGGCCACGTGTTGAGACAGGCCCTGGAGGCCTGTTGCGTGAGACGGTGGAGCACACCTGAACCCCTGTGCAAACAGTGTTACGGCCCCGAAGCCATAAGGAACTGGGACTTGAGCCAAACCATACAAACCAGACCAAAGAAGAAAAAATACAAAGCTGACAAGGTGATTTCACACTAGCAGAGCCAGCAGGATTACTTTAAATTATAATCACAGTCCTGAAACACTCAAGGGTTTCAAGGGCTGGGGGAAGAAAAAAAAAAAAAAAAAAGCGCCATGCTTATATCTTTGAAGCATGATTCAGACAAATGACTGCATGTACTGTTTGAAAAGTGCTATTAAATATGGATGCCTTTGGCCTCAGAGAGAGAGACAGTCTATTCAGTTTGGCATAGCCGGACTACTGAACAGATTCCCCCATTCAGGGATCGACTGTTTCAAACAGCTGCAAAGAAAATCTCATTTCCATTACCCATAATGCCAACTGAGGCCGAGGTAAACTTTACTAACCAGAACTACTGCATCAGCTTGAAATATGGGCAGCCACTTATAAAAGCTATGCATTAGTTTTCTTCCAGCAAAAAGTTGGTGGACAATATTGAGCTTGTCTAAAAGTCTGCTATTCCTATACTCTGTCAACTTTTATTTTGACAGGGTTGTGAGAACTGGGCTCAAATCTCAGTCTCCTCGCTGAAGTTTGAGTTTATGTAGCATCGTACACAAACTAAGCCAAGGATGTATCAGCTATTGACATTAGTGGGATCTTTGCAATACACAACACTGCCTACAATCTTGTGAAGTAGTTGGGATGGGGGGGGGATGGGGGGGGCAGTAGAGATCTCTTCTGGCTCCCCTGCTGATAGACCACTGGGTTGCAATAGAAGCCACTTTGTTAAACTGCTGATTAAATATGGAGTGTGACTCATGAAAAACCAGCAAGAGGCTCTGCTGAAGGTAAAAACTCAATGAACACCGATTTCACAAGTTCTGAAATGCCTCATTGACAATTCTTTTTGACTTCCTATTTATCTTTACTGGCAAGTGCACCACTTCTTGTTCTTCACTTCTTAACCACAGTAAAAAGGGGAAGAAAAGACCACAGAAGGTACTCTTATCTAATTCTGCTTCCCTGTGGTGTTTGCCTGGGGACAGGCACCCTATAGCCATGGACTGCGGTGCTGTCCAAACCGCTGGAATTCTTTTTATTCCCGGTGTGTTTGCAGTCAGGGAGCCCTAGAGGCCACACTATGGTCTGCTTTACCTGTTCTTCAGGTCTGCAATAGTTTATTATAACTGACTGTTCAAACACACCTAGCTCATCAACTTTTAAAGTAGCACCAATCAAAACATTCATCAAATCCTGTGATCAAGGACGACCTTTGTACTTCTTAGAAGGACACACACTCCTTAGAGAAACTCACCTGTAGCACTGCCAGGACAAAGTTCTCATTCTACTGATAACATGCAAACGCTTGAGAAACAACCTGTGTCAATTTTAACCTCTCAAAACTCACCTCAAGTTCTTTGCACGCTTGGTTCTGATAGTCTATTTTCTGTAGAGTCCGTTTGATAGGCACCACACCAGGTTCATCGTAAGCCACCATTTCTTTGAATAAAATCCACTTGTGAGGGTCTGGTATTCCCAAGAGTTACCAATAAATATAATCCACAAATGACTTGACTTGACCCCTACCTAATACTTCATTGTCCACCTCAGTGGCTCTGCCTAACTCCTAAACACACACTCAGTGTGTTCTGACTGTCTCTTAACTTTGTTCTGCTAGAAGCAGGAGGGAGGGAAACTCAAATACCTAGAGCCGTTCTGAGGGAGGGACTAGAGAATATAGGCCCCGCCCAGAAATAAGCAAAGCAACCTGAAACAGTCAAGCCCTCCCGGTTCACACTACTGTACCACGAGATGTTATCATTCAAACAGTATACAGTATATAAAACAGTAATTTACATTGCCTAAATGCCTTGGAGAGCACTTACTTTAAATGGAAAAAATAATTAATTAATTTGTTATTTTTGGGGGGGTTTTTAGTCTTTGTATATTTTTCTTCATGTAAAAGAAAAAAAATATATAAGCAAAAATATACCCTGAAGTTTGACTACCTTTGAGTTTATAACAGCAAACAGTAATACTTTTCTCTATTTTTTTTTCTTTCTTTTAAACATGTTTACAGTTCCTGTCGCTCTGTTTGCACTGTAACTCTTCGAAACAATGTTTTAGAGGAAACCCTTTCGTAATCAAATTTCAATCAAATATTTGTTCAAGTGGATTCAAATCTGGATTCTTAATATTATTTCCAACGCTCCAACTTGTAGATTCTTGTTTGAAATACCTACACAACTGAGATAAATGTTTGGGATATATATTTGAGCTGAAATATATATATATAATTTTTTTTTCATCAACAGGTGGTCTAATAAAATTGATACTCAGTATATACATTTGCACCATCTCTGGAGTTACACATGGTTGCACTTCTTTAAATTAATAATAATGATTCATTAGTGTTTGTAGCATAAAGAAAACACATCATATCAGAGGCACAAAAATGAAAATTACACACAAGCCCATACTCATAGTGCTGCATTTTAGGATAAATAATTACTAAATAAATATTCCAATTACATAAGAAAAACCAATTATTACATTGTTGATAGCGTTCCAGTGGTATCACACACTTTAAAACATAATCAAGAACAAGAAAGCAAGCGTTTTCACACTCTTTTGTCAGCAGTTTTCAGTGACCTAAAAAATATGATCAACTATAAAGTATGAATTTAAATGAGGTGAGAGTGACACCTCTGTGTCCAAAAGCGGATTGGAACAGTACTCTGTAATTAAGCAGGGAGTCCTTATCACGCACTGGGGGAAGGGACAGATGATCAATAGAAATAATTAATGGATATAGTGCTAGGGCTACATCAAACACTGCTCACTGGTCTCTCGTGCTCTCTCTCTCTCTCTCTCTCTCTCTCTACTGAATAAGAACAGGAATAGGGTCTATAGGAAACCACAAGTTTCAGCACAAAAGGGAGAAACTGAACTAGGCCACACCAAAAAAAAGTGTTGAAGACTATACACAGAAATGAACAACCAGTTCATCTATATCTGTATAGAGGCAATAACTGACCCCTGAGGTATCCCACACAGATAAGCCTGCATGTTTTTGCTGCTTGCTTCTTTCCTAAAGAGCACGGACTAGAGGTTTAGCCACACAAATGGGACTGTGGATTGTTTGAGTGAAAATTTGGTGTAAATAAAGCTTTTGAATGTGTCCTCAGATAATGGAAAGATGGTAGTGTGGTGTCTTGCTCTTCCCTGCTGTGTCAATACTGCAATGTGAAATCTTACATTTGCATGTGAAACTGTTCAAGGTGTTGTGGAATTAATAACTTAACAGCAGGCTCTTGTTTTCCTTCCCCCCCATCCAGTAAATTATTAACTGGAGGGTTAGTGCACATGTGTAGAACAAATCAATAACAGAAGAGTACAGTTTCCAGATTGGTGAAAAATGGTAAAACATAATACTGTTTTGATGAAGAGTGTGAAGGACATTTGGGACAACAGGCAGGACCAAACCTGAAGTACGACCTGTTCTGCCTCCCGCAGGGCAACACCCCGGACAGCTGGAGAAATAGGTGTGAATAATAAACACGTCGACTGTGCAGAACTCCAACTCTGCTGCACACGAGTGAGTCACGACAAACTAAATCAACAGAAACACACAACTATGCTGTGCTTCATATAATAAAATGTTGAACATTCTGAACTTGCATGGTTAAACCTTTATTCCAACAATTAATCACATAAGTCATGTACTTGCTGAATTAATACAGAAAATGATTAGCACTGAACCATAAACCTTGTAGATAGGGCATTTACATGGATGGATGAGCAACGCTCTGATGAAGCTGGTAGAATGAAGACATCAAAGACTTGATGTTATATTTCAGAGAATATGGCTTTAATAGAAATTTATTCTGCATCGTATAAATACATTAATGTATCTAAAGTGAAAAGTATATTTGGAGTACAGGGCTGAGTCTTGGCCCTTTGAGTTGAACTGACTGCTGCCCTCTTCTGGTGGCACATATACTGATGGCCAGTCTACCACTACAGGGATCTCTCGCTACTTTGAGCTTCAATTAATGCAGCTTCAGCGCATCGCGTTTTTTAAAAATAAATAAATATTAATCTAATTAAAAAATAAGGAAATTCGGGAAGAATAGGGGGGAAAGTTATGGAAAATGTCACAAAACAACGCCAATTATGCAAAAAAAAAAAAAACAAACACCAAAAAACAACCCAGAATCTCCCATCAAAACTGGATAATCTGGCGCATCTGCGTTCATGCGCATGCGTGTGTATGTATGTATGTGTGTCATGCAATACCATCTGTACATGTGTATGTGTGTGTGTGTGTGTGTACAGATGCTCCCCAGCTTACGAACGAGTTAAGTTCAGGAATGGCCGTTCGTTAGATGAATTTGTTTGCAAGTTGTTATAGGGCGTTCTTTAGAGGGGAATGTATGTTTAAACCTTGGAAAGTAACCTATACGAGTTTGTACTGTATACAATATCTCTCTTTCGCTCTCTCTCTCTCCATAATCATTAATATGATGTTAAAACTCCTGGTTGCTCTCAAGCACAGCACATTAAATCTGATCAGATTTACAGAGTTTCACAGTTATCCAGTTCATTATAGTACTGGAGTAAATTTGTTTCTTCTTTGAAAGTTTTGGCAGGAGTTCAGAAAAGTATTGTTCTGCTTCTCTTCCTGGACGGTATCAGCCACGCCCCCCTCTGCTGGAGCCTAGTATTAAGTGTACCTCAGGATAATGTTTAATCATATTTCATACTTATATTTATGATGTATCTTTCTGTAGATTTTATTCCATTTCTATTACTAGTTGTTCTTCAATTTCATTTCACTTTCGACCTCGGACAGACCTGTTCGTATCGCCGGATGTTTGCAAAACGAATGTTGGTAAGTTGGGGCCCATCTGCATTTATATTTTATTTACATGCTATGTTATTTTTTAATGTTTAATTGTTATTATAAGCACTTATAGCATTGAGGGGCGGCATGGTGGCGTAGTGGTTAGCATGTCCGCCTCACAGCAAGAAGGCCTGGCTTCGATTCCTGGCCTGTGTGGAGTTTGCATGTTCTCCCCGTGCTTGCGTGGGTTTCCTCCGGGTGCTCCGATTTCCTCCCACAATCCAAAAACATGCACAGGAGATTAATTAGCCATTCTAAATTGCCCGTAGGTTCGCATTGTGCAGAAGACAATGGCAAACTACTGCACTAATCCTGCCAAGAAAACCTCCATGAAGATGATAACCAAGGCGTCATCCTTCACGGCGGGTCGCCAATGGTCGTTCTACGACTCAGGCACTAGATAGATAGATAGCATTGAATATATATTTATTGATATTATATACACAGATCTGTCTGTCTTCCTTTTGGCTTTTTCCCTTTTTACTTGGGAGTCGCCACAGCGAATCATCTGATTCGCACGTTTGATTTGGCAGAGGTTTTTATGTCGGATGCCCTTCCTGTCACAACCCTTTTTGCAAGGGACAGAAACACGCTGACGACTTTGCAGCTACTCTTTACGAAAGTCAGCAATGGTTCTTTTACATGCCTCACACCATAGACAGTGAGAGACATGGCCCGCCTTTGATAACCCAGTTAGCCACACTGGGGGGGGGGGGGGGGGGCATTGACAACCCTGTGGAGAGTGGGACTCGAACCCCAAACCTTTGGATCAGCGATCCAGCGCCCTATACCACTAGACCACCACTGCCCCATATTATATACACAGATACATGTATGTTTACATCAGCCGAGGGGTGTGGGTGTGGGTGGGGGGGGTGATCCTACTTTGTGGACTCTGATGGTCGCGTGGGGATCTCGGTCCCAATTAACCACGGAAAGTGAGGGATCCCTGTACTACATTTGTTTAAATAACAATACTGAAATGGAAAGGGGGGGCCCAAGGGCCCAGGTATAGCTATGACTGCTTCAAGTCTGGACACCAGAGACAACTGATTCAGTGTTCATGATTCATGATGCATTATTACATCATTGGGGTCTACCTCCATACCATGACACGTATGCTAATAACAAACATCACGTAACCGTGGTGATATTACATGAGTAGTCATGGAGGAGTGGGGCTCCTACGCATAGTCTATTTGGACAGTCTCGGGCAAGTCTGTACACAGCTTTAGTTTCACTTGTGATTTTATTCTGCACCTACACATTTCCCTCCTCTCTCCATGTTTGGGATAAGCCAGCCTACAGTGCTGCAAAAGTGAAAGAAGACACAACCTGTAAACAGGAACTGATTCATAACGTCTTACAGTTGTCTGATCAATAGCAAACCTTTAGGCTGTGTGGGGAAGGAAGACGACTATGCAACATAAAAAGTGTACATAGTATAAAAAGATGGTCAATAATGGAATTTAGATCACATGCTCAAATAATATCTATTTAGAGAGAAGTGTCTTTTGTTCAATTCCTGAACCAGAAAGGAAAAAACGCGTGTGTGTGTGTGTGTGTGTGTGTGTGTGGGGGGGGGGGGGGGGGGGGGGCGCGGCACACCTCCCCTTTCATGGCTGAAGTGCCTTAGAGCAAAGCACCTGACCCCCAACTGCTCAGCGGGTGCCCTCTATGTGTGGGGCAGCCCACTGCTCAAAGTGTGTGCTCACTTTGGATAGTATAATGCAGAGGCAATAATTTTGCTTTTGGGATTAATGCAGTATAAAAAAATCAATAATTAATTCCCCCAACCCTACAAAACATATATGGGATATAAGTCTAGGTATTTGTTTTCAGCAAAAAAGAAAATATGTAACAAGAAAAAAAAAAAAAAAAAAAAAAAAAAAAAAAACGATGTTCAGAAAGTTGTATTTGGTGTGCATGTGTAAATGTAAAATGTACATCACACTACCATGAAGAAGTTGCAGCTGTAGGACACTATGTGGATACATTTGTACTAATGTCAGAAGATCTTGAATCAATGAAATTATCGATCTTTTGGACCTTCTTGTTTATTTTTCATACAAAATAACAGACAAAAACAAATGGCAACTGCGAAACTAGTTACTACATTTTTATATAGATCGAAACTGCTTATTTCATTTCAAAGGGCTGACGGTTCCCATAAACTGAGGTAGTGTGAAACAGTGGTTTTGTTACTGACTTTCCACGGGATCGTCTTACAGTCCATTTGAAAATCTGTTTTTGTATATAAATTGTTTTGAAATAAAATGGTAAATCGTGGTTGTTTCATTAACTATCCCAAATTTTGGTCAGGTTGACGTAAATGTACTCCACTATAGTACCTACAATCTCTGAAACTTGGACATTTGCATGCAGAGGGATTTTCACTGAGTTTTATTTTATTTTTTTTACTTCAGTAGAGTACCAGAAACACTGTGTTTAAATTGCTCAGTCTTCCGCATGCTTAGACTGAGAAAACAGTCCCACAACAAAGCTAGCTGAAACCAAACAGAAGTTACTGAGAGCTCGACACACATCTCATCGTTTGTAAAGGCACAGAGATCGCATAGACAGAGAAACACATAACTCACTAGATCCAAATACAGAATTTTTTTTAATTAAAGCATGCAAAATACATTAATTGCGAGGCCGTGTGTATTGTTTCTTAATTCTGGGTTTAAATTGGGGTGTCAATGTTCACAATTCCACGATGACCACAATTGTCCCTCCCCGCAACATGATCTTAGCAGAAGTTGCACTTACAACAGTGCTTCTCAAATAGTGGGGCGCAGTATGATGCAGGGGGAGCGCGTATGACCCTGGGGGACATGCTTTTCTGTAATTGTGTACGAGAATTAAGTGTAATTGTACCTCCACTCCACTAGTTGGCAGTGGCGCTCTCATTGTCACACCATGGTGTAGCGGTTTTTCGTACGAGCAAATGATTTGAAGTGCAATAAACCATCCCTCAAACAAAACAGAAAATTTTTTAACAGGAACGAAGAGAAAGGTGGAGACAGACGGAGATATTAAGACATAAATAAGTCAAATGAGTTTAAATAAGGATTTTTTTACATTTCAGGCACATTGGTGCACTTTAAATCTTTTCTATTACGGATTAAAAAAAATTAATGAAGTTTTTCTTTATTGTAAGTTGAACTACAGTATATTTCTTTTTTGTTTTTAATGTTAATAAAGATACAATGTTATGCAGAGGTGTACTCATTTATACACTTTATACACAAATAATACTATTTATGGTCGCTCGCGGGGTGGTGGTGGTGGTGGTGGGGTGCCTGAAATGTTTTTTTTTCTTCCTAGGGGGGGGGGACCACAGAAAATAACTGAGAAGCACTGACTTACAAGCATATCACCGTATTCTTGAATATAGAACTGAATAAATGGAATTATCTCTTCTTCAAAACACCAGACAGATTATTTTACTTAATGCACATCTTCAGGTTGTACACTACACCTGTGTTGAATTTAATCTGAATGCATCAAGTATTTTAGGATGACCAACAAGCTTCCATGGCGACACGGATGAACACACACAAGGTGATTCCTATATCCAAACTTTGTGGGCTCCTGGTTATCATATTTGTGTCCTGCTCCCCTCACCACCACCACCACCACCCACACACACACACACACACACACACACACACAAACAAATAGAGAGATATTACATCTACCAGCCACTTCAGCATGTGCGTGAGAGATTAAACTATGACCTGCGTTTCCAAGCTGATCATTTTTGATGTCAGTTATTTGACATACACGTTTACGTCAGCTTGCTCACTTTGTCTGGCTCACAGTCTCTGCACTTCTGTTTCTCAGGTCAAGATTAGAAGGTGATACTGGGGTGGGCGGGGGAGTGAACACCTGCATCAGGAAGCCCCCTTCATACACACAGGAGGCTGTTGCTCATGAGTGTGTGTGTGTTGTAATGTTTGAGAAAAAGGTGGGGCTGGGGAAAGTCTAGAACTTGGAGTGATGTGAAATGCTTTTAAACATGACACCATGTTAAAATGACACCGTGCATCGTTTACACGGAAATACAAGTTATAAATACGTGGTGTGGTTGTGACCGTTTCACTGGTAAAGCACTGGTTAAGATTAACTAATCATGCTTAAAGTGTATAAATAAATAAAAATGCCTGCCCCCCCAAAAAAAAATCAAAACAAAAACAAACAAAAAAACACACAGACAGTCTATCATTGTTGCCAATACAACTCTTATGATACTTACTGTTGCTATGGGTGCACAAAAACGTAATCAATCACCGTCAAATGTTAAAGAAAATCAATGAGACAGAGGGGGGGAAAAAACAACAACCTTTCTACCAATCACATTTTCCTGTTGCTATGACACAACAGGGAATAATCATGTTACATTTTCCTCCTGATATGTCAAAGTCTCAAGATTAAATTTAGCTTCATCCAAAACACCTCAAGCACTTCAGCAAACAAAATCATTTCTCCCGTACTCAAACCAGGTCACTTCCTAAAATGGTCACTACAGTATAAAAGAGAATGCGAGGTCAATGCTACCATCTCTATGAGCTTATGATATGGGAGAGTATTTCCAGTGCAGACGATCAGCATTCCACTGTCTAATGATGTCATCAATTATACAGAACTAATGGCATGTTATTCCTTTACCTGACAAGATGATTAAGTAAACAGCTTAATAACCTGTAGTTCAGATATACACGATGTCCGACTTGGACTGCTTAGAACATGCTTCAGGACATGAGGGAGACTGTTCAGTCTACCATTGTCCAAGTGTCCACTAACTTGAAGGCAGTATAG
The DNA here is from genome assembly GCA_024760905.1 of Plotosus lineatus. Classification (NCBI taxonomy): domain Eukaryota; kingdom Metazoa; phylum Chordata; class Actinopteri; order Siluriformes; family Plotosidae; genus Plotosus; species Plotosus lineatus. The sequence goes on from CM045733.1 coordinate 12,559,554, forward strand.
CTCAGGCAGGAGTGTAGTCTTCTGACTGGGGCATGGCAAGTTGACACACCTCTACTATCACTGAAGGGTTTTGTAATGTGCAAAATAAATAAATAAATGAAAATAAAAACTTAAACTAAGGCAAATGATGTTGAATAATTTTTGTTGTTGGGAATGTTTTTCAATATTGAAGGTGTGGACATGACTAACTTGATTGACATTGATGGAAACCACTTGGGGTTCACAAAACTATAGTTTCAGAAATCGACTTGCATGTCATGCTCTCCCCACCACACACACACACACACACACACACACACACTTACTCACCTTAAAATCAAAGCTGCACAGACTGACCGCATCTTCATCTTTCTCTCTGCGTTTCCGTTTCTGTGGATAAACAAAAGGCACTTATGATTCAGTAGCCAAAGACTTCCATCAGAACCCCCAAATATTCTCACAGAGAAAAAAAAAGAAAGAATTTCCCCAATACACACTTCTCCCTAAACACTATGAATGTGAAAGGAAAGTAGGCTGGACTTTCTGCTTTTTTTCCTCTCTATTCATTCACTGTCTGCTGCTTCAGACATGGAGGCCTGAAGGCAGGGTGGCTACTTTAAGTACACATCACTGTCTTTTACACTGTCCCACAAGGAGGCCCATGAAACTCAGGAAGGCCATGGTCAGCCGAGGAAACTTAACCCTAGCCGTGCCCCATACTGAACCCCGAAATGCCAGCCATTTATCTGCATAACCAACATGTATTTTATATACTGGTTTTACAGATGCCTAAATATTGGATTTACATAAGTAAACAATATGTTATGAATAGCTCTTGTATTCTTTTCAAAAACCTTTTTTTTTTTCAGGTAAAAAGGGCAACTTCTGGTCACATGACCAGAAATCCAAGATGGCCACCATGCTATGAATCACTCAAACTTAGCTACCCAGGTGACTCTAGCATTATTCATAATTTTTGATGATGATTTTGTGATAGCAGAATTGTTGCTCAATGCAAGACGACCTGAAAAAGGAAAACAGAATTGAAATATCTATATTTGTCACTTAATTACATCCAAATGAGTCGACGTGTCCACCTATGAAAAAAAAAACTGAACTTTTGCCAAATTTAGATACTCGTATAAGTTTATAAAGAATTATGCAATATTTCAAAGAATAAAACTTTAAACAGTACATATTATATATCAGTTATAATGTGCAACATAATATTAGTTAATACAATTCCAGGATTCCAAATCGTCTTGGCTGTCGGTGGACACCCCGGCACACGCACACACAGCAATAACTGTTTCCACTGGTATTTTATTTTTCTGCTGGTGGAGTCAGTGTGAGGGGCAGTGGTGGTCTAGTGGTATAGGGATCGCTGATCCAAAGGTTGGGGGTTCGAGTCCCACTCTCCACAAGGTTGTCACTGTCCCCCCCAGTGCAGCTCACTGGGTTATCAAAGGCGGGCCATGTCTCTCACTGTCTATGGTGTGAGGCATGTAAAAGAACCATTGCTGACTTTCGTAAAGAGTAGGCTGCAAAGTCGTCAGTGTGTTTCTGTCCCTTGCTAAAAAGGGTTGTGACAGGAAGGGCATCCGACGTAAAAACCTCTGCCAAATCAAACGTGCGAATCGGATGATTCGCTGTGGCGACTCCCGCGTAAAAGGGAAAAAAGCCGAAAGGAAGACACACAGACAGACAGACAGCTGGTGGAGTCAGTGTGCAGTGTAAGTAACTTACTGAGCTACTGCGTTATTTAAAAAAAATGTTTGGATGTAAATTGTAGTTATTTCACTTTGTGATGCTGGTTTTGTCCTATTACCATTTATGCCGTTGCTTAGGGTCCCACTCTTGCTGTGTGGTTCTCTCTAGAGTGCACACGGACTCAGTGAAAGAGCACTTTATACTGTAAAACCTGCCCCCGTCTATTTTTGTTCATTACTCTGACAGCTATTGGGTGAATTTTACTGTGAAAACTGGATTTTTATGTTATTAACCAATCACATCAAGACTTGGTGGTGGAACGAGGAAGTGCAGGAGTGTGTACAAAGGAAGAGGTTAGCTAAGAAGAAGTGGGACATAGAGTGGACCAAAGAGAGTAAACAGCAGTACAGGGAGACACAGCGTAAGGCGAAAGTAGCGGTGTCAAAAGCCAAACAGAGGGCGTATGATGACTTGTATGCTCGGTTGGACAGTAAGGAGGGAGAAAATAATGTATACAGGTTGACACAGCAGAGATAGAGATGGGAAGGATCTGCAGCAAGTCAGAGTGATAAAGGACAGAGAGGGAAATGACTGATGACAGAAGTGTGCTGGGAAGATAGAAAGAGTACTTTGAAGAGCTGAAGAATGAGGAACATGAGAGGAAAAAAAAAAAAAAAAAAAAGAGTAGAACAGGTGACCGTTGAGGAGCCGGAAGTAGCAAAGAGTGAAGTGAGAAAAAGGGTGAAGTGAGGAGGGCACTGAAGAGGATGAAGAGTGGAAAGACAGTTGGTCCTGATGATATACCTGTGGAGTTATGGAAGTGTCTTGGAGAGGTAGCAGTAGATTTTCTGACAGGAACATTCAACAAGGTCTTAGAGACTGAGAGGATGCCGGAGGAATGGAGGAGAAGCGTGCTGGTGTCTATTTTTAAGAACAAGGGAGACGTGCAGAGTTGTGGCAACTGCAGAGGGATAAAGTTGATGAGCCATATGATGAAGTTATGGGAAAGAATAGAGGAAGCTAGACTAAGGGCAGAGGTCAGCATTTGTGAACAACAGTTTGGTTTCATGCCAAGAAAGAGCACCACAGATGCAGTGTTTGCTTTGAGGATGTTAATGGAGAAGTACAGAGAAGGTCAGAGAAAGCTGCATTGTGCCTTTGTGGATCTGGAGAAAGCATCTGACAGGGTGCCAAGAGAAGAACTGTGGTATTGCATGAGGAAGTCTGGAGTGGCAGAGAAGTATGTTAGAGTGATGCAGGACATGTATGAGAGATGTAAGACAGTGGTGATGTGTGCCGTCGGCGTGACCGAAGAACTCAAGGTGGAGGTAGGACTGCATTAAGGATCAGCTCTGAGCCTCTTCTTGTATGCTATGGTGATGGACAGGCTGACAGACATGGTTAGACAAGAATCTCCATGAACTATGATGTTTGCAGATGACATTGTGATCTGTAGTGAGAGCAGAGAACAACTGCAGGAAAATCTAGAAAGGTGGATGTATGCTCTGGAAAGGAGTGGAATGAAGGTTAGCCTCAGTAAATCAGAATACATGTGTGCGAATGAGAAGGACCCAGGAGGAACGGTGAGGTTACAGGGAGCAGAGATAACGTAGGTGGAGGATTTTAAGGTGGCGGTGAAGGTGGAGTTACTTTGGCTCAACAATCCAGAGCAATGGAGAGTGTGGAAGAGCGGTGAAGAAGGGTGTGCAGGCAGGTTGGAATGTTTGGAGAAAAGTGTCCGGTGTAATGTGTGATAGGAGAGTATCAGCAAGAATGAAAGGAAAAGTGTACAAGATGGTGATGGGGCCAGCGATGTTGTATGGTTTAGAAACAGTGGCGCTGACGAAAAGACAGGAGGCAGAGCTGGAGGTAGCGGAGATGAAAATGTTGAGGTTCTCTCTGGGAGTGACGAGGATGGATAGGATCAGGAATGAGTACATCAGAGGGACAGCCCATGTAAGATGTTTTGGAGACAAAGTCAGAGAGGCTAGATTGAGATGGTTTGGACATGTGCAGAGGCGGGATAGTGAATATATGGTTACAGTAGTAGGATGCTGAGGTTAGAACAACCAGGCAGAAGACCTAGAGGAAGACCAAAGAAGAGATTTATGGATGTGGTGAAGGAAGACATGAAGGTCGTTGGCGTAAGAGAAGAGGATGCAAAGGACAGGGTGAAATGGAGGCAGACAATTTGCTGTGGCGACCCCTGAAGGGAGCAGCCTAACATTTGAAAATACACGCATGGGAAAGCCGATGAGATCAGCTTTAGCACTGGGAAACGTGACGTAAAGCCGATTAGATCGGCTTTGGGCACTGCAAGGGTTAAGAAGCATCTGCATGTGTAAGTGTGTGTGGAGGCTCAGCAGGTGGAAAGTGTAACCTGTCTTGTATATGCAGGCTCCCATTTCACAGGAATTCATTACACAAACCTGTCAACAACAACAACAACAAAAAAAGCATAAAACGGGCAAACCTCGTTCTCTACTCGTAAAAGCATACAAATAGAGAAGCCCATGAAAATGACTGAGGCCCATATCTGTACATCACCCTTTGTGGGTACTGCATTAACACGTGTACAACATGTATGTGTGGGACTAAGCTAAGAGAGACTACAACCAGAAGCTGAATGTGAGCATCAACCACTCGACTGAAGCAAAACCAAGATTTCACACCAGCTCTTGTAATGCTTAGGAGGTGTGATGTTTGAATAGCAAAAAGTTGAAAACAAAACTCAAGAGCTTCAAAAAACTTGTGAACATACGACTTGAGGGACTAAATCACAAGTTGAAGTTATTAGAAACACCACAGCACTGGGCAACATTTATATGTCCAACAGGGTGCTGGGAGTGAAGTGAGATTTTCTTAAACCTATAGATCCGTGGTGGCTCTGTGATTATAGGGATCTGGCTTACTGATCCAAAGGTCGGAGGAGTTGAACCCAAGTACCACCAAGCTGGCAGTGTTGGGCTGAAGAGCAAGACTCTTAACCCTGAATTACAGTTGTATGAAAAGTGATAGGTCTTTCTGGATATGGACATCTGGCTGTAAAGTAAGAAAAACAGAAATAATTGGCTTGGACCAATTCCAGACCATCTCGACATTACCCTCTGCTTCATTATCCTACTCCTACTTATTAATTAGTGCTTGCTTAGTATCTGATGCAAAAAAAAAAAAAAAAAAAAAGTTTTCCATCTTGAGGACTAATTCCCTGATCACCACTTCAGCAGATTACAGTATATCGAGCATGGTGCCAAGAGCAAAAATGCCTTGTTTACATTAAATTAATAATTCTACATAAGTAATTCTATCATGTACAGTACAGTGAACATTAATAGATCAAACAGTCAATATTGGGTGTGAAAAGACTTTCCTTTTAAAATAAAGTAGTTTTGGGGAACTCAGCACCATCTGTCAATGTGCAGTACATCTTTAAGATATTGTTTCTGATTGGAAAAATCACTTGAATCTCGTTGCGTGGAAGATCAGCTCAGTAGAACTCCACACGCCCATCCATTTTGCCACACTTGACAAAATGTCACCCATCAATCATTTCCCTGCATGGTTTCTACCTTAAAACTTTTGCGTGAGACAATTTCGTGGGAAATCCACACGTGCGAGTCTTGTATAAAATGATGTGCTTTTATCAGCTATTCAGCCTAACCTTTCTTAAGAATTCACTGCTAATGGCTCAGTAATCTGTATTCAATCAGCTAGAATAAACAAAAAACGCATTTAGAGTATTCTCTATTCAGAGTCATCAGTGACAATCAATCAGACCTTTGATGGAAAAAAAGCTTTCGTTTCTACCTAGAAACTGTTAAACAGAATTGACTGTTTGACTGATTGTCTTTAATGGGCAGCAGTGATGCTATCTGAGTGAGAGTCAACAGACTGAAAATGCTAGAAACAATCTTTACTGCTACAATATCCAGATGTCAACGTTATAGCATATCATATACAACTACATGATGACTTGACTATATTTAATGCATCCTTAATAATTACATTAAACAATTTCTCTAACTTGACCCTGACTTTAAATCATAAACTGTCCCAGAACGGAAGCCGGTTGCACAGAGGAGAGTATGGGGAAAAAAAATGAGGGAGATCAGTATTGTGGACTGACGGACTGAAATGGAAAGGAAAACAGTGCAGAACACCCTGTGGCCTGAATATACAATTCTATTTTCATACAGTAGAAGCATCTGCTGAAAGAAGACTTCGTAACATCCTCTCCCATCCCAAACAGAGATGATCCCGCTGTTGGTTTTGTTTTTATTTCAATTTTCCACTCAACTCAGGAAGACAAAAAAGAAAGAAAAATATATACATATTTAAAATAAAAAAATAAAATGCCCAGCACATTAGAGATTTCCTTTCTGCTTTTTCCCTTTGTCGAGGTCGCCACAGCGAATGATTGGCACATTTGATTTGGCATAGGTTTTTACGTTGGATGCCCTTCCTTACACAACCCTTTAGCAAGGGACAGAAACACACTGACGGCTTTGCAGCTACTCTACGAAAGTCAGCAATGGTTCTTTTACATGAACCTCACACCATAGACAGTGAGAGACATGGCCGGCCTTTGATAACCCACTTAACTGCACTTGGGGGGGTGGGACTCGAACCCCCAACCTTAGAATCAGCGATCCAGCGGCACAGCAGTCAGAAATTCCCAGCAGAAACACGTATCGAGGTTTCCTATCAAACCTAAACCCCTCTTTCACATGTTCAAGAGTGAAGGCACCATGAAGTGGGAGATCGACAGGAGGATCGCTGCAGCCTCTACAATAAAGCTGAGCTTTTACCGGTCCATCATGGTGAAGAGGGAGCTGAGCCACAAGGCAAATCTCTCAATTTACCACTGGATCTATGTTCTATACCTCATGTATAGTCATGAGCTTTGGGTAGTGACTGAACAAACAAGATCAGGGATACAAGCGGCGGAAATGAGCTTCCTTTGCTGAGTGGCAGGGCTCTACCTTCGAGGTAAAGTGAAAAGCTCAGTCATCCGGAAGGAGTCAAAACCGCTGCTCCTCCACAGTGAGAGGAGGCAGTTGAAGGTGGTCCAGTCATCGGATTAGAATGCCTAATCCAAGCTAGAGCTAGAGGAAGCAACTGGGGAGAGGGATGCCCTGGACCTCACTTCTTAGGCCGGTGCCCCTGCGACCCAAACCCAGAACAAGTGGATGACGAAGCATGAAACCCATGCGTACAAAGATATCTGCGCCAATTTTGCAGAGGAACTCAAAAGTCAAAAGGTCGCAATTAATTTTCATAAACATTCATTACAATACGCTGTACAAGTAACTGGTTATGGACCACGTCGGACTTCCTTTCCCAGCTTGATAAATTAATGAACATGTCTGCTACAAATACAGAACATCAAGGGAAGACATCCATTCATGACTTTGAGGCTACAACTTAAAAAAATAAATAAATCAGGTAGTGTTCAGTTCATTTTCTGTAACTGCTTCATCCTGATTAGGGTCGCGGGCAGGCTGGTGTCTATCCCAGCCAACTCAGGGCGAGGGCAGAGTACACCCTGAACAGCTCGCCAGGCCATTGCAGGGCGGACACACGCTGACGGCTTTGCAGCCTACTCTTGTCGAAAGTCAGCAATGGTTCTTTTACATGCCTCACACCATAGACAGTGAGAGACATGGACGGCCTTTGATAACCCAGTTAGCTGCACTGGGTTGGGGGGGACAGTGACAACCTTGTGGAGAGTGGGACTCGAACCCCCAACCTTTGGATCAGCGATCCGGCACCTTATACCACTAGACTACCACTGCCCCATCAGGTAGTGTCTGAGATTCAATTACAATATTAACATGTTGCACAGGAAAAACGTATCAAACTAACTAGGGACTGTTGGCTTTGTGTTACAGAACAGCCACGAATGGAATGAAGTAGAACCAGGATATGACAGTTGGGGACCTATCAGAGTTTGATATAAAACTTCTGATATTTGTGTGGGTGACTCCTCCCAAGGCTTGACAAGCACGTGTAAGTACTGCATCTGCTTCACAGCCTCAACATTTGAGACTTTTGTGTCAAGGCCGTGGGCTTTTCCCACCAGGTCATGTCAGGTCTGGTAAAACAGAAGCACTTAAATTGGCAGAAAATATGACCCGAATATGTTCATGTGGCCACATTCAATCAATAATTTATATTTAATTAGTAAAATTAGTTCATTAGTAGCTGAAATTCTTAAGGACACTTTTAGCTCCCTAATGACCCAAGACTTTCCTACAATGTTACCAAGTTTTTTTGGCCTGATAGCAACACAAGTTGCACAGATTGAGACGTAAAGAGACAGTAAAGACGAATAAAATTAGTGTTAAATCCATGGTTCCTGCTCTAAACATGAATTAAAAAAACAAAAAAAACCACAAAAGGGAACTAAAAAGGTGACAGAATTAAAACATTAATATTCGTGTAGAACGTGACGCAATACTTTAAACATTCACTAAATTAATCATCAGCGGAGGCTGCAGACGGTACATGATAAACGGAAAGAGGGGGTTACAAGATGTTCTGAGAATGACATGAACACACGGTGAGTTAAACTACTTATTCCAGAAGCTGAAACTTGAAGACCTTTTATACACACTTTCGGGTTTATTTCAGGATGTTTTGAAAATCACTGTCTTAATATTTGTTGTACTGGTCAAATAGTGCCGGATACTGAGAAACAACATACACTGGAGTGTCAGCCATCAGTTGTGAAATGTAAGTGTTGAATTTTGAAGAAGCAGTGCTCTGATTGGATGGGGCGCAGGATCGCTGATCCTAAGGTTGGGGGTTCGAGTCCCCACAGGGTTGTCACTGCCCCCCCTCCCCCCCCCTCAGTGCAGCTAACTGGGTTATCAAAGGCGGGCCATGTCTCTCACTGTATATGGTTAGAGGCATGTAAAAGAACCATTGCTGACTTTCGTAAAGAGTAGGCTGCTGAGCCGTCAGTGTGTTTCTGTCCCTTGTTAAAGAGTTGTGACAGGAAGGGCATCCGACGTAAAAACATATGCCAAATCAAATGTGCGAATCAGATGATTCACTGTGGCGACTCCCAAGAAAGGGAAAAAAGCTGAAAGGAAGAAAGAAAGTGCTCCGATTGGATGAATGCTCTCCAACCCTAGAGATCAAATCAATAAATAAATAAGGGCAATATTTTGCAAAGTGTTCATTTTGTTGATATTCATTCGAAAAAATATAGTCACACGAAATGGCAAAAAGTAAAGAAATAAATAAATAGAGACGTCAAATTCCTTGATCAACTGACTGTCCATAACATGAAATAAAGGGAAAACAAATTTATTAACAAATGTATTTAGTAGTTCTCAGATATTTTCAGTACAAAACAAGTTTTCACTGCTTAAACAGTAACCTTATACCAAAAGAAAGAAAAAAAACATTTGATAAATGTCCATAAATTTAAAAATGCTCTAAAAAATATTAGGGTGGCACTGTAGCATTGTGATTAGCACATCCACCTCACAATAAATTGCCCCATGTGTGAGTGTGAATGGTTGTAAATGTTGGCCCTGCGATGGTTTGGTAGGCTGTTCAGGGTGACCCAGTATCCGCTGAGATAGGTACTCTCCCTGCAACCCTAGTAGGATTAATCTGTTTGGAAACTGAGTGACAAAAATATATATTCGGTCATCATTCACAGCAGCGTTACGTAATCACAGGCATCTGAGCTTGTGATGTGGAAGAGGGTAGATAGCATTGTTCTACCCTTTACCACATAAACAACAGTGTTACTCCAAACTGTAACACAGCATGCACAGAAAGGACGTGGTTGGTAGCTGCTCAGAGGAAGCATGTGTAAACCGTCCCCTCGCTGATAGCTCTAATATGAAGGGAAGAGCTCGATGGTGGTGGAAAGTTATACATAAATAAGTGAATACGCATAACACTGAGACACTTGTTTGTGTTCGAGACGGTAACATTAAATCCTCTTATAACTTTGCTCAGACTTAACAGCAAAAGTTAGTGTGTACTTTGGAACAGTGTAGGAAAACCCATAAAATCTCAACGTTACAGAACACGCCAAGGCCATCAGTCAAACAAATCATCAAAGGAAACGACTGGAAATATGTTATTCTATATTAGTCGTCGTCCCCATCTTGGTGCAAAGATGATAAAAAGATGAGTCGGGTATGTGAAACGTACTCATCCTTTACCTCAATAAGGTTTTGAAGGCAAGATATTGAAGCACCAACAAGACGGTTAATGAGCTCCATGTGTTCATCTGATGAGTTTAATGTGTGGACGTGTCCTGGGGGGGAAAAGGATAGGATACCTTTCTATCAAAGCAACCATTTGGCACAGGATGAAGACCCCATTTCTCTTCCCCATCCTGATTCACCTTAAAGGAATGATGGCTAGAGTTTCCCTTGGCCTTCACACACAGTGAAATTCACCTCGTCCTTTTATTTAGTCTCTAATCTGGCCTTTCTCTTTCTGTTCTTAATCAGGCACCAGTTTACTTTTACTTCAAATGGCACTGCACTGATACAGGAGGAATGGGGGCTTTGTACGTCCTGATGATGGTGAAAGGCAGTGTTGGATAAAGGAAAGTTTGAGGTATCATAGGATCAGATGCTTATCTAGGACAGCTGGGCCACAGTCATGCAAAAGCATTTGAGCTAATAGGAAAAGATTAACTTTGCCTAATGTCTCAGTCATTACAGGGAGGAGCTACTGTAACATGAATACCTAAGCCATCACTAAAACTCGTTTCATGGTCGGAAACAACCTGCTGACCTTTAGGTTTAACGACTCAAATTTCAATAAAGCTCACTCACTCAATGTTTAATCCCACTAGGGACATCGGAAGGCTGGTGCTTATATCAGCTGACACCAGATGAAGACAAGGTACACCTTGAACAGCTCACCAGTCCATCACAGCGGTATACATGCACACCCACAACCATACACACCTCGGGGCAATTTGGAATGGTCAATTAGCCTACTGTGCATGTTTTTGGACTGTGGAGGGGAACCAGAGTACCTGGAGAAACCCACGCAAGCACGAGGAGAACGTGCAACTCCACACAGAAATGCCCGAACTGGGAACTGAACCCAGGACCTTCTTGCTGTAAGGCAGACATGCTAATTACAACGCCACTGTGATGCCCTACATTAAAAAAATTATATATATATATAATATACTAGTATACACACACACACACACACACACACACACACACACACACACTCACACCATGTATTAACCGTCAGTCTTCGTGTCTGAATAAAGCACTAAAACTGGTATGACGATGTTTACAAGTCTGCCATGGTCTATGCTTTCTACCTTTTTAACATGGAACAGTAACCAGTAAACCTGATGGCATCCAAATTACATGAGGCTATTACCTGATCCACTTGATAAAAATTAGCATCATGATGTTGTTCTCTCATTATAAAGTGACAGCGTGAGGATTCTACCCAGAATCTCCGATCCAGAAAGTTCAACACAACCATTTAAAAAATATATCATGAGGTCATGACTAAAACGAGAATACTTGCCATCTCATTTATAAGGGTGTAGTTTATAATATTGTATAATATTTATAGTCTGAGTTCTCAAAGTGGAGTCTGGACGGCAGCGCTATGGCTCTGGGATTTTTTCCATGCTGACACCGTTTGTCGAAATGTATTATCAAAGTTACAATATAAATAATGTCAATGGAGACTAATAAGTTCCATAAAAATGGGGTCTATACATGGAAAATCCTGGAGCTCATTGCTGACACATGAAATTCTTTCAAGCGACACAAAGTGGGCAGGAACAGACTTCAAGCAAGTTGAGCTTTCAGGTGTCACGATTTGAGCAACAACCAGTTAAAGCTCAAACGATATCGTTGGTTGACATGGCACCAAACACTGATTTCCCCAAAACATTTTCCGCCGGGAAACAACAAATATAATTAATTGTTCTACCTGCATCCTCATGGAATAGTAGCTTGTTACTGCCATGTGCTTTATGACCACACACAGAAATTTTACAAGGATTATACCTGGACTGCGATGCTTGGGTCAATGTTTATAAAATGGTTTAGCATTTCCTGTCTTTAAAATTTATATACCATTAACCTTTCCTGGTTTATAATGTACAAGAGCAAAGCAAACATATGAGATACTCAGCACAGCACTCTCTGAAGGGGAAAAGTTTACAGATGCTCTTTGCACCAAATCCATAATCACTCTCTCTGTCGGTCTTTATAGTCCTTTACATTTATCCAAAATTCCTGTGAGGTGCCAAATAACATGCAGATCACTTTATCCGTTAAAAAAAATTATATACACTCAGTTGTGTTCAAAAAGACATCAGTCAACCATCACTAACCTGATCAATCAGTATTTTTGGTAGAAAAGATATTTCTACATGGCAAATGATTGACAATCATGTGGAGTAGAGTTATAGAAGCCAACAGAACCAACAGTTATGACCTGCAATTATTGTCCTTATTTAAGGACAGCAAACGTAGTACATGCAAGGTTACAGAACATTTCTCTCAAAAATTCTGAGGAAAATGGGTCGTTCCAGACATTGTTCAGAAGAACAGTGTACCTTGTGTCTAAAGATGATTGGAGAGGGGAAAACGTATATAGAAGGAAAGGCATATAACATGGTTCCCACACATTGTGCAAAATATCATTCAAGCATTTTTCAAGAAACAAATTTTTATTTTCAAGTCGTGTTCAAAGAGTACAACACAACAAGAAATGCAATAAGAAATACTGTTTCTGACTTCCAAAGAGTGAAATACAGGGATCCCTCACTTTTCACAGTTAATTGGGGCCGAGATCCCCATGTGACCATCGAAATCCGCGAAGTAGGATCCCTCCCCCCCGACTGACGTATATGTACATGTATATGTGTATATAATATCAATAAATACATATTTAATGCTATAAATGCTTATAATAACAATTAAACATAAAAAAATAACATAAGATATAAATAAAATATAAATACACACACATACAGATGGTATTGCATGAGAAGAAGACACACATACATACGCGCCCGTGCAGATGCGTGTGCACACACATGTTGGTTTAGAGGTTGTTGGTTTTTTTTTTTTTTTTTTTTGCATAATTGGCCTTGTTTATGTGGCATTTTCCTTAACTTTTTGCCCTATTCCTCCTTCATTTCCTTATTTTTTAATTCAATGAATATTTATCTATTTATTTATTTTAAAAAACAGCAATGGATTGAAGCCACATGAATTGAAGCGCAAAGTAGTGAGGGATCCCTGTATCCCTGTAAGTATTTTAATAGTCGACCCCCTTCTTACAAAAACCCCTGAATATGAAAAATCCAGTATACAAAAAATATTTTCCTAAATTTTTGTCCTCTGTATACGACACAAGTTCCTCTTACGAAAAGCGGCAAAAGGTGCCATTCAAACATACAAACAATGCGTGAGTTGCTCTCTCATTGGCTGTCTCCCAACATCCCCCCCCACAGGCCTCCCATTGGCCAGGAGGGAGATAAATCTCCATAGTACTGTACCTATAATGCTTGTTTGTCACAAGCGTAAAGGAGAGATGTTGGTTCATGAGTTTTTTTGAAAATGCTCATTGCAGCTTATTTTTGTTTTTAAAATTGTTTAATTCAGTAAATGTTTAATAAATGCGGCACGCGCCGCCGAATGTGGGCAAAACGCTGCTCATCCGGACCTCCGTTCCCTCAAGCAAACAAGTGAATGTTGAGTACTAAACAAGTATTCAAAGCGCACGCCGCGCCCCGTCTCAAAAGCTCCGGCGTCAGCTGCGACACCGCACGCATTCAGCGGAGCGCGTCACAAATGTGGCGTGCTCCACCAAGTGTGGGCGGCGTCGCGACCGATGCCGGCGCCCCCGAGACGGGGCGCGGCTCATCCGGACCTCCGATCCCTCAAGCAAACTAGTGATGTTGAGTACTAAAAAAGTGTTCAAAGCACACTTGCCTGCTTGACAGATCGGAGGGCCGGACAAGCCGCGCCACGTCTCAAAAGCTCTAGCGTCTTCGGCGGAGCGCACCACTCCGCCGAGTGTGGGCGACGTTGCAACCGACACCCGAGCCCCCGATACGAGGCGCGGCTCATCCAGACCTCCGAATCCTCAAGCAAACGAGTGAATGTTGAGTACTAAACAAGTGTTCAAAGCGCGCTTGCCTGCTTGATAGATCGGAGGTCCGGACAAGCCGAGTTCCACTCCAAAAGCTCCAGTGTCGTCCATGATGCCTCCCGCACTTAGCGGAGCGCATCACAAATGTTCAATAACGTTTAATATTGTTTGGTTTGATGAATAAAAAAAATTGGTGAATAAAAAATGTTTAATTTTTAATATTGTTTGGTATGGTTCATAAAAAATGTTTAATAATGGTTTAATTAATCTTCTTCTTCTCCTTTCGGCTTTTCCCTTCAGGGGTCGCCACAGCGAATCATCTGCCTCCATCTCACCCTATCCTTTGCATGTTCTTCTCTTACACCAATGACCTTCATGTCCTCCTTCACCACATCCATGAATCGTCGCTTTGGTCTTCCCCTAGGCCTTCTGCCTCGTAGCTCCAGCCTCAGCATCCTATTACCAATATACACACTATCCCTCCTCTGTACATGTCTAAACCATCTCAATCTAGCCTCTCTGACGTTGTCTCCAAAACGTCTTACATGTGCTGTCCCTCTGATGTGCTCATTCCTAATCCTATCCATCCTCGTTACTCCCAAAGAGAACCTCAACATTTTCATCTCTGCTACCTCCAGCTCTGCCTCCTGTCTTTTCCCCAGGGCTACTGTTCCTAAACCATACAACATCGTTGGCCTAAACACCATCTTGTACACTTTTCCTTTCATTTTTGCCGATACCCTCCTATCACACATCACACCGGACACTTTTCTCCAACCATTCCAACCTGCCTGCACACGCTTCTTCACCTCTTTTCCACACTCTCCATTGCTCTGGATTGTTGAGCCTAAGTACTTAAAATCCTCCACCTTTCTTATCTCTGCTCCCTGTAATCTCACCGTTCCTCTTGGGTCCTTGTCATTCATGCACATGTATTCTGTCTTACTGAGGCTAATCTTCATTCCCCTCCTTTCCAGGGCATACCTCCACCTCTCTAGATTTTCCTGCACTTGTTCTCTGCTCTCACTACAGATCACAATGTCATCTGCAAACATCATAGTCCATGGGGAATCTTTTCTAACCTCGTCTGTCAGCTTGTCCATCACCATAGCAAACAAGAAGGGGCTGAGAGCTGACCCTTGATGCAGTCCCACCTCCACCTTGAACTCTTCTGTCACACCGACAGCACACCTCACCACTGTCTTACAGCTCTCATACATGTCCTGCACCACTCTAACATACTTCTCTGCCACTCCAGACTTCCTCATGCAATACCACAGTTCTTCTCTCGGCACCCTGTCATATGCTTTCTCCAGATCCACAAAGGCACAATGCAGCTCCTTCTGACCTTCTCTGTACTTCTCCATTAACATCCTCAAGGCAAACACTGCATCTGTAGTGCTCTTTCTTGGCATGACACCAAACTGTTGTTCACAAATGCTGACCTCTGCCCTTAGTCTAGCTTCCACTATTCTTTCCCATAACTTAATCGTATGGCTCATCAACTTTATCCCTCTGTAGTTGCCACAACTCTGCACGTCTCCCTTGTTCTTAAAAATGGGCACCAGCACACTTATCCTCCATTCCTCTGGCATCTTCTCACTCTCTAAGACCTTGTTAAATGTTCTTGTCAGAAAATCTACTGCTACCTCTCCTAGACATTTCCATACCTCCACCGGTATGTCATCAGGACCAACTGCCTTTCCATTCTTCATCCTCTTCAATGCCCTCCTCACTTCACCCTTACTAATCTTTGCTACTTCCTGGTCCTCAACAGTCACCTCTTTTTTCTCTCTCATTTTCCTCATTCATCAGCTCTTCAAAGTACTCTTAATTGTTTAATTAATAAATATGTTAATAAAATGGTTTAATATGTTAATAAAATGTTTAAATGGTGTAATAAATATTTTTCTTTTACTTTTAACACATATTTCATACAAAATTGGTGTACTTTTATAATTTTTAAAGGGTTTAAAGTGTTTATGGGGTAGTCTTGGCAGCCTTGGAACGAATCATGCGTTTTACATGTAAAATGAATCTCAACTCACGAAAACTCCAGGTTCTGAAAAAGGCTCTGGAACGTATTAATTTTGTAAGAAGGGGGCGAACTGTATACTGTAAATTAATATATGTAAGAATACAAACAAACAAACATTCTTAAAATCTCAACAACAACATTTTCAATGTAATAACTAAATACAAGTTATTTAAATCATTTTGCTGGAAAATATGCACTAATTTTAATAAACTAACAAGACCACCACATAGTTTCTTAAATATAAATATGAATGTATATGTAAAAACACTTTCTTCACCTTTGTTTTCGGGTCAACACCTGTACTGGTTGCAGAGCCACAAGGCGTAGTCATGGTAACACTAACATTAGTGTTTGTGGCTATTCCATTTCCCTTGCAATAGTCCATATTGAGACGACCCTCATGCTTCCTTGGTTCTTAAAAGTCTTTGCGTGTTTTTTGAACGCATGACATTTGATTTTATGTTGCATGCCTTGCAAAACACGTGATGCCAACTTCTATCCAATCACTGTAGTCTTTGCTCTCATGCCATTCTGCTTTAAATATATACTGACCGCCTGAAATCATGGCTGTTGGTACAAGCTTTTTTTTAATCAATATTTACTCACTTGTGACGAGTGCAAAGGTTGCCTGGGGGTCTGTTTTAAAACAGATCTAGAAGATTATATAATTTTGCATCATAAATTAAACAATTAATTTTGTACTAAATTTTAATATATTGTAGTATGAATGTTTGACGTTCTGTGCGAGTTTTATAAAATAAAAATACTTGTAAAGGGGGACTCAATGTTGTGAAATTAACTACTGTATATTCGTACACAGTGTTTGTTAAAATAGAAGGGATAAACAACAACAACAATGGAACTTCCGGGAAGATGTGTTAGCAGACGGCGCTTGACAAACATCGATTTTCTGTGACTTTATTGTAGAAAAGACACACAAATTAGAGGTTTCTAATAAAATGTTATACATTTAGCGCTCATAGGCTCAAAGCTAAAAATCAAGTACGATTCAAGGACAGAGTAAAAAAAAAAACATTGGCTTTCAAGGGGTGGCCAGGCAATTCCAGGGTCCTTAAAATAATTTATTTTTTCAAGTACTTTTCAAGACACTCAAGCCCCTGTACAAACCATGATTTAAAGAAGTGCAGAAAATGAGAGGCCGCTCAGTTAAATGATCACAAATCTTGAAACTGGCAACCAAAACGTGACTAGGACGAAAATGAGAAACTACCGTTCAAATAGATGGAAGAAGAGCCAAAATGTCAAGGACTCAACCACCAATCAGCTCCAGGAAGAACAAAGAAGGTTTAAAGTTACCTGTGAGTTCTGTTACAATTATAAGTCGCTTATATGAAGCCGAGTTATCGGCAAGAAGCCCTGCAAAACCACATTGCTGAAAAAAAAAAAAAAAAAGACATGCTGAAGAGGTTAGAATTTACCAAAACGCACATTGTCTGGCCTAAAGAGAACCAATAGAAAACTTGTGAGGTGACATCAAAAATGCAGCTTCTGAGGCAAATGCAAGAAATACAGAAGATCTGTGGTATGTGGTCCAATCATCCTGGGCTGGAAAACCTGCTCAAAAGTAACAGACGTTGGTCGACTCCAAAACAGATGAGCAGCAGCTCTCAGAAGCAGTGATTATACAAATAAATATTAGTTCAGAGATTCAAAGGAAAACAAAATCTTACATTTTTTTTTCAGTTTATACACTGAAGGGTTGAGTTTGTATAGAAGAAGGCAGACACTGATTTTTTTTTTTTTTTTGAACAGTCTTAATGTTCAATTTTCTTCAATTTATTGAAAGAATTAATACAAATTTGATATTTTTCTTGATGTTTTGATTTGGAATAGAAGTTGATGTGTTCTCATTGCATTTGTGTGTGTATGAATATAAAACCAATTATAAGGATTTTGAGCTTTAATTGTGTTTTTAAACACCCTGCTATTATTTTGACTATTATATAGATGTACTGTATACATACAGTACGCCATTTGCAGGGGTTCGGTTCTGGCCCCTCGCGCGAACGAAGATAATCCGCGAGTTCTGTTCCCAGAAGTAAAACCCCATGTATCATATTACATGCACGAATGATCAACCGGAAATAAAATACTATGTATCCATTACATGCGCTGAAAGAAGACATGAAGGTCGTTGGAGTCAGAAAAGAAGATGCGGAGGACAGGGTGAGGTGGAGGCGGATGATTTGCTGTGGCGACCCCTGAAGGGAGCAGCCGAAAGTAAAAGAAGAAGAAGAAGAAGTATCCATTACATGCGCTAAAATAAGAAATTTCTGGGAATCTTGTGATTCAATCTTCTTTCATATAATTTTCTGGCGTGTCCTTTGGTTTTGATATGATCTATTAACGATTGACACCCTCTATCACTGCATTTTGTCTCATTGTCACACAGAATACATCATGCTTTTCTCGCCACATCTAGCTGATGATAGAATTCCCCAATCGCTGTGGTCAAATCGTGTTCGTCATCAGAAATGTTCATCGGTTTCACCAATCATTCCCAGTTCCATTCTACAACCGTCATCAACCTCCGTAGCCCTATTTTCCTCTTTTCTGTCAATAATTCTTGCCATTAATAATTTATTATAGACATATAAATTCATGTAGATTTAACTCTTCCTCCACTTGAAATGTTGATATATCATCACATAGAAAAATGGCGAACTGTATGTGTACATACTAATGTGAGCACTCAGTGGCTTACTGGAGCCTTACAACCGCATCTCGACCAACCAATCATATTTAGTATCTTTGGCTCTATTCGCTTTGCCAACTCAAGGCATGAAGCAAAGTCCTTTTGTTATGAACATAGTGGTCTAGTGGTATAGGGCGCTGGATTGTTGATCCGAAGGTTGGGGGTTCGAGTCCCCACAAGGTTGCCACTGTCTCCCCAGTGCAGCTAACTGGGTTATCAAAGGCAGGCCATGTCGCTCACTGTCTATGGTGAGAGGCATGTAAAAGAACCATTGCTGACTTTCGTAAAGAGTAGGCTGCAAAGCCGTCAGCGTGTTTCTGTCCCTTGCTAAAAGGGTTGTGTCAGGAAGGGCATCCCAGGTAAAAAAAAAACCTATGCCAAATCAAATGTGCGAATCATTCACTATGGCGACCCCTGAAAAAGGGAAAAGCTGAAAAAAAATCTCATACACTCATGCCTCACTTTTACGAACTTCGCTTTAACAGATTTCGGATGCAATGGCAAAATCTGTAGCTTCCGACTACTTCGAATCATCCGGATGCGGGCCGTTGTTTCCGGAAGTGTCCCCCAGATGACCAGACTAGCTTGAAGAAATCTCGCGCCATCTACTCATCTATTGTCAATGCCACGTCACTGTGGCACAAAGCAGAGAGCCAATCCTATCTGTGTGTGGGCGGGTCCGATACCTTGAAACTGTAATTTTATTGGACCCACAAGCTGCAGTGTTTATGTGACAGGAAGTACGTCCCAAGTTTTGGCAATCAGCTGGTCTACAGGTGGAAGTTTTTCCATGTCTGTACATTTGTGTTTTCTTGCCAGCTGTGCTTGGCTTCGTGGAAATGAGCCGATCAAAACAAGGGAAATTTATCTCTTTACTCAAAAACAACACGCGCAGTCTGTGGCTGATGTTATAATCCAATAAAATTAGAGTTTGAAGGTATCGGACCCGCCCACACATGGGAGTCCAGAAAGGCTTGGCTCTCCGTTGCTCGCCACAGTGACGTGGCATTGAAAATAAATGTATAGATTTAAATTCGTGAGATTTATTCATCTGTTTTTGTTTTACTTGATGGCTTTTTTTGTATTTTTATTTTAATGACAGTGAAATTATGTATTCATTATTCTGTTAAGAAAGGCCACCTGATTTATCTGAGAGCAAGCCAGATACAGTCATCAAAACAGCCACATCTGGCTCGCAAGCCATAGGTTCCCGACCCCTGACTGATATTGATATATATATATATATATAAATATAAAACTCACAACCTGACACAAACATGTATTTTTGACGTAATGTATTTAAGACAAACATGCAACAATAAACATTTCACAATAATAACGCATGTACAGTAACGTTAATAATACTGGAATTAACAATAAATAACAACAAAACAAGAATAAACAATAAGTCAATAAACAATACAGTGAGTGCTTCTGAACTTAAGAATAGCTTAACTTATTATATAACGTAATTAACTTATACGACTAAATTGTTTTTCCTTGAGTGTGGGTTGTGTGGAAGTTTTATGGACCTTTGTTAGGAACATGGTTATTGGCAGCTGGCTTTATTGTTTTTCATAGTGGTGACAAAGGTTTTGTACGGTGACGTGAGACAATCAAGTCCATCTGAGAACTGTAGAGAACGAACCATGTGAGGGTCCCATGATTTAACCTTCTCTTACAATTCCTTTGCTATTCGCATGAGTTCCGCCAACCTTTCTCGAGAATTAAACCATCATTCTCTTGGTTCTCCTGTGATGGAGCTTCCTGGTCCTCTGTTTTCTCTTCACTGGAAGATTTCGTCATCTCTTCATCTGTAAGAGGCTGAGAGTGGGAATCAATCAGTTCATTGAACTCATTGTGAATTTTATTATCAAAGCCATCACTACAAATTAACCGTGCCAGCGTCACTGACTTATTAACAGGATCATGATGAATTTCATCAGGTGTGAATCCTTGGCGGTCATACCCACATTCTGGCCAGACTTTTTTCCAACATGCTTTTGGTGTTTATTTTTTCATGTCTTGAAGTGCCTTGTATATGACTGTCAGGGAAGATGCAGTTGTGAAAGTGTGCAAGTAGTTCAAATGGTAGTCTTCATCCTCATCTATAGCATCAACTAATAGCTGAAGAAAATTCCTAGTGTAAAGTGTCTTAAAGGCAAGAATCACCCCTTGATCCATAGGCTGGAGGAGGGATGTGGTGTTTGGTGGAAGAAACTCTATCTGGACTCCCTCATAATGCAAATCCACATGGTGACCACCAGCATTATCCATAAGCAGCAACACGTGACATTCCATTCAATTTTCATGGAGGTATTCTTCTGCTTGAGAAATAAAGCCCTTATGAACCAGTTGAATATCAGGACCTTTGAAATCCAAGCCTTGGAATTATGCATCCAGAAGACAGGCAAGGTGTTTTTATTTTCATTCTTGAGATCTGGGATTTGCAGATTTATTAATAAGGCCAGGTTTCATCATCCAGCCAGCAGCATTACCACACAAAATAAGTGTTGCTCTGTCCTTTTGCCCTTTGAATCCTGGGGCTCTCATTTCGTCCTTCATGAGGAATGTTCTGGAAGGCATCTTCTTCCAAAACAACCCGTTTCATGCATGTTGAATACCTGGCTTGTATCCCTTTTCCATAATGTCTGTCTTCCTTTCGGCTTTATCCCTTTTACTCAGGAGTCGCCACAGCGAATCATCTGATTCGCACGTTTAATTTGGCAGAGGTTTTTACGTCGGATGCCCTTCCTGTCACAACCCTTTTAGCAAGGGACAGAAACACGCTGACGGCTTTGCAGCCTACTCTTTACGAAAGTCAGCAATGGTTCTTTTACATGTCTCTCACCATAGACAGTGAGAGACATGGCCCGCCTTTGATAACCCAGTTAGCTGCACTGGGGGCATCCCTTTTCCATAATGACTTGCTTAAATGCATCAGGAAACTTCTCTGCAGCGTGTGTATCTGCAGCTACACCTCCTCCGTGGTATTTTCCTATTCGTATTTGGTAGCATTTTACGAAACGATCAAATCAACCCTTGCTGGTTTGAAATTTTTTCTGCATCTGATGATGTTGATGATCCTGGTTATGGTTCTCCTTCTTTGGCTCCACTGAATTGAGAATATAGATTCAATGCCTTCTTATGAGTCATCTTTGTGTCCAAAGGAATATTTTTCTTCCGTAAGTCTTGTATCCAGAATTCTAAGGTGGATTCCATTCTGATGATTACCTTGTTTCATACAGCATTCACTGCATAATGGCGCCCTACTGCTGCATAACTTTTTCCTTCCTGTATCATATCAAGCATTTCTACTTTTTCCTGCAACGTCATTACCTTTTTCTAGCACTTAGGCTCCTTACCACAAGCCAGAGAAGATGCAGGGTGTTTGGGTGGCATCATAAGGTTTAACTAGAAATTAAAAACACACTAAAAATTGCACATTGACAACTTGTGCGCGGATGAGAAAGAAACAGGTGTACACATCATCTGCAACCAACCAGCAGGAAGGAGAAACAAAAGCTCTCAGCTATTGGCTAAATTTGAATCACGTGCCAGTTACTTTCTGGTTTGTCGCCAATTCGCAAGTATGTGGGGGCATGAGCGCTGAACCGCGAATGGTCAAGAGCCGACTATATATATATATATATATATATATATATATATATATGGACACAGTTCTCTTAGCTTTCTCGGCTAATATCTATTAAAAATACCCCACTCAAAGAATTTAAAAAAAGTAAACACATCTCAGTAAAATGTTAATCACTGAGAAGAGTCAGTCCAGGACATGGATGATTTTAAATTTGTACTCACCAAAGTGAAGTCCCACTGTGGACCAGGCGTAAGAAAGGTGAAAGAACTTCCTCTTCTCAAAGGAGGCCTACAGCAATAAAACAACGGGACACTAAAATTACAACAAATACGAAAACACAATTGCTGCTTCCACATCCATCCTGTACACTCGCTCCAGGGAAAGAAAACACACCTTAACTAAAGATTCTTAGAAAGAGAGTACTTTCATCTTGGAGAGAAATACAACACATCCTGCAAAAAAAACCAAGTAAAGCTATGTACACTATCCCCGATCACATAACCACCTGGTGTGCCACACAGACTTGTATTAGAAATTCAACTGCATACTTTTGAAAGTCCCACCCAGGCTGGATGTTAACATCTGAGTATCTGGACCTCGACCTCAAAGCTGACTGCACCCCAGACCTCCTCAAATTAGCATCAACACCTGACCTCACTGGCTCCCAAATCTAATCTTGCACAGAGTTCTGAATGTGTACATTTGGGTTTAACAGCAAGGTGTCAGGAAACTTCTGGTTACGTAACATATTTCTACATGGTCTTTCGTGACAATTTTTTATTTATTATGCTAATTTAAATGCGAGCAGACTAGCACCATTACAACAGCTCACCTATTAAACTGAGCAGGAATTACAGTTCTGAACAATGTAAACGAGATTTTTTAAATTATAGATGTTTACAGTTATTTCTTGTGTACCTGCCATTTCCAATTTTTTAATGCACTTTTTTTTTAATTTACATTTGAGTTGTATAATACATATTTAATTAAAGATAACTCATTATAAAATTAGACTTGCTTAATTATCTTCCATCTGTTCATAAAGCTCATTGTTATTATTATTGTCATTAATTACTGTTATCATCATTATTGTTATTAACTAAAATAATTAACTTTATTCTCTTTATTGTATTGTTTTAGCAACCAGATTTGACCCAAGTTGGAGCTTTTACTTTGGGAACGGGGGGCATTTAGTTCACACCAGAGAATCATGACTTCTTCACCAGTGACCCATAAACCCAGAAAGCTCCCTGACTACATGGTTCTGGACTAATCATCCGTTACATAATACATACCACAGCCCAAGCCTGGTGCAGTGCTGCTTTCTGTGATGCTGCATCTTCAGCTGGCGGCTACACACGCAGTCGGAGAGGAATGAAGCTGCTGAATGTAAGCAACCACATGAACCCTTTATCCTTCTGCACTCGTTTCGGGAATCCCATCCACTCGCTCTTCCCCTCTTATTTCCCTGTCTCTGTCCAAAACTGGTACTGCTCATTCTTTATTTTGGGCCTGGTAACAACTGCGTGAGTGTGTGTGAGGTCATGTTGACACAGATAATGAGTCCTTTTTTCAGCTGCACAGGTGAGGACCCCCCTCAGTGACACGCTAAGACATTCTCACATTCATCAGCTAATCTGCGGTGTGAGTCAGACCTGTTTTAGCACTCACTGACTATCTGAGTAGATCAGTTAAACCTCAATGGAAGTAATGATTTTTCTGTTAAAGATAACAGCTCATTCTCAGGAAAATAATCTTTTCTCTGAGGTTCCCATGGTACATCCACACTTGACACCTAAAACAAACACTGTCCTTTGGAACTGGAACTTATTCACTGCAAAATATTTTACTACTGAAAAAATAGCTTTACACCCAGACTTTACCCACGATAATTACTTCAAACTACAGTTTGTGCGTAAAATACTTGAAACTCTTAAAATCTAAGTCACTGTGCATGTTTTAACGTAGTTAGTGGGCAGTGTTTATAAGGACATCCCAATTAACCAAGAATACATCAAGCTCTGACAACAGTGGGGATGCAGTGTACATATGTACATAATGTGTCATGTGCGATAGATATGACAGCACCTCATGGAAACCCTACTCAGTTTTAAACACCTACTTAGTGTATAGTAGTGAACAAGTGAGAAATTTCAGACACAAGGTGAAAAAAAAAACCCCTCTGTGATCTCAGAGAGAGAGAGAGATTTATATTTAACCCATTCTTAAACGTAGGTGTTGTCCTGAAGTGGGCTGGTGAGCTGTTCATAATGTACCCTGTATTTGCCAGTGTTGGCTGAGGTAAGCTCCAGCCTAGTAGGATTAGGCAGCTCTGCAGATGAATAAAGGGGTGTTCTAGGTTAATTTGCTTCACCCAAGGGCATTTCAGCTATAGATGTTTTCTAGTCAGTCACAAACCTGCTTCTCTCACCTTTCTGCCACTAAAGCTTGCTCTGAGTACTGGGGTGTGTGTGTGGGTGTATATATATATATATATATATATATATATATATATATATATATATATATATATACATACACACACACACACACACACATATATATATATATATATATATACACACACACACATAAATATAAATATATATATATACATATATATATATATATATATATATATATATACACACACACACACACATTGTGTGTATATATATATATATATATATATATATATACACACACACACACACACACACACACACGTACATAAATATTAACTAATTGATTATTTATGATGCGAACATAAATGTTATGATGTACAAGGGAGGATTGTCATACTGTCCCCCAGTCTGAATAAAAAGTATTTAAAGGCACATGAGCACAGAAGCATTCTTATCATACTGCAGTAAAACTGTTGAAAGTGCTTTAACACTCTGGGCTTTGACACTTGCCTCCTTTCAGCTGCTGTCCCTCTTCTCCCGTCTCATCCATTTGTTATTGTAGCCCACAGGGAATGTGACCACCGCCAATGCCTCAGGGTGGTCTAGAAAACGGGTGCAGAGCTGAACGATGCTCGTCAGCTTAGCTTGTGAGACCATTTGTATGCTTTTTACTCAAGCTGCTTGAGACATTGTCTCACATCACACAAAACTCTGCCGATATGTCACTTTGAAACTTTCACTCAGAAGAGCCAACCAAGTTTCAGCCCTCAGCTGACGATAGGTATCAGAAAAGTACCCAGAGGAGATCAGACTCTTTGGGTGGCGTTAGCGTCTGATGTGGAGACTAAATACCCTAATAATAGTCACAGTATTAATTCCCACGTACAAGTTGAATAGGAGTGCTTGCTTGTAATAATAGTCCAATGAAGGCAGATGATTAGTTCCCGTTAAAACTATCAAACACAAGAAGGAATGTCAAAGAAATTAGCGAGGACCCGAATATGATGTAAGAAGTTTGAGAAGTCAGATTAAAAGCAGGTGCCTTTTGTAAATAGTGTGGTCCAAAAACATCCACTGAAGGTTCTGGGATAAACCTGTAGCTGTAGTTTATAAATCAATGATTATAGTTCGCTCATATGTATAAGGGTAGGTGAACGGGTTCATGATAGAGAACATGATACGGGTGAGAGAAAAATTAAAGAATGAGAGGTAATTGCTTTGAGGCTGAGAGGAATTTCAACATAAATGCAGGATTATGGGTACTGACTGATCACAGGAAATAATAAGCAGGCTCAAAGCATCGGTAGGTGTGCTTTACCGATCTGGATGTTGTGAGAAGGTTATTAATGGGTGCTGGCGTGGAAAAAAAAAAGGCCAAAACACAGACTGAGTTGTGCTCTGAATTTAAAGCTGGTGCCATCAATGAACCCAGAAGGTAAACAAATACCGAAATTATATGAATGATGATTTTTATTCAGTGTAAAATTACACAGGGGCGTATACATGTAGATTTGTTAAGTCTTGTGAATACATCAGCTACATTGTTCCACAACTAACACTAGTAATAAGTAACTTCATTTGAGCCATCACTTTGCCTGCACACTCGGAAGGAAAGCAATATCCGCGCTACTCGTAAGAATGAGCTCACAGACACCCATAATTGGCTGGTGATTGCTCTGAGTGACAGAAAAGTGAGCACATGTTATCAATACCCTCCCATGAGTGCTCAGCCAATTATCTCCCATGGAGTCCCAGCCATGAATGGCTGTGGCATCTACCCGGATTCGAACTTGCAACCTCTGGGTTAAACTGACCTCAATACAACCTTGAAAAAAAAGTAGGTCATGGCCACCGTCCTCAGTTCTTATTAATAATCAGGAACTAAATGGCTGAAAAACATGACAGACAGAAACAGCAACTTAATCAGATGATATCAGATGATATCAGCCAAACCTGTAAGCGCACCCACTCCTGGAAATTTCTCTCCAGGTTTGTACTGATGTACTTCACTCACTGTCTGCACAACTGAGCCAAATGGTTGCTAATATGACCAGTGACCTTATAAGTGCTTAACGTAAACCCCAGTCCAGACTATTACACTATTGATCAGGGTTTTTTTGACACTATAATAAATCTCTTCCAAAAAGTCTTTAACTAGGTTTTGAAGAGAAGCTTTGGAAAATCTGGGCTTGCTCAGTGATCAGGTGTTAATTTCACATGAGGATGCCGAAGGTGCAGCTGATTGTTCAGGGTTCACCCACAAGGCTTTCAGTGTGGTCGAGTTCTTCTACTTCAGTGCTGGCAAACCATGTCTTCATTGATCTTACTTAGCATATAAACTTCAGCATGGTACGCTATAATACTTATCATTGGTCTTTCCCCTGGTGACTAAATGAGATGAAACGTCCTCCCCGTATATTTTTGACGAACCAGTAAACAACCATCTCTTCGAAACCCATCCACCCTTTCTCCCACGGACACTCAAAACACACCCTTGAATTAACTGTCAATCTCAATGGTTAGACAGCGCAACAGAACAATGCCATGACACATAGTTTGGGGCTCACGTCATCTGACTGACACCCACGCAAACGCCACAGGCCATTCCTGACACTCTCAAACCGCAAAGCCAGAAAGACAAGTCTAAAACGATGCACGTTTAGGCCTCGTTCAGAACACCTGTGGGCGCAGACAGACAGCACCAATCTATTTTATTGCTCTGTCTATGTAAACAACTTTACAGTACTGTGTGGGAAAGCTTCATCTTGAGCATTCCAGTTTGAAAACATGTTTCGGATTGGACCGCAAAGAGAGAGCGAGCTAGAGAGAGCGAGACTAAGGCCCACATATATAATCTATGGATTACAGCCAAACATTAGGAAATAAATTATTTCTAGGGAAGTAATAATGATGAATAAAACCGTGTCACTGAAAAGCCCCTTGGATGGATGGGTGTGTGTGTGAATGTGTTGTCTATATAGGGAGGCTACGAATGAGGGAGTATACCAATCGTATCACATCACATCATTTCACATCACACATTTCCAAGGAGCACATGGCGCGGTGGGGCACTGAGTCATTCAGATCACATTATCAGTGTGTAAGAAGACTCCTCTTTTCTCAGGAATTCAAACCAATAAACACCCATCTCTCAGTCTATAACAGCGAACTAACAACATCTGGAAATAACAATGTCTTTCTCAGAGTAAACAGGATGCAAAGGGGAGATTTGTAATGTTTGTATATGGGAAGGACCCTATATGGTGTGCAATAGATACTTCCTGGTGCACACAAGATCATTTCTCTTGTCCATGTATTTATTTATTTATATTACATGTTTGTGGTTCTGAGCATTTTTCCGAAATTAACAAACTAGCATTGTGTAGCACACACATACACTGTGCTTAACAAATTCAATAGACCAGCCATCATAAATGAAAGCAATACATTCCTTCATTCTTTAGCCAAGTCGTTTGACCATACTAAAGTCACGGGGAGGCTGCAGTCTATCTCAGCCGGACATTGGGTGAAGGCTGATAACATCCTGAACAGCTCATAGGTCCATCACACACAGCCTGGCATGTCATTGGAAAATTTAAAAATAAGTGAATCCCCATGTAGGTGCGAAGCACCCATGAACGAGGGCACAAGCGCCCCCCCCTGGGGGGGGGTGGTCTTGAGAGGGTGGTATCCCCCTCCCAAGGGTTAGAGCTTTTGTAATTTTTAGGTTTGAAATTATGCAATTTGGTAAATATTTAAACTTAAAATTCCTAAAAACCGCTGGTATTTAATTGTCATGTCAAAAACTTGTTTGGCTAATCTAAGAATTAACAAAATATAAATAACAAAAGTATATTTACATACTAATTTACATTATATTTCAGCAGTCAAATATCAAAGAAAAAAATTCTTGCACTTACAGTCAAAATAATTACATGTATTGCATTAACAATAAATTCACCATTAGATTTAAACTGTCAATAATTCTTGCATTAATAGTCCAACAATCATTAGATTTAAACTGTGAATAATTATTGAATTTATAGTCCAAAAATCATTAGACTTAAACTGAGTTTAAATCTAATAAATTTTGGACTATTTAACTGTGAATAATTATTGAATTTATAGTCTAACAATCATTAGATTTAAAGTGTGAATAATTATTGAATTTATAGTCCAAATATCATTAATTTAAACTGTCAAAATAATTATTAAATTAAAGTTTGCTATCTTTCACTTCCTGAGCTTCTTAGCAGGTGTACTTGTCGACGATTGGAGTCGGCTGCTTGTAAATATATAGGACTTACGCTGTAGGTGCTGTTCTGCTGTTGGGTTTCTTCTCTTCGTTGAGAGAAGAAATTACTGGGAATCTTGTGATTCGATCTTTCATATAATTTTCTGGTGTGTCCTTTGGTTTTGATATGATCTATTAACAATTGACACCTTCTATCACTGCATTTTGTCTCATTGTCACACAGAATACAGCGATGTCAAAGAAGGAATGATACGAAATACACGTAATGTAAATAATCTTTCAAAAAAATTATAATAATAAGTGAAAGATTTCAGGTTGAATTGCCCTGTGCTAAAGTTACTGGTTCTTTTGGAATGACAATGTGATCACTGTCAACATCGATGATGCTGCAATGCTAATGTGATGTTCACTGCGTGACCTGCCTGACAAAAATCATACAGTAGCTTGTTGATGGCATCAACAAAACATTGAGAAAATGCAGTTAAACACCTTCACGTGTAACTTGCTTCAATTCAAACATTATACTTGGAGAATTATGGTTTTGGGAGTGAAATGCTAACCTGGTTTTGTTAATGCTCCACGAGTGGCAAGTTTTCCTTGAAATCATGTACGCCTTCACCAGGCAAATGAGAAATTTCAATGCATCCATTAGGTTTGGCTATATAATGGTCAACACAAGCTTGTTGATAAACTCTGTGTTATTTCAATAAAAAATGCAAATATGTGGTTTTCTCATCTATCCAGTAGCCAATAGAAGCCCGATCTAAATGCAAAATAATGTTTAAAAATGTAGTTTTTAATGGAGATGTGATTAATTTTAATTTATTTCCGGCATTTGTTTTTTAGAATTACAGTAATTCTCCGCCACTTCGTGTTTCCTACTTTGTGTCCCCGCAATATAGCGGGATTTCCCATCGGGAAATTAAAAAATGAAAGATTATTCAAAATTCAGCACTACATGTACATTCACTACGCTACCCAACATGCTCTGTTCTCCTGCTTGACTTGAGTGTTCTCTGATTGGCACAGGCCGTGAATCCAGCAAGCTGATTGGTCGAGATTATATTTCCCAGCATCCAACACACCTTTCCTCCCTCATGAAACAATGACTTTTATTGAGCTCAGGGGAAACACTGGGGTGCAGGAAAAATCGTGTTCACCATAGTGGTGAGGAAAAAACACAAAAACCAAAATCACTGGGAGAGTATCAACATGGAAACTGGTCGAGCATGGAGCTCCTCTTTTATAGCGTGCTGATGGCTGAGTGAATTCAGGTGCGCTCTCTGGATAACAGCCACGCCCCTCACCAGCACATACAGTGTATGGGGAGAGAGAGAGAGAGAGAAAGAGAGTTAAACACCGCCAACTAGCACAGACCATAACAGTAACAAACCGCAATAAGGCTGTTGTGAAAATGGAAAATGCCTTATCGTTGTGGATTACGAACTGCCATAAAAATAATGTGAGTTTGGACACTAACATGATATGTACAAAGTCTCTGGAGGCGCTGACAAGCCCCAACCAAGCACCAGTGCCGTCAGTGATTCTCCTTCTCAACGAGGTCATGTATTTGTTATTTATAAGGTTTCTTATACAGTACAGTGAGTCGTCGACTTCCGACCGCTTTTGGTTCCAGAAGACTGGTCGTAAATCAATCTGATTGTATGTCGACTTTCCATCCAAATACACTCACGCCAAACAAAAACAAATGAATAAATCTCGTGTATTTAAATCTATAAAGCTATTTTCAATGCCACGTCACTGTGAGCGGAGAGCCAATCCTTTCTGTACTCCACTGTGTGGGCGGGTCCCATAGCTTCAAACTCCAATTTTATTGGATTATAACAACAGCCACAGACTGCACGTGTTGTTTGAGTAAAGAGATAAATTTCCCTCGTTTTGATCAGCTCATTTCCAAGAAGCCAAGCAAAGCTGGCAAGCAAACACAAATGGACAGACATGGAAAAACTTCAACCCGCAGACCGGCTGATTGCCTAAACTTGGGACGCGCTTCCTGTCACAAACACTGCAGCGTGTGAGTCCAATAAAATTAGAGTTTCAAAGTATCGGATCCCCCCCCCCCCCCCCCACAGAAAGAATTGGCTCTCTGCTTGGCGCCACAGTGACGTGGCATTGAAAGTAGATGAATAAATTTGCTCTGAGCAGTTATAAAGTGAAGCTGCATCATCTCCTGCTTGGCCTTTTAAGATGCTGGCGTTGCCGGCAGCGCAATCAACTGTCATACGCAACACTCGCCATCATGCTTCACGACTTTTGCGGTCGTAATGTCGTTTGGATGTAACTCGCATAGGTCGTAAGTCGACGACTCACTGTATTTATATATATTTGTCATTATATGGTGTATAATTTATTTATATAGTAAAACAAGTTGCCTGTATGACATTACGCTGGCCCCCATTAACTGCAAAATAAGAGGGATTACTGTATAGCCCCCTTTCACTCTGGGTGAGAGAAGAGCTCACCCTGAACAGCTCGACAGGTCACTGCACGGCAAAATCCAAATCAAGTTAAAATTAGTTCAAATCATAAGTGTGATGTTATGTAAATTGTAACGTCTCACTGAAGCGCCACAGTGAATTTTGTACTGTTTTCCTGTGAAACGTGAGATCGGTGATGAGATGGATGGATTGAATCCTGAACTTTAACAATGAAATATTACTGCAACAAAAGCTAAAGGAAGCTGTTCATCTCAGCCCTGCCCAAGTGCTAAACATTACTACACCTTACACGACCATAGCAGGAACTTACCAAAGAGTGAGGTACTGACACAGTTACCCTACATCTCGCAGAAATCATACATTTCATGTGTGGTTCCACCCGGTCACCCAAAGTCAGGCTGCCTTACCATATATGGTAAATTACTCTGTTTCCCCAACAAGGCCAAATTTGAAAATTCCCACCACTCATTAAAGCGAGTTCATTAAAAAAAAAAAAAAACTTTAGAAAAAACATTCACTCAATGTGTTCTTTCATTCAACTTAACTGAAAATATAGGTGTTTTTAATTTTTTGACCACTTCCTTTAAATATTATTTCACTGCACTTCTAGCAATATCACTTAAATCTCATGGTACTTGTAACACTAATATCACCAAATATACTTTGTTGACCAAAACAGGGACAAAACACACACACACACACACACAAAAAAAATAATTTGGAACCATCTATTAGCCTAATCTGCATGTCTTTGGATTGTGGGAGGAAACTGGAGTACCCAAAGGAAACCGAAAACACAAAAACGCTGCCAAGAAATTCCCTTCCTGAGCCAGGAATTCGAACCCAGGATCTTCTTACTGTGGGGACGAATATGCTAACCACACCTCGCCCAGTCTTGATTCTCATTGGTCAACTACAGCACTCAGTTTGTTATTTCTACACACCAGACTGTTACTGTCCGTGCAAAAGCTGACAATAAAGATCTCTTACCTTATCTTTAAGTAACTGCAGAATATATAAAAAGTGAGTCGCTAATACAAAATAAACCTCTTTGGCTGACTCAGGACATCATTGCTTGGTGTAAGAATCCTGATCCCATATCAGGTTTTATTTATTATTAATTAACGCTATGGAGATTATTTAGGGATCCCTGTGAGGTTTAGAAAAAATAAAGCAAACGGGTTTAAAAATTGAGGAAATTAAATATTTCAGCTGAGGGGTCAAGAGGACCGCAGGCCCCCTTGCGGGGTACAGTGGCAGAGCAGGTCATGTAAAAAATCATGCAAACAAGTTAATCATTGTTTTGTAACTTGCATTAACACAACAAAACAGCTTAAATAATGTCAAAAATACTAAAAGGTTATTTCATTGTAGATCAGGGGTCGGCAACCTTTGCCATTCAAAGAGCCACTTGGACCCATTTTCCACATTAAAGAAAACACTGGGAGCCACAAATCCTTTTTTGACATTAGAAATCAAATAAAATGGCATATAATGTTTTTCCCCACTATCCCTTCATGTTAATATAATACTAAAAAAATGTGTTACATTGACTTAAACAACTGCAGAGACAATTAAATTACAATTCTGCTTGCAACAAAAACATTTAGATTCAGAAAAATCGCCAGCCTCCCCATGACCTTAATTAGAATTAAGCATCAGAAAATTAATGAATGTCTATCTTGTATTTTTTATAAAGAAAAAGAATATCTATCCCATTAAGCGAGGGATGGGGTGAAGCCAGATCTGTTAACGGGTTCAGATACCCTACCTCACCATCACTCCCTTCATGAGATCATCTTTTTCTTCCTTCTTTATATTAAGGTTGTTTTGTCATAGTTTTAATTTACAAAAACGATAGCAACAGAAAAGTATATGAAGACTTATTTTAAGAAGGAGTCTGCTCAACATTATGTTACATAATATTAATGTATAAATAAAAACACCGCACTGATGACCCATTCTCAGAGTCGAGACTGAACCACATCCAGTCTTTTATTTTGTCACGAGGAGGAGAGTTATTTAATTCATAGATTGCTGTGCATAAACCAAATCTCATCCACCGTCTCTTACATCAGCTGTGATTTCTGTTCTTGGATTACAAACCCCAGCAGTGGAAAAATCTATCTTGCTCGCTGATCTGCTGCTGGGATGGCAAGAACACTCCTTGCCATGAGCACAAGGTTTGGTGGCATGCTCCCTCCACCAACACAGCAGATCAAAAACAATGAGAATCTCAATGTAGCTGACGAATATAACGACAGCCATGTCCAAAAGAACACACAAACAAAATCACCCCACCCACACCAAATAAATATCCACCCGCACCCGTGACTGTTAATTCTCATCTATATAATCTTCAACCCGAAAAGAGCATTTTCTTCAAGGTTATCTACTGGGTACCTGTGTGTACCTGACCATTGCAGGACTCTGCCTTAGGCAGATTCTCCCGTCATTCAGGTGAAAGCTGGGTTAATTCTCTACCCCTGGGAGCCAGGAGTGCTTCCGGTGTGAGTAAATAAGCGGCATTATCTTTTTGCAGTTGTTTTTGGTGATCCAGTTTTTTTTTTTTGCAGTGGTTTTTGAGTATGAAGCACGTTTGTAAAGTACACATTCATTATTTTTAAAATCTACAGAGCCGCATCAGAGAGGTAAAAGAGCAGTGGGTTGCTGAACCCTGGTGGAGATCTTCTTTTCCTATCGGCTGTTCCCTTCAGGGGTCGCCACAGCGAAACATCTGCCTCCATCTCACCCTATACTCTGCATCTTCTTCTTTTACACCAACTGCCTTCATGTCTTCCTTCACTACGCCCATAAATCGTCTCTTTGGTTTTCATCTAGGCCTTCTGCCTGGCAGTTCCAACCTCAGCATCCTACCACCAATATACACAGTTCCTCTCTCGGCACTCTGTCATATGCTTGGTGGAGATAAACACACGTACTTCAAGTAGCACAGCCCTATGGCTCGTCATTCATGTGTAACATAATTATGAACTAATTTGTAAAATGATCACATCACACATGACAATGTTTTGAGTAATGAGCCAGGCTGGGAGTTTTTAAAAGCCTAAGGAATCTTTTGCAGGTGTTTAGAGTTAATTGGTTGATTCAGATGATTAGGTTAATATCTTGTTTAGAGTACCTTTTCATGATATGCTAATTTTTTGAGATAGGAATTTTGGGTTTTCATGAGCTGTATGCCAAAATCATCAGTATTAAAACAATAAAAGGCCTGAAATATTTCAGTAGGTGTGCAATAAATCTAAAATATATGAAAGTTTAATTTTTATCAGTACATTACAGAAAATAATGAATTTTATCACAATATGCTAATTTTATGAGAAGGACTAGTATATCACAACAAACATTTGTGTTCAACTAGTGAGCATACCTGCTCCAAGTTAGTATGTTAATTGTATAACACTATAATTCAAAATGTCACAACATTTACTCTGCACTAGTAAACAGTCTTACACTGTACTTATTACATAAATTGATAAGTGGACTTCCGCTAAATAGAGGAGATCTGGAATCCCTGATTATTGTTGCTGTCATTTTTCCAACCAAAAGATGTCGCTGTTTTCAATAGAACAAGATTTTAATACAAAACATGGGACAGTCATAAAAAGGATCATCCACCAACCATACAATGTCAGGTTACATTTATCTCCTTTCCATCACTAGCTTCATGTCCAAAGACAAACATAACATTTATTTTGAAAGGAAAGAATTAGGATTCTGAATTTTATAAAGTTAAGGATATTTGGAAATTTTGTAGATATTTTTTTCGGTTTTGTGAATTGGCCTTAATTTCAGTTTTTTATTGACAAGTGTCCTTAACTTTTTTGTGTAGTATTTTATATATATATTTATATATATATATATATAGTACACACACATGCATTCACACACACACACACAAACACACACACACACACACACACAGGTATATTTGACAATTCTACTGGAGCTAGAATATAATATTTTATACTTATTGCTATATATTGCATAGTTATTATTATATTATGCATGACCCTCAATGATATTTGATTTCAGCATTTCCAAATAGAAAAGAAAAAAGTTATAAAGTAAGCAAACTGGTCGCTAGCTGGCTATATATGCCTCCCTTTACATGAATTTTAATATCAAAAATGCCCAAAT
>CM045733.1:12600000-12607500 GCA_024760905.1 Plotosus lineatus
GCCACTGTTTCTAAACCATACAACATTTCTGGCCTCATCACCGTCTTGTACACTTTTCCTTTCATTCTTACCGATACCTTCCTATCACACATCACACCGGATACTTTTCTCCAACCATTCCAACCTGCCTGCACATGCTTCTTCACCTCTTTTCCACACTCTCCATTGCTCTGGATTGTTGAGCCAAAGTACTTAAAATCCTCCACCTTCTTTATCGCTGCTCCCTGTAACCTCACCGTTACTCTTGGGTCTTTGTCGTTCACACACATGTATACTGTTTTACTGAGGCTAATCTTCATTCCTCTACTTTCCAAAGCATACCTCCACCTCTCTAGATTTTCCTGCACTTGTTCTCTGTGCTCACTACAGATCACAATGTCGTCTGCAAACATCATAGTCCATGGAGATTCTTGTCTAACCTCGTCTGTCAGCCTGTCCATCACCATAGAAAACAAGAAGGGGCTCTGAGCTGACCCTTGATGCAGTCCTACCTCCACCTTGAACTCTTCTGTCACACTGACAGCACACCTCACCACTGTCTTACATCTCTGATACATGTCCTGTACCTCTCTAACATACTTCTCTGCCACTCCAGACTTCCAATATTCCACTATTCTTTCCCATAACTTCATCGTATGGCTCATCAACTTTATCCCTCCGTAGTTGCCACAACTCTGCACATTTCCCTTGTTCTTAAAAATTGGCACAAGCACACTTTTCCTCCATTCCTCTGGCATCCTCTCACTCTCTAAGACCTTGTTGAATGTTCTTGTCAGAAAATCTACTGCTACCTCTCCTAGACACTTCCATACCTCCACCGGTATGTCATCAGGACCAACTGCCTTTCCACTCTTCATCCTCTTCAATTCCCTCCTCACTTCTCCCTTACTAATCTTTGCTACTTCCTGGTCCTCACCAGTCACCTCTTCTACTCTTTTTTTCTCTCTCATTTTTCTCATTCATCAACTCTTTAACATACTCTTTCCATCTTCCCAGAACACTTCTTTCTTCAGGCAATGCATTTCCTACTCTGTCCTTAATCACTCTAACTTGCTGCATGTTCTTCCCATCTCTATTTGTCTGCTGTGCCAACCTGTATAGATCATTTTCTCCCTCCTTACTGTCCAGCCTAGCATACAAGTCATCATACGCCCTCTGTTTAGCCTTTGACACCGCTACTTTCGCCTTACGCGGTGTCTCCCTGTACTCCTGTTTACTCTCTTCGGTCCTCTCTATGTCCCACTTCTTCTTAGCTAGCCTCTTCTTTTGTACACACTCCTGCACTTCCTCATTCCACCACCAAGTCTCCTTATCTACTTTCCTTCCAGAGGACACACCAAGTACTTTTCTACCTGTTTCCCTGATCACATTAGCTGTACTTGTCCAGTCATCTGGAAGCACTTCCTGACCACCCAAAACCTGTTTCAACTCCTCCTTGAAGACAACACGACACTCTTCCTTTTTCAGCTTCCACCACTTTGTTCTGCCTTTGCCTTCTTCACCTTTCTTGCCATCAGCATCATCCTGCACACCACCATCCTATGCTGTTTGGCAACACTTTCACCCACTACTACTTTGCAGTCACTGATTTCCTTCAAATTACATCGCTTACACAAGATGTAGTCTACCTGTGTGCTTCTACCTCCGCTTTTATAAGTCACCCTATGTTCCTGTCTCTTCTGGAAGAAAATATTCACCACAGCCATTTCCATCCTTTTTGCAAAATCTATCAACATCTGTCCTTCTGTATTCCTGTCCTGGATACCAAACCTGCCCATCACTTCCTCGTCCCCTCTGTTGCCTGCACCAACATGTCCATTGAAGTCTACACCAATGACCACTCTTTCACCTCTGGGGGTACTCTGCATCACTTCATCTCCTTCTCTTCTAGCTCACATCCTGCCTGTGGGGCATAAGCACTAACAACATTGGACATCACACCTTCAATTTCTAAGTTGAGACTCATCACTCTGTCTGACACTCTTTACACTTCTAGAACATTCCTGACAAACTCCTCCTTCAAGATGACTCCTACTCCATTTCTCTTCCCATCCACACCATGAAAAAAACAGCTTGAGCCCTGCTCCTAAGCTTCTAGCCTTGCTACCTTTCCACCTGGTCTCCTAAACACACAGTATGTCCACCTTCCTCCTCTGCATCATGTCAGCCAGCTCTTTACCTTTTCCTATCATAGTTCCAACATTCAAAGTCCCTACTCTCAGTCCTCGACTCATGCCTTTCCTCCTCTCTCTCTGCTTACAGACACGCCTCCCGCCTCTCCTTCTTTGACCAACAGTAGTCCAATTTCCACCAGCACCCTGTTGGTTAACAGCACTGATGGCGGTCGTTGTTAACCCGGGCCTCGACCGATCCGGTATAAATTTGTCTTTACAGTTTGCATTTTGTATTCTGGCAAAAGTTTTACGCTGGATACCCTTCCTGTCGCAACCCTCTGCATTTATTAGGGCTTGGGACCGGCATGAAGGCGGGCACTTGTTTGTGCCCCCCCTCACGGCTGCAT
Organism: Plotosus lineatus; assembly: GCA_024760905.1. Lineage (NCBI taxonomy): Eukaryota > Metazoa > Chordata > Actinopteri > Siluriformes > Plotosidae > Plotosus > Plotosus lineatus. The sequence goes on from CM045733.1 coordinate 12,602,522, forward strand.
TCATTCACTGATCAAGTAATTTCTGAAAAGTACAATGCTTATTATGAAAAATATAAATTTAAAGTAAAAAAAAATCCATCCATCAGGATTGTGGGTGAAGCTGAAGCCAATCACAGCACACTTTAGGTTAGAGGCAGGGTACACCTTGAAGAATGAACAACATAGATACATACAACCACTCACATTTACACTCATATTCACACTGATGGACAATTTAAAGTATCCGTCTAATGTGTCCGTGGAATAAAACCAGAGTAGCCAGTGAGAACGTGACCACCTCATACTCTTACAGCATGTGGCAAACGCACTAATTCAGATTATTACCATTGTTATACAACTGAGCAATTGTAGGTTAAGGGCCTTTCTCCAGGGCCCGGCAGTGGGGATTGAACTGCTGACCTTCAGATTAGTTACTCATCGTATTGACCACGAAGCCACCACTGACCCACTGCTGTCCCCCAGTGCAGCTAACTGGGTTATCAAAGGCCGACCATGCCTCTCACTGTCTATCTTGAGAGGTTCATGTAAAAGAACCATCGCTGACTTTCATCAAGGGTATCTGCATAGCCGTTATCGTGTTTCTGTCCTGTGATGGCCTGGCGAGCTGTCCATGGTGTACCCTGCCTTACCCCCTTTTTCTCCCATAGACCAAAGAATCTGCATATCAGACTTACTATCTGTTCTAACTTGCCCCTACGTGTAAGTTTGTGTGTGTGGTGGCACTGTAATGGCCTGCCAAATCGTTCAGGGTGTACCCAGTGGCACCAGACTCCCTGGAACCATAGTAGGAGTAAGCGATGTGGGAAACGAGTGAAAGACGTGAGTTTGTGTGACCTCTCCAGGTTCACGCAGGATTTCTTTGGATTTCCTGCTTTGTGCTGCTCAGTAATGGGATGCTATTACGTCCGGGGTGTTCCCATCCACCATATAGTGTTTCTCGGCTCTGGATCCGTCTCGACCGTGTCCAGCATAAAGCCTTTACTATCGATGAATGAGTGGATGAATGAAATTGCTTTTCCTTTCGAGTGCTCTTTGTGTTGCATGCATTGGGGTTAGTGGATGTGGTTATACAGTATAATGTGTTTTCATTTCAGACTACAAAGATTCAACGTATCATCTACTCCAACCAACAAATCTTACATTCATCTAAGAAGCAGCGCTGGAAGGCAACCTAATTCTCTTAAACACCCACATGTCCTGGCAGCGAACAAAAACTTTATTCAGTCTCTACATGCTCAGCGGCAAAGCGAAAGGGTCAAAACCATATACTGTAACAGTAAGAAAAATGACATGCTGGAAACCACTACATGACACATTTCACTTTATTCCAACATGACAGCCAAGCCCACACAATATGGGTACTGTTTCGGAGAAAACCATATATTATTAACATCAATTGAGCAAATAACAGCCTCCAATGCAATATCATACATTAAAAAATGAAAAGATGTTTTAATTATATGGTTCGAGCGAAGTATCTTAGGCTCATAAAGCATGAAAAATTCCAAGGAAGCAAAGCTCCTAACAAATGAGCTGCTCTCGACAGATTTATTTCATTACATTTAAATGTGCTCACTGGAATAGCCAAGCTCTGCACCAATGCTCTGTGACAAGCCAGACACCACTGGAGTGAATTTCCCTGAATCTTATTTATTTATTTATTTCAATGTCAATAAAAATTTTTAAATGAAAAAGCATTAACTCAAGGGCAGTGGTGGCCTCGTGGTAGACGTGCTGGATCACGGATCCTAAAGTTGTTGGTTCAAGCCCCACTCTCCACAAGGTTGTCACTGCCCCCCGCCCAGTGCAGCTAACTGGGTTATCAAAGGCTGGCCATGTCTCTCACTGTCTATGGTGTGAGGTTCATCTAAAAGAACCATTGCTGACTTTCCACAAGAGGAGCTGTATAGCCGTCAGCGTGTTTCCACCCTGCGATGGCCTGGCAAGCTGTCCAGGGTGTACTCTGCCCTTGCCTGGAGTTGGCTGGGATAGGTGCCAGCTTCCCCGTGACCCGAATTAGGATTCAGTGGTTACAGAAAATGAACATTAACTCAAGTTTTATTTTTATTTTATCATAAGCTGATTGGCTATTCTTAGTGTCCCCTACATGTGAATGTCCATGACTGTGTATATTGGCCTTGTGACGGTCTGGCAAGCTGTTCAGGGAGTATCCTTCCTTCAGCCAGTGTTGACAGAGATAGGCTCCATCTTCCCTGCAATTCTAGGAGGATCATGCAATTTACCAAATGAGTGAGTGTGAGTTTCTGTTATTTATGGTAATATGGAGACACTTTTCAATTTATTTGAAATATTTATAGTGTCTTAATATTTATAGTAGTAGTATTTATAGTAGTATCCCACCTTAACTCTCAATGCGGAGGAGCAGTGGTTCTACTTCAAGCTCCTCCCGGGTAGCGGAGATTCTCACTCTATCTGAGGGAGAGTATTCTTCAAAAGTGAGAGGATGGAGCGGGAGATTGACGAGTGGACCGTTGCAGGCTCTGCGGTAAAGCGGACACCGTACCAGTCTTTGGTGGTACAGAAGACCCGAAAGTTCAAACTCTCAGTTTACCAGTCGCTCTACGTTTCACTTCACTTACGGTCATGACCTTTTTTATAGTGACCGAAAGAACAAGATCACGGAAACAATTCGCTGAAAAGCGCTTCCTTCACAGGATGGCAGAGTTCTCTTACTTGAGACGTATTAATATGAAATACGATATTTTGCAAACAGTCTTACTAATATTAGATTTGTTTAAAGTTCAACTGTGTTTCACATATTTAACCAACATCAAACAACTGTTTACAGCTTTCCTGAAAACACACACACAAAAAACCCCACACATACAGTAAATAGGCATCAGTAATTACACACAGGTGAAACTCATCACCATCTTACCTGCTGGTTCTTCCTAGCTCCTGTACACCAGCAGAGGGCGCTTGTTCATGCCTTCATTCCCATAGTCAGAATTCTAGGTACCTGGCATTTGTTCATTCATTTTCTGAACCACTTAATCCTAATTAGGGTCATGGGGAAGTTGGCACCCATCTCAGCCGAATCTGGGAAAGGGCAGTGTACACCATAGACAGCTTGCCAGGCCATTGTAGGGCAGAAACACACTGACATCTATGCAGCTATTCTTGATGAAAGTCAGCAATGGTTCTTTTACATGATTATCACCACATACAGTGAGACGTTTCCTGTTGTTAATTTTTTTAAAACAGATTACCCATCATGCCTAATTTTGAAAGCAGTTACACTACAGGGTGATTCCCGTGGAAGTAAAGATTTCAAACATAGGTGGGAATTTTTTTTTATATTCCTGCATATTTCTGCTTTTTCTGGCAACAAGCTCTGAGTAAGAATAACATGTTTGCATTCATCTCTAGGGGTTGATATCAAAGTTCTGTTGCCATGAAGGCTCCACATTTAATCTTCGCCAGATGTTTATAAAAGACTTGTACAATATATGGTCGATCTGGAAAACCAACAATATTATATATATATATATATATATATACATATCGTTGGTTTTCCAGATAGACCATATATGGTCTATATATATATATATATCTCGTTGGTTTTCCAGATATTGTACAAGTCTTTTACAAACATCTAGCAAAGATTAAATATAATGTGTAAAGAGGAAGCATGCAAGACTGATAATCTACAATGTAATTAGTGGAGCATAAACCGTATAAATGGTTGTGTGAGTGTTGGCCTTGTGATGGTCTGGCGAGGTGTCCAGGGTGTACCCTTCCCGTGCCCAAATTCAGCTGATATGGGCGCCAGCCTCCCTGCGACCCTAATTAGGATTAAGTGGTCCAGAAAATGAATGATGGCAACAAACTAAAGCCTCTATCCCTCTCTCAAGTGCCAATATTAGAATAGCAAAGCTGCAAACCACATGAGAAGTGATCATCAAATCATTCTGGAGAGCTTTCGAGTTGTTTGACATTTTTATTATAAATCCTCAGAAATTGTTGCCTTGAGCTAATCCTAATTAGGGTTTTGGGGAGGCTGGCATTCATCTCAGCTGACTCTGAGCAAAGGCAGGGTACACTACTGACAGTTCAGCAGGCCATCACAAAGCCAACATACATCCAACCATTCACACTCACAGCAGTGATTTGAAACAGCCAATCCGCAGAGAAAGCAGAGTTCCCGGAGGAAACCCACGCATGCACGGGGAGAACATGCAAACTCTACACAGAAATGCCTGAGCCTGGGAATCAAATCCAGGCCTTCATGTTGTGAAACAGACATGCACTGCACTGCCGTGCCACAGTACATGCCTGGGAGACAACATCATATCGAAATATCTAACATAAATATATAACATTGTTATTTAGGAGTGCATTTAATATAAAAATATTGTGTGTGTATATTGTGTATCGTGCATATATAAAAATTATTTTCAGTTGTTTCTGGCAGTGGTAGCATCGACCCTAAGGTTGGGGGTTCAAGCCTCACTGTCAATGGCTGTCACTGTTTCTGCGCTGCGATTGCCCGGCAAACTGTCTAGGGTGTACTCTGCCCTTACCAAGAGTCGGCTCAGATGGGTGCCTGCCTTTCTGCAAAACATATCAATGATGGAAAGTCAAATCATGCACATTTCCATAAGTCTGGTGTGAATGTGACATGTCGACTCCACTGATTATCAACATGCGGCAATGTCTTGCTTGGTCTAGAGTGTCCTCACTAACCCGTCAGATTCATGTTCTGACTCGGACAGGTATAGCTACATTTATTTATTATTGCTATACTATGTATGAATTTATTATAATATGAACTGTTGTCTGCAATGTGTCCATTAAGACGATTGTAAACAAGGCACAGTCCGTACAGTAGTGGTTAGCGTGTCCGCCTCACAGTAAGAAGGCCTGGGTTCGATTCCCGGCCTGGGCGTTAATGTGTGGGGTTTGCATGTTCTCCCCGTGCTTGTGTGGGTTTTTCGTAGGTTAATTGGCCGTTCTAA
>CM045733.1:12612500-12632500 GCA_024760905.1 Plotosus lineatus
TATCCGTCCCCTTGTAAGAATGAACTCACGGACGCCCATGATTGGCTGGCGATCGCTATGAGTGACAGGGAAGCAAGCGTATGCCGTCCTTCCTTCCCGTGAGAGCTCAGCCAAATAGCACCTGTGGATTCCTGGCCACGGCTCCTGTGGCGTTAAACTGGATTCGAACTTGCGATCACCGGGCTCAGAGCACTAAATTAAAGGTGATCCATCGACTCAAAAAAAGCAACCATGAAATCTGCATGGCAAAATTATTTCTTTAGGGATTTCTCCTCTTTTTCGTTATTCACTTGCAGCTAACTGGGTTATCAAAGGCGGGCCATGTCTCTCACTGTCTATTGTGAGAGACATGTAAAAGAACCATTGCTGACTTTCGTAAAGAGTACGCTGCAAAGTCGTCAGCGTGTTTCTGTCCCTTGCTAAAAGGGTTGTGACAGGAAGGGCATCCGACGTAAAAACCTCTGCCAAAGCAAACGTGCGAATCAGATGATTCGCTGTGGCGACTCCCGAGTAAAAGGGAAAAAGCCGAAAGGAAGACAGACTTGCATTATCTGAGAATGCTTAACAGAGACAAGCTAGCATGCAGTCTTTGTTGAGTCATGAATGACTAGCTGTTTTCTTGACAGCCACCTAGTGGAAGGATGATGAAAAAGGTTTCATGGTAATGGTCAATGCAGGGAATGTAAGGTAATCAAATACTTTAAAACTCTTGTGGGCCACATAAAATAAGTCGGCAGGCCTTAAGTTTGATACACGTGCACTATATAAACCCACTTCATGACAATATACATGTACCTAGCCTTCACCAGAAACACCTCCTGCACACTTGCCTTTTCCACCAGCCAACCATTCATTCATTTTCTGAACCGCTTTTTCCTAATTAAGGTCATGGTGAGGCTAGCGTCCATCTCCGCTGACTCTGAGCAAGGGCAATATACACTCTGAATAGCTCATCAGGCCAAACGTCAGCAATGGTTCTTTTACAGCATCTCACCACAGGCAGTGAGAGACAGAGACATGGCCGGCCTTTGATAACTTGAGCCCCCAACCTTAGGTAATCCAACACCTTACAGTACTACCGGGCTACCAATGTCCACCAGCCAACCCATTTGTTTTAAAACCAGTCCAATTTGGAATGAAAATATGCAAACATGGCTAAACATTCAATTAACACTGATTAAAATGGAAACGAGAGCTCTCAGAGTGCAAACCTCTACCAAGCTAAAAAACCCTCAAAACATTAACAACAACAAAACAACCATAAAGTACACAATGCCCCTTGCTGGGCCTGTTATAATACCACACTATCAAAACAAACAAACAAACAAAAATCATCTTCCTTTAAAAAAATTCCCAAATTCAGAACTTGATCCGGATCATCTAATGGAGTTTTCCTTGTTCAAAAGCTGCACGTCTGGTAGAAATTTCATTAAGAACCATACATAACTTTATCCTGCTAACCAACTCACCTCCTTCATTCAAATTCATACCTAGGAGCAATTTGGGACAGCCAGTACTGCCGAAAGAAACCAGAGGACCAGGAAGAAACCCACACAAGCACGAGGAGAACATGAAAATTTGGGACTTATATCCAGGACCTTCTCGCAGTGAGGCAGACATGCTAACCACTACACCGCTGTGCCGGCCCCACAAACAAACTGGGAGTTGAACACACAACCTCTTTGTTGAAGATTAAAAAAAGTCAAGAAATGAGTGTGCGTCACTGAGAACCCATTCCCTTCTGAATCAGACAGTGCAGCGATAAATCAACACGGTCTACACAGATGCAGAAGTGTAAAGATTAACAGTACCGAAAGTATTTGATTCTCAGTTAATTTTCCCTGTTTGCTTTACTATGTTTGAAAAATAGTGCCAAGCAAAAACCAAAACCTTCTGGTGGCTAAGTTAGGATCTGTATCTGGATATTATCCCATGGTCTGTCCCAAACCACAATGCAGGCTGTAGGTGTTGCCCAGTCTGGTTTGAACTGTCAGGTATAGAGGCGGGAATAAAGCTTGTTTACTTGATTGTGACTACATGTGTGGCACTGAAATAAGTTGTACCACCCTCAGGCTCGCCCCATTTCACTTTTCCTTTAGAAAGCATATTGATTTCAGCCATCGCTACAAAACCGTACGTTTGAAACTAGTAGCTTCAGTATTATAAAGTAAATAAAGTCAATACAATTAAATTCTAATGCGATATTAATCGATAAATTAATTATTTGCTGGCATCTTTTTTGGAAAACCCTGAAAGTAAGCATGCAGTTCTATTAACAAACACAAGAGGGCAAGAGTTCTAGTGTTAACCAAGAGGAGGGATATACCCCCCCCAAAAAAAAAAAAAAAAAAAAAAAAAAAACAACACACACACGTCCTACGCTTTAAATGTGTGTGTATGAAAAGCCCACCATGGAAGTTAAGATCTTTTCACCCAGTCACTCTACTTCCTCTTCCATTCTTTCCCAGGAAGTGACAGAAAAAAAGAGGAGATATTCATGCGAGCACACGAGCACACACACACACACACACACACACATACACACACACACGAGCACACACACACACACACACACACACACACACACACACACACACGAGCACACACACACACACACACACACACACACACACACACACACACACACACACAAAAATCACTACCAGTGACGACATCAGCTGCTTCCTGCTTCATCCCTTTCAGCCTGTGTGGATGGTTCAGCTGCCGTTTATATAACCTCTCTGTGCCTCTTTCCACCCGTCCATCCAGGTTTCCAGCAAGGATGGTTAAACACTTTCCGTTTTCTCTCCCTCTAAATGAGTTCTGGAATGACGTGGCTCCTGGAAGGTTGCTGTTTGCCCGGGTTAGTATTTTTCCCTCTGATTTCCCTGACCAAACTACATTTCATGCTCCATGCCCATACAACCAAGAGGTCAGGTGGTAAACATGGGGAGGGACGGGTGATCTGGAGAGAGAGAGAGAGAGAGCAAAACATTAATTCATTCATTTGTTTTCTGAACCGCCGAATCCTAATTAGGGTCGCGAGGAGGCCGGTGCCTATCTCAGCCGACTGGGTGACAGCAAAGTACACCCTGAACAGCTCGCCAGATCATTGAAGGGCAGAAACACGCTGACGGCTATGCAGCTACTCTTGATAAAAGTCAGCATAGACAGTGAGAGACGTGGCTGGCCTTTGATAACCCAGTTCGCTCTACTGGGGGATTTTGATGCATTGATTCACAAATAAACATGGACATGGAAATATTTATTCAAGTTTGAAGCTGGGTAGTTGGAAAATGTGCCAGTTTTGTGATCAGACCCATATATCAAATGAAAATATTTTCTTAAACATTCATATTATACTGTCTGCTTCATTTACAAAATAATGCAAACACTTAATTTGAATTAAAATGATTTTAAATGACGTGCTCAATGGCGTACCACCGGGCCATCACTGCCCTCAGAAGCCAAACAAATTGTATTAATGAAGGTATTTAGTGTCTGAGTTGTTATAGAAAACTCATCAAAACTCAGGCTTTGTACAAGCAGCCTCATATAAAGCCGGCGATACGTAGTCAACCTGCAACAACGGCTTTCCACAAAACAAAAATCGGTTCCTGTGTGATATTTCTCTAGGGAACAACTCGCATGACTTCGGGTAGACCTGTCACTACAGTTTAATCACCCCATCGTCTGAAAAATGTAAAAAATTACGCCCATTTTCCTAATGATGATTGATTGGCATAATTAATGTGGTTATTTACATAAAAGTGGCTGATTACCTTATGTCACATGATGCCCTCATATCTGTCTTCCTTCTGGTTCTCTCTTTTTGGTTAAGCTGTCATCGTCGGTCATGCCGGTCTCTGATAAACTCTCTTCTTTTACCCAACAATCTCTCTCTCTCTTTCTCTCTCTCTCTCGGTCTCTTTGTTGAGCTACACATGCTACTTGTGAGAAACCAGTGATTCTGAGCCTTTTTGCTCTCTACATCATGTGATCTTCCTAATATGCTGCTACTGGTTCTCATCTTAAATGCCCCTTGCTTCTGCTGATGATGATCCATATGGTCCTAAATATATATTCACAAACAACATGATTTCTCAATGCTGGTGATATAAACTCTTTTGCTAAAGTGATGAAGGACTAGAATTACCATTACAGTTTTAAGATTACCAGCCAAACTTCATGTTAAACCAGTGCTTCTCAAATAGTGGGGTGCACCCCCCTCAGGGGAATGCGGTATGATGCTAAGGGGGGGCATGGTGTGATGCCAGGGGGAGCGCATATGACCCTGTGGAAAATGCTTTTCTGGAATTCTGTACAGGAATTAAGTGTAATTGCACATCCACTCCACTAGTGGGCAGTGGTGCTCTCATTGTCGCGCTATGGTGTAGCGGTTTTTCACACAAGCAAACGATATGAAGTGCAGTAAAGAACCACTCAAGAAACAACACGGAAAATTTTCTAACAGAAACGAAGACAAAGGTGGAGAGAGACAGATATTAAGACATAAATAAGTTAAACGAGTTTAAATAAGGACGTTTTTTTTTTTATTTCAGGCATATTGGTGCACTTTAAATCTTTTCAATTGCAAATTAAAAAACAATGTTCATGAATTTTTTCTTTGTTGTAAGTTGAACAATATTTCTTTTTTTGTTTTTAGTTAATAAAGATACAATGTTACACAGAGGTGTACTAATAACAATTTTATAGATAAATAATATAGTCGCTCACAGTTTGGTGAGGGGGGCGTGAATTGTTTTCTTCTTCCAAGGGGGGGCGCCACAAAAAATAATTGAGAAGCACTGTGTTAAATCACTACGTGCATGTTTTTGCTACATGCTTTGTATTTTTATCTGGTTTAACTAAAACAAGGATGTGCTTCCGCTTTGATTTTGGTCCTTCCCAAAGTTTCTTCCTTGTGTTAACCGAAGGAGTGTTTCCTTACCACTGCTGCCGCAGGCTTGCACATTAGGAATGCACAGGGTTTATAAATGCGGGATTAGTGGTAAACAATGGATTACACTTTAACAGCAATGTAAATTCTTAAAAAAAAAAAAATTAAATAAATTAAAAAATAAAATGACAATTGTATTGCTAAGCATGACAGTTTCTGGGACAGTATATTGTCTAACAGAAAAAGTTATCACGATCAGTCTAGCTTCAGTCCTGACAACATGTTGCAAATTTTTGACTTCGATTAAAAAAAAAATAAAAAAAAACTGCAATGCAAGATGATGGGTCATTGCAAGCTGGCTGTGTAACACCTGCTTAAAATATTAGGTATCATTACCAGCCAGAAGTTGAATATTTTCCAATGAATAATTTTTCCAACATGAAAATTTCTTAATTCAGAAATAATACTTTCAAGAACAACAAAAAAACACCCAACAACAATCTATTTATTGTTGCATTTAACATAATGCTATGTCCACAAAGCAAGAAAGCTTACCTGTGAATTCGCAGTCAATATAAACAAGAAGTTATTAGAACGAGTGCGTTGATATAAATGCTACTGTCAGAGTGACTGTTAATAGAAAATAATTTGACACCTTGTGCCCAATCAGATTTGAGAATTGAACTGTGGTACAGTCGGAAACTCTACGTATGAAAACCTCTGAATACGAAAAATATCGGCTAAATTTTCACCCTCTGTATACGAAACAACCTCTTCTTACAAAAAGCACCAAACGAGCCATTCAAAAATTCAAACAATGCGCGAGTTGCTCTCTCATTGGCTGTCTCCCAGCATCCCGCCCCGATGGCCTCCCATTGGCCAGGAGGGAGCTGAACTGTACCCATACTTCCTGTACCCATACTTCCTGTTTGTCACACACACGAAGGAGAGTTGAACAGGACAGTTGGCTCGTGAGTTTTTTGAACGTGATCATTGCAGCGTGATATTTCGTTATCCATCATGGACCCCAACAAAGTGATTCCCGGTGACACCGAAAAGAAGAAGCGGGCTCCGTTATCAATCGAAGGGAAGCAGGAGATAATAAAAAATACGATAGTGGGATGCGGTTGAGCAAAATCGCAAAGGAGTTTGGCCGAAACCCCTCTACAATCGGAACAATATTGAAGCAGAAGGAGGCCTTAAAAGCGGAGACACAGTGACCGAGGCGATTATTTCGGAAAAAGCATCCGCCATATTTAAGGACCCCGTGAAGGAGGGAGGGGGTGAGGGTTCTTCAGACCAGCAACCCCCGGACTTTAAAGTGTCGCATGGGTGGTTCGAGAGATTTTAAAATAGGTAAATAATTTTATTTTACTTTTAACACATATTTCATACAAAATTGTTGTGCTTTTATCATTTTTAAAGGGTTTATGGGGTAGTATTGGGAGCCTTGGAACAAATCACGCGTTTTACATGTAAAATGCACCTCTACTCACGAAAGCCGCAGGTTACGGGAAAGGCTCTGTAACGGATTAATTTCGTAAGTAGAGGGCCGACTATAAGGTTAGGAAAGGGAACAGCTATTTGTACTTCACTGATTACATGCAACACTCATTGCGCAAAGGAAGGCAACTCAAAAATGTTTCTCTTTTCTGGATGTAATTATCCACCCTCAAGTTACGCTACTGCCATAGGAGAGCATGAGTCACACAAATATCCTATCTAGTCTAATCCATCGTGTTTGCACGAGCTGAGTTGGACAAACGGGTCCCTCCGCGTGGATTTCTGACAGCGCCATTAGCTCTAAAAAAAGAATCAATTTCAGATACAGATACGGGAGTCTTGAGTCATGACATTCCACTGATTCGAGATAGCTACAGATATAACTACAGATGTACATGGTAGGGAGGCTAAATATTTATATTTAACATCCAGAGATGAGTCATATCTGAATAAGAAAAAGGTAATGAGTTTATGTTATTATTAAAAGGAGCTAATTAACACGTCGCGGAGAGCGAGATAGCAAAGCTGTACACACAGCAGCACAGAGCGAGTTGTTCCTTCACACATCCACCCCTCCATCACCCAAGAGGCTGTGATCCCTGTGTGACATGTTATTCCTGTAAGAGGTCCGAAAGTGACAACTTGTTAAAACCTGAGGACCGGCTGAATGAGACGTAACCACAGGAAGCAGGACAAGCAAGCAAGCTTCATAAAGACCAGTTGAGTGACAATTTCACACACACACACACACACACACACACACACACACACACACACACACACACACACACACACACACACACACACACACACACACACAGTGAAAACTTATCAAACCGGATGAGTCAAACAATCAAACACAATAACTCGCCTAAAACATGGAGAGGAAAAGTACTGGAAGAAAATTTTCACTTTGGTGTGTGATTAAACTAGCACAGAGAAGCAACACACCCAGAGTGAGAGAAACTACAATCATACACCAATAGAATGGAACCTCAGGGACAGATCACCAGTTAATTAATTGAAATTAATCAATCAATCTAGCTGGTTAGTCTGATTAATTAGCCTGTGATCGGTCCCTGAGGTTCCGTTCAGCTGATAAATGACTGCATCTATCTATTCATCCATCCATCCATCCATTCATCCATCCAATTTATTGCACTCTGGTCTGTTCTCGCTAATGTACAGTACTTCATTGCTGTGGTGGTAAATAAAACTGTGTATCGTGATGGAATTTGACTTGGACGGTTGTCCCACGTCCAGTCCGGTGTCTGCATATGACTTAAGCAAACTGTCGTGTTGCTGGGTTGATGCTGATTGGCAGGTATATATCACGGACTTGAATAACGACGAGCAGCAATTAAAACACATAGAAACAAGATTTATTAAAAACGAAACTGAAATTAAAAAAAAAAAAAAAAAAAGGCTCATACACTACTGCTCAGTCAAGTACCGAATGAAAAGCACGGAATTTAACTCTGTTAGACAGACAGACTTACAGCTAAATAAATGTTAGCAAAGGAGATGCATAAATCAGAAGCTTGACAGAACATGAACTCGTTAAACGGATAATTAAATGATGCGGACAGCTGATACAAATGATGGCGGCACGGTGGCACCGTGGTTAGCATGCCCGCCTCACAGCAAGAAGGTGCTGTGTTCGATTCATTCCTGGGCTCAGGGCGTTTCTATGTGGAGTTTACACGTACTCCTTGTTGTTTGTGTGGATTTCCTCTGGGTACAAAGGTTTCCGCCCACAGAAAGCTAATTGGCTGTTCCAAATCGCGCCTCGGTCTGAGTGGTTGTGCGCGTGTGTGTTTTGACACGTTCCTCTTTGTACAGTTCTGTTTACATATTCATGGTTGCATGTACTGGCCTGAATTGAACCATGTTTCTCTTTTTGATGAATTTCGACCCAAAGGAAAGTTGGAATGTTCTATCTGAAAGTCCGTTGAGCCCAACCAATAAAAAAATCGAATTTAACATTTCATTGTGATGTGAGATACAGGAGATTAACGGAAATGTTAATTTCCGTTAAACACTAACTTCCCCCCTTTAAACACTAACTTTTTAAACTGGTTCTTAATACACCATAACATGTGAATTTCACTCTGGGACTAAAAATCAATCAATCAATCAATCAATCAATCAATCAATCAATCAATCAATCAATCAGTCTGTCTGTCTATAATAAAGTACTAGTAAAAGAAGTAAATAAAACAGCTCTCCTGTCTCAGTCACATACACACATCCACTCATTTATCGAAACACCTATTCCTACTACGGTCACAGGGAGACTGCAGCCTATCTCAGACAACAAACACTGGGCAAACCCAGAGTACATTCGAAAGAACTCGCTTGACTTTTTCTGGGCCAACGCGGACACACAAGCATTCACACACCCTCATACTCAGTGGCAATTTGGAACAGCCAATTAGCCTTATGTGCATGTCCTTGGACTGGGTAATCCAAAACCAGTGTACCCGGACGAAATATGGGGTGCACATCAAAACTCCACACAGAAACATTCAAGCCCAGGACTCGATCCAGGGCCTTCTGGCTCTGAGATGGACGTGCTAACCACCACACCACTGAAGCGCAAAAAGTAGCGAGGGATCGCTGTAAATCCAAGGACAAAATTCTCTTGTAATTGTAAAAGGTGGACTAATAAATTCGTTAAGAATTGTGCCTATGATGCCAAAGTCTTTTTGTGACCAGAAATCAACCCAAAAAGACCACTGCAGAGATTATAATCCCTCTCTGCTCATGTTGGTAGCAAGGTTATAAAAACTCCACTAAAACTGTGTTTTTTGGTGCAGTTATTATTTTATATAGGTAAGTCTGGTTTATACACCCGAGCCTAACGGCTCATCAGAGCCGGTGCTTATCCCCGGTTTCCGTAACGTGAAGCGACCAGGAGTTCAACTCCTCCTGGATGGGACGCTAGTCCATCACAGGTTACCTTCCCAGTATATTTTTACTGGTACCCATTTATACTGCTGGGTGAACAGAGGCACACTTGTGTTTGAAACCTCGCCCAGGGGACTTAGCACAGTGAGGATCTCAGTGGGATTTGAACTCACAACCTCCTGATCATGAGCCCAGCACTTTAACCACTACACCACCGGCCGGCCCCACACGTTATTTTATATATACTGTATGTATATATATATACATATATACATATATATATATATAGTGATACCTCTGCTCACGAACATAATTGGTTCCCAGAAAGTGTGTGTGAGGCGAAAAGTTCGTCTTCCGAACATTTATTTCCCATAAGAAACCATTAAAATGAGAATAATCCGTTCCCAGGTCCCCATAAAACATAATTTTCTACTAAATAAAACTTAAAACTAGACAAAAATATACCTTATTTTATGTATAATAAATGTGCTATTGTATTGTAATTAAAGAAATAAACTGTACTGTATAATAAAGTGGTTTTATTTACCTTTGTGATGGTAGTTGATGGCTTGATGGAATGGAGTGGGAGGAGGAGGGAGGGAGGGACTTACTGTTTGGAAGGAGAGTTTGGAAACGCCTACTGTTTGGAAACACCCTTAGCCACACACGCACCCTTAATAGCTTCCTTGTTCTTAAGGATGGTAGCAATGGTAGACTTAGTGTACTGGTACTAGGGGGCTGAGTCACCCAAACGCACACCTCGTTCGTGTTTTTCAATGATCTCCGCCTGTGGTGGGGTCTTTTCGGTCCCATAATAGCAAAAGTACACTCAATATGGTCCAAAATGTCTATCAAACACAAACCACTTCCGCACTCAAAGAAAGGGGTGTGACGAACTGTGACGCCGTGAGCGTCGTCAGCTTCTCGTGGCCGCCACCGTGGCGCTGTTCGACTGCGTGGTTTGATTAGATCCACGAAAACTAATTCGTCAGCAGAGACAATATGCTCGCAAATTTAATGTTCTTGAGGCGAAAAGTTCGTGAGCTTAAGCGTTAAGTCAGCGGAGGTTTTACTGTATGTATATATATATATATATATATATATATATATATATATATATATATATATATATATATATATATATATATATATATATATATATATATATATATATACACACACACATATATATATTATACACACATACATATACATATACATATATATATATATATATATATATATATATATATATATATATGAACAACCAAAATAATGTATTTCCTTTACTGAACAGTTCCAGCTATGCTATTTTCCCCAAATGTAGCCACTCACTCTAATCCAAGACACGCTCTGGAGAATTTCTCCCGAATTTCTCTGGCGATCTTCCGGGGAATTTCAAACATCTGGCTGGTCCTTTTGATGAGTTTACAGGAAGAGTTTGACCTCTGGCCCACTTCTTCTCACTCAGTATGACAAAATAGCAGGAGAATTAAACTGTTTTGTGGTGCAAATGTATAAACATCCATAACAATATAATTGAAGAGGAGATATAATTTGGGGGGCCAAGGGAAAATACCGAAAAGAAAATCCTAAAAGCTCTGGAACACCAGGGAGTGACGCACAGAGAAATAAACCTCCCAGTGGACAAATCTGTCTCACCACACACACACACACACACACACACACACACACACACACACACACACACACACACACACACACACACACACACCAGAAGGTTTACCAAGGGCAAGGTTTCAGTATGATGTGAGTGGGATGAAGGAGGGGATATGACGCAGCCTGAGTCATAGTAAACATTCCCCATTTACTTAGGAGCCCGTGTTCTATTAGCATTCATCTTATGCTCTCGTGTGTGTGTGTGTGTGTGTGTGTGTGTGTGTGTGTGTGTGTGTGTGTGTGTGTGAGAGAGAAGCATAAAAATATTTGCAACTGACGTCTAGTTCCTTTTCACAGAATGAAATTTGCATCATTACGCATTTGCAAATTAGACTACGTCGCGATGCTACGTGCGTCCTGAAAATCGAAAGAGTTGTTCATCACATTAAGGCCTGACGCAAGCTGAGAAGCTAAACAGTTATTGCAAGTTCCTGTAACAATTACAAGGCTGGTCAGGATATAACCGGTATGGAATCATCAGGGCTGCGCTGTACAGTATAGCACGGCTTCCCATCATATAGCCATAAAACTATTGCGCAGACACACTCATCACTCATTAAAAGGGAGATAGGGGATCACTCGGCTTCCTAATTCTATTTGAATTGAAAGCAGGTTCTACTTTTTTCTGTGACATTAAAATGAACAAGCTCAGAGATTTTTTTTTTTTACATTTTGTTAAGATATGTCAGTCAAGATAGCTAGTGTGAAATCACATCATAAAAACAATATACAGTGGCACGTTGCCACTGTAGGACGTCCCACTTTATTTGCAAACCACTCAAGGGCACACTACTGGGGTGGCAGGACTCCTTGTTCCTCAGTTCCAATGCCCTGCCTGCATGTCACGTGACCTAAACACTCTGGGATGATGTCAGAGAGAGGGTGCAGTTTTGGTCCACCTTTGGTAATCCCTCCCACCGAGCTTGATGCATGCTTCTAGTTTTATTCTTTATTTAGAAGACATGACATATTGACATATGGCAGTGTGTAACATTTCTACTCATGTGTTTCACAAGCCCAAGTCTACTCATAACTAATGATGTATTTTGGGTGTCACAGTGATGCAAGTGTAAATAAACTGGCCTCAAGGGATGTTAAATCAACAGGGCGGTTCACACTATATTCTAGCTATTCTGGGCTCGGATGAAATCATCCCCAACTTGACCCTCAACCTCATGGAACAGAATCACATTTTTATAGACATCTGACCATCACACCCAAATGTGGTACTGTTCTTCTCCAAAACTGTTGCCAACAAGTCAGAAGCCCACGGGTGTACATGGCATATTTGTATGCTGTGCCAACATGCCGTGCCAAGCTTGGAGTGGTAGAACTCGAGTGTCACGCCAAATGCCCTGACCTCAGCCCTACTCATCACCTTCGGGATGAATTGCAACAATGACAACACACTAGGACACGAGTCGACATCAGTGCCTAACCTCGCAAATACTTGAGTGGTTAAATGAGCAGAAACGCCCACAGCGTCACTCCAAAATCCAGTGGAATTCCTTCACATAACATCAATAGACAAACTGAATCATCAAGATAGTACGTGGTTGAGGTGACTGAGGCGTCCACAAACTTTTGGTCATATAGTGTATGTTAAGCCATTTGTTTACAGGAAGTAAAATACATGGATAGGCTTAAATAAATGAATGAAAGGAAGTGCAGCCCGTCTATTCCACTTCCACCAGCCAGTCTTGGCACTGCTTGACTTAGGTGTAAGTGCTGGAAGTGGTTCTCTGAGTGATATGCAACTTGAATATGACTCGGAATGACTCAGACATAGCTGCTGGCCACATACAGTACCCACGAGACCGGCAGACGGTTTGGCTCTCTGCTCTTGGATTTCATTTTCTCTTTAACCCCATTTGCTTTCCATTTGAACACATAGATCTCACTTCCTCTGAGTCAAGCAGCAAGTAGTCCCCAAATCACGACTCCTGTTAAGAGCGGCGACCTCCGCCAATGACTAATCTGTGATAAAAGAGTAAAGGAATGCCAAGCCCCAGCTGCATATGTGTAGCGGATACTTGTGTACCCTTTGATGGGCTGTCAACGGCATGGGCTCGTAACCGCATGGACGACTCACAAAGAAATCATTCTGTCAGTCCTTGCCCCTCTGGCACTGTTCCAAAACGACTTCCCAAAAATCGAAAGGAGCCATAAAAAAGGAGGGGGCTTACGGTAAGTACTTCTTCCTGGAATCCTCACATGCTGGATGGATGACTGTATGGAATAATAATAAACTCTGATAAGTTACAGGAACAGCAGATTTGAAAAACTTCGAGAGTTTAAGATAAAGCCCAAGTGTGTCTTTGTGTGTTCAACACTTAATGGTTCAAATTTTATTTTATATTCCGTGAACTGGAATACCAACAGGGGAACAAACCACAGCCTGTTATTGTAGGGTGTATCATACTAATACAGTGTTGATGATGTCACAACACTCAATCATTTTATACTGTCAGAAACTAGGAACTGGGTGTGAGAGGTCTCGGGCCTGTTGCCTTGTGGAATCTGCATTTCAGAACTTGTTAGGTCAGTACGTTTTGGCGTCAAACAGAGGAATTAAAGTTAAAATGACTTCCAGTCCATCGACTTCAATATCTGCAGAACGTTGATGTCTTAGATCAACAGTTAAGATCAATTAAAACATGTTGGCTATAATTATGAAGCGTTTCCCTCATTTACTCATCCACTCAGAAACCTAAGGCTCAAACAGCGAGATTCATTTTAGGGCCGCTGTCGATTCAGAGCCTTCAAATCCATCCCCGCTTGATTTCCCATTACATGTATTCCTGACTTACAATCAGTGTTGCCGGTATATAGACTTCGGATAAACCAGTATAAAGCGGACTATGATTAACATCGACCCCTGATCTGAAAGTCTCTATCTGCAATCTGATGTTTCTGGTGACTGATGTTAATCAATGTGAGTTTCAGGCTCCAGGAGCAGAAATAAATCTCAAGTTAGTCTGTCACTGGACAACCCAAACATGAAGCCACTTAGCAAAGCTTTGTGTTTATACTGTATATTGCATTTACTGTATAGACTACTGCATGCATTAGTATTGTGGTTAGAATGCTGGACTCATGATCAAGAGGTTCTGAGTTTGAATTCCCATAAGACCCTGACTGTGCTAAGACTCACAGCACACTCTCAACCAACTCTGTTTCTTCTTCTCCAAAAAAAAAAACCAAATAGTCAGTCCTCTACTTACAAAAGCCTCTGAATACGAAAAATCCAGGTTACAAAAAACATTTTCCTAAATTTACGTCCTCTTTTTATGAAAACAACCTCGTTTTTTACGAAAAGCACCAAACGTGCCATTCAAAAATTCAAACGCGCCATTCACAACTTCAAACAATGAGCGAGTGGCTCTCTCGTTGGCTGTCTCCCAACATCCCACCCCGCTGGCCTCCCATTGGCCAGGAGGCAGCTAAACTGTACCCACACTTCCTGTACCCATACTTCCTGTTTGTCACACGCGTGAGAGAGGGGAGTTGAACAGGAATGTTGGCTCGTGAGTTTATTTTGAAATTGATCATTGCAGTGTTACATTTCATTATCCATCATGGACCCGGAAAATACAGAAAAGCTGAAATACATTGACGGAGGCGATTATTTGGGAACGATATTGAAGCAGAGGACGCATGAAAACAGTGCTTCGTGGGACAAGACCTCCGATCTCGCAAGGAAGCAAGTTAGTATTGAATCAGGACCTCTGATCTTTCAAACAGGTACTGTAATTCCGCTTTAAATACAACATCCCGTCCATTTAAACACTTAAATACAATTGCTCCGTCATTGCGTGCTGCGTGTGGGGGGAGCCCGCATTCGGCAAAACACACCAAGACAGAGAGAGAAAGACAGAGTTTTGTGTGTGTGTGAGAGAGAGAGAGAGAGAGAGAGATAGAGAGAGAGACAGTGTTGTGTGTGTGTATGTGCGTTAATAAAAATGTTTAATAATTGTTTAATTAATAAATATGTTAATAAAATGGTTTAATATGTTAATAAAATGTTTAAATAGTTTAATAACTAATTTTCTTTTACGTTTAACACATATTTCATACAAAATTAGTGTACTTTTATCATTTTTAAAGGGTTTATGGGGTAGTCTTGGGAGCCTTGGAATGACTCACACGTTTTACATGTAAAATGCGCCTCTACTTACGAAAATTCCAGCCTACGAAAAAGGCTCTGGAACGGATTAATTTCGTAAGTAGAGGGCCGACTGTACTGGGAAGGTAACTTGATATGAACCAGCTATGGAAACTGAGATAAGCTCTGCCAGAAAACTCACCACCCATACATTACGCACGTACAGTGATTCACACATACCTTAACCAGTGACTTTTCTTATGCAACTGAGCAATTGAAGGTTAAGTTCTTTGCTCAAGAACCCAACAGAGGCAGCTTGGTTAATACTGGGGCTTGACCCACTGATCTTCAGATTAGCAACTGAGAGCCTTAACTACAGAGTCACTACCTACTATTACATAGATCCTACTTGCATTGCCAAAACGGCTCTAGCCCATCTAGGCATGGCCTCCATATTGACCTTTGAGGGTTTGCTTTGGTATCTCACAGTTTACAGTACATCCATTAATTGTTTTACAGTACAGGGTGGGGCCTCTATGGTTTGAACTTGTTTGTACAGCATATTTACAGAAAGGTCATTTGGGGGCTAATTTTCCGCGATGCATTCCTGGACAAGGTTTTTGAAGTATGGCAGAGTGTATTCTCCTGCTGGAAAGGTTTTAAGGGAATAGTCATAAAAAAGGTGTACTTGGTCTACATCAACGTTTAGGTTGATAATACATGGTAAAGTAACATCCACACAAATTCAAAGCCCCAAGGTTTCCCATCAGATCAGAACATCACACTGGGTCTGGTGGCTTACCTTCACGTAATCCACCTTTTTGCCATCTCTTCCCCATGCAAGTGATTATGCACCTAGTGGCCCATATGATAAAAAAAAAAAAAAAAGCGATTCATCAGATGATGTTCTTTTATTGCTCCATGATCCAGTGTTGATGCTCATCTACCCACTGCAGGCACTTTCAATGATGGACAGGGGTTATGTACGTGCACAGTGACCGGTCTGCAGTTATACAGCCTCATATGCGGCAATCTGCAATGCACTGTGTTCTTACACCTTTATATCATAACTAGCATAAACCGTTTTTAGCAATTTGGCCTGTTCTGTGGGATCACACCACATGCATTAGCCTTGTGCATTGGTGAGCCCTTGGTGTCCATGAATTAGTCCCTGTTTCACCATTTTTAGTTCCTTGAACCAGTAGTGATAGATAGAAACCACTACATACCAGGACATGTCCCAGAAGTGTTGTGGTTATGGAGATACTGTATTCTGAATCGGTCAGCTAGCCATGATATGGTCATGATTTGGTCCTCGTCAAAGTCACTCAGATCCTTCCACCTGCCTTTTTCCTACTTCTAAATTAGGAAAACTTACAAGAAAACTAAATGCCAAAATAGTGTATAAGACTACGTGAGCACACTATTCATAAGTACAAGTACAGCTACAGGCATGGCAGTGTGACTTCCATATGACACGCCAATAGTCACAAAACAGAGTGCTCACTTTAACAATGACAAATTGTATTTATAACGTTATAACCCCAACACTAAAATCCACAGAAAGCAGTGGGAATGTTTAGTAATCTGGCAGTGTTTACAGTAACAACAACAACAACAATACAACAACTAGGACATAATGTTCCATGGTGAGTGTGTTGTTGTGCTAATGTATGCTCTTGAACAGAACCTGGCATGTTAAACTATAGCCTAAGAAACAACAACAACAACATCATGACTTGGCGTGATCGCGCCAGCCCTAACGCCAACACCAAACTAAGCAAACCCATTTCTGACCGAGCTTTAGAACTCACATTGACTTCAGAGTTTCCTATTGAGTTAAATAAGGAGAAAGTTTCAGATGTACCACACACTCGGCTTAGCAAATGAACAGTTAATTGAATCAGATCTGAACTTCTATACATCCGTACTTCAGTATTAATCAGAAAAATACAGGAAGCGAAAAAAAATTATGAAGTTATTAATTTATTCCACAGTCTTGCTTGAGGCAGTTAGTGTCGAGTAAACATAGTTGGTCAATCAAGTCACCCCTTCCAGTAAAGGTCCTCTGTTTGTTATGTCTGATGTCACGAGCCATTTTTGGGTGAAACCAGTACTGAAGGGTTGCCAAGTTGGAGACATTGTTGCTAGATCTGGTATCATTTTACCCATTAAATGACTAATTTCTAAACTCAGCATATGGCGAAATCTAGGAACAGCATATACTGTTGAAAATCAAATTTGATACGGATCTCCAGCTCACAACACATTTGCTAATATTACAATTTAGAAAGCAGAACTTACCACTGGGGTGTAATATCTGACCGGTGTTTGCAATTGATCATTAATAACCATAATCCCACACACAACCAATCATTGATAACCTTGGTTCCCTCCAGGACCAATCACTGATAACAATATTCCTGTTAACGAATCACAGGGGCAGCGGTGTCTTAGTGGATAACGGTGATAGGATACTGATACAAAGTATTGGATACCATTCAGCAGTTCAATCCCTACTCTCACCACTGTTGAGCCCCAGAGAAAGGCCCTTAACCCTCAATTGGTCAATTGTATAAAAACGATAACTGTAAGTCGTCAGCCAAATACTGTAAATGAATCACTATTAACTGTGACGCTGTAAAAGCAATCATTGATAAACCTGATCCCACTCACGTAATCATCAGCAACCATGAACCCACCTACAACCAATCATTTGTAGCTATGGTTCTGCCAAGGAGCAATCACTGATAACCACAATCCTACCTAACCAATCACTGATCACCATGGTTCTACTCAGGATCAATCACTGATAACCACGATCCCACCTAACCAATCACTGATCACCATGGTTCTACTCAGGATCAATCACTGATAACCACGATCCCACCTAACCAATCACTGATCACCATGGTTCTACTCAGGATCAATCACTGATAACCACGATCCCACCTAACCAATCACTGATCACCATGGTTCTACTCAGGATCAATCACTGATAACCACGATCCCACCTAACCAATCACTGATCACCATGGTTCTACTCAGGATCAATCACTGATAACCACGATCCCACCTAACCAATCACTGATCACCATGGTTCTACTCAGGATCAATCACTGATAACCACGATCCCACCTAACCAATCACTGATCACCATGGTTCTACTCAGGATCAATCACTGATAACCACGATCCCACCTAACCAATCATTGATCACCATGGTTCTACTCAGGATCAATCACTGATAACCACGATCCCACCTAACCAATCACTGATCACCATGGTTCTACTCAGGATCAATCACTGATAACCACGATCCCACCTAACCAATCACATATCACCATGGTTCTACTCAGGATCAACCACTGATAACCACGATCCCACCTAGCCAATCATTGATCACCATGGTTCTACTCAGGATCAACCACTGATAACCACGATCCCACCCAACCAATCACTGATCACCATGGTTCTACTCAGGATCAATCACTGATAACCACGATCCCACCTAACCAATCACTGATCACCATGGTTCTACTCAGGATCAATCACTGATAACCACGATCCCACCTAACCAATCATTGATCACTATGGTTCTACTCAGGATCAATCACTGATAACCACGATCCCACCTAACCAATCACTGATCACCATGGTTCTACTCAGGATCAAGCACTGATAACCACGATCCCACCTAGCCAATCATTGATCACCATGGTTCTACTCAAGATCAACCACTGATAACCACGATCCCACCCAACCAATCACTGATCACCATGGTTCTACTCAGGATCAATCACTGATAACCACGAACCCAACCTAACCAATCACTGATCACCAAGGTTTTACTCAGGATCAATCACTGATAACCACTATCCCACCTAACCAATCACTGATCACCAAGGTTTTACTCAGGATCAATCACTGATAACCACTATCCCACCTAACCAATCACTGATCACTATGGTTCTACTCAGGATCAATCACTGATAACCACGATCCCACCTAGCCAATCACTGATTACCATGGTTCTACCAGGATCAATCACTGATAACCATAGTCCAACCTAACCAATCACCAATGACCGTCTTCCGTCTTTGAACATTAATTTAAACTTGAGATATTACATTTTATGAGAACTAAAAGCAAATAAACATTTTCTTTCATAGCAATTGTCTAGTTTTCGGACACAGAATTACTCAAACAATGAGAGATACAGTACTGTGAACAAGTAAAGAGCTGAGGCTTAAACCAGTGAATACTGTTACTACATCACAGCTATTAGGAATAAAAACATACCAAAACTGGAGGCGGGGCTAATTCCAGCAGGACACACTGTACATGAATGAGGCTGTGGATGAGAGTGTTGTTCTTGATGTGTCATTACAGGTCCGTGGTTGAACGTATGTAGTCTATTGAAAAACGTTAAAAATCAGACCTTTATGAACAAACGTAAAGACTACAAATGAAAACACAGCGTCGTTCGATGTCAGTCGCTTTGATTTGAAGGTTTCAGAAGAATCTCGACACTGATGTATCTGGCTATCTATACATCCACACATTAGCTACACCACTTATCCATTAGGCTCACAGGGGAGCTGGAGCCAGTCCCTGCTGACTTCTGGTCTTCTGAGACAAAACTATTCCGGGAATTAACCGCCATTACATACAGTACATTACACAATATTACTTTTAACTAGAACTGCTGACATACTGCAGGTTCACTGAAGGCAGACATATGGCACTTTTCTATTAATAAAGATTTGCAAGCATTGGCAAATAAATGTGGTGTTGGAAGAATGGAAACACTCCGTGAGTGTGGTTAGCGGCAATTATTCAAATTTGGGGTTCAATCATTATCTCACTTTGTGTCGGGCTGAATTATACCATCCATTCTTGA
>CM045733.1:12635000-12652500 GCA_024760905.1 Plotosus lineatus
GGTTCATCACTCGTGCCCCCGCATACTCGCGGATTGGCGACAAACCCAGAAGTAGCTGGCGTGTGATTCAAATTTAGCCAGCAGCTGAGAGCGTTTGTTTCTCCTTCCTGCTGATTGGTTGCAGATGATGTGTACACCTCTTTTTTTCTCCTCCTTCACACACACGTCATCAATGTGATTGCTTGGATTGTGAATTCACAGGGTTTTTTTTTATTTTTATTTTTTAATGATTATTTAAGCGCTATGATGCCACTCAAACGCCCTGCATCTTCTCTAGCTTCTGGTAAGGAATCTAAGCCCATTATTTATTCATAAATATTATCGCAGTACAAAATTTAAAAAGTTTTTCTCAATCATTACTACATTTTACTGCATTATTATTACACTCGCAGATTAGCGGCAAACCCGGAAGTTACTGGTACGTGATTCAAATTTAGCCAGCAGCTGAGAGCGTTTGTTTCTCCTTACTGCTGATTGGTTGCAAATGATGTGTACACCTCTTTTTTTCTCCTCCTTCACACACACGTCATCAATGTGATTGCTTGGATTGTGAATTCACAGGGTTTTTTTTTATTTTTATTTTTTAATGATTATTTAAGCGCTATGATGCCACTCAAACGCCCTGCATCTTCTCTAGCTTCTGGTAAGGAGCCTAAGCGCTTTATTTATTCATAAATATTATCACAATACAAAATTTAAAAAGTTTTTACTTAATCATTACTACATTTTACTGCATTATTATTACACTCGCGGATTAGCGGCAAACCTGGAAGTTACTGGTACCTGATTCAAATTTAGCCAATGGCTGAGAGCTTTTGTTTCTCCCTCCTGCTGATTGGTTGCAGATGATGTGTACGCCTCTTTTTTTCTCCTCCACACACGTCATTGACGTGATTGCTTGAATTGTGAATTCATTTTTTTAGTGTGTTTTTAATGATTATTTAAGCGCTATGATGTCACTCAAATGCCCAGCATCTTCTGCAGCTTCTGGTAAGGAGCCTAAGCGCTTTATTCATTAATAAATATTATCACAGTACAAAATTATAAAGTTTTTATTAATCATTACTACATTTTACTGTATTAATGAGTCAGACTGTCTATAGAATGTGTTTCGCGAGCATATTTTAGCGCATGCAATATCATACATAGGGTTTTTAAACCGTGTCAATAACTCGTGGATTTTCAGGACGGAACCATCGCGAAAAACGGGGGCCTTTTGTAGTCCAAAATGCAACTTTATCCCTAATTTGATGTCATGGGTCACGCATTATTGAATGTATATGAAAACACATATCTGGCCACACCATATTACACAAAGATGATGATTATGATCTTGTAATGTTGTACATACTGACCTCACCGCAGGCCACACTGTACCATGCGCGTTTATTATTTAACAATCTGTTTGATATGGGAAAGCAAAATCTCAACCCGTCTATTTCATATTCACGTCAATGGTCAGAGTCCACCTCATTAAATGTTGCCACAATATCCTTTCCTCTTCAGGCTTTTCATTTCATACAATTCTATACTAAAGCTTTCGGTTAAAATGTAGAAATGTATGTAATTTGGGTTTATCGACGTACAGGCCAAGAAACATTCATTCCAAAAAATTAAGATAATTAATTGAACATTATTAACATAATGAAATATTGAAAGTAATAACAAAAACTATCTGTACAGTCAATAACTTAGAATAGATCCAGACTTAAATCGAAAAAAGTCACACTATATACAAATAAAATGTAAACTACAGCGCAAACCTCCACCAGGCCATAAAGTCACTCACAGTATTGATCTTGGTATATAATTATTACTTTGGACCTTCTTGAACTTTGACTTTTCAGAGACAACACTATTGTACAACAACTCTGTGGACTTCAACAAAAACATTGTGAATTAGAAGTAAATCCGATAAGATTTGGGTGTGATATGAGTTTAAAAACAAACTGACACATGTTGAAGGGGTTTTTCCAACATGATCGCCTGCATGGCTCACTGAAAGTTTTTGACTGTTTTATACTCGTCCGTGTTTAACTTTATGATCAAGAGAACAGTACTGAGTGGTGATATACTTTTTCCATCGAATGCAGTGTAGTGTATAGTCTACAAGTCGGTGCTATAGATTGATCAGAGACGTGTTCAGGTGCTCAAGTAATACGGCTAGTTAAAATTTAAGTAATCGACTTACATACAGTACACAGGGCAGTGGTGGCCTAGTGGTACAGGATGCTGGATCGCTGATCCTCAGGTTGGGGGTTTGAGTCCCACTCTCCACAAGGTTGTCACTGCCCACCCATTGCAGCTAACTGGGTTATCAAAGGCCGGCCATGTCTCTCACTGTCTGGCTTTCGACAAGAGGAGCTACAAAGCTGTCAGTGTGTTTCCGCCCTGCGATGGCCTGGCGAGCTGTCCAGGATGTACTCTGCCCTCACTCGGATTTATCTGGGATGGGCGCCAGCCTTCTCGCGACCCTAATTAGGATTAAGCGGTTACAGAAAATGAACTGACTTACATACACTAAACACAACCACGGCGCATCTGTATACGTTCTTCTGTATTCAAATGGGCATCCAGAGCATGTCTACTGATAAAACGCCTTTATAATCCAATAACAGTCTGTCTGGAAATCATGAAACTTTGCCGAAAAAGGTGAAGCCACAGAATAACTCCGATACTTTATTGAAAAGTTTAATAACTTAGCGGAATCTTCTGAAACTAGAAATTCACTCAGAGAGTGCAAACCTCCACTAAGGTAGCACAATCTCACATTTACTGTGGTTATAGTGCCAGATGATGAAGAATTACATTCTACAATTATTTTTGAGCTCTGTACTTTTTTATGGTGCATTCTGGGTGATTTCCACCCCCATGCCTTTCGTGCAGTATTAGAGAAAAAAAATCCATCAAAACCGTTCTGGATGACACCCAAAATTTTATCACTTCTTTGTTGACCCAAGACCTACATCTGGTTCGAAATTCAGCAAAATCCTTCGGTGATTTTTTGAGTCATCATGGTCACACGCACACACAGACAGACAGACAGCCAGCCAGACAGACAGACAGACAGCCAGACAGACAGACAGACAGACAGACACATGACCGATCTCTAAACCCCAATCGTTGGTGAAACTAATATAGGATTCTAGAACCTACTGTAATGTCAGTCACTGAAAAGCAAACATTAGTTAACAAAACATTCGTTAAATAACAAAAGGTCAACGAACACTACTGCCAATATCATGTCATGTACTGAACGGGGGCTCAGAACACCATCTGCAGTTTCATTTTCATTTCCTGTACTGCTTTGTTATCCTTTATTAGGGTCACAGTAAGGTTGGAACCCATCCCATCCGACACTGGTCGTGGTACACACTGGACAGCTCATCTGGACTATTGCAGGGCCAACACACCCAACCATTCACGTACACTCACATCTAGAGTTAATTAGGATTATCCAAATAGCATAATGTCCATGTCTTTGGAACCAAATCAGAAAAACATCTATAATGTGAAGTTTGCACGTTCTGTCCGTGCTGGCGTGCGTTTCCTCCGGGTGCTCCGGTTTCCTCCCACAGTCCAAAAACAGGCACAGAAGGTTAATTAGCTGTTCCAAATCACCCACAGGTATGAGTGTAACTATGAATGTTTGTGTGAGTGTTGGCTCTGCGATGACCTGGCGAGCTGTCCAGGGTGAACCCTGCCCTCGCCTGAGTCGGCTGAGATGGGCGTCAGCCTCCCTATGACCCTAATTAAGATTAAGTGCTTCAGAAAATGAATGAAATGAATGACTCTATAATGTGGCGTGCAAAAAAAAAATATATAGAATAAGCAGACAATGTTTAAATCGCCCCTCCACACACACACACACACACACACACACACACACACACACACACACACACACACACACACACACACATACACGCACACACACATACATATACACACATACATATACACACATACATATACACACACACATATACACACACATATACACACATACACACACATACACACACATACACACACATACACACACATACACACACATACACATACACACACACATACACACACACATACACACACACATACACACACACATACACACACATACACACACACACACACACACATACACACACACATACACACACATACACACACATACACACACTTTGATTCCTTTGGACTTATCACATTATCCTGGTCAGGCTCCGAGTGTCAGACAGGAGTGTGAGGACACTTCACCTTACACATCCCTTCACTTCTAGGGGCAATTTTTCTTCGTCATTCTGCCTACCTGCATGCTCTGAGAAGGTGTGAGGAAACTGGATAACCTTGAATAAACTCTTGCACTGAGAAAATGCAGTGGGACTCCACACAGACAGAAACCTGAGCTCAGGTTCAATCCTACCCCGCAACCCCCCAACACACACACACACACACACACACACACACACACACACACACACACACACACTTTTACAAATCCTCTGCTACAAATCCTTCCCATCTTTCACATCACTCAGTACCTTGAAAGGTCAGGAACTGTAGTGACTAGACGTGTTGCCCTGGAGAACAGGGAGGAGAGGAAGTGGAGCTAAATCCTGCACCTGGTTCACTTCATCCTGAGTGAACACACACACACACACACACACACACACACACACACACGGGCCAGGGTGACATGGAACTCCCCTACTAATTCTCTCTCTCTCTCTCTCTCCCTTTATGAGAGTTACTCTCCCTCCCTCCCTCTCTCATTTTTCTCTCTATTCTTATACCGTCTCCACCAAGTCAGATGGCAGCAGCGTCATTTCTTCGCGATCCGAAGTGCGAGCAAGTTAAATTGTTTCCCAGCTACCGAATGCGATCCGGGCATTCTCACAACAGTCGTGTTGTCAACAATCCCTGAAACCCTCACACAGACCATTACTGTGATGAACAGAAGCTCCAGGATTTCGGCTGGGTCGGGCGTCACGTCAGATTCGACCTATTTCACACCGCCGGTGAAGTCGGCTGACGCACATTCTTAAATGACAAAAGCAAAACGCACCGGTTTCTGAAGCTACGCATGTCTTAGCAACGTTGACTCGGTGTTTAGTATCAGGTACACAATAGAGACGTGCGTCACACGGACCTCGGTTAGTGTGCGTCAGACAAATGCTGCTGGAGTGCTCATAAACACTCGCAGAAAGAATGATCCCAGATTTACGAGAAACATTAGTACAAAAACCCCGACCTGAAGTCATGGAGACACCATCGATACGGCTCTCATTAGAGCTGATAAACACGGGTGCACCTTTCTTTGAAACCGCATTCCACAAAATCCACATCGCAGGGTTGCAACAGAAAATCCAAACACATGTGCAGGTCACAATGACATTATACAATTCTCTGTGTGTGTGTGTGTGTGTGGGAAGGTTTATGATTGGACTTGATTAACAGGGCAAGGTGCATAAAATAACTATCATGCCCCGCCCCTTTCACCCCACACAGTCACACATTAACACTAATAACTGAAGATCTGGCATAGACATTGTCAAAAAATGCAATCCACCAACACCCTGTCTGTGTGTGTGTGTGTGTGTGTGTGTGTGTGTGTGTGTGTGTGTGTGTGTGTGTGTGTGGGCTGAGTGAGACATTAGTATCAGATAAGCAAGTAGTACATAATAACAGGATGCCCAACAAAAATCCAGAGAATCCATATGTATCCCAGTATCATTCCAAGGCAGCCACACACACACACACACACACACACACACACACACACACACACACACACACACACACACACGCTCAGACCTCTTACTTCTGCAAACACTCTTACTGATAACCCGACACGCCCACAAAGCCACCACATTACAGCTATAATCAGCATAAAATCAGCTCCTGAATAACCAGAGGAATACTCACGTCTCACTCTGTCTACCCTGAGCGTCTATCTATCCCGCCACCTTGTTGCCTTCTGAGAAATTCCAAAAAGGAATGAGAAACAGGCTGAGCTAGAAAGAGAGAGAGAGAAAGAGAGACAGAGTGAAAGAGAAAGTTATCCTGTATGCTCCAGCATGACTGTCTCCAGAACAATCATCCTCTCTCTGAGATGAGTCTGCTACTCTGATGGTGCGTATATGTGTGTGTGTGTGTGTGTGTGAGAGAGAGAGAGAGAGAGAGAGAGAGAGAGAGCGAGAGAGAGAGCGAGAGAGAGTGTGTGTGTATATGCGCTCTTATAATGTGTCAACTACACAGTCATACGTGACACATCCGACAGCTCCGATTTCTGCCAAGTGAGTCAACACGTAAGCAATCTCTTTCTTGCTTTTCTTTTCCTCACGCCTTCCCAGTCCTCCCTCCGCCTCACTTTCTGTAAATGCTCACCGGCTCATCCATCACAACTGAGTCATCGGTAGGTGCAGTGCACCGTACCAAGCAGCAGGTCGTGCTGTTTCACCGTCCTCACCATTTCTTCTACGTAACTGCTCTGTGCTCATGAACACGCAGCGTGGACGTGTACACATGATTAGAGACAGAGAGAGAGAGAGAGAGAGAGAGAGAGAGAGAGGGAGAGGGGGAGAGGGAGAGGGAGAAAAAGAGTGAGTGACATCAAAAGCAACAAATTCTCAGATTAAAAAAAATAGCTTTTTTCCCCCCAATAAACCGAGTATGACGGAAACTTCAGCCTAAAGTAGGTGTGAGATGAACATGTGCGCTTTGCTTTATTCGGATGAATTGGCCCACAGATATCTCTCTGTTACACACACACACACACACACACACACACACACACACACACACACAGCAAAAGGAAATTATTTCATTCAAATACAATGTGTATGAATAAAAGTTCATCCGACTCACACAAGCAATAAAAATTAGTTTTGCATACTGTTTACTGAATACACACAGGTATGGTAAACAACAACAACAACAACAACAACCTCTGACTGATGCACAACCTTGATGAAATGGCTTGCGCCACAATCATACAGCAGTCATCGCCCAGGGATGGAGGGGCTGCGTCCACCAAATGACCCACAAAACCAGATTTTGTGTCTCAATTGGTGTACAGACGCTCCCCGACTTACGTTCATCCGTTTTATGTTTTTTTGCTTTTAAGTTCTTGTCCCCCCCCCCAAAAAAAGTCAAATTTTTGAGTTTAGACGTACCTACGTAGTATGCTGACGTAATGACACTGCGTCTATTGTTTACAAACGACAGACTGAACGTGCCCCTCCTTCTTCCCAGTTCAGTTATATATATATATATATATATATATATATATATATATATATATATATCATTCATGTCATGTGATTCATCTCAGCTTCATGTCATGTGACCATCCGTTGACCATCGGAGCCATTTACAAGCAGAAAGATCGCATCATAGAGAATGTTAAAGGTTATATTGATTATTATTGGTTAAAGGTTATATTGACAGGTTGTATTTGATATTTGATGAGTGAATTTGATTAAAATGTATCAATTTGAAATTATTCTGCTTGAATTTATTTTATTTGAAATTCATGTTGATATTATTTGATATATTTGATATTATTTTACAATGCTATGTTTATAATAATTGATTTCGGGGTGTTTTATGAGATACGGTAATGGTATTTATGGGTGTATAGTACAGTATGAGCGTCATACGTCACACGTCATACGTCACTGTAACAACTTACGTTCACGTTCAACTTACGTTCGGCCGTCCGGAACCAATTAAAAACGCAAGTCGGGGAGCGTCTGTACTTCTGTTATTACACTTCCATGCAGTCTTTTTTCTACACGCTAGTGTTGTCTAAAATCGAACACGCCAACTTGTGCACTTAGAGGAAATAACAAACACGACATGTAACCATGACTGTTGCATTACGCGATAAAAATATCCATCTGCTTGACTTTTTGCTCACCGCTTAAAAATGTATGTGCGCGCCAACATCATGCACGCTTCAAACTGTCAGGCACTGCATTGGTGGTCCTTCCCCTCTTGTTACACAGCTAAGATAGTGATCATTGAGCATTATGGGTACAAAGCGTGTAGAGTGACAGCATAGTGACGCAGTGGTTAGCAAGTCCACGTCATAGCAAAAAGGTTCTGGGTTTGATTCTCGGGCTTGATGCGGGCATTCCTAAGGTGGAGATTGCATGTTCTCCCTGAGTTTGTGTGGGTTTCCTCTGAATAACAAAGACACACCCATGTTAGGCAAACTGCCTTTTCAAAATTGCCCATCGGTGCGAGAGTTGAGTGTGATCAGTTAGTTGTGTGTGTGCTTTGGCACTGCAATGGACTGGTGAGCTGTTCAGGGTGTACCATGCCTTCGCTCAGTGTTGACTGAGATAGGCAAAGTTCCTCCGTGACCCTTGTAGGGTTACAAATTTTTTTAACCAATGAGTAAGTGAGTGAGCATGCAAATTAACACTCAATATTATAACGCGACCTTCTAAATTCACTATACTGTGCACCTACTCATAACGCACTGCGTGTCATTGTCCTTGATAATGTGATTAAAATTGCAAGTGGAAATGCAAACAAGCCATAATAAGAATATACAGGGATCTCTCACTTTCCGCAGTTAATTAAGACCGAGAACTCCCCGTGACCACCAAATTCCGCGAAGTAGGATCGACCCCCCACCAACTGACGTACACATACATGTAAATGTGTATATAATATCAATAAATACATATTCAATGCTATAAATGCTCATAACAACAAGTCAACATTCAAAAATAATGCATAAGATGTAAATAAAATATAAATACAGACACACACAGACACGTGAGCAAACACTCAGATGTGCACCTCACATAAAAATGTGAGTAGATTTGTTGGGGGGTTTTGGATTGTTTTTGTTTTTTTGGAGTTTTTTTGCATAATTGGTCTTGTTTTGTGTGATTTTCCTTAACTTTTTCCCTTTTTTTCTTTAATTTCCTTATTTCTTAATTCAATGAATATTATAAATAAAAAAAACGCGATGCACTGAAGTCACATGAATTGAAGTGCGAAGTGGCGAGAGATCCCTGTGTGTGTGTGTGTGTATATATATATATATATATATATATATATATATACACACACACACACAGTGGTACCTCATCTTACGAAATTAATCCGTTCCATAGCTTTTTTTGTAACCTGGATTTTTCATAAGTAGAACCACATTTTACATGTAAAACGCGTGATTTGTTCCAAGGCCCCCAATACTACCCCCAAACCCTTTAAAAATGATAAAATCATACCTTTTAAGGTACTTACTTCGTGTTGACCATGTCTTCTTAGCAGTTATAATCTTACAAATGTTTATGCGAGGTTAAAAGCCTGAGCAAAAAAATAAAGTTGCGATGAGCACACTCAGAAAACTCATGAACAAGCTGCTGCTCAAGGGAGCTGCTTCATCCCTCCTAGCCAATGGGAGGCCAACAAGGTGAGATGTTGGGAGATAGCCAATGGGAGGGAGCTGCGTCATCCCTCCTAGCTAAAGGGAGGCCAGTGGGGCGGGATGTTGGAAGATAGTCAATGGGAGAGCAGCTTGTGCGTTGTTTGAATGGCACATTTTAATGTTTGAGTGGCGCGTTTGAATGTTTGAATGGCACGTTTTTTTTTGTGCGTTTCGTAAGGAGAACTTGTTTCGTAAACAGAGACAAAACATTTTGGAAAATGTTTTTCGTAACCTGTATTTTTGGTTTGCTGGGACTATTGTATGGTGAGCTACTATTGTATGTTGAGCTACCACTGTATATATACCCTCACTACTCCGTGCTTCAGTTTCTGCGGCTTCAGTGCATCGTCGGTTTTTCAAAAATATTCATCGAAAAATAAAAAAAATAAAAATTATTTCTGAATTGTGTATCAAAATACTGAAAATCATAAAACTGAACTCACATGGTAATGAATGTGGCTTTGTCCTTGTGAGCTTTACTAGGCTGATCACTCCAGTCTGCCCAAGTAAAAACTGACCACTTCCACATGTATGACAGTAAACACTGACCACTCCCACCTGAGTAAACTGAACAAATCAGTAAAAAGTGACTACTTGTACCTGTATGTAAATAAAACCTGACCATGCCCACCTGCACAAGACTGAAAACTGGAAACACAGGGCCAACCCTCACACCACGGGGTGATTTGAAAAAGCCAATTAACCTACTGTGCATGTTTTTGGACTGTGGGAGGAAACCGGAGTACCCGTAGGAAACCCACACAATCACAGTGAGTACATGCAAACTCCACACCGAAACGCCCGAGCTGGGAATCGGACCCAGGCCTCCTTGCTGTGAGGCGGACATGCTCAACACTACGCCACCTGTATCACGTTAAAATTATAATTTACTATATTAAAATAATGAAAATTTCTTAAAACACTAGCTTTTCCAATTCTGTCGTTTAGAGTATCAAAATGTGTGTTTATTTATTTATTTATTTTTTGCTTGTTTCTTTTTTATGATCTTAGTGAGTCAGAGCCACAGTCATTCTTACTCTGTTTCTGGGGAATTTACATTGTTATGTGTATCACTGTTGAACACATTTGGGACACAGCCCAGAGCAAAATGTCCATACAATGCCAGAACTGTCATTTCCATCATGATGAGGCTATTTGGTCTCTTCAGTATGTTAATCATACACAGACACATGCGCGCACCACACACACACACACACACACACACACACACACACACACACACACACACACACACCTAATTTAGCACCAGATGGATTGAATGTAGGAGGAATCATCACTGTGACAGGTGCCTTTTCAAGTCATAACACAGGAATCCAGTGGTAAACCTCTCATTCACACACACACACACACACACACACACACACACACACACACACACACACGGTTGAGATTTGAGAGTGGCGCCACAAAGTAGGGAGCTCACTGGTACGACTCATGCTTGTGGTCATGTGACTCAACCCACAGGAACGTAATGGTCAGGAACGAAAAAGTGTGTGTGTTGTAAACACTCTTCCTCTCTGTCCACTGACCCTTTATCCAGTTATCACCTTCCAATTCACAACTGATTCCCTCTTTTTTCCACTCACACTCGTGGTTCATAGCCCAAAGCACTTCAGCTGTTTTGGAATCAACCAACAGACCCAGTCCCGCTTCCTTCCTCTCTTCCATTCTTTCTGTTCTTTGATCCATTAACCATAGAATGCTTCCACCTGATCAATTCTGCCCTTACTGATCTGAGATCAGGTCTGACTTCATGGTCAGGAACTAACTAGACATGGACTATACAACAGACCACAGGCTTCAGGGATGAGTTTCACTAACCGCTCAGGCAATCTGACGGCTTTGGTTTAAATGGTGAATGACCTTCATCTGCTTGCAGCTCTGTATACAGTAATATATAACAGTGCTTAAAGAGGGGCGGGCGCATAGTCAGGAAACGTTTCCAGTTTTGCTATAATCCAGACAAAAACTCAAATTCTGTATCAAACTTGAGACACCGACAATGGAGACCTTTCACATACCTCTGATAGCCTATGACAGTGAGTCAGACAGTCTTTTGAGTGACGTCTGTGCATCAAGATGGGCGGAACATCTTTTCCGAGTGACACCCCACCCTTTCCCAAGCATGACTGGCACTCAGAACACTTTGCCCAGCCCACTACTTCATAGCCATAGAAACATTTTATGGGCAAGGACACATATTGCCTGCATGTTGTACAAATCGCAAATCCAATTTTTGGGGCAGCCGGAGCAGAATGCTTAGAGAAGCAGCTTTGGGACCAAAAGTAAAGGTCACTGGTTCGTTTCCCAAGTGTGGCGGTAGGGGAGTAAGCAACACCCTTCCTCCAGATAAATGGTTGAAGTGCCCTTGAGCAAGGTATCTAACCCCCAACCGCTCTCCAGGTGCTCCCAATATACTTGGCAGCCCACTGCTCCAATAGTCTGTGCTCATTTTGGGTGGGTTAAATGCAGAGGAAATAATTTCCCCTAAGGGATCATCGATACAGTATATCAAAAAGGAAAAAAAAAAATCCCCATAAGTACATCATAAAAACCTCGGCAATACAGGTCCTGATATCAACAGCTTGATATCACACGGAACACTGACTCCTTAGTGTTACTGCTCATAACGAAGGCACTTGACTGTGGTGTGATGCGTTTGTTTGCTACAGGAATAGTCCAAGGACTTTTATTTTGCCTCTGTACCCTGAGGAAACCCATGCAAGCACGCAGAGACGATGCAAACTCCACACAGAAACACACGAGCCCGAGAAATCAAACCCAGGCCTTCCAACTGCGGGGTGGACGGGCTAACCACTGCGCCACCTTGGTTTGCATCTTGTACACTAATTTTTATTTTTTATTTTTTGGAACCCATATGTGGTTCTTCCCAAACTTTTGCAGAAAAGTTAAAAACGCATAACTGTATTGAAGATCTAAATTTCCCTTTACCGGAACTCAGAGGCCAATACCTGCTCCAGCATGCTGATGCACATGAGCACAGTGCAAGCTCCACGCCACCTCAACCCCCATCCATCCCTGACCTCACGAATACTCTTGTGGGTGAGTGGACAAATCCTCACAATCACACCCCAGAGTCTGATGGAACGTCTCCCCAGAGTGGTGGCGGGTTTTTTTCCAAACGTAATGGGTTCATAATTATAGACAAAAGATGTACAGAACACACATCGAGGTCTGATTGCAAGGTGCTCGCTAAGGCTTCAGCGTCCAGAACAAAAATAATCCCCCGTGTTCCCTAAGAAGTCACATTCACACTCTAAGCAGCTCGCCAGTCCATCACGGGGCTAATACAGACAACCATTCACAGTCACACTCACATCTAAAGGCAATCTGAAACAGTCATTTAGCCTAACGTGCAACCTTCACACAGGCGCTCGCCGAGTCCAGAACCTTCTTGCTGTGAGGTGGACATTCTAAACACTACACCACCGTGTCCAACTCCCCAAAATATACACACGATAAACGTTCTTATAAGACATGAATACATACTTGTGAAATGCTCCATTTGGCTGAGGCTTCTGACTCGTATTTTTCATTCTTGAGCAACAACAATACTAAAGCAAACATATCCAATGGGGGGGCAGTGGTGGTCTAGTGGTATAAGGCACCGGATCGCTGATCCAAAGGTTGGGGGTTCGAGTCCCACTCTCCACAAGGTTGTCACTGTCCCCCCCAGTGCAGCTAACTGGGTTATCAAAGGCCGGCCATGTCTCTCACTGTCTATGGTGTGAGGCATGTAAAAGAACCATTGCTGACTTTCGACAAGAGTAGCTGCAAAGCCGTCGGCGTGTTTCCGCCCTGTGATGGCCTGGCGAGCTGTCCAGGGTGTACTCTGCCCTCGCCCTGAGTTGGCTGGGATGGGCACCAGCCTCCCCATGACCCTAATTAGGATGAAGCGGTTACAGAAAATGATGATGACATATCCAATGGATTAAAAACTTCTTCCTTCAAAACATTTCCCTAATTTATAGTTAGGAAGATGAAAATTACCTGATTTTGAAAATCCAAACATGGTGGAAAGGCTGTGGTAAGTTTTTAAAATCCACATTTTTTGGATTTTTTTCCCCCCCTCTGAGAATGTAAGAGCTTAAATATGCCTGAAGTTTAATGATTATTTCCCAGAAAAGTGATCAGCCTGCACCACACAAACCAGCCCAAAATCTGACAAATCAACTGTCAGGATTTCACCCGTGTACACACCACTTCTACAACACCCAGATTATAAAACAGGCTGTTATAGGATCTGCTGCGGGCCCGTTTCCTCCACAGCACTGTATTCGGAGATGTGATGTGATGCGACTGATCTTGGATCAGTGCTGCTCGTTGCCTGACGGGAATTTTTTCACCTGGCCTTCAGTAATCCTCTCTAAGTATGGCTCAGAAGAGACAAAGTTCATTGTGGAAGGTGTGGTGAAAGTCACGTGCCAAGAGTAAAGTATGGTTTCACAACAGGTACCATCAGGCAAACACCTGCCCACACACACATTCCTCACATTGTCCCAGTGACACAAGCGCTTTATAAATATGAAAAAGACCGGGCTGGGTACTTCCCAAACTGCAGCCTTCAACTCATTTGTGTACAATTTGGATATTAATTTCTGAAGCCAGTAATGTATCTTGATGAAGAACAAAAATAAATGTGGTAATCCCCATACCAAGTGTGCTTTCCCCATAACATTGACTAATTTCAAAAACAGAACATCCAAGGTTTTATTTCACTTTCACCTCAGCAATATATATATAGATAGATAGATAGATAGATAGATAGATAGATAGATAGATAGATAGATAGATAGATATTTGTATATAGACAGTGGTACCTTGTCTAGGGAGCATGTGACCCTGGGGAACATGCTTTTTTGCCATACTGTACTAGAATTAAGTGTAACTGCACATCCTCTACAGGAGGTGGCAGTGCGCTCTCACTGTGTTCTCTATGGTGTAAAGAAAAAGTACCAAGCAAACGATATGAAGTGCAGTAAACACTATTTATAGTCATGCATGGGGCGTGAAATGTCTTTTTTCTTCCTAAGGGGCATCACAGAAAATAATTAAGAGCTGCACAAGGCGTTCTTGGAGTGCAGAGGAATACAAGCAGAAGAATATAAGGCTAATCAGCCTCGAAAAGCCATTTCCCCAGCAGAGCTCGTAAAGCAAAATTTTGCTGGTTGGATGAGGCAGATTTTTGGTGAGATCAAAGCTCATATCATGGAAAACTCATTATAAGGGACACTCGCGAATCAAGGTACCACTGTATATATACAACTGAACCATTGCGAATAAAGGGCCTTGCTCAAGGGCCCAACAGTGGTGATAAGGTGGATTGAACCACTGATCTTTGGATGGGTAACCCATCGCCTCAATCACTAAGGCACCACTGCCCAACTTCACCTTTTTCTTCACCCATAAGGCATTTAAAAACCCGAATGGCACTACTTTTTCTTCCCGACTCTAAATATTTTTGTATAATTTTTTTTTTTAAGAAATTCCAGCCGCACGCTTTAAGGTTTAATGCTAAACCTGTGCTGTTTCAGCATTGGGTTAATGGGAGCCCACGGGATTATTTCCCCTTATATGCGCTACTAATACCTTATCCCGCCAAATTTGGAGTAAGCAGTTTTCGCTTCTGTTTTTTTTACTGCGCACTTTGCTCCTCGTGTAGCTAGTATGACACTCCAGTGTGCAATAATAGGCCCTTGTGGCAAAAATACGCCAGGCAACAGAATATTTGTGAATTTCAACGAATCTGAAACTTTTGAAGAACTTACACAAAAGCTCCATGATGTGTTCAGCCACAGAAAATGGACCGTGGGTTGATATCCCTGTCAATGTGTGTCAGCCGTCAATGCTTCTAAAATTTGGTTTATGCATTTAAAGTGTTTATGCAAAGACGAAAGCGAAAACGCAGACGATACAATGAAGAATGCGGGCAGAACAGCCTTTGATGTCGTGATGACCCTAGAAAAGCGATTTCTTCCTCCCCAGGTGAGTCAGCAGAGCTGAGAGTGTGACAGGTGTTCATATTAAATTGCTTGATTTGTTGTTTTCTTATAGCAAATGTAACTGTTAAAAAAAAAAAAAAAAAAAAAAAAAACTACCTACCTACCCTGGATACAGTAGGCCCTTAACTATTCTCGGTTTTGCACTCACGGTTTGAGTATTCGCGGACTGCCGAGCAACTCGCACGTGATTCAAATTCAGCCAATGGCTGTCCTCCTTCCTGCTGATCGGTTGAGATGATGTAACGCCCTTTTTCCTCATTCACGCACAAGTTGTCAATGAGCCTTTTTTTAGTGTGTTTTAATTACCAGTGAAGTTCTATGATGCCATTCAAATGCCTGCTAGGCACCAGAAAAAGTTAATGAGGTTGGATGTCTCCTCTGAAGAAATAAGACTTTCTCCTGAAGAAACGACAGTTCCCTCTGAAGTAATGTCATTGCTGAAGAGGAATAATCGTCTGAACTGTTGTAAAACACTCCACTATTAAAGTCTTTTTTTAATTATTATTCCAGTATATGACCTAAGGTAATGTTTAAAATGTTTGTGTGTTATATTTTATTTACTGTGGTGTAGCATGTTTCTCATTTCGTTTTGTTTATCCAATTTATTACATTTCTTGTTCTTTTATGTCCTTTTTTTATGGTCTGTGTTTTGGGGGACTTTGATTTTGGCACTGTGCCTCTAACTGTTTACTCTCCACTTTGGCTGAGGGGCGTGGCTGAGATGCTCCGTAGCACACACACCTGAATTCCCTATTCTCATTTACTCCCAATAAACAAAAGCATGCTCATCTCAGCGCCAGAGTATTAACTCACATCAACATCACCGCTTCTTTGGTTTGTAACGCTCTCTAACTCTAAAATTCTGTTTTGTACTCGCTTCGGCTGCGGGGCGTGGCTGAGCTGCTCAGACTTAATGCAGTTAATACCTGAATTCAGTCATCTCATGCCTAATGCAATACGTTCCTCTAGTGGGCATTTTTGAAAACTACAGTGTTGTATGTTTTTCAGAGGATGCATTGAAAGGTGTTTTATACGTCTGATGTATAATGTTTATATTTTATCATCAATAAATAGAACAGTAAAAATTGAAAAAAAAATTTAATCATTACTACATTAATACTGAATTAATGAGTAAGACTGTCTATAGAATGTAGAGGCAGTGGTGGTCTGGTGGTATAGGGTGCTGGATCGCTGATCCAAAGGTTGGGGGTTCGAATCCCACTCTCCACAAGGTTGTCACTGTCCCCCCCCCCAGTGCAGCTAACTGGGATATCAAAGGCGGGCCATGTCTCTCACTGTCTATGGTGAGAGGCATGTAAAAGAACCATTGCTGACTTTCGTAAAGAGTAGCTGCAAAGTCGTCAACGTGTTTCTGTCCCTTGCTAAAAAGGGTTGTGACAGGAAGGGCATCCGACGTAAAAACCTCTGCCAAATCACGTGCGAATCAAAACGTGCAAATCAGATGATTCGCTGTGGCGACTCCCGAGTAAAAGGGAAAAAAACGAAAGGAAGACAGACAGACTGTCTATAGAATGTGTTTAAGAAGCATATTTTAGTGCATGTAATAGATACATAGTATTTTACTTCTGGCTGCTCATTCGCACATGTGACGTGATACATGGGGTTTTACTTCTGGGTACAGAACTCGTGGAATTGTTTATTTTTATTTATTTTTATTTATTTATTTAAGGGACAATGTACAGGAACATTAAGCTCATAGAGACAGAGATGTACTGTACCAGAATATAGCTTAATAGCTAGTTTCCATCTGTAGTCCCTAATTTAGAACGGCCAATTAATCTACAGTGCATGTCTTTGGATTGTGGGAGGAAACCGGAGCACCCGGAGGAAACCCACACAAGCACGGGGAGAACATGCAAACTCCACACAGAAACACCCAGGCCGGGAATCGAACCTGGGCCTTCTTGCTGTGAGGCGGACGTGCTAACCACTACGCCACCGTGCCGTCCAATCTCTATCTCTATTCACGGGAGGGACTGAAACC
>CM045733.1:12657500-12662500 GCA_024760905.1 Plotosus lineatus
TACCACAGCCATCAGGATAGAAATGTAAGACTGGGTGTAGTGGTTCGCACGTCCACCTCACATCAGGAAAGTCCTGGGTTCGAGTCCCGAGTGGGAGCGTGTCTGCGAGGGATCACTAATTAGCTGTTCCAAATTGCCCCTATGCCTGCCCACAGTGCTGGCTGGGATAGACTGCATCCTCCCCATGTCTCTAGTGTAAAGAGTAAGCAGTTGCTCACTCATTTGATCTTTTGCATTGATTTGCACTGACGGTTCTTTCCGAACATCAAACTAATACGTCCTGAAGTGTCCAGAGTCCAAAATAATGACAATTGCATTTTAAATGATTGATGTATACGTCTTTTTTTTTTTTTTTTTTTTTGACTGGCATCCCATCGAGACTGTATTCCCATCGTACACCCAGTGAACCCTGGACAGGTACCAGACCGACTGCTGTTAGTACAGATGAATATAAGAAGATTAATATTTTTATAAGCTCTCTGTCTGTAATATAATCCCCACCCGCCCCCCCCACCCGCCACCCCCCACCTAGCACTGTTTCAGGGGAAGTACAAAATCATATTAGACTCTCTCCCCGCACAAACCCGAAGCTTGTGAACGGTCTCATACAGTCTCCTCATACAAAAATATACATCAGAGGTTATCAGAGACGGTAATGCTAACTGCTAAATGCTAAGTAATGCTAACTCACAATCACACTGCTCTCTCTGTAAAGAAACATTAACTGTGATGCTACGAGTTTAATATACCAGGTAATCATGCACTGTCATCGCATTTGGCATGGCTGAGACTGCAATCTGGTGCACAGCAAGACCAGGAAATAGTCATAGCTTAATGTGCTAAGCCGTCATGGAAATATCGTCTAGGCAAGCTGGCGTGCTCGCAAAGTGGCAGTGAAGTTAATCGTCACGATATATATATATTTTTTATGTACATATATTATGCATTACATTATATATCAAACCGAAACCCGTCTGAAGAATCATGTCATGTATCGGGACTTTCCGGGTATTAGGATAGCACAGAGAGAGAAATATCAATACGTATGCATGGATTACACATCCTGGTTCTGATAAATAATATTAATTAACGGTAATAAAAGTGTCTGTGAATGTTAAAACATGTACAGTATTTATAGACATGAGCTTGTGAGTTCAAGCGTCACTCAGTAGAACGTTTGCTTTATGAATGAAAATTTCACAGGACGCAACCATCGCATGCCACCGTGTGCCCTTTAGGACATGACGGTTCAGCAATACATCCACTACAGTACATCTCAGAGTCGAAATAGTTTAAGAATGACAAACACATTAAATATTGAGGCGGTCATAATAATGTACACGGGCCCCGGTTTGTCTGCTTCGACTATTGCCCACAAACACGCCAATTTCCGGTGATACGGCGCCATCGTGCTGTGCTTTCAGGAGAAAAACCGAATGCATAGAGCACGGACACAAGGCTCGGTCCACATCTATATTTATAGATATATAATAATTTATCTTTAACACTGACCACAAATGATTCATAATCAGTAAAACGCGTCTGTCTCCGCTACAGTCCGTATTAAAAACAAAAAAACGTATAATAGCTACATAAAGGCCATTTTAAATTTCTCAGTCAAAATTTATTCGTTCCTTTCACAGTTAGATTTTGGTGCTTACATTTTACACTGGAAGATAATAATGTGTTTAAATTATCCTAATATATTAAAAATAGTTTATAGTATATATATATGATACTGCATTGTGAATGTGATAAAATGATGCGGCGCGTCTGAAAGCCATGAGACGGAAAAAAAAAAACAAAAAAAAAAACAAATGAACTCTTTAATACCTACAGAATTAAATCCTACAGTAATGTT
Organism: Plotosus lineatus; assembly: GCA_024760905.1. Lineage (NCBI taxonomy): Eukaryota > Metazoa > Chordata > Actinopteri > Siluriformes > Plotosidae > Plotosus > Plotosus lineatus. Next base: position 12,659,362 of record CM045733.1, read on the forward strand.
CTTCCTGAAAGTTAATCAATACTCAGACTGTATATAAACCGTTCTGATTCTTTACCGTTCTCTGCTGCCCCCTGGTGCTCATTGTTAGAATTGTACACAACAGCCTGGCTGTTACCTTGAGCGCGGTGCGAGCCGCACAAGATGCCCAGGGCCCAAAATATTTATTTCATGTCTGTAAATCCATAAACTATTAAAAAATATACATATATATTTATTATTTACTGCATAAATCCAATGAATATTAATTAGTCCACTCTTTCTCACAGCCTGTACTGCTGTTATACGCTAAACAAAAAATAGTGGCAAGTGTCTCCTCGACTACTGAAGACAAACAGACTCGACCGTCCACCGAAAACAAATCAAAGACTTTTAAACTGGCCGTTCCTAAATTGACCCGGTGTGAGTATGAAGTATTGTGTTTGTGTTTTGCACTGCAATGGTCTGTTTAATCCTACTATGGTCATGCAGAGGCCGAAGCCGATGTTAACCAACTCTGGGACGAAGGCAAAAGGTATATTCGAAACAGTTCACCAGACCCTTGCAGGGCAACATACAAATAATCATGTCTACTCACGCCGGGCAATTTGAAACAGCTAGTTAGCCTAATGGTCATAACTTTGGGGTGCGTGGAGGAAAGCCACACAAGTACGAGGAGAACCTATAAACTTCACACAGAAATGCCCTCAGCAATCCTCGGACTCGAAGCCAGGACATTGCTGTGAGGCAGACGTGCTGTGCTACTTAAATATGACTTGAAAATTAGTAATAATGTTTAGAGCCCTCAGGTTCGTTCGCTAGCTCACACCATCCGCGCAGATAGAAATACCAAACTTCCTTCTATTTGATGACCTCCATATATGGCGAGGTAGATACACTTGCATTCCCATCCACTACACGCACAGTGCTGATCTCTGAATCACATCAATTCGGACATGTTTTCTTTGGAATTTAATCCAATTAGAAATCCGGGAAAGGTCAAGGATGGGAACTTTTTGGTACGCGTATTTACAGGGTTACTGTGACACAAATATAATCCTTGTTTATTCTTGCGGCGTCCCTTGGCATGGCCAAATGGTGAACATTGTGTTCTAGTGTGTCTTTTTTTTTTTTTTTTTTTTGTCTGGCAGCCACTCACCTTGCCAAAGAATGTGCTTTTTTGGCCTCACCATCATGCCTGAGCAAGGATCCGGGTTCCTTTCTGAGGCTTCACCTGGGCAACTTCTCAGCCGTTTCCTTCTCAGAAACAGAACATGAAGGGAATTCTTTTGCTCTAAATGCACTAAATCCCAAATTTGTTTTATACCCTTCCATTGGCTACCAGCTACCATGGTGAGAAATAGAATTAACCAATCAGATGTCCGGGAAGTGCTGGCCTGGTGGTAAAGATGCTGGATCATTGATCGTACGGTTCGGTTGAGGGTTCAATCCCCACTCTCCATGGACTGTCAGTCACAACCCCCCCCCCCTCCTCCCACCCCTGGCTTGTCATAGGCCGGCCATGTCTCTCACTGTCCGTGGTGAGAGGTTCATGTAAAAGAACCATTGCTGACTTTCGACAAGAGTAGCTGCATAGCCGTCGATGTGTTTCCGCTCTGCGATGGCCTGGCGAGCTGTCCAGGGTGCACTCTGTCCTCGCCCGAAGTCGGCTGGGATGGGCGCCAGGCCTCTGCGACTTTAATTCGGATTACGCGGTAGCAGAAAATGAACGGATGACCAATCAGATGTTAGGAATTGAAGCGAATAGTCGGGAGAGTTACACTTATACTGGAGGAATAAAAGACGACTAGGATATTATTTCTTCATGACTCGTACCTTATTCAAATCAGTTTGAATGAAGCTGTTATAAAGTCGATTTAACGGCTACACTGCCGTCATTAGTTGATGGTAAAAATAACGAATTTCCTTTAAGCCCCCAATTACTGCCTGCCATTTGTTTAAAATGCATGAGCATGCTGTAGTGTTCAACGCCATTAGAATCAATACGTTGTTATAGTGATGCTATTTAGCACATTTCCGCCCCTTCTCGCCCCACCCCCACCCCCACCCCCACCCGACGAATTACTTGCTACGCCACAGCTGGTGCGTATCCTACCTCCGAGTTTCTTCTCTGCATCCCCATCAAGCTCTGCTTCTGCCTTTCTTTGCCCCCCTAGTGATCTTCTTACCATCAATCTGTTCAGTGTTGTTTTTTTTTTTCTCTTCTTTATCTCCATCATGCTCTTAGTTTTTCTCCCGCCTTTGATTCTTACTCATAAGAAAAACCTTCAAACTCATTTACATTAAGTCGATTACCATATAAACTATTTATAATCACTGAAAAGTGGGTGAGGAAAAAAAAAAAACCCTTTTCAGCCGACAAGCTTCATTTGTGGCTTTTGGTTTTACGAGTATTCTCAATCTGAAAATGTAAAAACAGCAGTAAAGTGTTTACTTCTCGTACATTCTCACAAAAGGGGCCTCGGGCTGCCGGAAACCCCAGCCGACACATCTCTTTCCTGAGAAAAGGTAAAATCCCCGCGGGAGGTCTGGCACAAGCCCAAGTCCACGTCACCCAACAGCATGACACTTTGTCCCGACTGACATGTCATGTGGCCAATCAGGAGCCAATCATTTCCGAGCGAGTCGACTGTGATTCTAAGGTCCCACCCTTCCTGTGCTGTTTTGACTATGCGTGCTCTCTCCTTACCACATGCACACAGGCGCGCGCGCGCGCACACACACACACACACACACACACACACACACACACACACACACACAAGCACACACGCACACTACTGAGCATTCATCTTAAACAGTTCTCTGTCGATAGTTGTGGGAAAGGCGCCAATCTGAAGCAATGTCATTTTAACCAGCTGCGTTTATTCTGACCTGAGCCATGACACGGGGTCAGAACCTACAGATCCACCTCTGAACAAACATATGAGCTTGAAAACTTCTGACTTTTTGCGATATAAAAAGAAATCTTAGTGCGCCACACCTGAAATTGCATCACGGGATTCGATCCAATAAGCATCGTCAAACAAGTGAAGAAATGATGGTGAATGCTGTTTTTTTAACAGAGTCATGGATGATCCTGCATTTCCATCAGCGCCTATCTGCACCATATGCATGCGTAGGAAAAAAATAACAAGAACCC
>CM045733.1:12665000-12667500 GCA_024760905.1 Plotosus lineatus
TCAAAGTCGATCTTCAGTTAAACCCCCGTCAGTGTAACCTGTATTTCATATTCCTTTTAAAAATTAATTATTCCACTATCTGTTAATTTAGAGGAAAGAAAAATCAGGCACGGCCTTCGTTTTGGGGGTGACAGGGGTGTGTCCTGACCAATTAGTCCAATTGGTTGAAAGGGAATATAATTAAGCAGTTTTATTGACTATTCTAAATACAGTCATACCTCACCTTACGAAATTAATCCATTCCAGAAGTGGTTTCGTAACCTGATTTTTTTTGTAAATTGAGTAGCATTTTACATGTAAAAGTGGGGCCAGTGGCGTAGTGGTTAGGGTGCTGCGCTCATGATCGGGAGGTTGTGAGTTCAAATCCCACTGAGACCCCCACTGTGCTAAGACCACACTCGCTGGGCAAGGTCTCAACCACAAGTGTGCCTCTGTTCACCCAGCAGTATAAATGGGTACCAGTAAAAATATACTGGGAAGGTAACCTGCGATGGACTAGCGTCCCATCCAGGGGGAGTTCAACTCCTGGTCACTTCATGCTATGGAAACTGGGGATGAGCACCGGCCTGATGAGCCACGAGGCTCGGGTGTAAAAACCCAACAGACTTTACCTTTACCTACCTTACATGTAAAAGACCTGATTCGTTCCAAGGCTCCCAATACTACCCCCTAAACCCTTAAAAAATTATAAAAGTATACCTCCTTCTGTTTCAATATCGTACCGATAGTAGACGGGTTTGGCCATATTCCTTTGCGATATCACTCAACCGCATGCCACGAGCCCGCTTCTTCTTTTCACTCAAACCGGAAATCACTTCTACCGGGAATCACACACGCGCACGTGTGTGTATGTGTGCATGTGTGTACATGTGTGTTGACCATGTCTTCTTAGCAGAGTTATAATCTTACAAATGTTTATGCAAGGTTAAAAGCCTGAGCCAAAAAATAAAGCAATAAGCACACTCAAAAAACTCACGAAACAACAGTAACGCTGTCCTTTATGCGTGTTAAAACTCCGTGACGAACAATAGGTCAAAGGCATATGAAAAGCATCATGGGTATTATGGAGATGCAGCTCCATAACAGCCAATGAGATGGAGCTGCATCTCTGTGACGAACAATGGGTTGAAGGCACATGGAAAGCATCATGGATATTATGGAGATACAGTACAGCTCCCTGCTAGCCAATGGGAGGCCAGTGGGGCGGGGTGTTGGGAGATAGCCAATGGGAGAGCAACTCGTGCATTGTTTGAATTTTTGATATGGTGTGTTTTGTAAAATGAATTTTTTTCACATCCATAGACGGAAATTTTAAGTAAATGCGTTTCGTAACTTGAATTTTTTGTTTGTTGGGTCTTTCGTAAGGTGAGGTACCACTGTATATAGTTAATTAATGATTACATGTACATATCTTTTTTTGCAAGATATATCTTACAGATCTTCTTTATTATATTTATTTTTATTTATTTTTATTTTTATATACTGTACATACAACTTTTTTTTTTTTTTTACAACTTTATTTTACATTTTTTTTACAATTTATTAATTCCATTTTTAATATTTGTGCTTGTATGTATGGGATTGCACACAATTTCATTGTACTGTACTTCAAAATTTCTGTCCCACTTAATCCTAATTAGGGTTACGGGGAGGTTCGCGCCTATCCCAGTTGACATCGGGCGAGGGCAGAGTACACCCTGGACAGCTCGCCAGGCCATCACAGGGTGGAAACACGCTGACAGATATGCAGCTACTCTCTACGAAAGTCAGTGATGGTTCTTTTACATGAACCTCTCACCATAGACAGTGAGAGAGTGAGAGACATGGCCGGCCTTTGATAGTCCAGTTAGCTGCACTGGAGGGGGGGGGGGGGGGGGCAGTGACAACCTTGTGCAGAGTGGGGCTCGAACCCCCAACCTTAGGATCAGCGTTCCAGCACCTTTAAAATCAGGAAACCACTCCCCGTGTCGTTCAATATAATGAAAATAAATACTGTATTCTTATTATCGTTAAAAAGAGATTGCATATTAAAGTTGGTGCAGCAAATCCAAAGAAATTAAGTGTTTAAATATTATAATTTTGACAGAAACTCAAATCTGAAGGATATCAGCTGTTACATGTGAGTTGAAATGATTGCATTGCTCACATACTTTTGGGCTACACCGTCCTGATTATAGGTTGATTTACACTGGAATATGTTTCTGACAGATACAGTTACAGATGAGTAATTGGATAGGATCACGATTTTTGTAATTTTATCTTTGCTCACCAAAAAACCTTCGATTTCAGTGTCCACTTTCAGCTGTAATTTAAAGGATTGAGCAAAACTACAGTATTAACATTATAGGAACACAGACTCAAATGAAGGATCATATGACATGCGGTTTGATTGACAGTTATGTCTTGTTTCATCATCGTTTTTATAAAAAAAAAATGAAGACGGTAGAAGGTCTGGAATTAATTCACCACCCGACACCAAAAACCCTGGAAGACCATCACG
>CM045733.1:12670000-12702500 GCA_024760905.1 Plotosus lineatus
TGATGTCAGTTTCGTGTAACGGGACGGAATGCTCTGTAACACGACACGAACGTCAATCTGCTGTAACGTAAATGATAACAGGACCGATCTCGTATTCTGGATGTTCTACAAAACAGAACACACTCTTTATATAACATAGAGCATGAAGTAAGTGGGGGCGGTGGTGTAGTGGTTAGGGTGCTGGGCTCATGATCAGGAGGTTGTGTGTTCGAGTCCCAGTTAACCCACCACTGTGCTAAGACCCCTGGGCAAGGTCTCAACCACAAGTGTGCCTCTGTTCACCCAGCAGGATAAATGGGTACCAGTAAAAGTATACTGGGAAGGTAACCTGTGCTGGACTAGCGTCCCATCCGGGAGGAGTTGAACTCCTGGTAGCTTCACGCTACGGAAACCGGGGATAAGCACCGGCCTGATGAGCCACTAGGCTTCGGGTGGAAAAATCCCAACCGACTTATGAAGTAAATAAATTAACAAACTGACAGAATGTGGGTATCGTAATTGTTCGGATCATAAATAGCATCGAATAACATTCTAATCGTCTCATTTGGTTTTTTATTGTTTTTCCAGTTTTAAGCCGTCATTCCCTTTTAAATGTTTGTTCTATTAGGAATTTTCAAGCTGAAGCTGGAATCTTTTAGAACCTCAGTGTCAATCAAGTGAAGCCAGATTTTAAATTTTATACCAATTTTTTTTTTGTTGTTGTTGTTTTTTAACACTTATGGAAAATAAATTTAGTATGAGTAGAAATGTTACTGTCAGTATAAATTACAGTAAAACCTCCGCTGACGAACGCTTAAGCTCACGAACTTTTCGCCTCAAGAACTTTAAATTCGCGAAAATATAGTCTCGGCTGACGAACTACTTTTCGGCGGACGAACCAAACCACGCGGTCGAACAGCGCCACGGTGGCGGCCACGAGAAGCTGACGCATGCTCACGGCGTCACAGTTCGTCACCCCCTTTCTTTGCGTGCGGAAGTGATTTGTGTTTGCTAGACATTTTGGACCATATTGAGTGTACTTTTGCTATTATGGGACCGAAAAAGACCCCACCACAGGCGGAGATCATTGAAAAACACGAACGAGGTGTGCGTTTGTGTGACTCAGCGTCCCAGTACCAGTACGCTAAGTCTACCATTGCTCCCATCCTTAAGAACAAGGAAGCTATTAAGGGTGCGTGTGTGGCTATGCATGTTTCCAAACAGTAGGCGTTTCCAAACACTCCTTCCAAACAGTAAGTCCCTCCCTCCCTCCTCCTCCCACTCCATTCCATCAAGCCATCAACTACCATCACAAAGGTAAATAAAACCACTTTATTATACAGTACAGTTTATTTCTTTAATTACAATACAATAGAGATTTATTATACATAAAATAAGGTATATTTTTGTGTAGTTTTAAGGCTTATTTAGTAGAAAATTATGTTTTATGGGGACCTGGGAACGGATTATTCTCATTTTAATGGTTTCTTATGGGAAATAAATGTTCGGAAGACGAACTTTTCGCCTCACACACACTTTCAGGGAACCAATTATGTTCGTGAGCTGAGGTATCACTGTATTTTAAAAACTGCAATTGTTCTAATCAGACACAGTAGATGAAAAGAGGCAGAAAAAATAAACTGTTTTTCTGTAAAAACACGAGATAAACTGTCCATGTATTCAACAGTCATTGGTAGAAAATTTTGACATTTGGGGAGGAGCAAAAGAAAAAAAAAAAAAGAGAAAAGAAATTTTATTTTGAATTTATATTCGCCCGCGCTCACACTTCTAGCTCGGGACTATTGAGAAAATCCAGTCAGCCTAACGTCTTTGTACTGTAGCATGAAACCAGGGCAACCAGACAACACCCACCCAGCGTGCAGCCTCCCACAGGACGGCCTGAAACAACAATCTTCTTGCCATTAAACACAAGTAATATCCCCCATTCCACCCTTCACCAGGTTGTACCATTAAATACTGCACTTTTTGTTTTGTTTTTTGTTTTAAGAAAAAAGTTTATATCCCAGTCTGTCAGTCCAGGGATCCCTCGCTACTTCGCGCTTCAATTCATTCGGCTGCAGTCACGGTGTTTTTTTTTTTTTTGAGTAAGAACAGGGGAAGTTCAGGAAAATTATACAAAAACGTATACAAAATACTTATACTAATACTTATAACTTATACAAAAACTTAATTATACAAAAAAAACCCCTAAACAAACACAAACAAACAAAAAAAAAACCCAAAACCCCCCAACAAAGCGACTTACATTTTTATGTGACGTGCACATCTGTGTGCGTGCGTGCATCTGTATGTGTGTGTATTTATATTTTATTTAATCTTATACATTCCTTTGAATGTTTAATTGTTACTATACGCATTTATAGCACTGAATATGTATTTATTGATATTATATACACATGTACATGTACATATACGTCAGTCAGGGAGGGTCGATCCTACTTCACGGAATTTGGCAGTCGCAGGAGGGGGGAGGGGGAGGGGGGAGGGGTAGTTGGATCTCGGTCACCATTAACCGCAGAAAGTGAGGGATCCCTGTATACCCTGTTCCAGATCTTTAGGGTCTTTCTTGCAACATTCTTTTCTCTCTCTCCTGACCAAAAAACGTGTAATATTTTCTCCTTTTCTCATTCTTCCTCATTCCCATTCCCTCTCAGATGTTTTTTTTTTTTTTTTCTCCACCTGACCACCTTCTTATTAAAATGAACAAACCAGATTTCACAGCGACAAACATTTCCGGCATGTTACGAGCCCTGAGCGTGAACTTAAGTTTGGGTAAGTTTAATTTTTATTGAACTGAATTATCTCTAACCACAGAACCACACCTCACACACACACACATACACACACACACACACACACACACACACACGTACAAACAGCACTACACTGTTCTAGAACTTATTTTCTTCTCACAGCAACACCTCTCACAATTAACTCCACAAACTCTCAAGAACTAAAAGGTCATTTAAGGGAAACACCAGTTTTATTACTTCGTTATTAAATCTCTCTCTCGCTCTCGTTCTCTCTCTCTCTGTGTGTGTGTGTGTGTGTGTATGTGTGTGAAGTTCTCTATATATAGTATTACTGTCGAAAATTTAGTCAAATGAAAACTGGGACTTTATGAGGTGTAACAGTCATAGTTTAAAAACGCATCAAAAGCCCCTGAACTGTCCGTGTGACAAACTGGACAATCGGTATGATACGTCTTAAAGGAAAACGCACACTGTTTCCAGTTAATGTGGAGGGGGAGGGAGGAGGAGGAGGAGGAAATGGTCAGTGACTGTGAAAACATGACCACAATTAGAAAAAGCAGGATCTCTGTGAGACGCTGAAAGCAGGCGGGCAGGACCACAGAGACAGGACCGTTGATTCTGTCGTTAGTGTGTAATGACTGCGCTGAGTTTCTGATTGACTGAGTCACTCGATAACTAGAACATTACATGCTGCACACTCATTGTTTTAATCCTCGGTGGTTCGATTAATGCAGGGTATGTCTGTGTGGAGGACTGACTGATTGAGGAGGCTCTGGTGTGATGCAGAAGTTTGACATGCTCCTCATGCTCAGAAAGAAGCCGTTGGTTGTAACAGTGCCGAGCAAATTTTCTTGAGTGAGGAACCATCCAAAACGTGCAGAAAGTCCAGCCATACCCTCCCATCACACACACACACACACACACACACACACACACACACACACACACAGTCCTCACAGCAATAAGGTCCTGAGTTCAAGTCCCAGGCTTGGCAATGGCATTTCTATGTGGAGTTTGCATGATGTCCTCATGCTTGCTTGGGTTTCATCTGGAAACTCCAGTTTCCTCCCGAAGTACAAAGACATGCACATTAGGCATATAGGAGGTTCTCACTTGCCCCCTGGATGTGAGTGTAATTGTGAATGGGTGTATGTGTAGCCCTGCAATGGACTAATATGCTGTTCAGGGTGCATCCCAGTTTCACCCAGAGTCGATTCTACTCAACCAATCATGGCTACAATCTTTCTTATATCACGTCCTACATGCCTCTGTGACTCACTAGCCACGCCCACAAGTGCTTATTTACATATATTCATAAGCATACCCCAATGATTGTGAATATTCATTCGTTGAATGTTAATAAATGGTCATCATGTTTGAAATCATTCATTGATTCATTTTCTGAACCATTTAATCATACTTAAGGTCGCGGGGAGGCTCACAGGACCAACACTCACAGAATCATTTTCACACACACACACACACACACACTCATACCTAAGGGAGATGTGGCACAGCCAATTAGCCTACTGTGCATGTATTTGGACTGTGGGAGGAAACCGGAGTACCAGGAGGAAACCCACTCAAGCACAGGTGTAAACTCCACACAGAATCGCCCCAGCTGGGAATCGAACCCGGACCATCTCGCTGTGAGGTGGCTGTGCTAAGCACTACATCACCGTGCCACCACATACCCTTAATATGAAACACTAATAGGAACCAATATATGGATTTTTAAAATGAAGCCATTCCGTGACCTTGAGTGACCTGAAAAATAAAAATCAAGGTCACAGGATTTTGAGCACTTAGAGCTTTGATGTGAGTCCGTGTAGACATGCTGTGACTATGGAACACTGATAAAATAATAGAAGTACTTTCAAATAAAATGGACAGTGGTGGCCTGGTGGTATAGGGGGCTAGATCACTGATTGTAAGGTTGGGGGTTCGAGTCCCACTCTCCACAAGGCTGTCACTGTCCCTCCAGTTCAGCTAACTGGGTTATCAAAGGCCTGCTATGCCTCCCACTGTCCGTGGTGAGAGGTTCATGGAAAAGAACCATCGCTGACTTTCGACAAAAGTAGCTGCATAGCCGTCAGCGTGTTTCTGCCCTGTGATGGCCTGGCGAGCTGTCCAGGGTGTACCTTGCCCTTGCCCGGAGTCAGCTGGGATGGGCGCCAGCCTCCCCGTGACCCTAATCAGGATTAATCGGTTGCAGAAAATGATCTGAACTTTCAAATAAGAGAATTACAGTGGAACCTCAACTTACGAAAGCCCCCACAAATGAAAAATCCAGGTTACGAAAAAACATTTTACGAATTTTTTTGTCTCTGGATACGAAACAAGTTCACATTAAGAAAGCACCATCTCAAAAATTCAAACAATACACGAGTTGCTCTCCCATTGAATATCTCCCAAAATCCCGCCCTGCTGGCCTCCCATTGGCTAGGGGAGATGACGCAGCTCCCTTCCATTGGCTATCTCCCAACATCCCGCCCTGCTGTTCTCCCATTGGCTAGGAGGGATAATGCAGCTCCCTTGTGCAGCAGCTTGTTTCATGAGTTTTTCGAGTGTGCTCATTGCAACTTTATTTTTTGGCTCTGGGTTTTAGTCTTGATTAAAACATTTGTAAGATTATAACTCTGCTACGAAGACATGGTCAATATGAAGTAAGTACCTTAAAAGGTGTGCTTTTATCATTTTTAAAGGGTAATATTGGGGGCCTTGGAATGAATCACGCATTTTTACATGTAAAATGCGGCTCTACTTACGAAAAGTCCAGGTTATGAAACCACTTCTGAAACGGATTAATTTCATAAATTGAGGTACCATTGTACTTCTAACTTTGAGTGGCGTTAAACGCTCAAACCCTCGCCATGTCCTAAAAAACCATCAAACGAGAGTTGATTTGCTAATCTGATCACATACTTTGGAACATACTGTAAGTAGAGCACATGCATAATTAATACCGGTACTCGTATAGAGTTTATTTTACATTATCTATGCGACAGGATGGAGGCACCTTATTCTCGATGCTCCTCTACAGTTTCTCTGTTTTTATTCACAGTATTTTTTACAGCAAGTCACAAAAATTATATTGGAGGGAACACAAAACCACATAATTGATCCAGAAAACGCTTACAAATGTAAGAATCTAACGGAGCCGGGAGTAGCTCTTCCATAAAGTCATTTATTTTACGTTCCTTTCTACTTCTATAAAAAGTGTGTTAGTGAGTTGATATTTCATGGCTGAATAATATATTCTTTGTATTATTAATACTCATTATACTTCACTTTCAATTCCAAAATAAAGCAGTCCTTAAAAATTCAGTGAATCAGGAAAATTAAATGCATATCAGCAGATATTATTCTGAGACTTGGAAAAAAAAGCAAGTGTAATTTTTCATACTGCCTGGTTAAATAAAATTATTTGTGTTTATAACAAAAAAAAAAAACAACAACTAATGGTCAGGTGGTAAAGATGGTTGAAGTTGGAGATGTAGACGCTTACTCGGAAACTAACAGATAATTAAACAAAATAAACTTAAGACGAGGTCAGGACAAAAAACAGGCAGTGAGTCAGGAGATCATCAAACAGAACAATAACAACAAGAACAGAAACTAAAAACATCTAAAAAACAACCACTCATTCACTCACTCATTCACCATGCACTCACTCACTCACTTACTCACTCACTCATTCACCCACCCACCCACCCACTCACTCACTCACTCACCCACTCACTCACCCACGTACTCACCCACGCACTCACTCTTTCACCCATTCACTCACTCACCCACCCACTCACTCACCCATCCACCCACTCACTCACTCACTCACCCACTCACCTACGCACGCACTCACTCATTCACTCACTCACTCACTCTTTCACCCATTCACTCACTCACCCACCCACTCACTCACTCATGCACTCACTCACTCATGCACTCACATACTCACTCACCCACTCACTCACCCACTCACTCACCCACTCACTCACTCACACACTCACTCATTCACTCACTCACTCACCCACTCACTCACTCACCCACCCACCTACCCACCCATTCACTCACCCACACACTCACCTGCCCACTCACTCACATACTCAGGCACCTACTCACTCATTCACTCACTCACTCATTCACTCATTCACTCACTCACCCACTCACCTACTCACCCACTCAGGCACCCACTCACCAATTCACCCACTCACCCACCGACCCACTCACTGACTCATTTGCCGATCCATTACATCCTACTATTAAGGTTGCCAGGAGGCTGGAGTAATGTTAGTATGTCAGTAAAGACTGGGTGAAGACACAGTATACACTGAACAGCTCACCAGATCATCACAGGTCAACACACACACACACACACACACACACACACACACACACACACACGCACGCGCGCCCACGCACTTGCATATAGGAGCGATTTGGAACAGCCAAATGTGTCAAATGACTTTGGATTATAGGAGGACTCCAGAGTGCCTGGAACAAACAAACACAAGCAGACGAAGAGCATGCAGATTTGAACCCAGGATCTTCTTACCGTGAGGCTGACCACCCTACCACCGTACCGACCTCTCAAAAATACATAATATCCACTCCCAGATGGCACATCAACACAGTGCCTGACTATTCCCCAGAGATCATAGGTTTGAATCCAGTTTAATGCCACAGCCTTAAGTGACTGAGAATCCATGGGAGGTAATTGGAAAAGCTCTCAAGGCAGGGAGGCATATACTCACTTCCCTGTCACAGCAATCGCCAGCCAATCAGGGGCATCTGTGAGCTCATTCGTAAGATGGAGTGGATAGCGCTTTCCCTCCGAGTGTGTTACACCACAACCAAATATGCATGTTCAAAAAGAGGTGGGTGGCTAGCACTGCATGTCACAGAGGGGATGTGTGCATATTTTTGCCGCTCCCTGGTCAATGGTGGCCATGTGATAGAGAAGGCAATACTTCATGAGTTGGAAATAGAAAGTCAGCCCCCTACTTAAGAAATTAATCTGTTCCAGAGCCTTTTTCGTAATGTGGGGGTTTCGTAAGTAGGGGGCACACTTTACATGTAAAACGCCTGATTCGTTCCAAGGCTCCCAAGACTACCCCATAAACCCTTTAAAAATGATAAAAGTACACCAATTTTGTATGAAATATGTGTTAAAAGTAAAAGAAAATTATTTATTAAACCATTTTATTAACATATTTATTAATTAAACCATTATTAAACACTTTTTAAACATTATTAAATATTTTTTATTAACACACACACACACACACACACACACACACACACACACATCTCCCTCTCTCTCTCTCTCTCTCTCTCTCTCTCTCTCTCACACACACACACACACAATACAATACGCATTAAATGTGTATTGTATACACATTACATGTTTATTGTGGCACTGCAGGCCACGCCCACAAGCAAGACGCCAGGAGCATTTTAAGACATGGAACTCAAAGCACAGTCCCTGCTTGACAGATCGGGGGTCTAAACTCAATTTTAATTTGATTCCTTGAGGGATTGGAGGTCCAGATGAGCTGCGTTTTGCTCACATGCGCCACATTTATTAAATTGACTGAATTAAACATCTAAAAAAACTAAACTAAAAACTAAAGAGTTAAGCCTCCTTCTGGCTCTATCTCTCTCTCTCTCTCTCTCACACACACACACACACACACACACACACACACACACGTGCACGCACACACACTCACTTTCTCTCTCTCTCTCTCTCTCTCTCTCTCTCTCTCTCTCTCTCTCTCACACACACACCCCCACACACACAAAACACGCAACACGCAGCTGACAGAACAATTCTATTTAAATGTTTAAATGGATGGGATGTTTAATTTAAACGGAATTACAGTACCTGTTTGAAAGATCAGAGGTCCTTATTCAATATTAACTTGCTTCCTTGCAAGATCGGAGGTCTTCCCCCACGGAGCACTCTGTTTTAATATCGTGCCAAAATAAAAAGCCTCCGTCACTGTATTTCCGCTTTAAAGTCTCTTTCTGGTTCAATATCGTCCCGATTGTAGAGGGGTTTCGGCAATAACGAAATATAACGCTGCATGATCAATCTCAAAACAGTCAACTCCTTCACACGTGTGACAAAAAGGAAGTGCGGGTAACGTCCTAGCCAATGGGAGGCCAGTGGGGCGGGATGTTGGGAGACAGCCAATGAGAGAGCAACTCGCGCATCGTGTGAAATTTTGATTGGCACGTTTGAATTTTGAATGGCGCATTTGGCGCTTTTCGTAAGAGGAGGTTGTTTTCGTATACCAGGGACGAAAACTTAGGAAAATGTTTTTCTTAACCCGGAATTTTCGTACCCAGGGGTTTAGTAAGTGGGGGGCCGACTGTATATAATACAGTGGTACCTTGACTTACGAATTTATTCCGTTCCGAGAGCAAGATTAGAATCTGAAAAATTCCTCAGATGAAACAATTAACCTGCCACAAACATGTGTATTTGACCTAATATATTAAAGATAAACATGTAAAAACAATAAATATTTAATAATAATAATACATATACATTAACATTAAAGTAATTAATAATAAATAATAAAAAAGAATAAACAATAAGTAAACTAACACTTCCAATCATCGACTGCGGCGAAGATGTCACGTGGGCAGGCAGGAGGTGGTGCATAACAGAGGAGGCGAGAATTTTGTGTGTGTGCACGCTACGAATGCCAGTGAGGAAGGGCCCATGGTGAGCTCCCACAAGGCCAGTGCTTTATAAATAGTGGGGTGCTCCCCTCTTGGGGGGCATGGTGTGATGCCGGGGGGTGTATATGACCCTGGGGAACATGCATTACATTACATTAAGTGTAATTGTGCATCCACTACAGTAGGTGGCAGTGGTGCTCTCATGCTCGTGCTATGGGGTAGGGAAAAAGCACCGAGTAAACGATATGAAGTGCAGTAAACACAATTTATAGTCAAGTGCGGGGCGTGAAAATTTTTTTTCTTCCTAGAGGGGGCATCATAGACAATAATTGAGAAGGCGTTTGAGATTAATTGAGAAGGAAAAAGCCATTTCCCCAGCAGACCTCGTAAATAAATAAAAAAATTCTCATTGGATGGGGCAGATTTTTGTTGGGATTGAAGCTCGTATCATGGAAAATTCGTTATAAGGAACACTCATAAATCAAGGTACCACTGTATAAGGTATGAAGGTATGATGAGTACCGAAGAAACACATTGCGCAGATGAACCGAGTAGCAGTGTCTATACTGTATGGTAGTGGATGTATATAATTACCAGGGAATTGATAACTCAGTAATCAAGTTAGCGGGAATGTAATACAGTATAATCTTATGCACTGGTGTGAAGCAGTCATCTGTAAGCTGTAAGCTGTTCTGGGAACTGTGAGTATGATGATGATTGGGGGTTGACATGAGACTAATAAATGAGTGCAGCTGCTAAAATTGCCTTAAGCTATAATATATTTATGATTGTTTTATTTACATTCTATATATTTATGTATTTACAATGCTGTTATCTAACTAGATACTCAACAATAAATCATGATATTTTATTCATCTTGAGGTTAATCATTAACCGCGACTGCATGAGTTTTCATCATTTTGACTCTATCATAACATTTTGGGATTGATTGTAAAAGAGTGTTACGGTTTCAAACAGGAAAATTCTACAGACTAGAATTTAGTTCTGCTCTTGTACACCTGCAATAACAGATGAGTCATGTGGCGTACATGAACTTTGTACTCGCATGACAAAACACTACACAACATGTTTACATCTCTTAGCGCTTTAGAGTCTACAGATGAGGATGTTCATAATACTGACATCTGTAATGGGCATGAAACAGTGGTACTGGGTCAAAGATCAACGATAGCGTGAACGATAAATTCCAGACCTGTTTTACCGCCTGTGGGAATTTAACGTAAACAAGTCATGTGTGGGTCCAACTCACTTTTGTTAGTTCTCTTCAATAGTAAACAAAACCATTCAGTACCCTTTTGTACTGGATAAACAAACTCATCTTAATATTCTTTTAATCGGCCAAGCTTTCATGGGACACAGGGATGGCACATTTTTATCCCCTTGTCACACACAGCGATCTCCAGCCAATCATGGGTGATTGTGAGCACACACACACATATATATACACATATATATATAAATATATACAGTGGTACATCACCTTGCGAAATTAATTCCAGAGGTTGGTTTCGTAACCTGAATTTTTCGTAAGTTGAACTGCATTTTACATGTAAATGTAAAATTTACAAGGCTCCCAATACTACTCCCTAAATCCTTTAAAAATTATAAAAGTATACCTTTAAAGGCCTCCTTCTGCTTCAATATTGTACCGATGGTAGACGGATTTGGCCATATACCTTTGCAATATCACTCAACTGCATGCCATTAGCCTGCTTCTTCTTTTAACTTTCACCGGGAATCACACGTGCGTGTGTGTGTGTGTGTGTGTGTGTGTGTGTGTGTGTGTGTGTGTGTGTGTGTGTATGCATGCACGCGCGCGTGTGTGTGTGTGTGTGTGTGCACGCGTGTGTTGACCATGTCTTCTTAGCAGTTATAATCTTACAAATGTTTATGCAAGGTTAAAAGCCTGAGCCAAAAAATTTTGCAATGAGCACACTTGAAAAACTCATGAAACAACAGTAACTCTGTCCTTTACACAAAAAGCATCATGGGTATTATGGAGATGCAGCTCCATAATAGCCAATGGGAGGGAGCTGCGTCATCCCTCCTAGCCAATGGGAGGCCAATGGGGCGGGATGTTGGGACATAGCCAATGGGAGGCCAGTGGGGTGGGATGTTGGGAGATAGCCAGTGGGAGGCCAGCGGGGCGGGATGTTGGGAGATATCCAATGGGAGAGCAACTCGTGCATTGTTTGAATTTTTGAGATGGTGCTTTCGTAACATGAACTTGTTTCGTATCCAGAGACAGGCATTTTAGGAAAATGCGTTTCGTAACCTGGATTTTTTGTTTGTTGGGATTTTCGTAAGGTGAGGTATCACTGTATATATATATATATATATATATATATATATATATATATATATATATATATATATATATATGATCATCTTCTTTTAACACTATTCAACCCCATCTGCTTCTGTCGAAACTTTTTTTGTAAATTTGTGTGTAAACAGTAACTTAATCAGATGGATTAACGCTTTCATGATTGACAGACCTCAGTGTGTTACTGTAAATGGAATGAAGTCCTCTATTGCCAGTCTGTCCACTGGAGCACCACAAGGTTGTGTTTTGTCACCCATTCTGTTCATCATTTATACCAACGATTGTGTCAGTAAGGCAACAAACTGTTTTAACATCAAATTTGCTGATGATGTCGCTATTGTTTCACTTCTTAAATCTGCTGACCTTGACCATAAAACTGAGGTTTCTAACTTTACAAATTGGTGCAAAGATAACTTTTTGATCTTGAATACTAAAAAAACAAAGGAAATGATTATAGATTTCAGGAACTCTTGTAATTCCTTGGACCCTGTTTCAATCAACAATGAAGATATTGAAATTGTGAACACATACAAATGTTTAGACGCTGCTCTTGATTCGAAATTATCCTGGAATGATAATGTTGATTATGTTTACAAGAAAGGTCAACAGAGGTTGTACTTCCTTCATTGTTTAAAAACTTTTACAATTGATCGTTCACTCATGGTTCTTTTCTACAAAACTTTTATATAAATCATATTAAGTTTTAATCTACTTGTTGGTTTGGTAACCTGTCTGTTGAAAACAAAGCTAAACTCAACACAATTGTTAACATAGCACGAAAAATCATTGGCTCAGAATCAGCAACTTCTATCGGCCAAATTTACGAGCAGCAAATTTTCAAAAAAGTGCAAATTATAAATAACAGTTCTCACTTTCTCTCTTGTGATTTTGAATTTCTTCCATCAGCACACTGCCTGTGCACGCCTATAGCCAGAACAAACAGGTTCCGTCATTCTTTTGTACCAGCTGGTATTCATTGTTTTAAAGATAGTTAATCATTTTTTTTACTTGTTTGCCGTCTTATCCCCATGTAGCTCTTTTTTTTTTTTACAAACTGTGTTTCTCTTCTTTATCTCAGCTTATTACTAATCATATCTTACTGCAATCTTTTAGTGCTCGTTGGATAATATTAATTTGGACAATATTTATTTGGACAATATTTATTTATTTGTGTATGTTTTTTGTATGTTTTTGGTGTTTTTTTGTATCTTTTGTATTTGTTGAAATGTATGTTGTTTCCATGTTTATTGTGTACATGTGTTTTACTACATAACGAAAATTTCCCTGGGATAATAAAGTATTATCTTATCTTATACATACAGGGATCCCTCACTTTCCGCGGTTAATGGGGACCAAGACCCCCTCTGTCCGCCGATTTCCACGAAGTAGGATCAAAGCCTCCTCCTGAAGTATACGTACGTATATGTGTATATCTCTCTATCTAGTGCCTGAGTCGTAGGATGACCATTGATGACCCGCCATGAACGCCCTGGTTATCATCTTCATGGAGGTTTTCTTGGCAGGATTAGTGCAGTGCTTTGCCATTGCATTCTGCACGATGCGAACCTATGGGCAATTTAGAACGGCCAATTAACCTACTGTGCATGTCTTTGGATTGTGTGAGGAAACCGGAGCACCTGGAGGAAACCCACGCAAGCACGGGGAGAACATGCAAACTCCACACAGAAATGCCCAGGCCGAGAATCGAACCCAGGCCTTCTTGCTGTGAGGCGGACATGCTAACCACTACGCCAGCATGCCGCCATATGTCTATATAATATCAATAAATACATATTCAACACTATAAATGCTTATAATAATTAAACATGAAAAAATAATGCACAAGATGTAAATAAAACATAAATACACACACATACAGACGTGCACCTCACATAAAAATGCAAGTAGTTTTGTTGGAGGGTTTTGGGTTGTTTTTTGTTTTTGTTTGTTTGGGGGGTTTTTGCATAATTGGCCTTGTTTTGCCGCATTTTCTTTAACTTTCTCCCAATTTTTCCTTAATTTGCTTATTTTTTTTATTTTTCGATGAATATTTTTGAAAAGCCCACAATGCACTGAAGCTGCAGAAAATGAAGCACGAAGTAGCGAGGGATCACTGTGTATATACATATAAAAATACTGACGTTCTCTTCAGTTTTCTCTTTTAAAGAGTCCCCATAAAGAAATGCCGCTTATTTACTCAAATCGGAAACACTTCGGGCTTCGGGGTAGTTAAACCAGCTTTCACCTGAATGATGGGAGAATCTGCCCATGGCAGAGTCCTGCAACGGTCGGGTACCCTTCCAAAAATGCTCTTTTAAGGTTGAATATTACATAGATGACAATTAACAGTCACGGATGTGGGCGGATATTTATTTGGTGTGGGAGGGGTGATTTTATGTGTTCTTGTGGACATGCCGATCGTTATCATCAGCTACACTGAGAGTCTCAGTGTTTTTGATCTGCTTCGTTGGTGGATTTCCAAATTCTTGTGCTCATGGCAAGGAATGTTCTCACCATCAGCAGCACGGCGAGATTTTTTCCACTGCCGGGGTTTGTAATCCAGGAACGGAAATCACAGCTGAAGTAAGAGACATCGGATGAGATTTGTTTATACACAGCAATCACCGAATTAAATAACTCTCCTCCCAGTGACAAAATAAAAGACTGTGTGTGGTTCAGTCTCCACTCTGAGAATGGGTCGGTCAGTGCAGCATTCAGCATTAATATTATTTAAAAGAATGTTGAGCAGGCTCCTTCTTAAAATAAGTCTTCGTAAACCTTTCTGTGTTGCTGTTGTTTTTGTAAATTTAAACTATGACAAATCAACATTACTATAACGAATAAAGAAAAAAGATCCCACGAAGGGATGGTGAGGTCGGCTACCCAACCCGTTAACACATCTGGCTGCACCCCGTTCTGCGCTTCGTGGGACAGATATTATTTTTCTTTTTAAAAATACAAGAAGGACTTGAACACATTCATTCATTTTCTGAACCACTTAATCCTAATTCAGGTCACGGGGAGGCTGGCGATTTTTTTTTTATCTAAATGTTTTTTTGTTGCAAGCAGAATTGTATTTTAATTGTCTCTGCAGTTGTTTAAATCAATGCAACACATTGTTGTTTTATATTAACATGAAGAAAAAAGGGGGGAAAACATTATATGCAGTGTTATTTGGTCTTAAATGTCAAAAAAGGATTTGTGGCTCCCAGTGTTTTCTTTAATGTGGAAAACGGGTCCAAATGGCTCTTTGAACGGCAAAGGTTACCGACCCCTGAACTAGAAGTATCCAGAATACTAAGGCAGGTTCCATTCTGATAATGACCTTGTCTCATACAACATTCACCTTCTTAGCACTTCTGCAGCAAAATGTTTTCCTTCCTGAATCATATCAATCAGTTCTACTTTTTCATGCAACATCATTACCTTTTTCTGGCGCTTCAGTGCCTTACCAGAAGCCTGAGAAGGTGCGCGGCGTTTAGGTGGCATGACGGAGCTTAACTGTAACTAAAAACACACACACACACACACACACTAAAAAAAAAAAAAAATCACATGCACAAAGTGGGTACGAATGAGGAAAAAGGGGCGTTACATCATCTCAACCAATCAGCAGGTGGGAGAACAGCAAATGGCTGAATTTGAATCGCGTGACAGTTGCTCGGCAATCCACAAATATGCGGAGCCGCGAGTGCAAAACCCCGAATAGTCAAGGGCCTAGTGTACTTTACAATGACACACAAAATGAACTGAGCTTAAATGAGGCTGAATGCTGCAGTTTTTAGTTTCGTTTTTTTTCCTCCCTTTTGAATTTGCTCAAGAGCAAATTTAAAATCTTCCAGTCGCAAGCAAAGAAAACTAACAAAGGTGTCTCCTAAAAAGAGACACTCATGTAGAACAACTGCTCTTTTATACATCAAGTGCCTGTTTTCTTCACTACACCAGTCTGGCGAATAATTAAACATTCACATCTTTTGTGTATTGCTTTCCTCCTCCACCTCTTCTTCCTCCTCCTTGCTCGCTCTCTCTCTCTCTCTCTCTCTCTCTCTCTCTGTGCCTCTGCCTCATTCTCTTTACTGTCTACCTTAGATCAGATCTCTTCGCACAGGAGGGGAAAATATAATGAAGGAAGTTTAATATAAAATGAATCAGCATTCTTTCTCAGAAGAGGTAATCAAGGACATCTTGTGAATTCATTTAAAATGACCCAAACGCTTCAGCCAATCTGCTGCTGCCATGTCATAACTATGAGAACAAATACTCTACACCGCCCATCAAACCTAAGAGCTAATACAAAATAATCTACTTACATTATACGCATGTGACCTTTAAAGCATGTCTTCTTGACATTTCAGCCGTGTACTGTATGTATAGATATACACAATTTAAACGCACCGACATTAAACAGAGGGAAGGAAACTACCATCGAAGAACCAGAGATTGAACCAGAAGTTCACCATGAAAAAAATCCCCATGCAAAGCAACATAATGCTGCTGATGAGGATGATGCTGATGATGTACGCACTCTATAATGGTACTGAGGGGTCAGTGGCAGTAAACGGAAGTTGATGTAAATGTGATGTAACTCATGTGAATATATGTATAAGGTCATGTCGACTGTTCCAACTTCCTCCACAAACAATTTATCACTTCCTGCTATCCCACAGCCGGTACACATGTCCTATTGTTCTTCACAGTCACGCAGGTTGCTATTCCTTATTATTCTATATCTATAGGCTGTTATCGTCCTCTGGGTGAGAAAGTGTGAGAGAGAGAAAGAGAGAAACAGCAAAAATAACTAAAATAAAGCATTTTTGTTTATTTGTGAAAAAGGGTGGTTACAAACAACTTATAAATATCTTTTGAGCGCCATTTCACGATGCCAGTATTGTTAGTACTGATACACCGTCATAAAACCTGAACACTACGTTCATCTATGGCTTCTTTGTTTCATTACTGGAACGAGCCTTTTATTGACGTCATCGCAGTCTGCAGTGACTGCACATTTAATAACTATTTACCAAAGTCAAGGTGAATGCCACTGAGTAGTTTTTTTTTATATCTCATCTAAGAACACAAATTAATCCAGCAATATCCACTGAACTTGAGGTGGAGGAATGTTTTAGTATGTGCTACATGGAGAGACAAAAAACAAACTAAAACTACTTTTTTCATAATATATATTTTTACATGTTTTAAATAGGAAAGAGGCGGGACAGAAGCAGGTCAGGTGAGCCAGGTGCTCACTGTAAAGACGTCTTTTGAGACTCATTCAAAGTTTTACTGCATACTACATGAAAAATGCAAAAAAAAAACCAAACTAAAACAAACCATTCACGCTGTACCATTCCTGTGTAGTAGATACTACATTTGGTTCTGTGTGACTCATGTTCAGATAGTTCGGAGAGCATGGTGATGTCAGGGTTAAAACGTCCACCTCACAGGAAGAAGGTCCTGGCTTCGAGTCTTGGGCTCGTTGAGAGAGTTTCTGTGTGGAGTTTGCAAGTTCTCTCAATAGCTTGTGTGGGTTTTCTCCGCGTACTCCAGTTTCCTCCCACAGACCAAACCCATGCAGTTTCCTAGGTGTGTGTGTGTGTGTTGGCCCTGCAGTGGTCTGGTGAGCTGTTTCGGGTGTATCCCTCCTTCACCCAGAGTTGGCTACCTGTAACCCTAAAGTCTGTTGGCTCATCAGGCTGGTGCTTATTCCTGCTTTCTGTAGCGTGAAGCAACCAGGATTTCAACTCCTCCTGGATGGGACGCTAGTCCATCACAGGTTACTTTCCCAGTATTTATTTATTTATTTATTTATTTATTTTTACTGGTACCCATTTATACTGCTGGGTGAACACTTGTGGTTAAGACCTTGCCCAGGGGTCTTAGCACAGTGGGGGTCTAACTGGGATTTGAACACACAACCTCCCGATCATGAGCGCAGCACCCTAACCACTACGCCACCGGCCCCAACTCGCAACCCTCGTAAGATTAAATGATTCGCGCAAATGAATGTATGAAAGTGTTCACACATTTAAGAATAAATGCGAAAAAAATGTAAATTATGATGGAGAACTGCCCACTTTTACAAATGAGGATATTGAGAACATTGGCAATATTAAATATTTTCACACTCCTATAACAGTAAGTCAAATGGTTACCTCACACATATGTGTCATAAATTGTGTGTGGGGAGGCTTAAGGGCTTTATCTAGAATATTGTTGGAACCTGATGCTTTCAAATGGTACATAGTGTTGCTTTGCTTTCAATTTTGGTCCATCTTCAGAACCTTGTATGAAGGTAAGTACACAATATACAACAAAATGTAACATGTGTGCATGCCAGTTCAAAGGAAGTAGGAATGATGTGGTTGGACGAAAAGGCTCTTCCAGCAAATTTCAAAGAGCTATAGTTTTAAAACTATTGCAAGTACAAATGTAATATGTGGGATTTCCTCATATGTTTGGTAAAGGAGCACCTGTGGATTTTTTTCTGAGGGTGAGCTGGGACCCTGTGGATGATCAGCTAAGGACTAACGCTTTATTCTACAGAAAAAAAGCATAGTTCACTCTTGTATCATTTCATTCTTCTTAGAATTGCAAGTTTTCAAGATTAAAGTTCACCTAGTTGAACTTAATTCGAAGAAAAATTAACCTTTACCAGCTCATTCCAATTTTTGCAGTTCATTCTTCCTACAAATGGCAAGCCATTATCACTGAGAGAAATGGAAGCAACACTGCCCTCAGAAGGTTCAGCACTGTATTACAGTCTATTTACAATGAAAGATTCTTGCACCGAAACACCTTTATCTAGTCATTAACCCTAAAAAAAAATTCTACCTGCATGATCTTTCTTTACGGATGTGATCAGACATTCATTGCAAATAACCAAATCTGGAAAAAGTCAATAAGTCATTAAGGTGTACTTCAAAAAAGTCAATAAATCATCACGATTTACCTCAGAACTGGCAAAACATACTTATTAACCGAGTGTGAGAAACAAAATAACAAGGAAATTACTGATCAAGGCTTTGATGTTTTGAGAGCGCAATAGTGAGATCAATTTCTCAAGGCTGAGGTCTGGAATTTCCAGGTAATGATTGCACAATTGGTTAATATGTATGTTTTGCCTGTTCTGTAGTGACCGTACTAACAATATTATTAGGTCCTTATTATATGGCCTTCTTGTAACACACCATCTCTGTAGAAAAGGAAGAAAAATCAGGAAGTAAAATGAAATGAAAGTTAATACCTACATCCGGTTCTGTGCTCAATTTTCACTTGAACCGAGGCTGAAAGTTTTAGGCACATGCTAAGAAATGGTGTAGAAGAAAGATGCATAAAAATTCTATAAGGCACAGTAAAAAGTAATATATGAAACTAATTCACTTTTATGTGTGATGACTTTTTGGTCACAAATAGAATATAAAGTATAGTTTGTGCAGTTTTACAAGTACAGTATCTACCGTATGTCTTATAGAATCAGTCACAATTCTCCTGGAAATTTTGACTGTCACACTTTATTCATTCATTTACTGAACCACATAATCCG
Source organism: Plotosus lineatus (assembly GCA_024760905.1). Classification (NCBI taxonomy): domain Eukaryota; kingdom Metazoa; phylum Chordata; class Actinopteri; order Siluriformes; family Plotosidae; genus Plotosus; species Plotosus lineatus. The sequence continues at coordinate 12,689,337 of CM045733.1, forward strand.
AATTAGGGTCGCAGGGAGGCTGGCACCCATCTCAGCCAACTCCGGGTAAGGGTGGAGTATACCTTCTACAGCTCGACAGGCCATTGCAGGGCAGAAACACGCTGACGGCTAAGTAGCTACTCTTGATGAAAGTCAGCAATGGTTCTTTTACATGAGTCTCTCACCACAGACAGTGAGAGACATAGCCGGCCTATAATAACCCAGTTAGCTTGGGTGGCAATAAAAAATGGCAGAGGTAAAAATGGCAAATTATACATTATGGCAGTACAGTAGGCCCTTGACTATTCGCGGTTTTGCACTCACGGTTTGAGTATTCGCATATTGCCGAGCAACTCTCACGTGATTCAAATTCAGCTAATGGCTGTCCTCCTTCCTGCTGATTGGCTGAGATGTTGTAGCGCCCCTTTTTCCTTATTCGGGCACAAGTTGTCAATGAGCCTTTTTTTAATGTGTTTTAATTACCAGTTAAGTTCTATGATGTCACTCAAACGCCTGCTAAGCACCAGAAAAAGGTAATGACGTTGGATGTCTCTTCTGAAGAAATAAGACTTTCTCCGGAAGAAATGACAGTTTCCTCTGAAATGCCTGAAGAGGAATAATCATCTGAATTGTTGTAAAACACTCCACTATTAAAGTCTTTTTCAATTATTATTCCAGTACAGTACCTAAGTTAATGTTTCGAGTTAATGTTTTGTGGTGTAGCATGTTTCTCATTTTGTTTTGTTTATCCAATTTATTACATTTCTGGTTCTTTTATGTCTTTTGTTGTGGTCTGTGTTCTGGGGGACTTTGATTTTGGCGCTGTGCCTCCAACTAACTATTTACTCTCCGCTTTGGCTGAGGGGCGTGGCTCACACCTCAATTCACTATTCTCATTTACTCCCAATAAACAAAAGCACAGAATTAACTCACATCACATCACCGCTTCTTTGGTTTGTAAAGCTCTCTAACTCTCTCACTCTTAACTTTGTTTTGTACTCGCTCCGGTTGAGGGGCGTGGCTGAGCTGCTCGGACTTAATGTAGTTCATACCTGAATTCAGTCATCTCATGCCTAATGCAATACCTTCCTCTAGTGGGCATTTTTGAAAACTACAGTGCTGTATGTTTCAAGGAGCATGCATTTAAATGTGTTTTTATATGTATGCTGTAAGTTTATATTTTATTATCAATAAATATCACAGTAAAAAAAATTAAGTTTTTATTAATCATTACTATATTTTACTACATTAATACTGTATTAATGAGTAAGACTGTCTATAGAATGTGTTTAAGAAGCATATTTTAGCGCATGTAATAGATACACAGTATTTTACTTCTGGTTGCCGATTCGCGCATATAATATGATACTTGGGGTTTTACTTCCGGGTACAGAACTCGCGGATTATCTTCATTCGCGAGAGGAGTCGGAACCGAACCCCTGCAAATATCAAGGGCCTACTGTATTATGTGTTTATATGTACATTGCATGGTATGCTGATATCAGATGATGTTTGTTTGAATTAGAAGAGAATGAAATGACCTTGACCTTGAATCAAATTTTTTTTTTTAAATAAAATAGAAACTTGTTATCCTGTTTTTGCCTTTATTTACCAACTTTGTAATGGCCAGTTTATTGTTGTTGGAATTGTGTGTCACTTTCGGCTGAATTGCAAATATTTTTTGATAGCTGAAGGATCACAAGGGCGGTATGGTGGTGTAGCACGTCTACCTCACAGCAAGAAGATCCTGAGGTTCAGTTCCCAGTTCCCAGTTCGGGCATTTCTGCATGTAGTTCGCATGGGTTTCCTCTGGGTACTCTGGTTTCCTCCCACAGTCCAAAAACATGCACAGCAGGTTAATTGGCTGTTTCAAATCACCCCTAGGTGTGAGCGTGAGTATGAATGGTTGTGTGAGTGATGGCCTGGCAAGCTGTCCAGGGTGTACCCTGAACTCGCCCAGACAGTTGCCAGCCTCCCATGACCCTAATTAAGATTAAGTGGTTCAGAAAATGGGTGAATGCATTTTTACAAGAATAAAACTAACATGAAAGAGAATTTCACAAGAAGGATGGAAAAAACAATACTGCATAGACCTGAAGTCGAATTTCAAAATGTAGTAAATAAAAAAGCAACGCAGCCCATAAGAACATATATTACAAGCATTATACTAATCATTAAGCATTAAAAACGATGATAAAACATATATACGGTGCTGAAATGGCACCAATGAAAAATAAATTGCAGAAGCCAATTATTATCACATTTTAGCACATTAGAGCACAAAAAAGCACTTTTAATATACAAAACTAATGATGGTACTGTATTAAGCTTATAGCTAATCATATGCCATTTTTACCTGCCAGTGCCGTGACAACCCGGTGAGAGTGGTGCTTGAACCCCCGACCTTAGGATCAGTAATCCAGCACCAGGCCACCACTGCCCCCAGTTGATTATTTGCATGTAACTCACAGCAGCCTTCATTATATTTTTCTGAAAAGTCTGAAAACCCTCACTTTCTGCGGTTAATGGGGACCGAGAGCCCCCGCGACCACCGATTTCCGCAAGTAGGATCAACCCCGTGACTGACGAATATGTACATGTATATGTGTATATAATATCAATAAATACATATTTAATGCTGTGAATGCTTATAATAACAATTAAACATTCAAAAATAATGCATAAGATGTAAATAAAATATAAATACACACACATACAGATGCGCACCTCACATAAAAATGTAAGTAGTTTTGTTGAGGTGTATTGGGTTGTTTTGTTTGTTTGTTTGGGGGGGTTTTGCATAAATTGCCTTGTTTTGTGGCATTTTCTTAAACTTTTTTCCTATTTTTCCTTTATTTCCCTATTTTTTTTTACATTTTTTGAAAATCCCGCAATGCACTTAAGCCGCAGAAACTGAAGTACTAAGTAGCAAGGGGTATATATATATATATACCCCTGCCGGACTGTGAAAAAGATATTGACTGATACATACAGGGAATTTCCACAGTTCAACAGCCAATCAGATCACGTTCACTATTGTTGCCAAATAATACATAATTAATATTTATCTCCGTTTATCGTGAGTATCTGGAACACATTTCTCACATTAGCATCAAGTGTAAGTAATAACTGACTGGATGTTCAGTTCTATTTTTGTGCAATCTATTATTACATTTATTTTCATAATACTGTATAAGACTGATGATATAGAAACACAACCACCATATCAACATACTGTATAGCATTTCACTGAATACTGCTATATTTTATGTCCTAATACATTCACAGTTTTTTCAATGTCAACAAGAAGAAATGTATATATTAAAGAAAAAACACACACACACACAAACAGAAGATAATCGTAACGAAGGAAGGAAAACAGACATGACGTACACTGAAAGCCACTGGACATCTGTCGTATTTGTGCATTTGCATTTCGGTGTGAACGAAGGTGCATAACAAACAACAAATAATAAATATGAAGCCTGAATCAGAATGCTGTTTGTACATAACCTTGTGAATGCAAAGTGTTTATTCAGCCATCTGTGTGGACATACTACTTGTGTGTGTGTGTTTGTGTGTGTGTGTGTGTGTGTGTATGTGTGTGTGTGTGTGTGTGTGTATTTGTTTGTTTGCCTACAACTGCATTATTGACTCGCTCTTACATTGTGTGCCAGGAAGCTGCCTACATGTCTAGAGCAAACAGTGTGCACATGTAGCCGCAGACAGTCACTAGGTGGAGGCAGGCATTGGTTGTCCACGCCAGTCTGAGAGAGCGAGAGAGAGAGAGAGAGAGAGAGAGAGAGAGAGAGAGAGAGAGAGAGAGAGAGAGAGAAGGGAAAATAGTGCATGGTCATGATGACCAGACTGGTATCACTAACAGATGACGTCAGCGTGGTTTCAGGCTGATGTAACAGCAGTGTGAGACTGATTAGCTCATCTCAGGGAGGAGAAAAAAATAAATAAAACGTCGAGTTGTAAAGTTGAGATTGGAAATATGGTTACAAGTATCGGGATCTTCCATCATAATGGGATAACACTGTTATTTCCTGGTCATGGCATCGAATTATTTTGATGTCTTAAAAATATTTCAAGGCTTTTGAAACAGGGTAGCTGTTTTATTTCTGAAAGTATACTCCTCCAGAACATCACTTAATTCAACAAAAATCTATCTGAGCTTTCATCCTATTTCATACTGTAATGGCGGGGTCTATGAATAAACATAAATAAATCATTTCGAAACAGCTCATTATCCTTCTGCAATCCCAAATACCCTAATAATCCCTTCATTAACTTAATTACAGCTATATTATTTAAGAATTAATTTTTGTGAATTGTGTTACTCAGTCCCATATTTTCAATATTTAATCCAATATTTAGTCTGAGAATACTATAATCACCATTGCTTGCACTATAAGTCCAATTCTAAGTGAATTTATTTTTCAGCAAAGGAAAGTATGATGAAATTATTATCCAAGATAATCACATACACCGCAGATGCCAAGAAAGAAGATTAAGGTTTTAACAAGTTCTGGGAGTATTTCGTGTTCAACCGTCCTTTAACAACATTATCTACTTCATCTGTGCTCAAATTAATTCATTAATTTAAAAAAATAATACAGGTTTCCCTCACTTTCTGCGGTTAATTGGGTCCGAGACCACCCCGCAACTGTTGAAATCCGCAAAGTAGGATGGATGCCCCTCCCCCCGACTGACATATACGTACATGTATATGTGTATACAGTATAATGTCAATAAATACATATTCAATGCTATAAATCCTTATAACAATTAAACATTCAGAAATAATGCATAAGATGTAAATAAAATATAAATACAGACACACACACACACACAGACGTGTGCGCGCGCACGCACACACACACACACACACACACACACACACACACACACATGCGCACCTCACATAAAAATGTAAGTAGTTTTGATGGGGGGTTTTGGGTTGGGTTTTTTTTTTTTTTTGCTTTTGTTTATTTGGGATTTTTTTTTTTTTTGCATATTTAGTCTTGTTTTGTGGCATTTTCCTTAACTTTTTCCCCTATTCTTCCTTAATTTCCGTATTTTTTTAATTTGATGAATATTTTAAAAAAACCGCGATGCACCGAAGCCGCACGAATTGAAGCGCGAAGTAGTGAGGGATCAGGGTAACTTATATAGTGGTGCAGCAATGTGGAACTGAGGTTAGCACATCCACCTTACAGCAAGAAGGGCCTGGGTTTGAGTCCTGGGTTCTGCGTTTGCATATTCTCCTGCATCGGTTTTCTCCATCAGTCCAAAGACATGCACATTTGTCTTACTGGCTGTTCCAAATTTCCCCTCCATGTCAGTATAAGTGTTTGTTTGTGCATATGCCAAGGTCTCCAACAGACCAAGTGAAGGCTAACCCATTCAACGAGTTCATGGAGTTCATCCAACAACGGCAGACCTGGCCTTTCGCCCAGAATAGACTGGGGTAGGCCACCCCCATGACCTCTGTAATATTAAGTGATAGGGTAAACGAATTAATTTATAAAACATTTCAAATTTAATTTTTAATTTAATTAATAATTTGGGTTGAATCTCATTCTTTACTAACAAGATGATAAAGCACATGAAATAATTATTTTATACTTGCAATTAATTATACACTATCCTTGAGCATTACTTCACACCATGAAGTCAATTTAATGACTAAGAACAGACGTCTTAACCGAAGACCTGTCTGAGCTGAGTAAACTTCTTAGGATGATTTATTCTGCTTCGGGAGATCAGATAGATAAACCTGATCCAAATCACAGCTCTAATTCACAGCTTTAAATGTGATGAGCAAGAGTTTGCAGTCGATGCAGTATGTACCAGGGAGCCTGCGTAGCTCGGATAAGACTGGGGTAAGGTGCTGCGTCTTTGTACCCGTCCGCCCCCCCACCGCTATTATACGATACTTATGCTGGGCTGTGACCTTTTTCTTTTCCTTACACTACCCTTTCTTAAGGCGGGAAATATGCCAATGGTTCATGAGAGAGGATTAGCTGCAGTGAGGCTAAATATGGTGGGAATGTCAGGTCCATTTTAATAAAATGTAGGGCGAGATCAGGAACAGAGAGAGAGAGAGAGAGAGAGAGAGAGAGAGAGAGAGAGAGGACAAGCCGCAAAGAAAACCTATTCCACACTAACCCAGGGCTCGGAAAATATGGAGAACAAAGAAAGAGAACCAAGTAGCACGACCTCCTCTCTTTACTCAAACTGACAAACATAATACACCGACCATGTCAATGAACTTGTGTAGACCTCAGGATCAGGGACAGCAAGATTCACAGTGCAACATCTGATCATAAGATTACAATACAGTGCATACAGAATTTACAAAGTACCGTATTGGTCATTGGTCCCGGGAGTAACGAGACCTTGTTGGTCCATTTTGTTTAGCGCAAGTAAACAAACATGTCTATTCAGTGAGTGACATTTTAGGCGTTAAAAACCATGTTTGTGAAGCAACTATGGCAGTAATTTAAAGGAAATGGGTGTAAATTGTTACCTCTTTGAACCTGAGCAGAAGGAGTCTTGTGTAAACAATGAGTGAGAGGTCACATTCTAGTGACTCTGAGAACAAAAACACTGCCGGAGACGAGCGTGACGATGAATCCAAAAATGGATTATGCAGTGAACGTATCGCCAACTCGGTTTTTACGTCTTTGGTTGGTTCAGAAACAAAAATAAATATTTTTCTTGATTTCTGAGTTTGTTGTTTGTGCAGCTCAGCACTGGCCGATAATGTGTTATGATGCATGGGGTCAGTGACGCAGCCCAACCAATCCAACAAGTTTGCATCACTACCAGGCTGAAACAGCCAGTGAGGAAGGCAACATGTCTCTGAGCACACCCATTGTCACAGCACTTGTATGTCTGTTCACAAGTGGCAAAGACGTTTCCAGAAGTATCCGCTGACGTTATACATGACTTTTTAAAGAGCTAGTAAAACTAATTCACGACAGGTACCCTTTAACAGTAATGTGATGCAATACAGGTATTCCGGTTTCCTCCCACAGTCCAAAGACATGCAAATATGCGAAGTGTCTGTTTTAAATATTTCCTATTTATCCATCTGTTCGTATCAGTCATTTAATGTCCGTTAATACAGTGGTACCTCACCTTACGAAAGTCCCAACAAACGAAAAATCCAGGTTACGAAACACAATTTACCTAAAATTTCTGTCTCTGTATAAGAAACAAATTCACGTTACGAAAGCACCATCTCAAAAACTCAAACAATGCGCGAGTTGCTCTCCCATTCGCTCTCTCCCAACATCCCGACCCACTGGTCTCCCATTGGCTATCTCCCAACATCCCGCCCCGCTGACCTCCCATTGGCTATCTCCCAACATTCCGCCCCGCTGGCCTCCCATTGGCTAGGAGGGATGAAGCAGCTCCCTCCCATTGGCTATTATGGAGCTGCATCTCCATAATACCCATGATGCTTTTCGTGTAAAGGACAGAGTTACTGTTGTTTCGTGAGTTTTTCGAGGGTGCTCATTGCAACTTAATTTTTTGGTCAGGCTTTTAACCTTCCATAAACATTTGTAAGATTATAACTCTTCTAAGTAGACATGGTCAACACACACACACACACACACACACACACACACACACACACACACGTGTGATTCCTGGTGCGAGTGAAAAAAAGAAGCGGGCTCATGGCAGTGATATCGCAAAGGAATATGGCCAAACCCATCTACCATCGGTATGATATTGAAGCAGAAGGTACATATATTTTTAAAAGATATAGTTTTATAATTTTTAAAGGGTTTTGGGAGTAGTATTGGAGGCCTTGGAACAAATCAGGCCTTTTACATGTAAAATGCGGTTCAATTTTCGAAAAATCCAGGTTACGAAACCAATTCTGGAACGGATTAATTTCGTAAGGTGAGGTACCACTGTATTGCTAAAGTGAGTGGGGAAATTATGACATTATTTGTTTATTATCCGCAACAAATAATCTATTTACTACAGAATCAGAGCAGAAACTGCTTAAGCCTATTAGGGTTGCAGGGAGGGTGGAGTCTCTCTCAGGCAATTCTGTTCCATCACCGGGCCAAAACACACACAATCATTCATGCTCACACCAACTGGCAATTTGCATTGCATGCAAACTTCACACAGAAACACCTTCACCGAACCTGGGACTGAGGCGGACATGGTAACCACCAGGCCATTATGCAGTCCCTACCAAAAAAAATACATTTGAGATAAATATATTAATTGTTTTTCTCAATAACATTGTGATTATAAAAGTACTGTCAATATGTGTTTAATACTAGAAATGTCTATTCTAATCCAATTATTATTATTATTATGATTATTATTATTATCATGTTATATAAGTAATACAGGCCAGTGTTGGCCCAGTGGTCAGGTGTTGGATTACCGATCCCAAGGTTGGGGGTTCAAGCGCCACTATCCACGGGTTGTCACTGCTGTCCTCAGTGCAGTTAACTGGGTTATCAAAGGCCGACCATGTCTCTCACTGCCTATGGTGTAAGGTTCATGTAAAAGAACCATTGCTGACTTTCGACAGGAGTAGCTGCATAGCCGTCAGTGTGTTTCTTCCCTGCGATGGCCTGGCAAGCCGCCCAGGATGTACTCTGCCTTCGCCCAGAGTCGACTGAGTGAGATGCCAGCCTCCCCATGACCCTAATTACGATGAAGCAGTTCAGAAAATGAATGAATATAAGTACTACAACATAAGGTAACATGCTGTTATAAACAAATAATCAATTAATTTGCTTATCGGGAAATAGCATCATATTCTGAGGTGTTGAATTCTTTTATCATTACTTTAAATTACCAATGTTCCATTTTTTTTTTAAGAACAATATACAGGGATCCCTCACTTTCCACAGTTAATTGGGACCGAGATTCCCCCACAACCACAGAATTCTGCGAAGTAGGATCAACCCCATCAACCCCCCGACTGACGTATACGTACATGTATATGTGTATATAATATCAATAAATACATAGTAGTAGTAGTAGTAGTAGTAATAGTAGTAGTAGTAGCATACCTCCGTCAGTCTCATATTCAATGCTATAAAATACTTATAATAACAATTAAACATTCAAAAATAATGCATAAGATGTAAATAAATTATAAATATGCACATCATACAGACACGTGCACGCACCTCACAAAAATGTAAGTAGTTTTGATGGGAGGTTTTGGGTTGTTTTCTGTTTGTTTGAGGTTTTTTTTTTTTTTTTTTTTTTGCATAATTGGGTTTGTTTTTGTGCCATTTTCCTGAACATTTTCCCCTATTCTTCTTTAATATCCTTACTTTTTAATTTGATGAATATTTAAAAAAAAAAAAAACGCGATGCACTGAAGCCGCATGAATTGAAGCGCGAAGTAGCGAGGGATCCCTGTATGTTGTCCTTCATATTTATTTGAAGTAACATTTATTGTTATGCAACATCTGCAAAACAACTTCCTGTTTACACTGATAATACTTTACAGCGATAAACAGTACTTATCACACCAAACTCTCTCTTTTCATTCTCTCTTGAGGTTTTCGTACGAGATATAAACAGGCAGTTATGCCACGAGAAACCACAAAGTGTAAACTTCTCATGTCAGAAACATAAACACTACAGCGTTACTACTGAACGCACAGAACTGCTGACGCTGTAGCTGCTTCTGGAAACGTTAAATATTAATGCTAATCAGTTTACGTAACGAAAGCATCACGGTGGCGTAGTGGTTAGCATGTCCGCCTCACAGTCCGGGAACTGAGTCTGGACTGTTTGTGAGGAGTTTGCATGTCCACCATGGGCTTGTGTGGGTTTCCTCCAGGTACTCCAGTTTCTTGCCATAGTCCAAAGGCATGTAAATTAGGCCAACAAGGCTTGGTCCAATTTTTTCCGAGGTCTGAGTGTGAGCATGTGCGGTTTTATGTGTGTGTGTGTGTGTGTGTGTGTGTGTGTGTGTGTGTGCTGGCCCTGCAATGATCTGGTGAGTTTTTCAGGGTGTATCCGCCCAGTGTCGACCAAGATAGGCTAGAGCGTCCAGAATGATTTTGTGGTTACTATACAAACAGCGTATTACAACAAGCACATCAACATAAACCTGTCACTTACAGGTGATCCGCTCCCTCTGTCCAATCAGAATGAAGAACTCAGCGATATAAATTATAATATCCTTCAGACAATGTAGATCAATTCCAACACACGTGACACAGACATAAATAAATTTCTAAGTCTTCATTTGATTACAAACATGTCTTCATATGTCCTATAATTACAGTTTAGCACCTTACTGTATAGCATGCCCTTGTCAGCTTGACATTTAATTGCCCCGTGTTGAAAGACGGCACATCCTGTAGTTGTCTGATAGTTTTTTAAAGTTGATCGAAATAGACACAAACGTGAATTATTATTCAATCAGCAGCACACAACTTGAAGGTATGTAAGTTTGTTCTTATATAAAGGAATATGTTGCTATACCAGGACAATTACAGGCTACCATTTGTTTATACTGCCCTGGCTGTGACTCCGTGATGCACTACTGCATCACCAGATGTTTACTCGGGCCATGACTCAGCTGTTTCGTGGTTGTTCAAGAATTAAAAGATAGATGTGTTTGAGCTCAAGCCGTGATAAACCTGGTGAACGGTAATGAGGTTGCAAATCAGTCCCCGTGAAGAGACGGACAACATGCTGTGCAAATGGGTCCCACTGATCTGTTTGTGTGCTTTCCTTCTATACTGCGTTCAGATCAATCAGACTCCTTACCGAGTCAGAGAGGGATGCTATGGTTTTAAATACGGAATGAGGCTTTCTTTTCCTGCGAGGAATTGACCTGATTTCCATTCGACCCGAAATGCTTTGCACTCCAAGAAAACAAGCGACCCTGGCGCCCGGCGTCTTTCTGTACCACGGAGGACTCATCAATAATTCAGCACGATGGAATTTGTTAATGCTGAATCCAAACTAAAACTCTGCCAAAAGCTGAAAATGGCCCATTACTGTTAATTCAGAACAACACAAGATGTTCTGATGGAAGGGCCAATGATTATTTCATATTACGAGAAATGTTTAGCTAATGCTGTCCAAACTACAAGACACTAGCGTGTTTTTGGCACTTGGTGCTCCATGATAATGAATAGAGGAACTTTTAGGCTTTTCAACATGCTCCAGACTACAGTTTCTAATGTAGGACCTTTGAGGCGGCGCTAATTCCAGTCCAGGCTGGTTCAGTGACCATGTCATCGTTCATAGTCTTTTAAAAACCATGAAGTGAAAGTAGATGGACTGGCTATGCTATGTTGCTTCATGTGTGAATGCGTAGTGTTCTGGCAGCATGTCCATTGTGGACTACCACCTTACTGCCAATGTTCCAGAGATGCAGGTGGTTCTGGATCCACCAAACTCCTAACTTTACTAAAAACATACAAATGCATAGATATTCTGCCCCCACCACATAGAAGCGAAGAAGAGAATGCAGACAGGGTGGGATGGGTGGAGTGATATGTGAATATAAAGGTTTATAAGACAGAAATGAGGGCAGCTATGCTGTACAGCTGAAAGATGGTAGCACTGACAAAAAGACAGGAGGTGGAGCTGGAAGTTGCAGAGATGAAGACGCTGTGATTTCTCTGTTGGTGACCATAGCACAGGGAAGACAGTTTGAGGACAACACGATAAACGACAGACTCAGATGGTTTGGACATGTGCAGAGGAGGGATAAGTGATGTATTGGTGGAAGAATGTTCAGGATGGAACTGCCTGGTAGGAGAAGGGAAAAAAAAAAGAGAGATTTATGGATGCGGTGAGGGAGGACATGTAGGTGATTGGTGTGACAGCGAGAGGACAGAATGAGGTGAATATGGGTGATCCACTGTGTGGACCCTGAGCAGTCAAAAAAGAAGCAGCAAAAGAAGACGTAGAAGACATGGCACGTCAGCAACAGATGTAAAATGGCGAAATCTGCAGTGGTGGCCAGTGGTTACGGCGCTGGCTTACTGATCCAAAGGTTGGGAGTTCAAGCCCCACTATCACTGGGTTGTCACTGCTGTCCCTCATTGCAGCTAACTGGGTGATCCTGCTGTCCAGGTTATACTCTGCCTTCGCCCAGAGTCGGCTGAGATGGGCGGAAGCTTCCCTGTGACCCTATTTAGGATTAGGTAATGTAATGTCCGTTGGGCTTTTTACACCCGAGCCATAGTGGCTCATAGGACCGGTGCTTATCCGCGGTTTCCATAGCGTGAAGGTACCAGGAGTTCAACTCCTCCTGGATGGGACGCTAGTCCATCGCAGGTTACCGTCCCAGTATATTTTTACTGGTACCCATTTATACTGCTGGGTGAACAGAGGCACACTTGTGGTTGAAACCTTGCCCAGGGGTCTTAGCACAGTGGGGGTCTAACTGGGATTTGAACACACAACCTCCCGACCTTGAGTGCAGCACCCTAACCACTCCGCCACCGGCCCCACGGATTTACGATTAAGCGGTTTAGAAAATGAATGAATGAATGAATGATATGAAGAGATACGAAACCACTCCTGCAACATCACAGACAGCTGAATACACTTGGAGCACTAACTATTGCCTGAGATAACAGACTTCAAAGTCCTTTTAATTAACAATAGAAAGGAGACTATCCTTCCAAATAGATGATCTGAGCCAACAACTGGCAAGCTAATTATTTTCTAATGGATTCCAGGCAGAGAAAAGGTTTGAAAGTACACAAGTTCAACTAACGCTGTTCTCGTCTGGCAGGTCTCCACTGACCTGCATACTGTCCTGTCTCTGCAGTGCCGGGTTTTGATGTCCATCCCCGCTGAGGGGCAGCAACAGATTGTGCAATAGGAACATCTTGTCCTCTCAGGTTGCTTGCAATCAAAGCATTTCTGACGGTATTTGCCAAGTCAAGCTTGTGTCACTGCTCTGTGAAAATGTATCCTTCCTTGACGGCCACTTTCAAAGCTGCGCTTTGTGTTCCTTACCTGCCCTTCCCTTTCTCTCACTTGCTCTCACATGCACACACATTCAATCACAGGCCAGGTCTTGATAGATGTGGTTTTGAATAGGTAGAGTGAAGTAGCCGCAGAGAGTTGCCCTTTGTGCGGGACATTTTGAGAGAGATGTGATTTCACGTCAAGTGGAGCACAGGGTACAGGACGCTGCCAGTT
>CM045733.1:12707500-12715000 GCA_024760905.1 Plotosus lineatus
GTTAACGTGATGCGAACACAGCATACTCTCACTTCCCTATTAAATCACTGCATAAAATCGCTCGCATAAACCGTGTCCTGAAAACAGCACGCACTTACCACAACAAAGTACCGACAAGGACTGCCCTTCGTCTGATAGAATTTATGCATTAAACATGCGCCCTTTGTGGGGCCGGTGGTATAGTAGTTAGGGTGCTGGGCTCATGATCAAGGGGGGGAGGTTGTGTGTTCAAATCCCGCTAAGAGCCCCACTGTGCTAAGACCCCTGGGCAAGGTCTCAACCACAAGTGTGCCTCTGTTCACCCAGCAGTATAAATGGGTACCAGTAAAAATATACTGGGAAGGTCACCTGCGATGGACTAGCGTCCCATCCAGGGGGAGTTGTACTCCTGGTTGCTTCACGCTACGGAAACCGGGGATAAGCACCGGCTCTGATGAGCCGCGATGGCTCGCGTGTAAAAAGCCCAAAGGACTTTCCCTACCATGCGCCCTGTATGTACCACCATCCACCTACCCGCGGTCCGGTCGTTCCATATATGGTAAAAGAGCGTGATGTGTGTTTCCTGGTGTCTCCTTATATGGAAAAAAAACCTCAAAAATGTTCAGGCACCTGACAGAATTATTCAAATCTCACAAGAATTTCCTGTGAACATTTCCAAAATGGTTCCAAAAACGTTCTTACTACGTCCACGCCAGGTTCTCACTGTGTATAACATTTTCCAGCTGACTTCTTACCGCATGCGCCATCAAGAGGCCACTACATCCAATGAGTTCTTACTATGTTCAGGTGCTTCTCGCGCTCTCGTTTGCTCCATCCGGTCGTTATAAATACGGCGCCACCGTTTGTGCTTTTTCTTTCATTCTGTAAGATCCCATGTGTCCACATCTCCATTCATCAAGTTTGCGCCACTCTTGTCCTCCATTGATGAAGAAGTCCCTACAAGGCTCTCGCGATGATATCAATTCCGACAGTCCTACTTCCTTATTAGGTTCTAACTGTGTCCTGCTTCGTCCACATCTCAGCAAAAAAATGTAGCATTTTGCAGGCCACCACAACGCACAAACCAAACCGGAGCTTGTTTGGTGTTATAGATTAAAGTTATTAGGTTATTACTATTACTATTATTGTATGTATTTGTTGTTTACGTTTCGGTCCACTGTACAGCACTTTGTTTCAACTGTCGTTTATTTGATCATTCTTTATAAATTAACGAGAATTTGATTGGATAAAATCATTCAATAGGAGATGCATGAGTGTGTAAACATTCGGGTTCGACTGATATTTCCACACAAGTCCAGATGTTTGATTTATCTGATAGATTGAAGTGGGAAACCTATTTCCTGTGTGTGGTTTAAAGTCGTATCCTAGCAATGGGGTTGAGTGTTTACATTGTTCTGACTGATCATGTTCTCGAGAAGACCATCCGCCCAACCAAAGCTCAGACTCAAACATGACCACGAGAAAATGACGTTGTTACTCAATACTCCGTGGTACAGTATTGTGGAACCACTTCAGAGAAAACAATATGCCATTTATCATGTCGTCTAAAATTTACAGTCATCACCTTATCATCATATTCTCACTCGTTTTCTCGACTTTTTAATTCTATTAGGGTTCCTGGGGAGTCTGGAGTCTATCTCAGCCATCTCGGGGCGAAAGACAGGGTACACCCTGAACAGTTACACACAACCATTTACACTCAGACTCACACCTGGGGCAGCCTGCTACAGCCAAGTCGCCTAAAATGGCATATCTTTGGACTATTGAAGGAAACCAGAGTACCTGGAGGAGATCCACACATGTACCAGGAGAACATGCAAACTTCAGACAGTAACGGCCGAGGACATGACATGGCAACCCCTACGCCACCGTGCCTCCTACAATGATCATGCATCACGCCAAATACATATGTTTTTCTTGGTTACAGCACTGGTGACACAACAATAGCTGTGACATCATATGAGATCCACAACAGCACAGCTGGAATAAAGCCGGCGCCAAGAATGCAATAAAACAGCCACTTGTGTTCGAACTGGTGTGTGAGAGAACATTTTATCACCGAGAGGCCTGAAGATTAGTTTAGATTTTTTTTTCCCCACTGCACTGTTGTGTGTGAGCCATCCAGTCTCTGTGCCTATGTAGATTTGCATAGAAATAGACATGGTTCATGACGGTGTCATGTGCACAAATTTCTAACTATTTGCACATCTCCAGCTCTATGAGCGGACACAAGGTTAAAGTTTAAGGTTAGGAACAGCATCAGCTTTTATATAATCTTCCGTGTTTTCCCCGATTTACATTCACATTCACATTTACCAGACAATCAGGCTACAGGCGGCAGGCACACCGCAGTGGTTAGTGTTGATGTCCGTCTCACAGCAAGAAGGCCTGGGATCGATTCAACTAGGCTAACTAGCTGTTAGCAAACTAGGCTAACTGGCTGTTCCAAATCACCCCCGTGTGTGTGTGTGTGTGTGTGTGTGTGTGTGTGTGTGTGTGTGTGTGTGTGTGTGTGTGAATGGTTGTGTTAAGTGTTGGCCCTGCGGGTTTACCCCACCCTCACCCAGAGTCGGCTGAGATGGGCGCCAGCCTCCCAGCGACCCTAATTAGGATCAAGCAGTTCGGAAAATAACTGAATGAATTCGACTACAGCCGGCCACTCTTTATCAAAACAACCAGTGCAGGGATACTTACAAAATATGCAACAAAACCCGATCTATTCAAAAGAATTTCTCACGCAATCAGATATCACGTAATCAGAACTTCCTGATTTGGCTCCTGGCATGACATGAAAAAAAAAATACTCTGTACAAAGAAATGACCAACATAAAACTTTTATCTCTTCTGGGATACAGTGTTTATATATATATATATATATATATATATATATATATATATATATATAGCGAGAGAGGGATCCCTCACTTTCCGCGGTTAATTGGGACCGAGATCCCGTGCGACCACTGAATTCCGCGAAGTAGGATCAACCCCCCGATTGACATATATATAGATGTATATGTGTATATAATATCAATAAATACATATTCAATGCTATAAATGCTTATAACAACAAACATTCAAAAATAATGCATAAGATGTAAATAAACTATAAATACACACACATACAGATGCAGATGCGCGCGTGCACGCACTCAGATGCGCACCTCACAAAAATGTAAGTAGTTTTGATGGGATGTTTTGGGTTGTTTTTTTGTTTTGTGTTTGTTTTGTTTGGATTTTTTATTTTTTTTGCATAATTGGATTTGTTTTTGCAGCATTTTCCTTAACATTTCCCCCTATACTTTAATATCCTTACTTTTTAACTTGATATTTTAAAAAAAAACAAAAAAACGCAATACACTGAAGCCACATGAATTGAAGCGCAAAGTAGTGAGGGATCCCATATATATATATATGATTATGATTATATATATGATTATATATATGATTATAGATTATATATGATTATATATATATGATTATGAATAACTGGGTTTTTACACCCGAGCCTAGCAGCTCATCAGGCTGGTCCTTATCCCCTGTTTCCGTAGCGTGAAGCAATCAGGAGTTCAACTCCTGGATGGGACGCTAGTCCATCGCAGGTTACCTTCCCAGTATATTTTTACTGGTACCCATTTATACTGCTGGGTGAACAGAGGCACATTTGTGGTTGAGACCTTGCCCAGGGGTCTTAGCACAGTGAGGGTCTCAGTGGGATTTGAACTCACAACCTCCCGATCATGAGCCCAAAACGCGAACCACTACACCACCGGCTCCATATATATATATATATATATATATATATATATATATATATATATATATATATATTTATTTATTTTTATTTTTATTTTTTTACACACACACACACACTCAAATACATCCATACATTTTTTATGTACAAAAACAAAGGTTACTCACAATGTTTTCCATCCATGGTTAGTGCAAAAACCTGTCAAATTTCTTCACAGATCACAAACAACTGAGCTGAACGCACACATTCACACTGAATGCAGTGTAGATGCATCATATTTTTCAAAATGAACACCTAAATTTTAAAGGTTTTTACTTTGGTTTGCAGACTGCACGGGTGCATGCTTGAAGTAAGATTATTAAAGAATTGACCGGTTCTCTATGTGACGATATTTGTCCTCATGATCAACCATGTGGTCCATCAGTCCGTCCATCCATCCATCCATCCATTTGCATCCATCCATCAGTTACTCCTGTTGGGTCATAGGGAGGCTGGATCTGTTTTAGGTGAAGGCGGGGTACAGCCCAAACAGCTCGCCAGTCCAACTCATGGTAAACACCCACACGACCCTGGAACCCAAACCTAGAACCTTCCTACTGTGAGGCAGACGTGCTAACCCCTAAGCCGCTGAACAGAATATGAACCTGGTAAAGAGGTAAAAGGTACATGATATTTAAAAATGTGGAAATAAGCACGTGATAACCAGTGAACAGAAACTCAGTGTCAACCTTTCCTTCTTTTGCTCCAGACCGAATTCGGGAAACCCAGGTGAGATTTACTCATTTATTTCCTCTCATGCTGAAGTTGATTCGGCCCTGAAGAGAGGCTCCGACACCTGTCTAAATCAACAGATTATTCAATTCGAGTCCTATCCATTAAAAACAATGTACGAACATTATTGCTTAATTATAATGGAATTTTAAAATGGACTTCCTGACATCGATCTATAGGGAAAAGTTTAAGAGATATATCTGAGATTTATTATATCCATTTCTGTCATAAAGGATTCATGAAGTATTTTATTGCATGGCCAGGTTTACGGCATCACTTCAATGTCAATCATGGCATCAAAGTGATGTCAAAACACCTTCTGTTTTCAATTTGGAAAAAGTAAAAGATATAGTGAGGTCTTTAAACCCATCAGATGGTGAGAGAAGCACCAATTTCAGTCGGATCAGATATCCGAGCTGTATCACTGACACCTGATATTGATCTGATATTGTTATTCTCACACTAATCAAGCAGACTCTCTGTGAGAAGGGCGGATGCAGAATACTCCTGTGTCATGTTTCCATGCAAAATGAGTTTCCTACCCTCATATAAACCGGAGGTGCACTGCTTCGTTCCAACATTTTCACCATACTGACTCCAAAAATTCTACCAAATGATCAATACACCAAAGTGCAATTTAAGGTATAGATCATCAACAGAGCCAATCAGCTGAGAGGAACGAGTTTACTATAGACTATGGTATGGCGTAGTGACCCCCCCCCCATGTTGTGAGCGTGCTCGATTCCACTAACAGCAGCACGCACTCTCAAGCCAGTCATCAGGTGTAGAAAAGCAGTGGCGTCACTCCTTTATGATGATTTTTTTAAAGGCTTCATTTGAGATTTAAAAAAAAAAAAAAACTCAGTGCAAGACCTCTTTCAACATCACAATGTCTCACGTCCACCATCAGCTACAGGCACATCACTTACATCATTATACTAATAACACGCATATTTATAAATAGGCAAATATCCAGGACATAAAGTCATAAGCCAATCAATAAATCAACCTTTGGCAAGTTTTATGAAGCATTTCAGAACATGCCTGAACACAAACTGATCAACGACAACTTTTTAGAGTCACAAGAATATCTGCTTCATATGGAGGAAGTCTCGAAATGCACTTTCAACCAGAAAAAGAAATTGATTTAAAAAAAAAAATCATCACCATCACCACCATCAAGAACCACAAAATAAGTCGCGGTGTGGACTTTCAAGCCAAATATACCAGAGTCGTTTTGAAAACACAAACATCATCATCATAAATATAATGCTCATAATAATAGGCATTGTACTACTACTACTACTATTACTACTACTAATACTAATACTACTCATACTACTCTACTACTACTAATACTAATACTACTCTACTACTAATACTAATACTACTAATAAGAACAATAATAATCACCATCATCATCATCACCATAACAACAAAACAACATCAACAACAACAACAACAATAAAAACAATAATAATAATAACAACAACAAAACAACATCAACATCAACAACAATAATAATCATAATAATAATAATAATAATAATAAGACTACTACTGCTACTAATACTACTATTTCTTCTAATACTAATAATAATCATAATAATAATAACAATAATAACAACAAAACAACAATTATTATTATTATTATTAATGTTATTATTATTATTATCATTATAGGAATACTACTACGACTACTACTACTACTACTACTAATAATAATAATAATAATAAAACAACAATGAGAAGAATACTACTATTAATACTAATACTACTACTTATACTACTACTACTAATAATAATAATAATAAAATACCACTACTACTACTCATAATAATAATAATAAAACAACAATGAGAATAATAATAATGATGATGATAATAATAATGATGATGATGATGATGATGATGATAATAATAATAATAATAATAATAATAATAATAATAATAATAATAATAATCTTACACGAGGATCAGCGGGCAGTGGGTCTGTGTTGTGCGCAGTTTCTAATCCTACTCGAGCACAGCGCGAGCGATTCCGCTTTACTGTACTGCGCACCGATGACGCCGGTACTTAAAGAAGGAAAGAAAAAAAACAACAACACCAAAAAACAGCGCAACTTACCAAAGCGCGTCCTTTTCTAGAAGGAATCTGATCCAAACTCTGCGTTTCCGTAAAGCTCGAGCCCCGCTGTCAGTCAGCACCTCCGATCATCGGCTGGAATTCGACTCGGTTCAGTTTCATGCGAGGCCTTCAGAGTGATGAGCGAACGAATCAAATCCACAGAAATGACTCCTTTAAGTGAATCGAACGAATCGACTCACACGGATCAGAAGTTTCAGAACAGCGAAGCCTGGTGTTATTGCAGCATCAGTTTGTTTTTATTCCATCCTATTAACACGTCCGTTTATGATCTCCATTATTCAAGAGGTGATAATAACGAAGGATGTTTACTTAGCAGAGCCCAATTAATGTGCATGAGAAATTGTAAACAAACTGATTATATAAAACATAAAGAATCAGGATCATCAATATTCACATCAAACGTCAGAATTTATGTGACTCCCTCTAATATTAACCATGCTATCATGGTTTATCCAAAAAGAAAATCTGGAAATTTCGTCTGAGCAGCATATAGCGTTTACGAATAATTGTGTAAACAACAACAAATTCATACTGTGAGTAGACTGTGTGAAGGCTAAAACACTATGTTGATGAGAGAGATCATAAGAGAGTGACCAGACTGGACCCATCAGACAGGAAGTCTATAATAAATCATATAAAATCTGGCTACAAGCCCTGCGATGGCCTGACGAGCTGTCCAGGGTGTGCCCCGCCCGCGCCCAGAGTCGGCCGAGACGGGCGGCAGCCTACCCACGACCCTAATTATGAATAAATGAATGAAACTGTTTACAACCATGGTGAGCAGAAAATGTAATAATATATATATATATATATATATACACAGTAGGC
>CM045733.1:12720000-12782500 GCA_024760905.1 Plotosus lineatus
ATGCTTGTGAGCTGGGGTGACTTCATCATGACAGCTTTATCATCAGTTCATTTTATATAACCAATTCATCCTAATTAGGGTCGCGGGGAGGCTGGCACCCATTCCGGCCGAGGGCAGAGTACACCCTGGACAGCTTGCCAGGCCATCGCAGGACAGAAACACGCTGACGGCGTTGCAGCTCCTCTTGTCGAAAGTCAGCAATGGTTCTTTTACATGAAGTTCTCACCATAGACAGTGAGAGACATGGCCGGCCTTTGATAACCCAGTTAGCGGCACTGGGGGACATGCTGCTACATACCGCTAAATCTTACATACTGTACCTTTAACTAATAAATAAAATACTTCCTTTGTGGATTTTTGCACATTTTATCTCTAATTTTAGTCGTATCCAAATCCCACACATCAGGTGTTACCTTCCCTATCACATGGCCACCAGCACGCATACGCCATCTCTGTGACATGCAATGCTAGCCACCCACCTGTTTTCGAACTGCAAAGCATGCGTATTTGGGGACGGTCTAATACACTCAAAAGGAAAGCGCTGTTCGAACGAGCTCACAGACGCCCATGATTGGCTGGCGATCACAGTGAGTGACAAGGAAGTGAGCGCATGCCGTCCCTCTCTTCAGTGAGAGCCCGGCCAATTACACTAGGAACTTTCATTCTGGGTGGTGCAATGGTGTAATCCTTCCTGCGACCGGATTCAAAATGGATCTGGGTTGGAGTTCTGTGCTCGGCAAGAGCATTTCCGTGTGAGGTTTGAACGTTCTCCCTGTGCTTTGTATGGGGTTCCTCCAGGTGCTCCAGTTTCCTCCCACAGTCCAAGACGTGCCCATTATACTGACTAGAAATGATCAATTACCTCAAGGCGTGAGTGTAAGTGCAAATGGTTGCGTGTGATGGTCCTGGGATGGACTGCGAAGCTGTTCAGTGGGTACACTGCCTTCACCCTGACTCAGAATGGGATGGGCTCTAGTATTCTTAATAAAGATCATTTTCATTTATTTATTTTTCATCCATCTGTTTATTGGTCAGTATTATGGTGAATCCAGAGCACATTATAACTGGGGCGTCTAAGGGTAACGATCTACCTATTTTCATGTTTTTGGCAATGGGAGGAAACAGGAGAACCCCGATAAAACCCATGGGGAGACCCCACAAAACTTCACAAAGTAGATATTAAGGGGCAGTGGTGGTCTAGTGGTATAAGGCGCCGGATCACTGATCCAAAAGTTGGGGGTTCGAGTCCCACCCTGCACAAGGTTGTCACTGTCCCCCCCCCCCAGTGGAGCTAACTGGGTCATCAAAGGCCGGCCATGTTTCTCACTGTCTATGGTGTGAGGCATGTAAAAGAACCATTGCTGACTTTCGGCAAGAGTAGGCCGCAAAGCCGTCAGCGTGTTTCCGCCCTGTGATGGCCTGGCGTGCCGTCCAGGGTGTACTCTGCCCTCGCCCGAAATTGGCTGGGATGGGCGCCAGCCTCCCCGCGACCCAAGTTAGGATTAAGCGGGTACAGAAAATGAACTGAACGTAGATATTATTAAATAGTACACATACCCAGTTTTCACATAACCAAGCAGAGGATTGCCATGAATCAGAACCACCTCCAATGCCGCATCATTTACTGTATATATTCGAAAGTTCTTGCCAAGTCAAAGATACGCACTTAGCAGAAATCACATTATCTCTCACTTCTTACATCAGCTGCTTCCGGTAAGAGACACCATCACAGAATGATTCACTACAGCCAAAGTGCCTTTATCCGCAAGGTCGTGTCCTAGCAGGGAATGATAATCGGACGTCAGAACTCATTAAACTCCCGTGGTTGCTGCTTTTTTTTTTTTTTTTTCTCATCTCTCAAAAAAGTGCATTTAGGACAGTCAGCCACAACAAAACCCCCAGTGTTGAGTTAATACCCAGAGTGTTGATTTTTGGGATAAATATAAACACTGTCGGGGGGCTAATTCTGGATACTTTCATACGAGCTAATAATGGAGCCACTGGATCTATATACTGTATAGCGTATGGACCAATAAGGTGGCGGCTGTGGGGGGGGCACAAGCCAGATTTCCCTCTCACGCCAGTCCCAAGCCCGGATAAATGCAGAGGGTTGCGTCAGGAAGGGCATCTGGCGTAAAACCTGAGCCAAATCAAATATGCAAATTACAAATATTACCTCCATACCGGATTGGTCGAGGCCTGGGTTAACAATGACTGCCATCAGTGCTGTTAACCAACAGAGTGCTGGTGGAAATTGGACTACAGTTGGTCAAAGAAAGAGAGGTGCGAGGCGTGTCCGTAGGCGGAGAGAGAATAGGAAAAGCATGAGCCTAGGACTGAGAGTAGGGACTTTGAATGTTGGATGGTTTGGACATGTACAAAGAAGGGATAGTGAATATATTGGATGCTGAGGTTGGAACTACCAGGCAGAAGGCCTAAAGAAAGACCAAAAAAGAGATTTATGAATGTGGTGAAGGAGGACATGAAGATCGTTGGCGTAAGAGAAGAAGATGCAGAGGACAGGGTGAGATGGAGGCAGATGATTTGCTGTGGCGAGCCCTGAAAGGAACAGCCGAAAGGAAAAGAAGAAGAAGAAAGAAGAGGACCAATAAGTTGGTGGCAGTGGCGACTTGGTGCTAAAGGTGCTGGATCACTGATCCTATGGTTGGGGGTTCAAGCCCATCTTGGATGCGTAATGAAGTAAAATAAACAAAAACAAAAAAACCCAAGAAAAATCCAATTGCCCTTGTATCAACCTGATATGCCTCCCAGTCATTTTTAAGTCCAAATCATTAGGTCCAAATGTCACTTTCAAGAGCCAGAGTCCTTGTCAAGCCTCGAGTCTTTTCATTCCAAACTGCGTTTCCCTGTAACTTAAAACTTTCACACTCACACTCGCTAATTTGTCCTACACATTACTCCTACTGGGGTCGCAGAGAAACTGACTCTATCTCAGCTTCTTCACTTCACTTCACTTCTCCCTGAACATCCGGGGATGTCGTTGGGGTGCCTTCATGGCTAGACTTGGGCTGATTTGGCCTGGCGGTGCCCATCCCTCTCCAGGTCATGGAAACACGCTGATGGCTTTGTAGCCTACTCTTTACGAAAGTCAGCAATGGTTCTTTTACATGCCTCTCACCATAGACAGTGAAAGACATGTCCCACCTTTGATAACCCAGTTAGCTGCACTGGGGGGGACAGTGACAATCCTGTGGGGATTTGAACCCCCAACCTTCAGATCAGTGATCCTGCACCCTATCCACTAGACCACCACTGCCCACGCCATCTCAGCTAATGCGGAGCAAAGGGAGGGTACAACCTACTCACCAGACCATTGCAGGGCTAACACATACACAACCAGTAACAATTACACTCACACCTAATGGTAATTTGGAACAGCCAATTAGACCGATGTACAAGTCTTTGGACTGTGGGAAGAGACCAGGGAACCCCGAGCAACCCCATGGGGAACATTTACAGCATTTCGCAGGCAGATGTTCTTATCCAGAACGACTTACAACTGTCATTTTTTAATTTGTTTTTTCCCCCATTTTTCTTCCAAATTTCAGTCCACCCACCAGGTGCTGTATTGTCTTCCTGATCACATGACACGCCCCCCCCCCCACCAAGGAGGGGAGAAGGCAAACATATGCTCTCCCTCTGTCACAAGCGTTGCTCGTCACCCGACTCTTTTCAAACTGCGGCGCATGCGTATTTGGGGACAATCTTCTAACACACTCGGAGGGAAACAGCTATCCGCCCGCCCTTATGGACTCACAAATGCCGATGATTGGCTGACGATCGCTGTGAGTGACAGGAAAGTGAACGTATGCCGTCCCTCACAATTATAATTTTAATCTAACTGAGCAATTAATTGGTGGGTGAAGGGCCTTATACCATTTAAGCCACCACACCCAACACGGAAACGCTCAAGAACGGAACTCGAACCCAGGACCTCCTGTCTGTAAGGTGGCTCTGTGCGTGTTGCATTACTGTATAGTACGGAACGGTACCTGTATTACTGTACTGTATTTCGACGGATTTGAAATTGTCACGCGTGGACACTTTAAGACGCAACCACGCCCACCGGAGGCTCGTGCACGCGACGTGCTCCTTGTTGTTTGTGTTCCAACAAGATGGCGGTGGCTCCTGAGAGCAGAGTCCTTTCCTACACTGTTTATAAATGGAGTTCATACTCCTCGACATACTTACCCGAGTGAGTAACACCACGAAACACTACTACAACCTTTATTTTTTTCCCCTTCTCCAGCTCGGTTATATTTTCCAACTGAAGCTGTGCTGTACCAGGTTGTTTGCAAGTCAACTGGGCGGTTAGCTGACGCTACTTAGCTTAGCACAGTCCCTGTGGCGCTAATGAAAATATAATTTGTTCAATATATGTGTATAATTAAAAAAAAAAGTCTGATCCAGTCAAGCTGTTGTGAAGACGCTAAATAGTGCAGCTAACTTGACGAGATGCAGAGCTAGCACAATGCTACTGTAGAATACTACAGCAATTACATTAGCGAGCTAGCCAGCTAACTTGCTAACTAACCAACTTGTGTGCAAAACAAACAAACAAACAAACAAAAAAACCCTGAAAATGTGAAGTACGAACACGGCTTGCTTAGTATTCGTGTTTGGGGGTAATATTCGTTTTATGTGACGTATTGGTAATTGACAATCTGACAGTTGGCTAAGCTAGCCGTTAGCATGTTGGCTAATTAGCTAACGTTTCACTTTATTGACAATGTGACGCTTGTATGGGTAAATACAGCCTCCATATAACTTAATTTAATATTTAATTTTTTTCAGTAACCTTTCTGACTACGTCTTAACCCGAAATCAGACCATTCAGGAATGCTACACGGGTTTGTGTTTACGTTAAGGGACTGTTTATCTTTTTACACACAACTAACATGAACATGTATTGATACACCAATATAAATGGAACTAACCAGTGTTTGTGGGTATTCATGCTTTGTATCCAATGTTCATATGTAGATAAGTATTTGCACCCTTCAAGTGAGTCATAATGTGTATACAATGTCTAATACAGCATTTCTGATGTATATTAACACTGTTGTAGGTGTGATTTCCCTCCTCTGATGTGTAAAATTGCATGTGTGTGGCAGAAATAGTTCATTCATTTTCTGAAATTAATCCTAATTCGGGTTGCGCCAAGGCTGGTGCCCATCTCGGCCGACTCTGGGTGAGGGTGGGGTACACCCTGGACAGCTTGCCAGGCCATGGCAGAGCCAACACTCACACAACCATTCATACTTGCCCTCACACCTACTGGTGAGTTGGAACAGTCAATTAACCCTGTGTGCATGTTTTTGGATTGTGGGAGGAAACCAGCGTAGTCTGAGGAAACCCACACAAGCACAGGGAGAGCATATACATGCCACACAGAAACGCCTAAGCTGGGAATCGAACCCAGGACCTTCTTCGGAGATGAGATTTTTCCGATATTTGGTGGAATTCTGACATTTTACGAGCATTTGGGCTCATCTAGAGATCAATGTAAATTTGAGGAGAAAAATTTTCGGGTATATGGGGTTATGTGCGGTATATATGAGGGGGTCGTTGGATGGCACATTGCATATTAGTGGTGCACTAATATCTAAGTGCACGCATAATCGGTTATACCCACATTTCACTGGAGCACGCAGTCATCCTGCAACGTTCCTCAGTCATTCCGTCATCTTCCGTGGCCTTCAGTATGATTCCGAAGGTATTCCTCCTCATCTGTCGGGCCAAAATCTTCTGCGAACGTGCTTTTGAACATGTTTAAAAGCACGTTCACGGAAAAATTTTCCGACAGTGTTCCCTCACGTTCCGCAGTCCTTCCGTAAACGTTCCGTCCTTTCCGCAAACGTTCTGTGATCGTTCCTTTTATTCCGCAAGTCTTCCGTGAACGTTCCGCGACCATTCCTCCTCCTTCTGGGTGGTCAAAAGCGGCCACGGAATACAGTAGGTCCTCGATATTTATGGGGGTTCGGTTTTGGCCCCTCCCCTGAATGAAGACGATCCTCGAGTTCTGTACCCGGAAGTAAAACCCCATGTATCATATTATGAGTGAATGAGCAACCGGAAGTAAAATACTGTGTATGTATTACATGCACTAAAATATGCTTCTTAAACACACTCTATAGACAGTCTTACTCATTAATACAGTATTAATGTAGTAAAATGTAGTAATGATTAAGAAAAACTTTCCAATTTTTAGTTTTTTTATTGATAAAATACAGTATAAACACATACTGTTGTAAAGCACTAGTATTAAAGTCTTTTTCAAATATTATTTCAGTACAGTACCTTAGTAAATGTTTAGAATGTTTGTGCGTGAGATTTTATGTTCTGTAGCATGTTTAACAAATGATACCAAAAGGATAAACTTTATTACGCTTCATGTCCTTTTACATTGAACTTGGAGTGACGTCTCCAAGATGGCGCTACCTAGAGGGCGATATCGCGGAGTTCTCAGAGTCAAATTGTTTCTTTGTTCATTTTATTTGTTCATGTTTTCCACTATGCTCATCTATGACTGGTCGACCCTACTACAGCTATGAGATCGGAGTGTTTTCGGGCATGTATAACTAAGCATGCTCAACTCCTGAGCTAGTATGCTATGGTAGCTCAATGCTAGCCACACCCCAGCTAACTATAAGCCCTTTAGTAAAGACTTTAATACAACAGTTCAGGGGAAATTGTTCTTTCTTCAGGAGAAAGTCTTATTTCTTCAGAAGAGACATCCAGCGTTTTCTATCGCTTAGCTAGAGAAGACGCACAGCATTTGAGTGGCATCATAGAGCTTAACTGGTACCTAAAGCACACTAAAAAAAGAGACTCATTGACAACTTGTCCGCGAATGAGGAAAAAGGGGCGTTACATCGTCTCAACCAATCAGCAGGAAGGAGGACAGCCATTGGCTGAATTTGACTGACTTGTCAGTTGCTTGGCAGTCAGCAAATACTCAAACCGTGGGGGCAAAACCGCGAATAGTCAAGGGCATACTGTAATACAAAAACCATTATAGTGAAGATGTCATATTTGATTTTAAATTAACAATTAATTACTCTACTAATAAATGTCTGTAATAGGTATTAAGATACAGTGTGCGTGATTACACGTCAGTAGGAATAATCCCCATGCAAAATGTACATGTAATATTTACGTTTATTTTCTGTAATTTTAGCTAAAGAGTATTTTGTACATAGCAATCATTTCAAATATTGGCATGGCATAATACAGGGATCCCGCGCTTCAATTCATGCGGCTTCAGTGCATGGGTTTTATTTATTTATTTTTAAAATGTTCATCAACTGAAAAAATAAGGAAATTAAGGGGAAACGTTCAGGAAAATGTCACAAAAAACAAGGCCAATTATGTAAAAAAAAAAAAACCCTAAACAAAAAACAACCCAAAACCTCCCATCAAAACTAGTTACATTTTTGTGAGGTTCACATCTATGTGTGTATTCAGATTTTATTTACATGTTTTGCACTATTTTTAAATGTTTTTGTTATTAAAAGCATTTATAGCATTGAATATGTATTTATTGATATTCTGTACACATATGCATGTCCGTATACGTCAGTCCGGGTGGGTGGATGATCCTATTTCATGGAATTCGGTGGTCGTGGGGTGATCTCGGTACCAATTACCCACGGAAAGTCAGGGATCCCTGTACGGTATTGTAATTTCAATCACAAAACTTACACATTGATATTAAATAATGATCTTGATATTGTTGATAGTGTGTTATTTCCTGGTGGCGTTACTTTGCATACTCCCAACTGGGATTAATTGGTCACTGCGCTGAAAGTATTCCGGTGTCCATTAAGCTTAATTAACCTGGTCTCATGAACTTGGTCATGTGGGATATTTCTTTGATCTCAGTACAGAATAAGGCTGAAATAGGGCTGAAATACACACAAAATCTCCGCACCGTGGCTTTGTCCCCTGGGCGGCCTCCAAACCCGCTTTCTTCAAATTTATTTTCATTTCCGCAATCTCATTCTTGCTTTGAGGAGGATGTGCTAACCACTATGCCACAGTGCTGCCGAAGAGGTGGTATTGTTATTATTGTTGTTATTGCAGGTAGACTACCGTCAATCAGCCAATGTTCTTGATAAAATCCTTGAGTAAATGTACACAGACAGACATGCACTTTCAGGCTTGAGTTGGTACATTTTCAGTGGTATACACAAACTGTTATATTGGTTAAAATGTTTTTTTTTTTGTTTTTTTTTTACACTCTGCCAACAATCAATAAATCATAAGATCGAAACATCTGTGGCCACTGTCATCCTGTAAAAATGCCAACCAATCACTGCCTCCTGGTCTGCTGGGAAATATCTAGTCAAATGCATCTGTCTGTGTGACCCTATCAAGCACAAACCAGCAGTCAGGGTGGAGCCAGTGTGTGAGGAGGGGATGGGGTGTGGCTTTGGAAAGAGTTTGAGGGGCAGATGAGGGTTACCAGAGCCCTGTCTATCTGTCTTCCTTTCGGCTTTTAATCTTTTACTCGGGAGTCGCCACAGCGAATCATCTTGATTCGCACGTTTGATTTGGCAGAGGTTTTTACGTCGGATGCCCTTCCTGTCACAACCCTTTTAGCAAGGGATAGAAACACACTGACGACTTTGTAGCCTACTCTTTACGAATGTCAGCAATGGTTCTTTTACATGCCTCTCACCATAGACAGTGAGAGACATGGCCCGCCTTTGATTGCAATCCACCATTTTTCTCCTTGAGGCTGAGTTTGAAACATGTGCACCATGTGTCATGCCCTGTCGAGGTTGTTCAGGGTATTCTATCCTAGCCAGACTGCAAGGAACACTGGTCATTAAAAAAAAACCATGAAGTTGTGCAATAAACTTATGAATTTTGGTAACTACTAAGATGTAGAATTTTTTTTAATTTATTTAAAAATTTTTTTTATTAAAATGAACCCGTTTGATGCAAAGCAGTTGTTGATTGTTTGATATAGTTTGTTTATTATTTGCAGGAACATTTTGGTGGATAAACCCAATGACCAGTCTTCCAGATGGTCGTCAGAAAGCAATTATCCTCCACAGGTGAGTATTTGTATTGCATTCAACTCGGTGCTGTTGCTGGTTCATTAAAATTCCCATATTCCGTGTAGATCAGTTTAGTACATTTTAGCCTGGGTATTTTTCTGTGTCACAATTGACGCTGTATGTTTGCTGACTTTCTTTAAGAGTAGCTACAATAGCCATCAGCGTGTTTCCGCTATGCAATGGCCTGGCAAGCTTCCAGGGTGTACTCTGCCCTCGCCCAGAGTCGGCCCGTGACCCTAATTAGGATTATGAGGTTACAGAAAATGAATGAATGATTCTTTTGCTGTTTGTAGTGTAAGAACTCAATTCTGGACTGATTTCACTCATCTTAGGCCCTGGTAAAAAAAATTGGCATGAAAGAGATGGAAAAATGGGACCACTCAGCATAGATTTTGTGTTGTGTTGTGATGAAAGGGGTATGGGGAGGCTGCTGCCCATCTCAGCCAACCGTGGTTGAGGATGGGGTACACCCTGGACAGCTCACCAGGTAATCGCAAGGCGGAAACACACTGACAGTTATGTAGCTACTCTTGACGAAAGTCAGCAATGGTTCTTTTACATGAACCTCACACCGTAGACAGTGAGAGACATGGCGGACCCATTTATAACCCAGTTCCTTGCACTTGGGGGGTGGGGGGCAGCGACATCCATTGACAGGAGCCCAGCACCTGACTACCAGGCCATCACACTAGTGGCCACTAGCCGTTCAAGCCCCACCATTACCATTGTTGGGCTCTTGAGCAAGGCCCTTTACCCTCTATTGCTCAGTTGTATAAAAAAAATTATTGTATGTTGCTCTGGATAAGAGCCAAATCCTGTCAATGTAAATGCCCTGAAATGACTTTATTACATGTAAATTAGTTTGTATGTCTGGATTGACTTGGATTGTTACCAGTATCTGGTGAATATTTCATGTCAGTAGCCCCATTATAAATATATTACCTGAAAAAAGGTTGATGTATTCAGTACTTATTTTCCCCATTGTCCATGTTGACCGACCTCTCAGTAGGTGGAGGCTGTGAATGCCTTTTTGGAGGAAAAACACTCGGGGAACAAGTTTAAATTAACCTTTCTTGTACATAAAGAGATATCTAAATGTTATTTCGGTGTGATTTGGCTTCTTGCAGCTTCTGGCATTTTATGAAATACATGAATGGTCCGCCTTGGGCTTTCAGTCTATCCAAAAAAAAAAGTTTTCTCTTCTCATAAAAGTGAGAAAGATTTCAGGTTGAATTGCCCTGCGCTAAGTGACTGTTTTTTTCCCCCCGGAATGTCCGTGTCAATATCGATGATGCTGCAACGCTAATGTGATGTGCACGGTGTGAGCTGCCTGGAGACAAAATAATCAAGTAGCTTGTTGATGCCATCAACAAAATGTTACGAGAATGTGGTTAAACACGTCACATGTAACTTGCATCAATTCAAACATTATATTTGGAGAATTAGGGTTTTGGGAGTGAAACCTGGTTTTGTTAATGCTCCACAAGTGGCAGGTTTTCCTATAAATCATGTAGGCCTCCAGGCAAATGAGACATTTCAATACATGCATTGCGTTTGGCTTCATAATGGTCAACATGAGCTTGATGATGAATAAATATCATATATTTGACACGTTGACGTAGCATTCACCCTTCTCTGTGAATATGTGGATAGATATATAGGTGGTTTTACCGCAGCAAATGTGATCAGGAACACAGGGAGGAGAGTACTTGGTGTGTCCTCTGGAAGGAAAGTAGATAAGGAGACCTGGTGGTGGAAT
The DNA here is from genome assembly GCA_024760905.1 of Plotosus lineatus. NCBI lineage: Eukaryota > Metazoa > Chordata > Actinopteri > Siluriformes > Plotosidae > Plotosus > Plotosus lineatus. The sequence continues at coordinate 12,730,849 of CM045733.1, forward strand.
GAGGAAGTGCAGGAGTGTGTACAAAGGAAGAGGTTAGCTAAGAAGAAGTGGGACATTGAGAGGACCGAAGAGAGTAAACAGGAGTACAGCCCCCTTACATAGCGTAAGGCGAAAGTAGCAGTGGCTCAGGCCAAACAGCGGGCATATGATGACTTGTAAGATAGGTTGGACAGTAAGGAGGGAGAAAATGATTTATACAGGTTGGCACAGCAGAGAAATAGAGATGGGAAGGACGTGCAGCAAGTTAGATTGATAAAGGACGGAGAGGTAAATGTATTGACTGATGACAGAAGGTTGCTGGGAAGATGGAAAGAGTACTTTGAAGAGCTGATGAATGAGGAAAATCAGAGAGAAAAAAAAAAGTAGAAGAGGTGACCATTGAGGAGCAGGATGTAGCAAAGATTAGTAAGGGAAAAGTGAGGAGGGCATTGAAGAGGATGAAGAGTGGAAAGGCAGTTGGTCCTGATGATATACCTGTGGAGGTATGGAAGTGTCTAGGAGAGGCAGCAGTAGATTTTCTGAAAGGAACATTCAACAAGGTCATAGAGAGTGAGCAGATGCCGGAGGAATGGAGAAGTGTGCTGGTGCTCATTTTTAAGAACAAGGGAGACGTGCAGATTTGCGGCAACTCCAGAGGGATAAAGTTGATGAGCCATACGATGAAGTTATGAGAAAGAATAGTGGAAGCTAGACTAAGGGCAGAGGTCAGCATTTGTGAGCAACAGTTTGGTTTCATGCCAAGAAAGAGCACCACAGATGCAGTGTTTGCTTTGAGGATGTTAATAGAGAAGTACAGAGAAGGTCAGAGGGAACTGCACTGTGCCTTTGTGGATCTGGAAAAAGCATATGACAGGGTGCCAAGAGAAGAACTGTGGTATTGCATGAGGAAGTCTGGAGTGGCAGAGAAGTATGTTAGAGTGGTGCAGGACATGTATGAGCGATGTAAGACAGTGGTGAGGTATGCTGTTGGCGTGACCGACGAATTCAAGGTGGAGGTGGTGGATCAGCTCTAAGCCCCTTCTTGTATGCGATGGTGATGGACAGGCTGACAGACAAGGTTAGGCAAGAATCTCCATGGACTATGATGTTTGCAGATGACATTGTGATCTGTAGTGAGAGCAGAGAGCAAGTGGAGGAAAATCTAGAGAGGTGGATGTATTCCCTGGACAGGAGAGGAATGAAGGTTAGCCTCAGTAAAACAGAATACATGTGTGTGAATGAGAAGGACCCAGGAGGAACGGTGATGTTACAGGGAGCAGAGATAACGAAGGTGGAGGATTTTAAGCATTTAGGCTCAACAATCCAGCGCAATGGAGAGTGTGGAAAAGAGGTTAAGTGTGTGCAATGGTTGGTGAAGTGTCCGGTGTGACGTGCGATAGAAGAGTATTAGCAAGAATGAAGGGAAAAGTGGACAAGACGGTGGTGAGGCTAGCGATGTTGTATGGCTTAGAAACAGTAGCGCTGAGGAAAAGGCAGCAGGCACAGCTGGAGGTAGCAGAGATGAAAATGTTGAGGTTCTCTCTGGGAGTAACGAGGATGGATAGGATCAGAAATGAGTACATCAGAGGGACAGCACATGTTAGATGTTTTGGAGACAAAGTCAGAGAGGCTAGATTGAGATGGTTTGGACATGTACAGAGGAGGGATAGTGAGTATATTGGTAGTAGGATGCTGAGGTTGGAACTACCAGGCAGAAGGCCTAGAGGAAGACCAAAGAAGAGATTTATGGATGTGGTGAAGGAGGACATGAAGGTCATTGGAGAAGAAGATGCAGAGGACCCGGGTAAGATGGAGGCGGATGGTTTGCTGTGGCGACCCCTGAAGGGAACAGCCGAAAGGAAAAGAAGAGGGGACTGATCTGGACAACACAGTGTAGGGAGAAGCGAGCCAAGGTCAGCACTGACAAGATTCTACAAGAGCTAACAGAGCAGAAGTTATCTGAAGATTTGAGTCATTTAAAAAGATTTTGTTGTGATCATGAGGTAGCATGTGGTGCTTATTTAGGAGTATTTAAGTTGAATGACGCTTCTTTGTTTGAGAGTCTTTACTTGAGACTTTGAGAATAAAAACAGCTTATTGTTCAGGTTGACAAATAGAGAATAATTATATTTTTGGAGGTTTGTAGAATAATGTACAAAGCTTTGTCATACTATAGTCTTTTATAGAAAATGGTTATTTGAAGGTGTTGATTGTGTGGTTCCAATTTGCATGCAGACTTCCTGTCAAGACAAAAAAAAAAATAAGTACACGTGATTCATTACTATGAATTGTCCCAGAGAACAAAAAACTGAAAAAACAACCTTGCAAGCATGTGAATCTCAGTTGGTATTTGGAGTACAGAATATACACTTTAGGGGGGGGGGGGGCATCTATCCACCTATTTTTTGAGCCCTTTAGAGGGAACAGCATTTCTTTTTGGCCAAATTTTTTTTTTTTTTTTTAATTTTTATAGGAACAATGGATTTCATTGGCTTTTGAGTTGTAGTTATTTTAATGGATTACAGCAGATGGTTGGAAGTTGCATTATATAGGTGCCTGAAAAGTTTCTTGAGTGTACAGGGATCCCTCACTCGCCATGGTTAATGGGAACCGAGACTCCCCTGTAACTGCCAAATTCTGAGAAGTAGAATTGCCCCCCCCCCCCCCGACTGACGTGTATATATGTATGTACCGTAATATGAATAAATACACATTCAATGCGATAAATGCTTGTAATAACAATTAAACATTCAAAAGTAATGCACAAGATGTAAATAAAATATAAATACACACACATACAGATGCACGCGTCCACACTCAGATGTGCACCTCACATAAAAATGTAAGTAGATTTATTGGGGGATTTTGGGTTGTTTTTATTTGCCTGAGGGTTTTTTTTTTTTTTTTTTTTTTTTTTTTTTTATTGCAAAATTGGCCTTGTTTTGCGGCATTTTCCTTAATTTTTTATTTTTTGGATAAATATTTTTGAAAAACCTGCGATGCACTGAAGCTGCAGAAACTGAAGCACGAAGTAGCGAGGGATCACTGTAATGCACTTTTTTTGTTTGACTTCACAAAATGTACGACGCATAATTGTTCGGATTTTATTGTTGGCACAGGTGTTGGCAACAGAGATCCAGTCTGAAGTCAGTGGATCTCATGACACTGTGTGTAAAGCGTACAGTAAAGCTAATCTTATTTTAATCGTACATGTTATAATTTCAGGAAAATCATGAAAAACATTTTAGTTGTTCATCCTGTACAGGTGGCCTGGTGGGAAAAGGCGCTGGACCGCTGATCCTAAGGTTGGGGGTTCGAGTCCCACTCTCGACAAGGTTTTCACTATCCTCCTAATTCAGTTAACTGGGTTGTCAAAGGCAGGCCATGTCACTCACTGTCTATGGTGAGAGGCATGTAAAAGAACCGCGGACTTTCGTAAAGCGTAGCTGCATACCTGCTAGTGTTTCTGTCCCTTGCTAAAGGGTTTTGTCAGGAAGGGCATCCCACGTAAAAACCCAAGCCAAATCAAATATGCAAATCAGATATTTCGCTGTGGCGACCCCTGAAAAAGGGGAAAAAGCCGAAAGGAAAAGATCCTGTATCCGCCTGAATTCTCCTCAAAATCACACAAAACACCGATAAGCGGTTCGCTCTTCTGAAAAGTGGAAATGCTTCTGATGCGAAGGGCTCTGATTCACGATAAAAAAATTCCTCCTTTTGATAATTTATTTGAATAAACGATTAAAGAAATTTCTTGGTTGTTTTTGGAATGGACCACTTCACTTTGCAGGAGCTGTGTTAGAGAGTGAAGTGGTTGTACAGTGATACCTCAGCTCACGAACATAATTGGTTCCCAGAAAGTGTGTGTGAGGCGAAAAGTTCGTCTTCCGAACATTTATTTCCCATAAGAAACCATTAAAATGAGAATAATCCGTTCCCAGGTCCCCATAAAACATAATTTTCTACTAAATAAGCCTTAAAACTACACAAAAATATACCTTATTTTATGTATAATAAATGTCTATTGTATTGTAATTAAAGAAATAAACTGTACTGTATAATAAAGTGGTTTTATTTACCTTTGTGATGGTAGTTGATGGCTTGATGGAATGGAGTGGGAGGAGGAGGGAGGGAGGGACTTACTGTTTGGAAGGCGTGTTTGGAAACGCCTACTGTTTGGAAACACCCTTAGCCACACACGCACCCTTAATAGCTTCCTTGTTCTTCAGGATGGGAGCAATGGTAGACTTAGCGTACTGGTACTGGGACGCTGAGTCACACAAACGCACACCTCGTTCGTGTTTTTCAATGATCTCCACCTGTGGTGGGGTCTTTTTCGGTCCCATAATAGCAAAAGTACACTCAATATGGTCCAAAATGTCTAGCAAACACAAACCACTTCCGCACTCAAAGAAAAGGGGTGACGAACTGTGACGCCGTGAGCGTGCGTCAGCTTCTCGTGGCCGCCACCGTGGCGCTGTTCTACCGTGTGGTTTGATTCGTCCGCCGAAAACTAGTTCGTCAGCAGAGACTATATGCTCGCGAATTTGATGTTCTTGAGGCGAAAAGTTCGTGAGCTTAAGCGTTCGTCAGCGGAGGTTTTACTGTATTTACAAAGGTAAAGGCATAAAAAAATTGTTGTTTTTTTTTCCTTTTGTACATGATGCTAGTGTTTGGAATGAAATTGCAGCTGTTTCATGAGCACTCATGTGACCTGTCACAGTGAATGATTCGTACATTTGATTTGGTCGGATGCCCTTCCTGATTCAACCCTTTAGCAAGGGGCAGAAACACGCTGACGGCTTTGCAGTTACTCTTTACGAAAGTCAGCAATGGTTCTTTTGCATGCCTCTCACCATAGACAGTGAGAGACATGGTCGGCCTTTGATAACCCACTGAGCTGCGCTGGGGGGAGAGTGACAGCCTTGTGGAGAGCGGGACTCGATCTCCCACCCTTTGGATCAGCGATCCAACGCCAGCTTTATTAGAATATAGTTCCAAACAATAAAATTAAAAAACCCTGGTTTAATTGGTAATGGAGGCTTAATGATTTTTCTATTTACCACAGGATATGGTGGTGCATGTAGTGGAGTGACTACGTGTTTGGGGTCTTACACAGGACCACTGGCTGTGGTGTTCTTTCTAATCCGATCTCAAATCCTAAACACTGACTGCTGAACTTTTCACTCATTTCCGATCAGCATTTCGAAAATCTGACTCAGTAGTTCCAGTGGTATTCCTGATGTTCACAGCACTTGGTACACAGTGAATCTAGAACAGTTCGAATCCAAACCCCATCAGGAGAGCGAATAATTAATGGCACGGATCTTCATTTTTGTGCTCGGAGTCTATAAGCACAGGATTCAGGCGTGACTTTTGGGTTTGTGGTCTGATAGATGTGTTTTGTCTGAAGTTGAAACACTCTGGTCCATACTCTGGCTAATCTTAAAATGGAAAGAGGAAGTAGGCAGTTGTGTTGGCACAGATCAGGGAGTGCAGACGGTCTTGTGGTTTCGGCAGAGAGGAAACCGAGCGCGTCATGTTTGCGCTGCTTTTGAATTAATTTTCAACTTTTAACCCCTATTTCGCAACACAATTTTGTGGTTTTGCTTTTACCTTTCCATGCAAGTTCCTTCATGAAGTAGGTGTGCACTGCTGCTTGCTGTTGTTAATGCTGAAGGTACAACCATTAAATCTGCCTTTTTATATTAAGAGGCATCTGGTGGTGACTAGGAATCTGTGTAGAGTTTTAATCCTCGCAATAGTGCAGCATGCAAATATCTTTTCACCACGAGATTGTATATGTGATGCCAAAGAGCCGTTTCCTGGCCAGAGGCCAAGATGGTCTACGTTCTTCTCATTTCTTTATTTATACTTCTTCATTGCTCCGTTCTTATACCCTTTACTCAGAGGATGTGAGGAGACAGGATGAGAAGCGAGGACAGAGGAACTGACTGTAAATATGTTTTACCAAGTGAAATGTGTCTGCACACAGAAGTGTTGTTTTAAAGCAGCATTATTATTATGGTCAAACTGTCTCTGGCAAAGCACAGTGAGATTACACGCTGGATTAATGGTGATGTACGTTGTACATTAAAAAACATGTCCTGCACAAAGTATTTCCTGTGCGTGGTCAACCCCACAGTTTTTGAAACTGAGCACTCGGTATTCTCTCAAAACAGAACTGTAAGTACTCATTTCTCAGTTTGACACCTGTAACAGGGCACAAAGTGTTCCAGAACTTTCAGGGTGAGTTTGCAAATCCATCATTAATTCAGATCAATTTCATTTGTCGCGCTTTTTTATAATTGAGATTGTCGCAAAGCAGCTTTTCACAGTAAAACAGTAAAAATAGGGCTTCAACAGCAAGAAGGAATTGCTTCGAAGATGAGGACTCCAGTCAGTCAGCACACTAGGATAGACCACAGGACTTCAGAAGCAGAAGGCTCAGGATCACCAGTGTCTTGGAAGAAGAATGTGTACCTCAACAAAAACAGACAGAGAGGGAGAGAGATTGTCCGGTATACTTATAATAGTGTAATGGAAATAGAAGAGTTTACTCTTTCTGAGTGCAGCAGGGAATCTGGCATGACTGGCTATGGCAGCAAAACTAAGAGAGAAGGGAGGCAGACATGAGGACACCCTGTGTCATGAGATAATCATTCACCCCCAGCCATTAACTTTCATTGACCGAAATACCCAAACAGTTTGTGTGCCCGCATTTCAGTGACGTTCACTTTGGATAGGTTAAATGCAGAGGCAATAATTTCCGTGGTGGAATCGACACAGTATATCGAAACAAAGAAAGGCCCTGGTGTGAGTCGCTCTGGATAAGAGTGTCTGCTAAATGCTGGACATGTACCTGTATTCACCATTCAAGCACAAAGCCTGCTGTATCTGACCGTGTTTGAACATCTCTCTTCCCGTAGTGCCTGCTGCCTCTCCCCGTGATCTGGGATAGAAATCCTCTTCTTTTTTTTTTTTTTTTTTTTTTTGGTCATCCTTATCATGTTCACATCTTGCTCGGTTCCATTCCGACCCAGTTATTAAATACTTGACATGCTGGAATCTCTTGAAGCTGTAAGTTTGTCACCTGATCCACTTTGCGAAAATTACTTCACAGGTTTTTATAAATACGAAGCATGAGATTCGGTTCAGTCAGCGGGTATCCCTCAGGGTTGTTTGTTTACATTTGCTTAACTCTTATTTGGAGAGAAAGAAAAACACTGATCTCGCACTTTAAGTGTTTCGATTGGTAATAATGGTCAGAACGACACATTTAGTTTATATTTTTTTCTTTTGCCTTTAGGAGAGTCTTTTGGATATAACGATTGTATTATGGTCAGTAGAGATTTATTATTACAATGTAATGTTTGAATATACTGTGCCGATATAAGTATTATATTGTTCAGTACAGCATTAATGAAGCCCCTGTAGCATAGACGGCACAGCAGGTATACCCCAGAAAATTGGAGTGCTGTCGTACACCCTAGTTGTGGAGTTTTGAACATGCTCAGAATGAGCTTTTTTTCCTGTTTTGTTGCTTATACCTCATTGCTTTTATACATACAGGGATCCCTCACTTTCTACGATTAATTGGGACCGAGATCTCCATGCGACTGTCAAAATCTGCAAAGTAGGATCAACCCCCCGACCGACATATACGTACATGTGTATATATAATATTAATAAATACATATTCAATGCTGTAAATGCTTATAATAACAATTAAACATTCAAATGTACGAAGGGAGGGAGGACAGAAAAAATCCCAGGTTATCAGAACTTTTTGAAATTCTGAATGAGCCACAAGGTTTTTTTTTTTTCTTCTTAAATATAGAAATGAGGCGACTGTCAAAGCCAAAAGGTTTTTAAAGCCATAATAAGGCACTCTCCCCCAATTTTCTGCTTCGCATTACACACTGGACAGTTTATTTTATATATATATAATATGTGTATATATTTGTATATATATATGTATGTATATGTGAATTTAACATGCAGTAAACTTCGACGGTGTCTGTAGAACCGCAACCTTGCAGTTCCCAAAATCTTTAGAAAACAGAGCTATTGCAAACAGAATCACAATCATAACGTCGAACACTGAACCAAGTATTGTGTAATTTTTGTGTTGTGTGAGGCATTTTCCGAGGTCTTGTTTTTTCTTTCTATTTTTTGGTATGATGCCAATTTCCGGGTGTGGGATTTGATAAACTGGAAACCCCCCCCCCCCCCCAGCCTACCATGAGCAGGTAACATAATCTTGCCCCCCCCAAAAAAAAATACTAAGATGCTGGTACATAGGAAACTCGTATTTGGCGCGGAATATTGATATCAGACGTGTTTCTCACGATGGTTTGAAGGTTGCGCTGTGAAACCTCCCCCAGTGCAGCTAACTGGGTTATCAAAGGCCGGCCATGTTCCCCACTATCTATGGTGTGAGGCATGTAAAAGAGCCATTGCTGACTTTCGTAAAGAGGAGGCTGCAAAGCCATCGGCTTGTTTCCGCCCTGCGATGGCCTGGCGAGCTGTCCAGGGTGTACTCTGCCCTCGCCCGAAGTTGGCTGGGATGGGCACCAGCCTCCCCGCGACCCAAATTAGGATTAAGCGGTTACAGAAAATGAACTGTGAAACCTACAGGGCCTCTGCATATACTCACGCGCATGACTTTTTCTAACAGTGTCATTGGTACATCATGCAGCATGCGTACAGTGGCCGTACAGCAAACGGGTGTCACAGGAATATCATACGAGGTTATGTCCAGTTTGACTTGTGAATCAAGGGCAGGTTGTGTGAAAGGGCCTTCCTGTGGACTGAGTGATCCCCCCCCCCCCCCAATGCTGGCAAGAAACCATAAACAGAACCAACATTGACCCCACAAAAGGATGCCATTGTTTCAGTGTTTCTCTTGATTAGTACAATGATAGCCTGTCACAGACATCTGTCTGTCTGTTCATGTGAACGACTTTCTTTTGAATTGTTTAAACCAAGAGTGTCAATTGTCACTTTTTGCCTGCAGACGATGTGGGTATTTTTGTGTGCGCTCAAATGGTGATGGACTGCAAGGCTGCATCTCACAGTTTGCAGCAGTAAGATGTGTAGAGGCTTGGAACACGGTGAAAATGTGTTATTTAACATTTTAAAACCACATGGAATGTGTTTCTCTTTTGTATGAAACTCAAAAAGTTCAGTAACCTCCGGAAATTGAAATTAGAAGACAGCAGTGTATAGATTATCAAGCAGCTGCTGTTTGAGTTAATTTGTCGTCAGTTTAATGTGTGATGGATAAGACTTGTATATTACAGTAGAATAAAACAGCAATACAGGAATCCCTCATTTTCCCTGGTGAATAGGGGCCGAGATCCCCTGTGACCACCGAAATCCGTGAGGTAGGACCCACCCCCCCACCCCCCGACCGACGTATACGTACACGTATGTGTACAGTGGTACCTCACCTTACGAAATTAATCCGTTCCAGAGCTTTTTTCGGAACCTGCATTTTTCGTAAATTGAACCGTATTTTGCATTTAAAACGCATGATTCGTTCCAAGGCTCCCAATACTACTCCCTAAACCCTTTAAAATATATAAAAGCATACCTTTTAAGACCTCCTGCTTCAATATTGTACCGATATTAGATGGGTTTGGCCATATTCCTTTGTGATATCACTCGAGCCCGTTTTTTCTTAACAAATGTTTATGGAAGGTTAAAAGCCTGAGTCCAGAAATAAAACATGAAACAACAGTAACTCTGTCCTTTACACGAAAAGCATCATGGTAGATTGCGCTCCATAATAGCCAATGGGAGGGAGCTGCGTCATCCCTCCTTGACAATGGGAGGCCAGCGGTCCGGGATGTTGGGAGCTAGCCAATAAGAGGGAGCTGCATCATCCCTTCTAGCCAATGGGAGGCCAGCGAGGTGGGATGTTTGAACGTCATTGATGGGAGAGCAGCTCGTGCATTGTTTGAATGGCGCATTTGAATTTTTAAGATGGCACTTTCGTAACGTGAACTTGTTTTGTATCCAGAGACAAAAATTTTTTAGGAAAATGCGTTTCGTAACCTGCATTTTTTGTTTGGTGAGACTGTCGTAAAGTGAGGTACCACTGTATATAATATCAATAAATACATATTCAATGCTATAAATGCTTATAATAACAATTATACATTAAAAATAATGCATAAGATGTAAATAAAATATAAATACACACATACAGGCCCACATACACGCATTCAGATGTGCACCTCACAACAATGTAAGTAGTTTTGATAGGAGATTTTTTTTTTTTTTTGCATAATTGGCCTTGTTTTTTGCAGCCTATTCTTCCGTAATTTCCTTATTTTTTTTTTAATTCAATAAATATTTCAAAACAACGACAAAAACGCAATGCACTGAAGCCGCATGAATTGAAACGCGAAGTAGCGACGGATCCCTGTATGTCTGTCACCATATCGTAGCATATACCGAGTATATCAGGTATTCAGAAGTCCAATCATAGGGATCAAGATAAGGTTGCAAGGAGACTGTTGGTTGTGGTATGGGCTTGTTTACAGTCAACTCGCAGCTGGAATCATTGTTTTGATCATTTTGGACACAAGTGCTAATCATGCAAGTGTTTTGTTTTATTAACCCATATGTAGTTTTTATTCATGTGCCTACCGAGCAAATAATGATGCAGTCTTTAGCATCACGCATTTTGAAGGTTAGTAATGATAAATTGCATTTTTGCCATGTGGTGTTCTCATCATTGGGAATATACCGGTTTCTTCTTTCATCTGAAGGTTCTTTGAAGGAAATCGAACTATTGAACTAAACATTTTTATTTTCAGTGTCTGCAAAATTTTCAGCAAATTTCACTCTGAAAATCAGAGCGTCAGTGGATGAATAAGCAGTTTTAAGTTTTGTTTCTCACTCAGTTGCCTTGAACTGAAAAAAAACAAACAAACCCCCAAACAACAAAATTCCTACTTTATATTAATCACACTTTTTTTTTCTGAAGGTAGATGTTACAGCATTCAGTTTCCACAGCATACCATTCTGTGCCAATAGTACTCAACTTTAAATGGGTGTAAACTTGATGTTTGGTATGATTTACTTCCCAATATGTCATAATTTGAAAGATCAGCCATCATAGTGCTGTATTAAATATTTAATATCTTGGTATCGGACAACTGCTTTTTACCATTTGGAACCCAAATCATGCAACCAGACCTTGAGGTCTGAGCGTTATCCTAAGAGGAGTTTGCATATAGATGCCTTTTTAATTTTAATTGCCAAGTGGAAAGGAAGGCGAGTTTGATTCTTGGAACTGAGTCACAGCAGAATTGCTTCATGCAGATGGTGTAATGACTTCGTCATCTTCTTGTAATACATCCTGCGTTTATGTGACTCATCGTCCGTGGTGATGTCTTCTGTCTGGTTCGATCGGTTGAATTTATGACTGACTTGTATCTTTTCAGTCCAGTTTTCAGCGGCAGTTCTACAAACTGAGCCCACGTCTGTCGATGTGGAAGGTCAGAGTCCAGCACAGCATGTTGATCCCCACCCACTCAAACACCCCCAACGATCCATGTTTTTTGACTGATGTGTTGAATCAGCAGTGTTTGTGAAGGAAAATTGTCAAGCCTGCTGGACTCTGATCAAGACCCGAGTTAACCCCATTTGTCGGGTCATATCATGTCTGATATTGGATCCCCCCCCCCTCCATATATTTGATAAAATTAATACTCTTGTGCACTTTTACAGTACTTGATCTTAAAACTGGAGAGACCAGCCATTGTACTAAGCATCACCTACGGCAAGTATGAGAAAACGCACGTCTGCAACCTGAAGAAGTTCAAGGTGTTTGGAGGAATGAGTGAGGAGAACATGACCGAACTCTTGTCCAGGTGAGTCTTTGGGATGGGTCGTGTTTACACCCTTGTAAATAAAGAAATAAACATGCGCAATGGACAGATCGCCAGAAAAGGTATTTTTCACCATTGCATTGTGGGAAGATGTAAGGAAACTCATGCACTGAGTCATGTTTTGTACGTCATGCCTTTGCTACACTGTTCCCGAAGCTCTGACAGGAACAACTTAGAAAAAATAACTCGGGTGATTTTTTTCCAATTATTGCTAAGCTGGGGCAGTGGTGGCTTAGTGGTTAATGCGATGGATTCATAATCTCAAGGTCAGCGTTTCAATCCCTACTTCCACCACTGTTGGGCCCTTGAACAAGGCCCTTAACCCTCAATTTCTCAGTTGTGTAAAAGTGACAATTGTAAGCCCCTCTGGATAACAGCATCAGCCGAATGCTGTAAATGTACATGCTAAGCATCAATCAAAGCAAAATGTGACATAAGCCTATTTTTGTTGTTGTTGGAATCAGGGTGTAAACTTCGACATGTAAAATAAATCCAAACAACTGTTCTGTACTTTCTGTTTATCTCAATGTCATTTTTGGACTTATAACAGATAAAAAGTGGTGATCTTATTGTTAAAAATAAATAAATCCCGAGTTCCACCTGTTTTCAGGGACGTTTGTTCTTTGCATGCGCACCATCACGGCCGTTCAGGTTCTGGAAGTGGATGCTTAAAGTTCACCAAAACTCGTGAGCGTCATTAAAAAAAAAAAATTGCGACTTGGGTTAAAAGTAAAAAGTAAAAAAAGTAAAAGTAGGCGTTGGCATTGAGTTTAGTTTGAAGTGCTCATCAAGTCCTTTCATTTAAGACGAAAAAATCAAACAAGTGTCCCCCCACATGATCTTTCAGGGAGCCAAATGGGCGTGTCTGGTAAAATTGACAGGAAAGAGGTTAATACTAGGCCACTCCCAATGAGGATATGAAGAAACTCTAGGTTTCCCTAGAAAGCCCTTTGTGGCTGTTGTCACGCCGGCAAATTTAATTTGGGAATCATGAGGCACGTTGGTTACAATTGAATTCGGCTTATTTTAGGAACGGTGCGGCAGACTTCTGGATTTTGGTCAATTATTGTATGGCCACCAGGGGGTTAATCTGCTCAATAGCAGTTTTTGATTGCTAGCCATCGAGAGATGGTTACATTTGGCACACAGAGAGTTAACGCGGACACGCCCCCCCCTTTTCAAACCCACCTGAAATGAAAACATAAAGATTTTGAACCGAAACCAACTGCATTTTACTTCTTTCACCACAGGCTGCAAAATGTATCAAAATCAAGCAAATCGACACCACCATCAGAGGAGCTGTGACGATTTCCAATGGATTGACCCTTTATTTAAATCATGAGGATCACGGCCATGGTGCCCCAGTGTAACCGAGCGTTATAGAGAACAACGTGCAGAGCTTAGCAGGCGGTTTTTGAATTAGTGTGCCATTGTCACTCAGGCTCAGATCCTCTGTCCTGGGTGTTTTCCTGATGTCTGTGAAGCCATAATTCAGAATCATTCATATAACCCTTACATAAACTCCTTTTTTTTTATGGAGAGATAACCTTCAATACAGCAATGCTCCCACATGCCAAAGGTAAATGAAAAACAACTTGTTCAAGATTATTATCTGCACACATCAAATCACACACTTGTGATTCAGTCCAGTCCTTGCAGTTTTCCCAGGATGTCCCTCAGTTAAAAACATGCTTCCATGTGAAATGCACAACAGATCACCTGAATGTTTCAGGCGTACGAGCAGTCCCAGGCCAACCTGGTTATTTATTTATTATTATTATTTTTTTTAATGTTTCTTGAAACTGAGTGTGTTGTCTGCAATTCCCAAACCACAGCAAGATTGCTTTCTGATCTGGAAGTTTTTGTATTCATGTACAGTGAGTCGTCGACTTACGACCGCGTTTGGTTCCGGCAGACCGGTCGTAACTCGATCTGGTCGTATGTCGACTTTCCATCCAAATACACTCATGCCAAACAAAAACAGATGAATAAATCTCGCGCATTTAAATCTATACATCTATTTCAATTCCACATCACTGTGACACGCAGCGGAGAGCCAATCCTTTCTGTACTCCACTGTGTGGGCGGGTCCCATAGCTTTAAACTCCAATTTTATTGGATTATAACAACAGCCACAGACTGCGTGTGTTGCTTGGGCAAAGAGGTAAATTGCCCTCGTTTTGATCAGCTCATTTCCACGAAGCCAAGCACAGCTGGCAAGCAAACACACAAGGACAGACATGGAAAAACTTCAACCTGCAGAGCAGCTGATTGCCAAAAGCGCTTCCTGTCACATAAACACTGCAGCGTGTGAGTCCAATAAAATTAGAGTTTCAAGGTATTGGACCCGCCCACACAGAAAGGATTGGCTCTCAGCTTCGTGCCACAGTGACTTGGCATTGAAAGTAGATGAATAGATTTGCTCTGAGCATTTAGAAAGTAAAGCTGCATCATCTCCTGCTTGGCCTTTTAAGATGCTGGCGCTGCCGGCCCAAACAACTGTCGTGCGCAACACTCGCACTGTACTGCCATGAATCATGCTTCACCGCTTTTGCGGTCGTAAAGTCGATCAGACGTAACTCGCATAGGTCGTAAGTCGACGACTTACTGTAATCCCGAAATGTCTATTAGGTGATCTTGTGGCGGTTGTTTGCGAGAAATGTTTCAGCACCATATGCAGGCGTGTTCCTGACCACACCATGTTGGTGACAGATAACAGCTGGGGTTGGGTTACCAGCATACCTCTGCACCACCTCACCAAGTTTCATTTGTGCAAAGAATTATTTGATTATCTTTCACTTTTTAAAATTTTATCTTGAAAATATGTGAGACGCTCCACCGGATGTAGGCGCTTGTCGCAAGCGACAGATGGTACTTCTGAGACAAAGTGCGGCTTATCCGGCCGGACTTCCGATCTTTCAAGTGAGCAAGTGAAGGTTGAGTACTAAGCAAGTATTGAGTGCGCACTTGGTCACTTGAAAGATCGGAAATCCGGATAAGCCGTGCTTTGTCTCACAAGCATCATAGGTCACTTGTGACAAGCGCCTACTTTTGGTGGAGTGCCTCACATAGGGGTGGTTGGGTGACCCTGAATAATTCTGTACTGTTAGTTTCATGACCGTCAGAGCGAGTTGCATGAAAATTAATTGAAGACTGTTGCCCAATTTTATTGAAGAATGTGGCAGATCTTTAGTTTTATTTAATCACACACTTGTACCATGGTATGGTTTTGTTGCAGTGGCCTTAAGAATGACTTCAACAAGGAGACATTTACGCTGAAGCACAAGATCGATGAGCAGATGTTCCCTTGCAGATACATTAAAATAGGTGAGTGATTCACTAAGAGAGTGACAGCAGGATGATGTAGTTGGGATCATTCAGTGCAGAAGTAATAACAGCGGGGAGAAAAAACAACCTGAGTGGGATGTCTCAAGTGTGTGTGTATGTGTGTGTGTGTGTGTGTATATAATATATACACACAGACGCTCCCCGACTTACGTTTTTAATTGGTTCCAGACGGCCGAGCGTAAGTTGTTGCAGTGATGTATGACGCTCATACTGTACTATACATCCATAAATACCATTACCGTATCTCATAAAACACCCCTAAATCAATGATTATATGCATAATATCAACATGAATTTTAAATAAGTCACTTATTTATACCGAGTCACTTTACATGAAGCTTAAAACAGCCAATCAACACTTACAATATGTGAGGCGCTCAAAACCGAAAGTAGTGTACTTGCTGTGGGTTATACGGACTTCCGGTCTTTCAAGTGAGCAAGGGCGCCGTTGAACTCGTCTGGAACTCGGCCTGTACTGATGTGAATCACCAGCAGAGCGGAGAGTTCTTTTCTGGATTCAGGTTTTCATTCATTTTACAACTCTCTTTGCTTAACTGAGTATGCATGGTAGATTGCGCCGATCCGAACAGATAGTTAATTCATCTGTGTATGAGACTTGCACCCATGCTAGAAGGCTTATGCTTCTGACCAACCATATTTGCTTCGGGTTACAAAAGTCCGCAAAACAGTGTAAACACAAATCAGAGACGACGTCTTAACACAAGGTTAACACGCTATTTAACGGAGATATATACAGTGGGGCTAATAAGTATTGAGCAATGTAAAAATGTGCAAGTTCACCCATTTAAAAAGATAAGAGAGGTTTGTAATTTTCATCATCGGTACACATCAAGCTTGAGAGACAGAATGTAAAAAAAAAAAAATCCAGGAAATCACATTGTCTGTCTGTCTTCCTTCCTTTCGGCTTTTTCCCTTTTACTCGGGAGTCGCCACAGCGAATCGTTTGATTTGGCAGAGGTTTTTATGTCGGATGCCCTTCCTGTCACAACCCTTTTAGCAAGGGACAGAAACACGCTGACGACTTTGCAGCCTACTCTTTACGAAAGTCAGCAATGGTTCTTTTACATGCCTCTCACCATAGACAGTGAGAGACATGGCCCGCCTTTGATAACCCAGTTAGCCGCACTGGGGGGACTGTGACAACCCTGTGGAGAGTGGGTCTCGAACCCCCAACCTTTGGATCAGTGATCCAGCGCCCTATACCACTAGGCCACCACTGCCCAGGAAATCACATTGTATTATTTTTAAACAATTTATTTGTGAAAATGGGAGGCCAATAAGTATTGGGCAGCTAGAAAACAAACATTATTTCGGCCCCCACTCATTAACAGTATGAATGACACCTGTTTGAACTGATTAGATGCTTGAGAGACACCTGCACACACCTTCAAACTGTCAGACTGCAGTCTTCACCATGACCAAGACCAGAGAGCTTCCCAAAGACACTAGAGATAAAATTGTACAACTGCACAAAGCTGGATGAGTCCAACTGCAATTGGTAAACAACTTTGTAAGAAAAGATGAACAGTTGGAAACATTATTAGAAAATGGAAGAAGTATAACATCACTGACAACCTCCCTAGGAGTGGCACTCCATGCAAGATCTCACCTCATGGGGTTCAAAGGATCCTGAAAATGGTGAGTAATCAGCCCAGAACTACATGGCAGGAACTTGTCAATGATTTGAAAATGGCAGGAATCACCGTCACAAAGATGACAATAACTAACACACTACGTTGTCATGAGATGAAATCCTGCATTGCCCGAAAGGTTCCCCGACTAAACAAAAACATGTAAAGGACCATCTGAAAAATGCTAAAGACCATCTGGACGAAACCGAGGAGGATTGGGAGAATGTGATGTGGTCAGATGAGACCAAAATTGAACTTTTTAGTTTAAACAGCACTTGCTGTGTTTGGAGGAAGAAGAATGCTGAGTTGTATCCCAAGAACACCATACCTACTGTGAAGCATGGGGGTGGACACATGATGCTTTGGGGATGCTTTTCTGCAAAAGGGACAGAAAGACTGCACCGTATCAATGGCAACATGAATGGGTCCATGTATTGTGGCATTTTGGGTAAAAACCTCCTTCCCTCGGTCAGAGCATTAAAGATGAAACATGGCTGGGTCTTCCAGCATGATACCGATCCAAAGCACACAGCCAAGAAAACCAAGGAGTGGCTCCGTAAAAAGCATATCAAGGTTCTAGAGTGGCCTAGCCAGTCTCCAGACCTCAACTCGATCGAAAACCTGTGGAGGGAATTAAAACTTCGAGTTGCCAAGCAACTAAAGTGTGTGTCGACCTGGTCAAGAACTACAGGAACCGTTTGACCTCTGTAATGTAGCCTTGGTTGGCAATGACAAAGTATTAAAAGTAACTTTCGCTGGCTGCCCAGTACTTATTGGCCTCCCATTTTCACAAATAAATTGTTTAAAAAATCATATTTTTATTATTTTTTTTTTTTATTTTTATTTTTTTTTATATTCTGTCTCTCAAGCTTTGTGTAATAACTTTTTAAATGGGTGAACTTGCACATTTTTACATTGCCCAATACTTATTGGCCCCACTGTGGAAATATAGATATAAAACGATATATATAATATACACTTTGTAATCATTCTTCTATAATCACCTGAAGAGAGAGGATGGTTTCACCACTCCTCGAAACAGATCTGTAGTGATAAATGCAGTTTCAATAGAAAGTCTTTGTCCTGTCCTTTTATTTTTGTTATTTGCTCTACCAAAAAGTATCGAGCACGCTCCTACAGAATCTACTCAGAAAATCCTCTCTCTCTCTCTCTCTCTCTCTCTCTATATATATATATATATATATATAAAACTTATATAACCAGCTATTAGGTTTAGGGGGCAATTACTTATTCACACGGGCCTTTGTAGGTTCAGATGTTTTTTTTTTTTTTTTTTTTTTCCCCTTAATAAATGCAATTGGTAGTGAAAACTGCTTTTTGTTTACGTGTTTCATCTCTGTATAATACTAAGATTTGTTTGATCTGAAATGGATGACCGTGACAAACGGGCAAAAATGTCAAATTGGTCAGGGGCAAAAACACGCATAACAATTTTTTATATATATAATATATACACACACACAAATGTATGTGTATGCATGCATGTGTATATAGGTGTGTGCGTGTATATATATATTGTATTCGACGTAATAACACCCCCCCCCCCCAGCTTTTTAAATCGTGCATCTAATATCTGCCCGTGTGTACTGGAAGCACCCGAAACAGCTTCTTCTTATCCTTTTGGCTGCTCCCTTCAGGGGTCGCCACAGCAAATCATCCGCCTCCATCTCACCCTGTCCTCTGCGTCGTCTTTTCTGACTCCAACGACCTTCATGTCTTCCTTCACCACATCCATAAATCTCTTCTTCGGTCTTCCTCGAGGCCTTCTGCCTGGTAGTTCCAACCTCAGCATCGTACTGCCAATATACTCACTATCCCTCCTCTGTACATGTCCAAACCATCTCAATCTAGCCTCTCTGACTTTGTCTCCAAAACATCTTACATGGGCTGTCTCTCTGATTTACTCATTTCTGATCCTATCCATCCTCGTTACTCCCAGAGACATCAACATTTTCATCTCTGCTTCCTCCAGCTCTGCCTCCTGCCTTTTCCTCAGCACCACTGTTTCTAAGCCATACAACATCGCTGACCGTCTTGTACACTTTTCCTTTCATTCTTGCTGACACTCTCCTATCGCACATCACACCGGATACTTTTTCTTCAACCATTCCAGCCTGCCTGCACACACTTCTTCACCTCTTTTCCACACTGTCCATTGCTCTGGATTGTTGAGCCTAAGTACTTAAAATCCTCCACCTTCGTTATCTCTGTTCCCTGTAACATCACCGTTCCTCCTGGGTCCTTCTTATTCACACACATGTATTCTGATTTTCTGAGGCTAACCTTCATTCCTCTCCTTTCCAGGGCATACCTCCAACTCTCTAGATTTTCCTCCACTTGTTCACTGCGCTCACTACAGATCATAATGTCATCTGCAAACATCATAGTCCACGGAGATTCTTGCCTAACCTCGTCTGTCAGCCTGTCCATCACCATAGCAAACAAGAAGGGGCTGAGCGCCGACCCTTGATGCAGTCCCACCTCCACCTTCTGTCACACCGACAGCACACCTCACCACTGTCTTACATCTTGCATACATGTCCTGCACCACTCTAACATACTTCTCTGCCACTTTCTCATGCAATACCACAGTTCCTCTCTCAGCACCCTGTTATATGCTTTCTCCAGATCTACAAAGGCACAATGCAGCTCCTTCTGCCCTTCTCTGTACTTCTCTATTAACATCCTCAAGGCAAACACTGCATCTGTGGTGCTCTTTCTTGGCATGAAACCAAACTGTTGCTCACAAATGCCAAGAAAGCCCTTAGTCTAGCTTCCACTATTCTTTCCCATAACTTCATCGTATGGCTCATCAACTTTATCCCTCTGCAGTTGCCACAACTCTGCACATCTCCCTTGTTCTTAAAAATTGGCACCAGCATACTTCTCCTCCAATCCTCCGGCATCTGCTCACTCTCTAGGACCTTGTTGAATGTTCTTGTCAGAAAATCTACTGCTACCTCTCCTAGACACTTCCATACCTCCACAGGTATATCATCAGGACCAACTGCCTTTCCATTCTTCATCCTCTTCAATGCCCTCCTCACTTCACCCTTACTAATCTTTGCTCCATCCTGCTCCTCAATGGTCACCTCTTCTACTCTTTTTCTCCGTCTCATTTTCCTCATTCATCAGCTCTTCAAAGTACTCTTTCCAGCACACTTCTGTCATCAGCCAATACATTTCCCTCTCTGTCCTTTATCAATCTAACTTGCTGCACCTCCTTCCCATCTCTATCTCTCTGCTGTGCCGACCTGTATAGATCATTTTCTCCCTCCTTACTGTCCAACCTATCATACACCCTCTGTTTGGCCTTTGACACCGCTACTTTCGCCTTACGTTGTGTCTCCCTGTACTCCTGTTTACTCTCTTTGGTCCTCTCAATGCCCCACTTCTTCTTAGCTAACGTCTTCCTTTGTACACACTCCTGCACTTCCTCATTCCACCACCAAGTCTCCTTCTCTACTTTCCTTCCAGAGGACACACCAAGTACTCTCCTACCTGTCTCCCTGATCACATTTGCTGTGGTTGTCCAGTCATCTGGAAGCACTTCCTGGCCACCCAAAACCTGTTTCAACTCCTCCTTGAAGACAACACGATCCTTTCTTTTTCAGCTTCCACCACTTTGTTTTCTTCTCTGCCTTTTGCTTTCTTCACCTTCCTCACCATCATAGTCATCCTACATACCACCATCCTATGCTGTTTGGCAACACTCTCACCCACTACTACTTTGCAGTCACTGACTTTGTTCAAATTACATCACCGACACAAGATGTAGTTTACCTGTGTGCTCCTACCTCCGCTTTCATAAGTCACCCTATGCTCCTGTTTCTTCTTGAAGAAAGTATTCACCACAGCCATTTGCATCCTTTTTGCAAAATCTATCAACATCTGTCCTGCGTTCCTGTCCTGGATACCAAACCTGCCCATCACTTCCTCGTCCCCCTTGTTGCCTGCACCAACATGTCCATTGAAGTCTGCACCAATGACCACTCTTTCACCTCTGGGGGTACTCTGCATAACGTCATCGAAGTCACTCCAGAATCTCTCCTTCTCTTCTAGCTCACATCCTGCCTGTGGGGCATAAGCACTAACAACATTGAGCATTACACCTTCAATTTCTAACTTGAGACTCATCACTCTGTCTGACACTCTTTTCACTTCTAGAACATTCCTGACAAACCCCTCCTTCACGATGACTACTCCTCCATTTCTCTTCCCATCCACACCATGATAAAACATCTTCAACCCTGCTCCTAAGCTTTTAGCTTTGCTACCTTTCCACCTGGTCTCCTGAATATGCAGTATGTCCACCTTCCTCCTCTGCATCATGTCAGCCAGCTCCCTCTCTTTTCCTTGCATAGTTCCAACATTCAAAGTCCCTACTCTCAGTCCTAGACTCGTGCCTTTCCTCTTCTCTCTCTGCCTACGGACACGCCTCCCACCTCTCCTTCTTCGACGTCTTCGGTCAACAGTAGTCCAATTTCCACCAGCACCCTGTTGACTGACAGCTGCAAAGTTGTCAGCGTGTTTCTGTCCCTTGCTAAAAGGGTTGTGACAGGAAGGGCATCCGACGTAAAAACCTCGGCCAAATCAAACGTGCGAATCACATGATTCACTGTGGCGACTCCCGAGTCAAAAGGGAACAAGCTGAAAGGAAGACAGACAGACCCTGTTGACTGACAGCACTGATGGCGGTCATTGTTAACCTGGGCCTCGACCGATCCGGTATGGGAGTAATACTTCTGATTTGCATCGTAAAATGTTGGCATTGGTTTTACGTCAGATGCCCTTCCTGGCACAACCCTCTGCATTTCTCCGGGCTTGGGACCGGCATAAGGGGGAGAGACACTGGTTCGTGTCCCCCCGCCTCATGGCTGCATTACCCGAAACAGCATCATTAAAAAAAAAAAGACCCCTTACTTTTCTCTCCCAGTGCTGTTCCTTTAAACATTTTCCCGGAAGTAAAATCGAGCCAATCAACATGAACGTAAACAAAAGCACATGGCCAGAAACGTCTTTACATTTACGAAGTCAGTGAGCAGGCGAATCGGGTGAAAAATACTTATCACTTTCTGATAGGTCCATATCTGGCTCATTGCTCCATTCACTTAGAGCATCCCATCGTTTTGCTGTAGCAGTTTCTAATAGTTCATCTTGTTGGACATTTACCAAGAGAACACAGCAAAATATTTTCCTGATTTTTAAAGCAAGGTGGAACGATCAAATGTGTTGTTACTGTTGAACATTACAGACATTCCCCAGTGTGCAAGGGGTCTTGAAATGCCGTGTAAACTCGCTTTTACAGGCAGTGAACGCCTCAATTTACTGTTACAGAGACTGATCGAATAAAATTGGTGAGTTTGATCTACGATTTTGCTCCCAGTTCACATGGGCGGTTATTAGATGGAATATCGAAAACATGGGGGTGGGGTGTGTGGGGTTTATTGGAGCGGAGTGCTTATTACGTTTTTATATATATATATATGTATGTATGTATGTATGTATTTGTGTGTGCATGCGTTTGTGTGTGTAAGGTGTATGAATGGTATATAGGCGTGTGTGTGTATGTAAGGTATATCGGTGTGTGTGTTTATAATATGTATGTTATATAGGTGTGTGTATGTATGGTATATAGGTGTGTGTGTGTGTGTGTATCATGTGTATGTATGGTATATAGGGGTGTGTGTGTGTGAAAAGCATTTTAGTGTTTGGGTGTAAATTTCATTTGATACGTTGACTCAAGGAATTTGATCTGAATTGTAAGAGATTGCTTGTTCCCTAAAAGTGTGTGAACCGCCCCATTTAATTTCCATCTCGGGTAGCAGAGGGTGGTGAGTGTAAGACTCACAGCTAGTTATTTGTCAAAGTGAAATAAATGTTCATGAGAGAGCAGCAAGGTGTTTTTTCACTGCTCACCATTTCAGAAGCGATATAAACAACATGGGGCAGTGGTGGTCTAGGGGTATAGGGTGCTGGATCGCTGATCCAAAGGTTGGGGGTTCGAGTCCCACTCTCCACAAGGTTGTCACAGTCCCCCCCGTGCGGCTAACTGGGTTATTAAAGGCGGACCATGTCTCACAGTCTATGGTGAGAGGCATGTAAAAGAACCATTGCTGACTTTCGTAAAGAGTAGCTGCAAAGTCGTCAGCGTGTTTCTGTCCCTTGCTAAAAAGGGTTGTGACAGGAAGGGCATCCGACGTAAAAAAAAAACCTCTGCCAAATCAAACGTGCGAATCAAGATGATTCTCTGTGGCGACTCCCGAGTAAAAGGGAAAAAGCCAAAAGGAAGACGGACAGACCATTTTAGAAGCGATATAAAAATCAACTTTAGTCATGGTTCTTGCACACCACAGTTCTAGATTTCTGTCTCTAGAGTTTTCATTCTTCTCAAATTATAACTTTTTATTTCCCCCCCTTCAATTCTTGATCTAGAAACTTTGTTTCAACTGTCTTATTGATCTTGAGTATGACACGTGGCGCGATGGGTTTTAGTTTTGATATTCAGTCCTCTTCCCTCAGGTTGGGGTTTCAAGCCCCAGTCTGCCACTTTTGGGACCCTGAGTAAGACTCTTAATCCTCAACTGCTCAGATGTGTAAATGAGATTTTAAAAAGTAAGCCGCTGTGGATAAGGACTTCTGTCAGATTCTGTATTTTTTTTTTTAATGTTTTGTTGGTTCAGGAAAATTCTTATCTTTTGAATCCTCTACCTGCATCCCTCTGTGTGTGTGTGTGTGTTGACTCGGTAGAAAGGTTGAATTGGGAGTATTTTGAAACTGCTCCCAGGCACAGAGTATTCTGCTCATCGCTTTATAAAACTACTTTTATCTATCCTTCATTCTTTTTTTTCGTCTCTGCTCTCTCATGTTATCCTCGGTTCGTTTTGTGTTTCCACATTTTGTCTCAAAGTCTTTCAAACTGTCAAATATTTACTCCATTGCGGAGGAGTGTTTCCCTTTTTCTTTTCAGTACTTCATTTGCATCCCATTCGCTCCCTGTTTAAATGAATGCTTCAAAGCTTCTTACTCATGTTTTGGGCCACACCTCTAAACACTTCAGCTCTGGTTATTCACTCCATCATTTTTTTTTTTTTTTTTTTTTCTGTGAGTCTTTCTGTCTGTCTCTTTCTTATCTCTCCATCCTCCGATTGGAAATCAGACATTATTACTTTTATATGGAAAGTTGGGTCATGAATTTTATTGTTTGGCTTTAACTGCAGAAGTATAATAATGAACTGATTTTCACATGAATGATGCTCAGCTTTCTCTCTCTTGTCTTGCTCTATTCTGATTTGTCAGAATCCATTTTATTGCTTTTTCATGCCGAAACTATAACGGTGTCTATCCCTCATGTTAATGTCTAACTTCTATTTCTTTTCATTTCATCTGACTGTTTCTTGCTCAAAATCTCTCTTCCCCTCTCTGTTTCTTTATTTCTCTCTGTTTCTGTCTTCATCACTAATGCATTCCTTTTTAGCCTTCAATGATGACACGATAATGCTAACATGTTAACCACACTCTTATCTCTCAATCATTTATCACCAGTTATATAGTTTCTACATGTTCCATTAAGTCAGATGGAGGGCTTTAGTTGAATTTATTTATCCTGGAACTATTAGTGTCTCCTAGCCGGAGGTGCTTCCATGGTAACCACATGTATAACAAAACCAGGATGCTTATGAACGCTGGACCTTTATGAGCTGACGTGGAAATACACAAGATTGTAGGGGTACGTGTTCTGTATCAACGAGCGACCAACAGCCTCCATTTTATACTTGCTGCGTGTTAATAACAGAAGAAATTAAGCTATTTATGATTACAGGGATCCCTTGCTACTTCGCGCTTCAATTCACATGGCTTCAATGCATCGCGTTTTTTATTTATTTATTATAAATATAAATATTCATCAAATTAAGGAAGAATAGGGAAAAAGTTAAGGAAAATGCCATAAAACAAGGCCAATTATTAAAAAATAATAATAAAAACCCAAACAACCCAAAACCCCTCAACAAAACTACTTACATTTTTGTGAGGTGTGCATCTGTGTGTATTTATATTTTATTTTTATCTTATGCATTATTTTTGAATGGTTGTTATTATAAGCATTTATAGCATTGAA
The DNA here is from genome assembly GCA_024760905.1 of Plotosus lineatus. NCBI lineage: Eukaryota > Metazoa > Chordata > Actinopteri > Siluriformes > Plotosidae > Plotosus > Plotosus lineatus. The sequence continues at coordinate 12,755,874 of CM045733.1, forward strand.
TATGTATTTATTGATATACACATGTACATATACGTCAGTCAGGGGGTTGATTCTACTTTGCGGAATTCAGCAGTCGCGGGTGGGGGTCTTGGTCCAATTAACCGCGGAACATGAGGGATCTTTGTATACCACTAGCCAAAATAAACATGGATATAAAATAATTGACAAAAGCTCTCACCTGCTGTGGGCAACTAGCTTCATACTGCGCGCAGTTTCTCCTGGAGGGATTTTTCCCCCACAGATTTCCCCTCCACTTTCTTCCTCTTCCAGTTGTATCCAATTCCCACCCATCAGGTATTACCTTCCCTATCACATGACCACTGACCAGGAAGGGCTGGAAGCATGACCCCTCCGCAGTGCTAGCCACTGACTCTTTTTGAACTACTGTGCATGTGTATTCAGGGGCGGTATTTAATGCTAACACACTCAGATTGAAAGCGCTATCCACTTAGCGAACGAATGAGCTAGCAAACGATGCCCATGATTGGCTGCCCATCGCTGTGAGTGACAGAGAATTGAGCGTATGCTGTCCCTCCCTCTCGTGAGAGCTCGGTCAATTAGCTTCCATAAACCCCTGGCCACAGAAGACCGTGGCATTAAATTGCATTTGAATTTGCAGTCTCTGGGGTAATAGTCATGCCCCTTGTCGGCGCACCAGTCGGGAGCCTCTCTTGGAAGGATTTTGAATTGGGAAACATGTGAGGGAGTTAGTTACTAAGGCAACAAGAGCGGAAGACACTTCTTCGGTGAATCGATTAAGCTCCTGTGTGAGGTGATTTCACGTGTACTTCAGCAGTGAAATGATTTGTGCTTCCTGTGAGAATGTGGTTTAAAAGTTTCTGATTGCATCAGTGTAAATATGGGTTAAAACAGCGTGAGTTTCCCGAAATGTTTTAATTCACTTTGCCAATGCTCGCAGTTAAAGCAAGGAGCAGATTATTTCTACTGCACAGAAAGTATTTTGTTGATAGTTTATGAAAGCTGCTCTCATGTAGATCTCGTGTAATGTGGACAGCTTCATCCCAATGATACGTGATTGGAGAATTAATTTCCAATGCCATTTCTGGAAATTTCCATAAAATTGTGAAATATTGCATCACTGTTCATGCTGTCTGAATGAGACCTCTAAAGGCAAGTCATGGACTACATGTTTATTATTTTTTTTCATTTTTAATGGGATTCATCTTTTCATCTTTAAATTGGCTCAGACAATCTGCACTAGATTTAGTATAAATAGCAGACGCACAGCAGGTGTCCTGCAGGGTCATACCAGGTTTTATCTGAGCTATAAGTACAGATTCTATCCAAGATTCCACCTGAAGATCTGCGAAGGCGGCGCGTAGAGAAGCACAAGGCAGGAGAAAGCTCCAAATCAGCAAGTCAATCAACAACAACAGAAAAATCAATAAATAAACCACAATGATTTTGATTTTTCTTGCTGGAGCAAATACTCAAGCAACCCACTGTGTATTGAAGTTTCATCTTATTTTTATTATGGTAGTCACATTTAAAGAAATACAATGGGTTATTTATTTTTTTTACATCCACGCTGTGTTGCAGTCGAGTGGCATTCGCGCAACAGATTATACAGAGTCAAATAACTGCTCCCGTCTGGTTTCTGACAGCATACTGAAGGCCCTACAGACGGACACCTCTATTTGTTTACCTGAACTGTAGTCGTTTTTTTTTTTTTTTTTTTTTTTTAAAAAAACCACAAATTGTTTAGGTTTCCCTTCATAAACATCAGCATCCGAGCACTGGTTGAAACCAGTGTGTTCTGAGATTGTTTCTAATATGGAAAGTGTATTGAATTGGAAGCTGGTGAGAACCTGCATGTGTTCATGTTTCCTTTGTTTCTGTGTGTTTAGTGCCTCTGATGTCATGGGGACCCAGTTTTAACTTCAGTATCTGGTACATTGAGCTGCACGGGATCGAAGATCCAGATGTAGTCCAGCCCTGCCTTAACTGGTACAGTAAGGTGAGTTATATTCTCCTGCTGCAGTGAGTCATTAATATACTCAGTGATTGTTTCTGTAAATTGGATGGGCGCCGGGTAGCTGAGCCAGTGCAGCGTTGTGCTCTCTGTATGGCCGAGCTCCAGAATGCTTGTCCTTGCTGTCATAACACAACTTCAGATGACTGAAATTACTGCCTTGATATGACATGTCAGTAAAGCTTTGTTCGAAACAGGAAACAACAAGTGACCATGCGAGGTCAATGATCGCACGCAATACGCACAATGGAAAAAGTGGGCGGGCAAGAGTTCAAGTCAGCTGAACTTTCACACGGATTGTTAGTTTGAATCCGGTCCAATGACACAGCCGAACATGGCCGGGAGTCCATGGGAGCTAATTGTCATAGTTCTCACGGGAGGGAGGAACGGCATACGTTCACTTCCCCGTCACAGCGATCGCCAGCCAGTCATGGGCATTTCTGAGCTCAATCGAACGAGGGGCGGATAGCGCGATCCCTCCAAGTGTGCTTGACCGACCCTGAATGTGCCTCGTAATGCATTTCAAAAAGAGGCGGGTGGCTAGCATTGCCAGTCATGGAGGCCCCCCAAGTGCAGCTGACTGGGTTATCAAAGGCCAGCCATGTCTATGGTGTGAGGTTCCTGTAAAAGAACCATTGCTGACTTTCGACAAGTGTAGCTGCATAGCCGCTAGAATCTCTCTGCCCTGCGATGGCCTGGCGCGTTGTCCAGGGTGTACTCTGCCCTCGCCCAGAGTCAGCTGAGATGGGCACCGTCCTTCCCAATGACCCTAATTATAAATGATTAAATGTATTATAAATAAGGTAAATGATGAATAAATTAAATCATTTTGGATGAAAATGCTTTCAACTGTTTCCTTTCATGGGTCGCCACAGCGAATCATCTGCCTCCATCTTCATGGAAATCATATTAATGAATTGTATATTTGATTTGTTATAGGTTTTTATGTCTGATGGCCTTCCTGACACAACCCTTTAGTAAGGGACAGAAACAGGCTAACGGCTTTGCAGCTCCTTGTTACTAAAGTCAGCAATGGTTCTTTTACATGAACCTCTCACCATATACAGTGAGAGACATGGCCGACCTTTGATAACCAAGTTATCTGCAGTGGGTGGTGGTGGGGTGGGGGGTTGGGGGTGCAGTGTAGTGACAACCTTGTGGAGAGTGGGACTCGAACCCCCCAACCCTAGGATCAGCGATCCAGCAAATCCAGGCCTCCACTGCCCTCCGGATGAAATGCTTTCGATCTTACTCATCTTTGCTCTTTCATTTCGTTTCTTCTTTCATCTTCATTCACTTTTTCTTTCAATTTGTCTTTTGCACGTTCAGTTCTTTCGTTTTGCTCTTTCACTCATTCCTTTCATTTTTGCTTCTTCCATGTTTTCTACTTTCTCTTTCTCTTTTTGTACTTTGATTTCTACAGTACTGTTTACTGAGAGGAATGTAAGCACAGCGTCACATGCACTGACCTCAGCACCCTCAGTCTGAACTTTCTTTCTTTTGTTGCTCTTCATTTCCTGCCTTTTTCTGTGTGGAGTTGAAGCCAAGGGATAATTTTCCTTTTTATTACGTTAGTTTCAGATCATTTGCATAAATAGGGTCTTTTTTTATGGAATTGATTTGTGTATGTGTTGAATCAGGCGTGTTGTTCATATGAATTGTAAATAAGGGATTTGATGTGGCTTTAGCTGATTCCTCAGTCGCTGCTCATTTCACTGATGTTAATTCACGTCATTAATCAGAAGAAATCATGTGCCGTTTTCTGCCGTTGATTCTGCAGCCGTCTCTTAGATGTTAATGGCCGAGCGTTACTGTGACGTTTCAATGCTTTTCATTGGTGTTTACATTGTGTTGACTGATGTTACTTGAGGATTGTTCTGTGTTTACTTTTTCTTGTTGAGGTGTGTGATTCTGATTTAATCTTATATTGGGATCCTTCAGTGTTGCATTTTGTTTTAACACGTTCGCAACTCGTTCACTCAAAAATGTGTTGTATGCTGTTTCAGTGATTTGATGTTGTCATCCGTTTAGAAAACATTAGCTTCTTGGATATTTTTTGTTTTTGCAAAATTGTTGAATCGCAGATTGCCCTGAGTGGCACAGTGGTGTGGTTAGCGTTACGTTCCAGTGTTATCTTTCAAATGAGAGCTACATTACAAGTATGGCATTTGGCTGATGCTCTTATCCACAGCAATGTACAATTATCATTTTTGTGCAACTGGCCAGTTTAGGGTTAAGGGCCTTGCTCAAGGGCCCTAAAGTGGTGGTACTTAGGCTTGAAACCCCAACCTTTTGATTTGGTAACCTATTGCCTTCACCACTGAGGGACTACTACCCCCCCATGGATCCAGTCTCTACTGTCTTTGTTGCTGCACTATACATTTCAGAATACAGGAATCCCTCACTTTCCATGGTTAATTGGGACCGAGATCCCCCCCGCGTCCACCAATTTTTGCGAAGTAGGACCGAACCCCTCTGACTGACATGTACGTACATGTGTATGTGTGTATAATATCAATAAATACATATTCAATGCTATAAATGCTTATAATAACAATTAAACATAAAAAAAATGTAAATAAATACAATGCAGATGTGAGTGTGCACGCACTCGGATGCACACCTTACAAAAATGTAAGTAGTTTTGATGGGAGTTTTTTTTTTTTTTTTTTGTTTTTTTTTTTTTTTGTTTTTGCATATTTGGCCTTGTTTTTGCGGGATTTCCCTTAACTGTTTGTCTTATTCTTATTTAATTTCCTTATTTTTTAATTCTATGAATATTTAAAAAGAAACAAAACACAATGCACTGAAACCGCATGAATTGAAGCGGGGGGTAGTGAGGGATCCCTGTATATGGAAATTCTACTAAAAATAAAGTAACAGCGATGCCCCATTGATGACAAAAAAGTGTCTAAACATCGAGCTGCTTTTGATATGTCAAGATAAACTTATATTGTCTATTTTTTAAAGTTGGCAAAATGAACCATTACTGCGGTACAATGCATCACTCATTTAAATATCAAAGCTTTTAACCCAATCACATTCAGGAAGTGCAAGGTGTTTTTGATGCGTACAACTTGCTTCCAGAAGTAAATCCATCCAGTGGAATGGCATCTTGCTACCATATGGTAATGCTGTGTTTCCATTTACCCTCAAGCGACCAAGCTATTTCGGCGACTCGAGTGATCGAGTGGGGTCATTTATGACCCCCGTTGACTTTATATAGGAATATTTGTATATAAATGATCGTTTTAGAATTGTTCATATTTTTTCACTCTCTAATATATTTCTCCATCTTATGTAATAAGGTATGGAATTTGATATATTCTTTCAAAAAGCAGCAAAAACACACAATGATAGAACAAATATTACATTTATTTACACAACCCTTGTCTGTTACATCTTGTAATATGCACGTTGCCTTTTATTTCTTTGCATTTTTTTTCTTTGAACAAAAAATGAAAAATCATAAAGTAAAGTTACGTTGCATAAAATACGTATTACAATGTGGTAGGATAATTTAGATATGGTAATAGAAATAATAATTACATGGCTGAACTATCTGAAACATGTAACTGACAAAATGAAGAACCATAAATACCATCTGAAGCTATAATGTCAAAAATCTCATGGATCTTCCAAGGGGTCATAAAGGATTATACTCGCCACATGGATTGGTCGATCCTTACAAAATTCTATCAACAAATGCAAGATGAACAGCTTGACAAATTCTTGGTAGGAAACGTTTTTTACGATTAAAATTAGAAAATTGGTGCACACACAATATATTTTAGATTGTTAAATGTAAATATAGATTGTTTTATATTGTTGTAACTGAACAATGATGTTTTTGCGAAGCATATTTTATATTTTGTGTTACAACTGAACAATGTTGAGAGTTTTTGTGAGAGTTGAATCAAGTTTGACTTATGAGTTTTGTTTCGCTTAATGCGCCTTATAATCCGGTGCGTCTTATGCATGGACGCCAGCCATTTATTGTTATTGCGCCTTATAATCTGGCGCGCCTTATGGCTCGGAAAATACGGTAATCTAATGGTGTGGGGCCGGTGGTGTAGTGGTTAAGACCCCTGGACAAGATCTCACGCAGCAGTATAAAATGGGTGGGTACCAGTAAGAAATACTAGGAAGGTGATAGACAAGTGTACCGTCCAGGATGGAGTTGAACTCCTGGTTGCTTTATGGAACATAATCCGGGATAAGCTCAGGTTTGGGTGTACATGGCCAGCAGATTGAACCTAATACCCCTGAAAAAAAAGGAAAGAAACCCCCTTGATTGCTGTTATATGTAATGTAAGTGCTGATAAGGAAAATGGTTGTATGCAGTCTTCGTTAATGAGCCGCTGCCAACAGTGTTTGTTCAACAGATAAAGTTTTCAGGAAATCAAACACTTTATTTTCGTACCAATCATATCACAGCTCAGGAGAGGATGAGGTGGATGCGTGAATGAGTACTACTCGATGTTCTGTGATATTTCACTGTCAGGATGATGGCTTTGCTCTGTAGCTAGAAATTATTTTTGGCTGTTAATCATCGCAAACTCTAACACAGACAGTGCTCTTGTAGATGGTTCTCTGCTTACTTTATACAAAATTATGAAAATGAATCAAACTAATAATATAAATAATTGGTTAACTAACATGGACTGGTAAGGTGGGGTAATTATATCTGCCTTTTCTTGGTTAAAATAACAGCGTGAACATGGACCAGGAGTGACACGGAGCAGGAGCTCATTCTCCCTGTCATCTGGAGGTTTCGAGTTCAGATCCATATGGTGACGGTCATCTTTATCCAGGAGCCCAGAGAACTAAATTAGCCAGACTGACTGGGTGGGAGGGACAGAACACTGTGTTGTCAATCACTGTGACACTAACCACTTGTGCCAGTCTGTGTGCTTATATAAGATAAGATCAAATAAGATTGAACTTTATTCTCTCTTCGGAGATGTTCTTCTCTGTCTTAACATTTTGTGTGACGGCCTACTCAAGTGTTCACACGGCATATTCAGTTGCACATTCACATGCACACAAACACCATTACTGATGCATCGTCTGAGTTAAAACATCAGCGTTTTACTTCCCGCCAGACTATCCAGGAGGTAGCAGAGGTGGCTCCTTATTCTGGGTATGCTGCACTTCACTGTGATGCATCGTGAACAGCAGTTTAAACTGATGTGATTGGCTGAACTCCATTTATTTCAGTTTTATTTGTATACACTATTTAACTCGCACCTAATATAGAGGCCGATGCTATTCGAAAGGGTGCTGTCTGTCTGTCCGAACGAGAACTTGGGGATGGTTGCACGGATTTTGATAAAATTTGCTCTGTAAGTTTGTCTTACAGGTACCTCATGTGGGATTGGTGCACAACAACATCTGTGCTTGAATAATGAGACAGCTGAGCTTAATTTGTTTCACAAACAGTTTTGATTTTGGTTTAAGAAAGACCTCGATCAACTTTAAAATGCATATTCCAGGGCTTCAGGAGTTTTGGACCAATGCCATGTAAAAGTGAATTAAGTAAGAAATTAAAAATTTTACTACAACCCCTACACATCCTTAATGAGCGTCGCTCATGGCGACAGTGACGAGGAAAACCCGCCCTCAGTTGATGTGAGGAAGAAACCTTGAAATGTCATGTTCCCAGTATTTGAGTGCAAATCTAAGTCACCAGCAGGAGGGAGGGGCTTCCAAAATGAGAAGTCCAGCCAGCCTTAGCACACCAGGACAAATCACAGAAAGCAAAATGATCATGATCACCAGCATCCCAGAAGAGGCATGTGTACCTCAGCAAAAGCATAAGGGGTGTGATTATACTCATAACAGTTTAATGGTTAAAAAATCCCCTGGGTGCACACAGGGATTCCGGCATGAGTAACCATGGCGCCATAAGTAAAAAGAGGGAACTGGAAGGAAGGCAGGCACGAGGGCACCCTGTGCCGTTGGTCAATCTCCACTATCTTACTGTTCACATGTCTCAAAGGAAGCACGTGATCACGGTTGGTGTCGTGTGATCAGGAAGAGTTTGGTGGTGTCCGAACTTCATCTAGATTTTAAATGTCAGTTATTGGACATAGACTTTCCCCATTGACCTCCACTAGCCCTGGAGTTTATGATTGTGTTATCATAATAAATATCTTATGACTGCCATTATGTGGCAAGTGTAGATCAAGTCATGAGCCAGGAAGAGCTAAATCTATATAAATATATACTCACGAGTAATGCAGACTGGTGGACACGTGCACGGTGGTTATTATCCTTGTAAAATTTCTGTATACATTTATAAAGTGATGGATGTTTAGACACTATGGAAAGGTTTTGGGGGACCCGGTGCTTGGTGGTACATCTGTAAGCTCTGATTGGTTATTGTTCGAACTGTGTGACATGAAAGTCCAGCTCATTTAAAGTCTCCTGTGTGAAAGCAACTTTCGGTGTCTGTATCGTTCACACTTTTGCATGGATGCCCGCCCACCCGAGAGGCAAACCCAAAATGAGTATGTTTAGAAGTCTCTGCCCTTTCCAAACATTTAAACAGTGCACTAATGTTTGCTCATGTCTGTCTCATGTGCAGTACCGTGAACAGGAGGCCATCCGTCTGTGTCTGAAGCACTTCCGGCAGCACAACTACACCGAGGCCTTTGAGTCGCTGCAGAAGAAGACACGCATAGCGTTGGAGCACCCCATGCTCACACACCTCCACGAGCGCCTTGTCCTCAGGGGAGACTTTGATGCCTGCGAAGAGCTCATTGATAAAGCTGTGAGAGGTAATGCATGTTATCTGGCATCTGTTTGTTTAATTACGGTACGTGATTGTGTAGGTGGCGTATGAGTATGTTTGGTAGTTTGGGGGTTTATAATGCAATTTTGACTTGGAACATGTTTTGTTAAAAAAAAAAAAAAAAACACAAACAAAAAACTGCTAGTGCTGTTCAAAATAAAAATAAAAGGTGGTTTCCAAGTGGCGCATCGACAAAATGTGTGATTTATCAACTTGGAGACCGCCTAGTTCAAATCCAGCTGCTGTCGTCTGTGACCGGGAATTTGTGGGAGCTAATTGGCTGAGCTATCATCGAAGAATCCCTTTCACTAAAAGTAATCACCAGCTAATCATGGGCTTCTGTGATTGGACAAGGGGCTCCACATCGCTGTCCCTTCAAATGTGTTAGGCCACCCTCCAATAAGCACTGTTACAGAGGGTGCATGCTTACGCCCCTCCCCGAGTAGTAGTGCTTGTATTATAGGGAAGGCAATACTTGTCAGGAGGGAATTGTATATGAAATAAATTTGGAGGAAAGTAAAAATAACTAAATAATGGCTTTGTGTGTGTGTGTGTGTGGGTTATAAATGTTGCTCTGCTTTTTACTGTTTCTTACCTCAGGTGTACCTCAGGTGTGTGTCATTCCTTCATGAAACTTGTAGGTATAGAAGGTCTGACACGCAGTACAAGTATGAGTCGTTGTATTATAGTTAATGAACAGGGCAGTAGTACTGAGGTTTCCATGCAGTATAAGCTATAACTCAGAAGGAGTAAGCTGTAAACAAACGTTATCTCTGCAGTGTTGGTCCAGCTCTGGGCCTGTAAGAACCCTGCTCCATAAGAAATTTTATTATTGAAATGATTTACCTGAAGCATGGTGTGTGTTGCACTGTCCACCTGCCCTTCACTGAATAATTAATTAGCAATGAAATATTTAACATTTAATGTAAAGATGTAAATGGATTATTTCTTATTAAAGAACAAATTAAACAGACGTCGTATGTTAATTATTTTCCCACTTTAAGAGGGTTTTTAGTGCGCCCTATTTATTCTTATGCCTGTATGGTTTATGGCCATTAATGCACCCTCTGCATCAAACATATTTCATGGTAATCCATTTAAAGAGTCTCGAGGCAAAAAGGAATGTGACACAATGAAAAATTAATGGATTTTTCTTTCCTCGGTCCAAGTTTCAGTCCAGTAGCTGTCTAAAGCTTGAGAAGTATTTATAGCTTAGATTAAAATCCTAACTGGCTCGTGCATCTCCCGCCCCGGTTTGACTCCCCTGTCTCTTGTTTCCTCTGCTCGTTTTGTAGATGGCTTGTTTAATCAGTACATCAGCCAGCAGGAGTACAAGCCACGCTGGAGTCAGATCATCCCCAAATGCAGCAAAGGTAGAAGCACTGGTCCACCAAGCAGTGTTAATGCTGACAGGCAGCATCTCTGCGAATACATGGCAACCTATTCAATGTCTCACTTGGCTGAAAGATGAAAGGCTGCTTTCGTATTCTCATCTACTCACCCCCTCCATCCCTCTCTCACCCCCCACTCTTGCATGCTCTAGCTCTCTTTCTCTCTTTCTTGCTCTTGTGTGCTCTCTCCCTCTCTTTTTATCTCTTTCCTTGTGCTCTCTCTCTCTCTCGGCATCCACTGATGACGCTGATGATTATTTCAAAAATATGCTTGAAATTCTCTCCTACTTACTGTCATATATATATATATATATATATATATATAATTTATTTATTTATTTTTAAACCCCCCAGGTGATGGGGATGACAGTAGGCCCGGGATGAGAGGAGGTCATCAGATGGTGATAGATGTGCAGACAGGTAACACTACACAAAATAACTGTGTGTGTGTGTGTGTGTTCAAAGCAACACAGAGATTGAGCTTCGCCACTGATTTATCCTCTAAGAGCAAGAAATCAATTTCAGCAACCTGATGCAGCCCCTCTGGCCAGAGTGGCTTTGAGTTACCCTGCTACGTCTGAGCTCAGTTTGCGTCAACACATCGTTCCTATCACCATAGCAATGCTACCATGGAGACCTGTCCTACACTCCACTGCTGCACTGCGCCGGCACTTTAAACAAGTTATTTCACCTCAGATTGCTTGTTGTTTCGCTTATAGTTATTATATGTTCAAGGTTGTTTACGGAAGGGATTTTTTTTGTTGTTGACGGTATTATCGTGTATGAGGGTGTAACGTAACAAACACTACTGCAGCAATAGCATAATGGATCATTTTGTTGTCTGGTGCCTTTTATAACAAAAGAATAAAGCAGCACTGTGTGTTTGGGAGGTCAGGCATCAAAACATCTGGTTGCAAACAACTTCTCACGCAGGCTGACTGGAGGCTGTAACTGTTTCGCCAAACCCAATATCTCTCTCTCTCTCTCTCTCTCTCTCTCTCTCTCTCTCTCAGAGACTGTGTATCTGTTTGGTGGTTGGGATGGCACGCAGGACTTGGCAGATTTCTGGGCGTACAGCGTGCAGGAGAATCAGTGGGCCTGTATCTCGAGAGACACTGAGAAAGAGGTGAGGATGAGGACAAACAGGAGCTTATCATGGTGACTCAGCAAATTCATTTTCTCTGCTGATCTAGCGAGAATCAGAATTTAATCCCCTCCCCCAGGAGATAGTCATGGGGCAGGAGAAAGTGAAACTGGATCGCCACAGTTGTGGTGCTTAAACCCTTCCCACCACACACCAAAGGGGGAAAATGTACTTACAGATATGTCACAGCTGAGACCAGAGTCCAGATTCTCCTTTATAAGTGTCGTGGGACATTTGGAACGCCCTTCGTGATGACTTGCCATTTGATTTTGCAGGGACCTTATGGGCCCTGTAAATCCTGGAGTCATGTAATTTCATAATGGTATTTTTCCAAACATGAAAAGTGATGGAATATGATTTTTTTTTTAATACAATGTGGTACAATATTATGCATTTTAATAATGTTTTAAGTGTAAGTCCCAAATTCAACGTAATAAGCTCTTCCCCACCCCCCCCGCCGTTTTTTATTTTACCTCTAATAACCGCCCATGTGTACTGGGAGCAAAATGGTAGATCAAACTTATCGATGTTATTCGATCAGTCTCTGTAATGGTAAAATGAGGCATTCACTGCCTGTAAAAGTGAGTTTACACGGTATTTAAAGACCCCCTGCCACTTGGGGATGTTTATCAGTAACAACACATTTGATCGTTTTAAAAAGCAGGAAAATATTTTGTTGTGTTCTCTTGGTAAATGTCCAACAACCGATAAACCATTAGAAACTGCTACAGCAAAATCATGGGATGCTCCGAATGAATGGAGCGATGAGCCAGATATGGACCTATCAGAAAGTGATGAGTATTTTTCACCCGATTCTCCTGCTCACTGACTTCATAAACTTAAAGACGTTCCTGGCCATGTGCTTTTGTTTACGTTTGTGTTAATTGGTTCAACGGACCATGTGCTAACGTTGACATTTGTGTTGATTTGGCTCGATCTTACATCCGGAAAAAGTTTAAAGGTACAGCACCGGGAGGGAAAAGTAAGGGGTCTTTTCTTAAAAATGTATACTGTTTTATGTTTATTTTCAGCTTTCATGTAAGTAATTTGGTTGATACTGCAAAATGAATAACAAAAGACCAGTAAAACTCTTTTATTGTTCTGTTATTCATGTTTTCCACCTCAATGGGAATAAGCACTTATCATTCCACTCCGCTGGTTATATTAATATGTGTGCTGGATGCTTATCTCGTCGAATGTGGTATGTGTAGCATAAATGCACCTAAACAGTTGTGAAAACTTCGGATTTTCTTAGGGAAAAAAAATTCTGGAATTTTATTGTCTCGAAAAAAAAAGAATCTTGCATTAAGTTCGACTGACCTCCATTAGTTTCCAAGGTGTAATGTTAGTGGTGATGTAAGATTCAGGACGACTCGCTTATCGGAGTGATGAGCAGGTGTCCACTAAGTCTATATAGGATGTCTTTGTGCACTATAAAGAGTTACAAGACGCCCAAATATGTTCCAGCATGACCCTGCACAATGTGAGCTCCGTGTACAATTGGTTCCTAAACGCTGGAGTAGAAGAGTTCGAGAGTCACGTACAAAGCATTGACCTCCTTTCGATGAAACACCTCTGGGATGAACTTGGAACGCTGGCTGCAGCTCCCGACCTCGTCAACCTACATCAGTACCAGACCTCAAAAAGGCTGTTCTGAATGAATGGGCTGGCCCAGAAAAAAAAAAAATCACCATCATGTGACTGGTTTTCAGATTTCAGGAGTACTGGGGTTCGAGTGATGTGGGATGCAGTCCGTATAGATAAGGCAGGGACTTGAGTTAGTATCAGAAATGTCAACATTAGTACCGGTACTGTAATCGTAATGATAGTTCAGATGTTGACTGCCCCTTGAAGTTCTGATTTAGTTGTCGCTAGGTGCCGGATAGAACAGTCACACTCTGCTCAGTGAGTAAATTCACATTAGGCAAATTCAGGATATTTACATATTTTGAAATGAAGCTGTGCAAGTATTTCTGACAAAATCTGCATCAATACAAAAGTGTGTGTGTGTGTGTATGTGTCAGAATGGCCCCAGCGCACGTTCCTGCCATAAGATGTGCATCGACTCTCAGAGGAGGCAGATCTACACACTAGGCCGTTATCTAGACTCCTCTGTCCGTAACAGCAAGTCTCTGAAGAGTGATTTCTACCGGTATGACATTGATGCCAACACGTGGACGCTGCTCAGCGAGGACACGTCTGCAGATGGAGGCCCAAAACTTGTGTTCGACCACCAGGTAATCAGCTGAAACTCCAGACCTGACTATTATACACTATATAAGACACCTCAAGCAACAAATCTGCTGCCATATAACATTCTAAACACTTGCTTATGCAGATGTGCATGGACTCCGAGAAGCACATGATTTACACTTTTGGTGGGCGGATCCTGACGTGTAACGGCAGTGTTGACGACGGACGCACGTCAGAGCCACAGTTTAGTGGACTGTATGCTTATCAGTGCCAAGCCGGAACCTGGAGCCTTTTGAGAGACGACTCGTGCAACGCCGGCCCCGAAGACATGCAGTCTCGCATCGGCCACTGCATGCTCTTTCACACGGTCAGTTCCCGTTTCAGTGATTCAAATGTGTTAAAATATACCTGATTCCACGTTGCTGTAGTAAGTATAACAGGAATTAAATATTTTAGGAAATGATATTGGAAGCAGTTCCAGGTGCGAAGATTGTGGCTGTTTATGTAATGTAATATCCTGTGGTACGCACCATTGTACTCCATACATACACAAGTGTACTGTTTCCTTGGTTGTATGAAGATAGTAATTAAAAATAGTTTCTGATTGGTGGAAAGTCATGAACTATTTCTTGGGTTCTTCCACAACTCGACTTATTCCATACACTGAACGTCAAACATCAATATATCCCTCGCTTTTTGCCCTCCTCCCAAAGAAAGAGAGCCAGAAAATGGCTGGTTGGTGTCATGGCTTGAGGCATGCGCTTCACAACAAGGCAGTAAAGTCACACCTCTGAGAAAAAGTAAGTCAAAAACTTCCTGTCTGAAAATACAAATCCAATTTTTTTTTAAAGGAATTAATTAAAACTGGACTTTGCATATTTATAGAAGTAATTAGTTGAATTTGAGATAAATTTGTGGTGTTGGTGAAATTTTTTTTTGGATCCATGCCAAAAATTGGTACGAAATCAGAATGTCGCAAAAATGAGCGACAGGCTTCTGAAAGGAGTTTGTTCTTTTTTTTCTCTTTTTTGAACGGCTCAAGCAACTTCTTTCTAACCTTAATCTACCACTGATTGGAGAAGACAGACGAAACCCACCATGGTCAAGTGAGGCAGGAAGAAAGGGAAAGAGACCACCACCAACTTACTTGAGCTCTTGCCCAGGGGGGGACGAGAGACACGTTTTTGAAGCGATTGCTAATTTCAAACATGTTGGTATTTAGGCCCATCAATATGAAATCAACCCCCCCTCATCACATGCTACCTGAATGAATTCCTGCAGGGTTTTCTGAATGGTCACCACGTTGGTACGCTCTGTATGTACCCACTGTTTGTGGCAGTTCTTTCAAAATCAATTCCATCAGAATCTTATTTGTAATTTACGTTTCATCAGTTTCCATGTCAACTTTTGTTCCTTTACTTAGACACCACGAAAAGCTTTGCTTCTTTGTGAGGACATAAATGATCCTTCTTAAATAAAAATAGAATAAATAATGCAAACAAGCCCTTTTTTCAAATTTATACAGAACTATTAGTCGAATTTCCTCAAACGATTAATGACCCTTTTCCAAGCAATGTAGCCACAATTAATCTCCAACTTTCTTCCCTTATAACAAGCAATTGGTGTTTAAGCTATTCAAGGTAATTTAACTTTGTAAGTAGGTGGAAGAGTGCTGAAGGTCACCTGACCTACTTTCTGAACTTGACAGCTCTCACAGGTAATTCTTTGTGAAATTCTCATTTTCCAGAACTCGGTTTGAAATGAAGGAAGTTAATAGTAGATGTTTTTATTACTTTAAATTATTTAGGGTATGCCAATGTTTCTCTCGTAAAAATGTTATCAACATCTATCTGTACCAAAAGGGGAACCGGGGGTCGAAAGAAGGGGTAAAATTTGGTCTACGACCATATTTGGGAGCCACACCATTCACATGAAATGTAAGAATAGTGTGAGATTTATTAGAAATTATCATTCTCTCAAATATTCAGGTTCAGCAATTAGTATGTAAGTGTCTGCTTGAAGTAAATAGATGTTATAGGTAAAGTCTGTTGGGCTTTTTACACCCGAGCCATAGTGACTCATCAGGCCGGGGTGCTTATCCCCGGTTTCCGTAGTGTGAAGCGACCAGGAGTTCAACTCCTCCTGGATGGGACGCTAGTCCATCGCACGTTACCTTCCCAGTATATTTTTACTATGTAGTATAATAGATGTTATACTTGTATCTTAATAGATTCAAAATTTGGGAAAAAATTGACCTGCAACCAAATTTGAGCGTTTGGGGGGGTTCAAAGCACCACAGTTAATAAATTTACCTAACATTTGACAATAGATTTAGAATCTGTGAACCAGAATCTGCAAAAATATAAAATTTCAGCTTCCTCAATCTATTTATGAAGTTGTGGTCTCGGTCTCTTAAAAATGTTCATACCGTATTCGACGTAATAAGTGCCCTGCTCCAATAAGCCCCCCCACCCACCCCAAGTTTTTGATCTTGCGTCTAATAACCGCCCATGTGTACTGGGAGGAAAATGGTAGATCAAACTTACCAATTTTAATCGCTCAGTCTCTGTAAGGGTAAAATGATGTGTTCACTGCCTGTAAAATTGAATTTTCACAGTATGTCAAGACCCCCTGCCACTGGGGGAATGTCTGAGAGGAGCTGAGTAGCTCCTTCAGTGGACGACTGAGGCATCCTCAGTGCAGGAAGGAGCGCTACCGCTGTCAGACTGTACAACGCCACTTTGTAACTGTCTGTGAAAATACCGGTTATGTGCAATAAAAACCCCGTGCACTTTAATCAACCACATCTACCCCACTGTGAACCATATCAACCCATCTACTCTGCACTCAGATACATTACACTTTAATATAGGCCAGTCTACAAAGTTGCTCCATTCTTTTCTTTTATTGTTTATTAATTTATACTATTTATGTATCTATTTATTTATTTACTTATATAATATATATGTATGTGTGTATGTTTGTACTTGTATCTATTTTTGCACCCCCTACTGATGGTACCTCAAGAGCCTGTAACAGTGAATTTCTCCATTGTGAGATTAATAAAGCTGTATCTTATCTTATCTATCTTATCTTATCTTATAATGTTCATCAGTAACAACACATTTATTCCGCCGTGCTTTAAAAAACAGGAAAATATTTTGCTGTGTTCTCTTGGTAAATGTCCAACAACTGATGAACCATTAGAAACTGCTACAGCAAAACTGTGGGATGCTCTGAATGAATGGAGCAATGAGCCAGATATGGACTCCAACTTTTAAAGTGCGCTGGGTGCTTATGTCGAATATGGCAATTTAAGGTTTCTGAAAAAGTGGGTGTGGCCCCCAAATTTCAACAAGCCATAACTCGGGAAGGAATTGAACTAAAATTTTCTATTCTTTCATTTAGTACCAAAATGTGATTTTACAAATTTTTTTCAGTGAGATCGAAGATGGCTCATATGGAAGAGTCCTTGAAAATGGCCGATACGGATGGACCCATTTTCAACCAGCCAAAAATGATATTGCACGATTTCGTTGCTCTTATTGCTTACATGCGAGTCTGCCTTAATTCTTCAAAAATACTCCAACTGCTTAAATCATACTAGAGTCGCGGGGAGGATGGTGCCCAACTCTGGGCAAAGGCAAAATGAACAGCTCGCCAGATCATTGCATGACAACGTACACAAACCTTTACACTTAAACTCGGGCACTTAGGAACTAATCTGCTGGGAAGCCAGACTATCTGAAGGAAATCCATGTGAGCACAGGGAGAACATGCACACTCCATAAAAAAATTCCGGCACCCAGAACGCGAACCCAGGACCTTCTTGCTGTGAGGCGGACATGCTAACGATTGCATCACCGTGTCACCCACCAATAAACATGTTAATGCCATATTTTGTCGTAAAATTTACACAAAATTCTAATGTAAAATATTTAGACTGAATCCAGAACGACGTTAGTGTGGTATTATATAGCAAGCGGCACTTCCTAGTGATTTATGCTCGGACACTCTCATTTCGCCAACTGTACTGACCTGCATTTATACAGAACTATTAGTTGAATTTCCTTAAAGGATTAATGACACTTTTCCAAGCAATGTAGCCACAATTAATCTCCAACTTTCTTCCCGTATAACAAGCAATTGGTGTTTAGGCTATTCGAGGTAATTTAACTTTGTAAGTAGGTGGAAGAGTGCCGAAGGTCACCTGACCTACTTTCTGAACTTGACAGAATTTCACGAAGAATTACCTGTGAGAGCTCATTTCCCAGAACTCGGTTTGAAATGAAGGCAGTTAATAGTATGTGTTTTTATTACTTTAAATGATTTTAGAGTATGCCAAAGTTTCTCTCGTAAAAATGTTATCAACATCTATCTGTACCCACAATGGGAACCGAGGGTCAAAAGAAGGGGTAAAATCTGGTTGCACTTTTTTATGATTATGGAGAATTATTCGGATCTTGGCGGGAGTCCAGAGGAAAGATTTCGGCCTCACCATATGACCCCCCCCCCCCGGATCATATAATTGTGCAGTCATGGCTTAATGGTTTAAACTCGGGGATTACGGGCCAGAAAGTCAGTGGTTCAAACCCCAGTATCACCAAACTGTCAGTTTGGCTCTTCACCCTCAACTGCACAGTTGTAGAAATGAGAAAAATGTAAGTCACTCTGAATAAGGTTGCTTACCGAACACTATGTATGTACTGTAAAAACATAATTTTTTATATCGTACTTCCCCTCATGTAAAAATTGTTTACAGTTGAATATTGAGTTTGGTTAAAGATAAACAATTGTTTAATGCTAAATTATAGTATGGTGTATTTATTTTGCTTTACCTGATTTACAATTTTAGGTTTATTCATGCATTCATTTTCTGTAACCGCTTAATCCTAATTAGGGTCACGGGGAGGCTGGAGCCCATCCCAGCCGACTCCGGGCGGGGGCAGAGTACACTCTGGAGGAATTGCCAGGCCATGGCAGGGCAGAAACACGCGGACGGCGTTGCAGCTTCTCTTGTCGAAAGTCAGCAATGATTCTTTTACATGAATCTCACACCATAGACAGTGAGAGACATGGCCGGCCTTTGATAACCCAGTTAGCTGCACTGGGGGGACAGTGACAACCTGTTGAGAGTGGGACTCGAACCCCCAACCTTAGGATCAGTGATCCAGCACCTTTACCACCAGAACACCACCGTTTGTGTTTAGGTTTATTTGGTTGTGATTTTTAGGTTTTAGTTTTGTTTAGCATCAGACTTGTGATGTGTCTTTTTCTTCTTCTTTTCCTTTCGGCTTTTTCCCTTTTTCTCTGGGGTCGCCACAGCGAATCATTTGATTCGCACATTTGATTTGGCATGGGTTTTTACGTCGGATGCGCTTCCTGTCACAACCCTTTTAGCAAGTGACAGAAACACACAGATGGCTTGCAGCTACTCTTGACGAAAGTCGGCAATGGTTCTTTTACATGAACCTCCCAGCATAGACAGTGAGAGACATGGCCCGCCTTTGATAACCCAGAAGCTTTTATTGTTTTGATTGAAAGAGACTTGCATTTGGGGGGGTGGAACCCCAAGAGACTTAAAGACGTGTAAGAAAATCTTGTTTCCAGATTTTATTCTTTCATTGTGTCTGATTGTGCTCAATAAAGGTGTTTTTGGTTTTGAACAAAATAAGTGTGATGCGTTCAGCAGGTTCTGTGGATCTGTAATTATACTAATGCTGCCCTGGTTTTGTGCTTTGTATTATAACTGTGTCGGGCTATTATCATGTGCCATGGCGCTTTTTAATTTTTTTATTTATTTATATTTTTTTGGTGCTCCTGAAGGTCTACATTGTGATTTCGGAGTTGCTCACATTACTGCTTTGTGTCACTGTGTTTTGTTACATTGATGGCAAAAACTCTTGATAATGACACTGGGTTATTTGTTTCTGTTTCTCAGAGGAATCGCTGCCTGTACGTGTTTGGAGGCCAGAGGTCCAAGACGTACCTGAACGATTTCTTTAGTTACGACGTGGACGCTGACCACGTAGAGATCATTTCTGATGGCACCAAGAAAGACTCTGGCATGGGTAAGAGCGTACTACTCTGCTACCTTGTTTATACGGTGTGGGTGGAGTCGAGGCTTACTCGGTTTCAAGGGTTTTGTGCCATGACATTTTGTCAAAATTCCCAGCGGTCTTTGTACGCATTCAAGAGCGAAGTTCAGGTGTGACTTCATCCCTTATCATAAAATCTTAAGAGGTGTCACTTAAAGGCCGATCCTGGGTGGGTGGCTTTATCAGAAATCGCTCCATTAAAAGGAAGTAAAGGACACCCGGGAATGGGAATGACCTCATTTTCAGAAAATGGACAGGAGTCAGATGTGCATGATGTCACCGCTGTGTACTGTAAATTGGAGACTGGAAGAATTTAAGACCATCACTGACTGAGCAGTAAGTATGCCATCCTTCCTCTGATTAGCCATCAGTTAACTGTCAGGGTATGAGGTATTAGGAATGATTCGACACCCCACTTCACAGTGATGACAGCAGCAGTAATGTTCGATGGTTTCCTGAAACTCCTCTGTCTGTATTGTGTTTACTGTCAGATATCGTAAAAATAAAAAGCTCACAAGACAGACAGAAATGCTTTGCACTTCAAATGTTCAAAAGTAGCAATTAAAAAAAAAAAAATCCAATAATAGAGCCAAAAGAATGATTCAAATATATTAGTATACACCACATGTAAATATAGCAATCCGATTGATTTACTATCTGGGAATTGAAAAACTGGTCACCTGCAGCAGACAGCATCACGCATTTGGAAAAAAAAAAAAAAAAGCCCTCTGAAAACTCTCGCCGGAGTTAATTTTTCGCTCCCGTTTCTGTATAGTACAGGGATCCCTCACTTTCCGCGGTTAATTGGGACCGGGATCCCCTTGCAGCCGTCGAATTCCGCGAAGTAGGATCTACCTCCTGGATGACGTATACAGGGATCCCTCGCTGCTTCGCGCTTCAATTCATGCGGCCTCAGTGCATCGCGTTTATTTATTTATTTAAAAAGATTTTTTAAAATGTACATCGGATTAAAAAAAAAAAGGAAATTAAGGAAGAATCGGGGGAAAAAGTTCAGGAAAGTGCCACAAAAACAAGGCCAATTATACAAAAACCCCTAAATCTCCCATCAAAACTACTTACATTGTTATAAGGTGCGCACCTGAGTGTGTGCGTGTGCATCTGCGCACGTCTGTATGTGCGTGTATTTATATTTTATTTGCATCTTATAACAATTAAATATTCAAAAATAATGTATAAGAGATCCTACTTTGCGGATTTCGATGGTCGTGTGGGGATCTCGGTCCCAGTTAACCGCGGAAACTGAATCATCCCTGTACGTACAAGTATATGTGTATATAATATCAATAAATACATATTCAATGCTATAAATGCTTATAATAACAATTAAACAGTAAAAAATAATGCATACGATGTAAATAAAATATAAATACACACACGTTTATGTGAGGTGCGCATCACACAGATGCATGGACACGCACTCAGATGCGCACCTCACATAAAAATGGAAGCAGTTTTGATGTTTTTTTTTTTTTTTTTTTTTTGCATAATTGGTCTTGTTTTGTTGCATTTTCCTTAACTTTTTTTCCCTGTTCTTCCTTAATTTCTTTATTTTTTAATTCGATGTATATTAAAAAAACATGATGCACTGAAGCTGCATGAATTGAAGTGAGAAGTAGCGAAGGATTCGTGTACATCTTAAAATACCATTGCGTAGCATGGGTCTGTTCTGGTTCTGTGTAGTCTGTACATTGGCACCATGCAAGACGAGTTGATCAGAGGGTAAGGCTCTGGCTTACTGATCCAAAAGGTTGGGGGTTTAAGACCCAGCACCACCAAGCTGCCTCTGTTGGGCTCTTGAGCAAGGCCCTTTACCCTCATTTGCTCAGTTTTGTAAAAAATAATAGATGTGAGTCCTTCTGGATAAAGGCTCTGCCAAATGAAATGAATGTAAAACTGCCAGTGAGTTTAAAACCATGAAAACAGAAGGTAAAATTAAATTACAACCCTCTCACTTTAGTTAGATTTTTTGTTTGTGTCGTGTATGCAAATTTTATATAATTAAAAAATCCACAGTTATCGAATACAATAATGCTCTGCTTATGGAGCATGTTGAACTTAACTGTGTTCCTCTTCTACTCAAAATTAACGGTGAAATCTCGATTTAGTTTGCTTTTCATGTTGCTGTGCGGTGTGTGTACAGTTTGAACCATGATGTGTGTATAATGTAATAATAGCCGTGTGTTTAGAAAAGTGAAAAAGTTTAAAGTCCTTCTCATAGCTTTTATTTCCATACACACACACACATGCATGCATTGGGAACATGACACATTCCATTTACAAACCGAAGAAAATGGAATATTAGAAGTCTTAAAATCAGTGTCTGCTTTTTTTTCTTTACAAGCTCAACCCTTCACTGTATAAAGTGAAAAATGTAAGAGTTTGTTTTCCTTTTAATCTCAGAACTAATATTTTATTGGTATAATCACTGTTTCTGAGAGCTGCTGCACATCTGTGTTGAGGAGTCGACCAACTTCCGGTACTAGTGAGCAGGTGTTCAAGCCCGGGATGATTGGACCACATTCCACAGAGCTTCTGTATTTCTTGGTTTTGCTCAGAAGCTGCATCTTTGATATCACCTCACAAGTTTTCTATTGGATCTTAATTCAGTGATCAAACCGCTGCTTCATAATGTTAACCTTGCTGGTCTGGAACCGAGATGTTGCCATTTACTGGCGTGTTTGGGGTCGTTGTCTTGTTGCAACCCATTTCCAGGGCATTTCCTCTTCAGCATAAGGCAGCATGACCACTTCAGGTGTTCTGATGGATTTAAACTGATCCATGATCCCTGGGATGTGATAAATAGGCCCGACTCTAGTATGAGAGCCATTCCATATCATGATGCTGGCACCACCAGGCTTCACTGTCTTTAGTGTACTGTGGCTTGAATTCAGTGTTTGGGGCTCGTCTATCAAACTGTCTGTGGCCGCTAAACCCAAAAAGAACAATCTTACTTTCATCAGTCCACAAAATGTTGCTCCGGTTTTTTAATTAATTAATTAATTTATTTATTTTATTTTATTTTTTTTTTAGGCCGGTCAATGTGCTCTTTGGTAAATTGGAATCTGTTCAGCATACCTTTTTTCAGCAGTGGGACATTGCGGGGCTTCTTCCCGATAACTCGGCGTCACATAGGCGTCTTCTAATTGTAACAGAACTCACAGGTAACTTAAGACCTTCTTTGATCTTCCTGGAGCTGATTGGTGGTTGTGTCCTTGTCATTTTGGTTCTTCTTCCATCCATTCGAATGGTAGTTTCTTGTTTTCTTCGATGTCCTTCTGGTTCTGGTTGCCATTTTAAAGCATTTGTGATCATTTAACTGAACAGCCTCTCATATTCTGTACTTCATCTGTTTATCCCTCTAAAACAAAGGTCGGGAACCTATGGCTCGCGAGACAGACGTGGCTCTTTTGATGACTCTATCTGGCTCTTAGATAAATCAGGTGGCCTTTCCTAACAGAATAACTAATACATAATTTCACTGTCCTTTAAATAAAAATACAGAAAAAAAGCCATCAAATAAAACAAAAACATAAATAAATCTCACGCACGTCAATCTACACATCTATTTTCAATGCCACTTGTCGCTGTGGCACGCAGCGAAGAGCCAATCCTTTCTGTACTCCAGTGTGTGGGCGGGGACGATACCTTGAAACTGTAATTTTATTGGATTATATGCAACAGCCTGCGCGAGTTGTTTTTGGGTAAAGAGGTAAATTTCCCTCATTGTGATCAGCTCATGTGCAAGAAGCCAAGCAGAGCTGACAAGCAAAACACAAATGGACAGAATGAAAAAACTTCAAGCCGCAGACCAGCTGATTGCCAAAAGTTGGAACGTGCTTCCTGTGACATAAACACTGCAGCGTGTGAATCCTGTTGTATTGACCATGTTTGGCTCTTCGTATGCATGCGAGCAGTCCTTCTCACATGAAAAACATCAAGACCGGTCACATGTAATAGATGGAAGCTGAACCTCAGCATGTATCAATCAGACTACAAGGCCATCAGCAAAACCATGCAGCACCAGAAGTCGCATTAATCGTAAGAATAAAATGTTGTTTAAAATAAATTCAGAGTCTTATTATACCCTAAAATTGTTGGTTTCAGTATTAAAAAATATATTTGGCTCTCGGAGGATTAAATTCATTTATTTTTTATTTATTTATTTTTTGCTCTCTTAGTCAAAAAGGTTTCCGATCCCTGCTCTAAAATCAACTTTTTAATCAAGGTAAAGTCTGTTGGGATTTTTACACCTGAGCCATGGTGGCTCATCAGGCCGGTGTTTATCCCCGGTTTCCATAGCGTGAAGCGGCCAGGAGTTCAACTCCTCCTGGATGGGACGCTAGTCCATCACAGGTTACCTTCCTAGTATATTTTTACTGGAACCCATTTATACTGCTGGGTGAACAGAGGCACACTTGTGATTGAGATCTTGCCCAGGGGTCTTGGCACAGTGAGGGTCTCGGTGGGATTTGAACTTACAACCTCCTGATCATGAGCGCATCACCCTAACCACTACGCCACCGGCCCCACTTTTAATCAAGGTTCGCTGTTTTTCTGAACAATGTCTGGAACGACCCATTTTCCTCAGAATTTCAGAGAAGTGTTCTATACCCAGCATGCACAACATTTACTGTCTTCCTTCCTTAAATAAATAAAGACAATAATTGGCCCCTGTTTTTCAAAGAACGAATGACATCACTAATGAAACTCCACACTGCTGTTAATTTGAACATGAACCCTTCAATTAGTGATTCAATGAGACAGAATCAGCAGCAGGTCAGGACTGTTGGTTCTGTTACTCCACTACACCTGAGAGTCAATTATTTGCCATTTAGAAATATAATTTCTACCAAAAACGCTGATCAGGTTAGTGATGTCTGACTGATGTTATTCTGAACAAGACTGTGCACTCAAACGGTTATTCACCTCGGGCTCAGTCCACGTTGCGTAATTTTTGTTTCAGGGCGTCTTTAGAAACATCCATCTTGTTTTCAATTAATAATTAAGTGTACGTTGACACATTCTACAGCTGAGAAAAATAACCATGAAATATGATGGAGTGTTACTCGAGTAAAAATAATTAATGATGGTGTGATGATCCAGTACCACTCCAAAGTTAATTAATTTCCTTTTACAGGATCTTCGACAGAACTTTACTTCCCTTATAACTCTGCAGTTTGCCCACATTTATTAAATAAAAGGAAATTCATGAGCCAAATTTAGCTTCTGTTCTCAGTTGCATTGCGCAGTAGTAGCTAGACTAAAATAATTCTCTTGAAGTTACTAAGACGAGAATCGCAGCTTTATTTTTGGGATCAATGTTACCAAGAAACAAAGAGTTGAATGTCCTCCATGCTGAAACCTGATACCTGAGCCTTTGGTTAATATTAAGCAAGCATATCCGAACAGACAACACTTTTTAATCTGTTTATTATCTGTATGGATTACGTGCATCAACCGCCGTTCAGGTGCCTCCGGCTCTCGTAATGTAAGGTCGATGTCCGAGTTTCAGAAAGTGATCTTCACCCCAGTTCCTGGCTATCCTCTCATTCATTTCACTGCAGTGGGTGAACAGCGTCTTCCGTCAACTTCTGAGAAGCCGACTGTCATTCTAGAGTAACCGAGTTCTTAGAAATGCCTGTACACCCACGTTGTTTGTGGTATTTTACAAACCTGATGATAATTTCATTGCTCATCTTTGACAACCGCCCACAGTTTTATGCATGTGGTGTCACAACCAAAATTATGAGTTCAAGCGTCTCCAAACAAGCCACGGCTCATTAGCTGAAAGGCTCAAAAGGCAAGTCTGATGTGGCGCCAAGCTCTTTACTATTTTCTTTATTTTTTTTTTCAAAAAACCTTGCGTCATTAATTCCGATGACAACAATATAAAGCACGTTGGCATGTTATCGTCTCTTTCGCAGAGAAGCCCGAAACCCAAAGAAAGAAACACAGACTCAGGTAGTGACACATTTCCTGCCCTTGTAAACACTTCTAAATTTTCAAGGGTGACTTGATGCAATATGTATAAAGAGGTCTCTGTGTTCTTTCTCAGACGGTGTGTGTGTGTGTGTGTGTGTGTGTGTGTGTGTGTGTGTGTGTGTGTGTGTGTGTGTGTGTGTGTGTGTTTGAGGGGTGGAGAGAAAGAGGGATGGCAGGGAGCAAGAACATAGACAGAAAGAACGGAATGTTTTTTGCCAGCAAGGAAGCAGCAAGTCCAAACACTGTGCACATAATCAGTCTCAAATGTTTATCTTGCTTCCTTTCTGAGTAATGAAAACTATTTCCATTTCTTTGCCAGGCCTCTTGTTGTTCAGAACCGGGTTCTTGGCCTGTCCATGATCCAATCGAGTGTACCGAGTGTGTTATTGTATCGCTGCATGGTTTCTTGTGCTCTGCGTGTATCTGATTTCCTGTGAAAGCAATGCAATGACGCATGTCATTGAAGATGTGATGATTGACAGATCTGTGTGGGTTGTAACCTTAGTTTGGGGAATCCCAAATACAAGCGTAAGGGGATTAGGTAAGTAGGCCTTATGGATGAATTAATCAAGCAGACTTTGACACGTGTTTTTTGAAACTAATTGTGCAGTAGTTGTGTGGTGTCAATATATTCAGAGCTGGAATGCTCATGATGACCCGAAGTATTTTTTGATGTTGCATTAAAAAAAAAAAAAAATCACATAGGATACAGTCAGAACAGGGAACCCAGATCTCCTCTTTTTAGAGGAATTCCTCTTTTTTTTTTTTTTTTTTTTTTTAACTCACCTATTTAGTAGTGGAATGCCTCTTTTTTCAGCTTCAGGTTCCCTTTCGCCCCTTTGACTCCCAGCTGAAATATTTCATTTCCTAAACCTTGCTGGCATCCCTGAGTCATAAGAAAATAATGTGATAAATATCCTGAAGTTGAATCTTTTCCTTGAACAGTATTCTATTCCTCTTATACCACAGCAAAGAGCCCCCATGAACAGTTTATTAAACTTTGACCTGT
>CM045733.1:12787500-12815000 GCA_024760905.1 Plotosus lineatus
CAAGGGCACTTCACTCATGAAGGTAGAGGAAGGGAAGGTGCAGCTCAATCCCACAGGCTCCACCCTTTTTTATCTTACTGATTCGGGACTTGAATCAACAACCTTTAGAATCGCTAATCTGTTCCTTTGTCCGTTAGGCCATGACTTCCCCTGATTTGTACAGAGTTGATGAGATTTTTTGGGGGGGGGGGGCACGCTACAATTATAGCATTGGCTTGTGTGTAAATGCTGTAACCTCCAAATTTGTATTCTTGTTGACCTCCTTGACCCCGTCCTTAACGCGGATACAGGACCCCAGTAATGATGTTGACCTACTTGTCGACAGCTTTGAATACCGGCCATGAAATCTGTTTGTCTCGGCCGCCCAAGCTGCTGATTTGTCCACCTCTGCCCTGCATGCCTAATTTATTCTCTCTGATGTGTTACCAAAGAACATACAACAGTGAAACCGAGTCTTCTGAAAACAAATGTTGAAACGAAACTGCTGAAGCAAAAAAGTTCAGCGTAGGATTACAAAGGGTTTGTTTTCCCACTAACCGAAATCCGACACTTACAGGCGAGTATCTTCTGACCAAGTGAGCACATTCTAAAGAGAATGAACTTGAGGAAGTTCATAATCAGAGTTCCTATTAGACAGCACGCAGTGTTCTCAGCCGCCTGTGAGCGAACCAGTCAATGATTTCCTCCTCGTTTCCCCAGGTTTTTTTTTCTTTTTTCTTTTTTTTATCCCTTTTACTGTCGGATTATGAAACAGTCTGGTTATGTTTCTTGTAGTTGTGTTGTAGATTATGTGGTTGCAGCCTGTGTGCATAGTGAATCTATATTTTGTCCTTAAATTGAACCAACAGGTTCAGGTGGGTTTTTTTTCTTCTTTTGTTTGTTTTTTGAAATAAATCAATGTATGGAATGTTCATTAAGTAATGGTAAGGAAGGACACTCGTCTATCTGCTGAGTGTATTAATGCCTCTCATTCATATATGTACAGTAGGCCCTTGACCATTCGGGGTTCAGTACTCGTGCATTGGCGACAAAACGATGTGATTCAAATTCAGCCAATGGCTGAGAGCTTTGGTTTCTCCCTCGTGCTGATTGGTTGCAGATGATGTGTACACCTTTTTTTTTTTTTTTTTTTTTCTCTCCTCCTTTGCGCACAAGTTATCAACGTGATTGCCTGAACTGCAAAGTAAATTTTATTTGTGTGTGTTTTTAATTATTATGCAAGTCCTATGATGTCACTCAAACCTCCTGCATCTTCTCTAGCTTCTGGTAAGGAGCCTAAGAGCTTTATTTATAAATAAATATTATCACAGTGCAAAATTTAAAAAGTTTTTACTTCATCATTACTACATTTACTACGTTAATATTATACTCATGGATTAGCGGCAAACCCAAAAGTTCCTGGCATGTGATTCAAATTTAGCCAATGGCTGAGAGCTTTTGTTTCTCCCTCCTGCTGATTGGTTGCAGATGATGTGCACATCTTTTTTTTTTCCTTCCCACACGTCATCAACGTGATTGTTTGTTTGAATTCACATTTTCCCGCGTGTTTTTAATGATTATTTAAGCGCTATGATGTCACTCAAACGCCCTGCATCTTCTCTAGCTTCTGGTAAGGAGCCTAAGCTCTTTATTTATTCATAAATGTTATCACAGTACAAAATTAAAAAGTTTCTATTTAATCATTACTACATTTTACTGCATTATTACTGTATGAATGAGTAACACTGTCTATAGAATGTGTTTAACGAGTATATTTTAGCACATGTAATATCATGCATAGGGTTTTAAAACCGTGTCAATAACGCGCAGATTTTCATGTTCTGCGAGAAGGGCCGGAACCGAACCATCGCAAAAAATGGGGGCCTACTGTATATATGTCAGATATAATCCCGATCAGTGTCACGGAATGATATTGCAGGGTCTTGAGCACCACTGATAAATATATCTGATATACGCTGTGCATGCAGATATATTGTTACACTGCACAGTGTTGTGCTTCATTCATTAACCATCAAATACAACACTAATGATGATGTGGTGAGTACAGGCTAATTAACCAGGGCATGACCTGCTTTAAAAGCAGTTGTTGGTTCGGCCATGCCTGCTCAGAAAGACGCTGCGTGGGCAGGAAAATTTCACGCGTCAGTGAGGTATTGGAGATGCCATGCTTGACTCTGCTGAGTTTCAGAGCAGCACGGTGAGTGATTTGAGTCCTGAAAGGCCACATCAGAACCTGGAATAGTCACAGATGTTGTGTGCGGTGAAGTGTTGTTTGTTTTTTTTTTTGTGTGTGTATATATATATATATATATATATATATATATATATATATATATATATATATATATATATATATATATAAAATATTTGCCAGTATGAAAAGAGTGTGTATTACATCGGGTGCATCACCCAAACTCTTGCTAGATATCATTCAGATGATTAAATGCCCTTTGACACCTCAGGAAATAGCACATTTGAGGAAGACTGAAGATGTAGGAATTCAGTGATGCGGCAAAGTTCAAGGACTGATATTCACTGTTGTTGTGGATGTCTGCGTATAAATTCCTTAAGGTGAAGACTCCAGGAAGTCTGTTCAGTGGAAGGTCTTGAACCCTGAGATCAGGAGAAACCCTGAACCTGAAACAGCTGCTGAAACACGCCTCTTCAATCTGCTACTCCTTATGAAAGTCAGCAATGGTTCTTTTACATGAACCTCTCACCATAGACCGTGAGAGACATGGCCCGCCTTTGATAACCCAG
This sequence comes from Plotosus lineatus, assembly GCA_024760905.1. Taxonomy (NCBI): domain Eukaryota; kingdom Metazoa; phylum Chordata; class Actinopteri; order Siluriformes; family Plotosidae; genus Plotosus; species Plotosus lineatus. The sequence goes on from CM045733.1 coordinate 12,790,261, forward strand.
TTAGCTGCACTGGGGGGACAGTGACAACCTTGTGGTGACTCGAACCGATCAGCGATCCTGCGCCCTATCCACTAGACCACCACTGATTAGACTACAGTGCATGAATTATTATTATTATTATTATTATTATTATTATTATTATTATTATTTTTTGGGTTAAGACAGTTTAGCAGTTAGCATGTACGCCTTATAGCAGGACTGTCCTGGGTTTAGGTCCCAGGCTCTGACCTTTCTGTGTGGAGTATGTCTGGTCTTCCTGCGCATATGTGGGTCTCTTCTGGGTACTCAGGTTTCCTCCCACACTCCAACAACATTACTCTAATTGGTTGTTCCAAAGTAAGTGTCGGTGCGAGTGTCTGTGTGTGTTATCCCTGCACTGGTCTCACGAGTTGTTTATGGTGCACCCTGACCTTCGCTCAATGTTGGCTAAGATAGTCTATAGGCCTCCCTGTAACCCCAGTGAGATTAAGTGTTTCGGTGAGAACTTTAAAAAGCTAAAAGGTGCTGTTAATCATTGGTAATTTAAATCTGTATGATGATGATAATTATTGTCATTTGTATGTAATTATTGTACATAAAGCTGCTTTCATGCTCCTGTAAAACCAGGAACTAATACCACCATTTTTTTTCCCCCTTGCCGGTTGCCATGGTGAATCTTGTTGTCGAAACTTGATTGATGGCTTTTTGTAAGCGTCACACACACACACTTAACTCAGAACGAATATAATTGTTGTTGATTCAACAAATTCAGATCAGCTCCTCTGGATCAGCTGAACAGTGGAGAGAATCTCATCTCGGGGTTCAGGTCTGGGATCAGGGTTTGTTTAATCTGCTCTCTGGAACTATCCCCCCCCCCCTCCCCCTCCCCCCAGGTCGTGCGTGTATAAAAATGACCAGGTGGTGAAGGAGAACCCCAGCAAGACCTTGCAGGAGGAAGAGCCGTGCCCTCGGTTTGCCCACCAGCTTGTCTACGATGAGCTGCACAAGGTATGTAATGTTATTTCAACAACACCCCCCCCCCCCCCCGTTTTTAAATAAATACGTAGTGTTGTGCATTTATTACGTCACCTGTTTGTGGCAGGTTCATTACCTGTTTGGAGGAAACCCAGGCAAGTCGAGCTCTCCTAAGATGCGATTGGATGACTTTTGGTCTCTGAAACTCTGCCGCCCCTCTAAAGAGTATCTACTGCGACACTGTAAATATCTCATCCGCAAATACAGGTATTTCACTGCAAGTAATCGCTCGTCTTCCCGTACCAGACGTTTTGATCTTGCATGCCATGCAGTAATGATTACAAGCAGTGCTTTTTTTTTTTTTTTAAGATTAATGCCTAACTGGCTAAGTCACAGAAGAAATTAAGCCCCACTGTGCATGCTGGGATTGAAAAATAATCCGTGATGGACTGGCAGTGGTTATTTAGGTGGTTCCCACCCCAAAGACCATTTTCCTGAACACTTTGCAAACAGTCCTGGTATTTATTTATTAAAGGACAGCCTGGTGTCGTTTTTTTCTTTGATTTATAAAGGGGAATTCCTGTTATTACCGACCTTAGGGCGATGAGAAAGCAAATATCTGAGCTGCTGAGCCGAAACCACCACATCATCCAGATCCTGAAGATGGGCCTTGTGCAGGGAAATTAACTTGAAGCTGATGGCTACAAGCACTGGAGACTGATAATCACTCAGTCGCTCACTCAGTCGCTCACTCTCACACTCACTCTGACACTCACTCGCTCACTCAATCACTCATGCAGTCAGTCACTCGCTCACTCTCACTATTTCACTCTCACACTCACTCACTCACTCACACCCTCATTTGCTCGCTCGCTCATACACTCGCACTCTCACCTCACTCACTAGGATAGCAGTGAGCCAGGAGTCTATCTCAGCCTACACTGGGCGAAGGCAGAGTGGACCATAAACAGTTCGTCAGACCAATACAGTGCAAACACGGGAAACCCATGCAAGGGCATGTAACCGTCACATAATTAAGGACGTGGATGCAGGACTCGAACCCAGGACCTGCTTGCTCGGAGACGGATATGCTAACCATTATATCACCAAGCCATCCAAGATAATTACTGGTTTTTTTTTTTTTTTTTTTTTTGTGAATAATGAAAGTAACACGTGTTACTGTACATAGCCAGCATGCCAGAACAAGCTTGCATAATTACAGTTGTGGTTTCCTTGTGTTCAGCACTGCTGGACTGTGAGAGAAATGAGAGAATTTACCTGGTTGCTTGTCCTATAAATAAATGTGGAGGATTTATTTTTGGCATTTACTTTCATGTTTCAGGTACATAGTGGAGAAACCTGTTTGCTAAGCTAGCCAAATAGGTAAAGAAAACCTGCGCTACTTGTCACATGGGTTCATTTGTTCCATCTTTATCGGGTTTTGAGGGGAAGTCGATCCTGGATAACAAATGTTGATTTCAAATTGTCATCCAATCAAATACACACCTTCCTTCATTATCTTCGCCTCCATATTGATTGATTGATGACATTTACCTATGCAAAAAGCTCTCGCGTCCCACCTCCAGCCAATCAGAATCGTGGTGTGTTTTTCGCTGTATGAAAGCATAATTGCCCCCACTGTGAATTTTGTGGAATACAGTAGTGATGGGTCGGCTGTAGAACGGCTGGAGATATTTACCGAGCCCGGTGGAGTGTTTAGATTGGATAATTTTACCTTTAAGCAAAAATAATACATTCTTGAGCTTGTTATAGAAATTCTTTTCGGTGGTTTATGGTGGTGTATTGTAGGCTTCTGATATGTATTTTGTATTTAATTATTTATTTTTTGATTTATTTACGTCAGTCGCCTTGTTTGTGTTATGCTTGCTAATTTTGGCTTGAGCCAGTTTTGGCACTAAATCAGATTGAAGTAGAGCAGTAATTTTCCACAAGTTCAAGTCATTTCTGCTTCGGTAGCGCCCTCTACTGGTTTGTTTTTTTTATTGCTCTTAATAACAAAATAATTAAATAATAATAAAAAAAAATGTAAGAAATCTAAATGTCTTGTCCAGTAGCAGTTTTCTGGGCTTTTACACCTGAGCCTTCTGGCTAATCTGAACTGAAAGCTGTCCCTGGTTCATTTACATAAGGTAACTAGGAGTCCAACTCCTTCTGGTGACCTCACGTGTATTTTTTACTGGCACTAACTTGTACTGCTGTGTGGACAGAGGCACACTTTTGGTGAAGACCTTGTCCAGGGGGCTTAGCACAGTGTGTTTCCAAACCATGACATCTCAATCACGATCCCAGCATCCTAACCACTACACCACCACCCACTCAATCGTAGTCATGTTTAATAATTCCAACAATTCACTTTTATTAAGTAGCGTAAATTTACTTTAATTAAATTAACACACCAGTAGTTGTAAAGATGCTGGATCACTGATCCTAATGTTGGGGGTTTAATCCCCACCCTCAACAGGTTTGTCACTGATAACCCAGTTAGCTGCACTGGAGGGACAAAGGCCGGCCATGTCTCTCACTGTCTGTGGTGAGAGGTTCATGTAAAAGAACCATTGCTGACTTTCATCAAGAGTAGCTGCATAATTATCAGCGTGTTTCTGCCCTGCGATGGCCTGGTGAGCTGTCCAGGGTGTTGGCCGGAGTTGGCTGAGATGGGCGCCAGCCTCCCTGCGACCCTAATTAGGATTAAGCAGTTACACAAAATGAATGAGTAAATATATTACCACATAATTTAAAAAGTTTGGTTTGATTAAATCCATTTGTGATATATATATATATAAAGCCCCAAAACTTCATTTTTTACTTTTCCAGCCATACCATTGGTCAGTGTATTTGGGATCATTATTCTTTTAAACGATCCCCTTATGGTTCGGCTTCACTTTTTGGAGCAATAGCCTCACATTTCCCAAGCACCCGTTGGGCTGCACAGTTCACAGTTGAATCAATGAGCAGAAGCCATGCAGCCCATGAGGTATTGACGGAACGCCAACCAAAAACATTTCCAACATAAAGGTTCAGCAGTGTGACATTCTTCTGTTGAAAAACGTGAACCAGCGACCGTGACCAAACAACTCGATCACTGTGTCAACTGTCTTTATCTCAGGAGGCCCGGCCTTTGCCAATAGACTCAGTGGAAAATGGTATTCTTGCTCGAGTTCTCCTTTAACAACTGCAGAGCCATTTTCCTGTTCAGCCTCCCATGCAGGTCTAATTTCTTCAAACTTTTTCTGATTGGAGCATGCAAAACGCTCACACTACCAGCTATGAGAAAAGCTTCAGTACTGAGAATGCTGTGGTTCTGAGAGGTTCTGTTCACACCACTGTCAGGCCTCAGGCTGAATTTGCAGTCTACGCCACTTGTAGATGATTTTCTTACGGTGAAATTATTTATTTCAGATAATTTTAGAGATTTTTATTAAATCTGTTGATTGATTGATTCCCCCCCCCCCTTTTTTTTTCCCCCCATTCAAAATCCTCAGACAGCTCTTTTGATCTTGGTGTGTTGACACCACACCCATCACCCCTGTATACCAGCTTTAATAACATGTTTCATGTTCTAACAGTAGTCTAATTTCCACCAGCACAATGATGGTTAACAGCACCGATGGCGGTCGTTGTTAACCCGGGCCGCGGCCCATCTGGTATGAAATTCGTTTTGATCATTCGCATATTTATATTGGCACAAGTTTTACACCGGATGCCCTTTCTGTCACAACCCTCTGCATTTATCCGGGCTTGGGACCGGCGTGCGGATGAACACTGGCTTGTGCCCCCCTCACGGCTGCATTGTTTCATGTGCAGGAAGTAAATAATAATAATAAAAATAATAATAATTATTATTATTATATTTAACTTTTTCCCCCTTCCTGGCTTGCCCTCTATTTTCCTTCCATAATTTTGATCACACCCCATTCCCAACAATCAAGTACAGCTTGATTTATCACATACAACCACCACTAAAGAGGGTGGGGTTTACAAACTGTGCATGTCCCCACTCCATGATTCTCCTTTTTACAAACTCGTGCACATGTCAGGGGAGAACTCGGAAATCAATATCATTGTACGAATGAGGTCACAGACGCCCATGATTGACCGGGGATTGACGCGAGTGTGAGCTCGCTACTTCTCCCTCCCGTGAGAGCTCAGACAATTAACTGTGGCTGCGGCACCAACCTGGATTCAGACCTGCAGGAGGTTCTCATTCAGGATGCCTAATCTGGAAGACGTGACTGCTGTTAGTGTTGTGATTAATTTGAGGATGTGCTGTTATTATTATTATTACTATAGTAATACACATGTCTACACAATGTCCCAATTTTCTGTGTAATTTGATGGAGTATATCATTCTTATCTGTAGGCATTCAGATAAAGAAGGTGAAATGTTTGCTTAAATTTAATAATAAAAAAAGTTTAAAAACTTTTTAATTTTAAAGGGTAAAAGTCATCACTTGTATTTCTACACTGCTGGACATTAGTATACACCCCGACTCCGGACACCAAAGATTCAACTTCCATTAACTGAAATACTGCATAAATCAAACCAGCATGTTTCCAACAGCTTCACATCAGAATTAATCTGTCTATATGACTGCGAGTGCTTGTGTTTATTTGCAGATTTGAGGAAAAAGCTCAGACCGAACCACTTAGCGCACTGCAGTACTTGCAGAACGACCTCTCAATGACCGTGGACCACTCTGACCCTAACGAGACTAAAGAGGTAAGAGCTAATGCTTCAGTTTATAAATTCACTTTATTCTGAGAACCTTATGCTCCTGCACCCAGTTCGAGGTCCATTAAGCCGCCGTGTCGCGCATGACACCACACTGAAACGGGTAAAGGAGAAGGCGACACCCATTCATGTTAATCTCATTCGAATATCAGGATTAGTTTCTTTCCGTGCGAGGCCGATAGCTTCTGTTTGAGCGATTTTATGGGCAGCTATTTGAAAACCAATTCTGAGAATTGATGTCATCGAGGCTCAGGCTGACGTGTACAAGTATAGGGTTTTGTTACGTTCACCCCAACCAATCACAAGGAGGGAGAAACAAATGCTCTCAGCCATTGGCTAAATTTGAATCACGTGACAGTTACTTCTGGGTTTGTCGGCAATCTGCGATTATGCAGGGGTGCGAGTGCAAAACCGCGAATGGTCAAGGGCCTACTGTATTTCTGAGTGAAATACTTGAAACTGTATTCCTCCATGATAACTTGGGCTTTGATGATGACATCATTCTCAGACTCGGTTTTTAAATATTCACCTAAAAATGTTTAAAATTGCAGCTATCAGTTTTACACACAGATAGCGTGTGTTGAAAGTTAATCTTAATCCTAAAATCTGACTTCTGTAATGTTTGTGTAGATTTTCAGTCGTCGTTGTTGTTGTTTTGGTGGTGGTGGTTCGTGTTGAGCGTTTGAGTTGAAGGCAGCAACTTTGTTCATTTTAAAGATGTTTCAGGGAAAACGTCACATGTTCATCTCCAACATGTGACCCTAAGTGGAGGTTAAATATGTGGGGCTCCCCATCAGCTTATTGAACTGAAGAAGCCTTTCAGATGAAAAGAGTGAAACATCTTTAACGTGCCTGCAACTCGAGCACTGAAGGGCTTCGTTTAATGTTCATATCAAAGCACTAGAATGGAGGAACCTCTTTACATTTCTGTGACTCTCATATGGTTGTAGGTACGATGTGGTGTCTTTGGGTGTTTCAGAACCTGCTGATTATTTGGGATTTTTGTGCACAGGTCTTCAGTTAACAAAGTCTGCAGATATAATCTTCTTGTTCAAGATCAGAAGAGAATAACTGCTCTGTGGTTCTCACTGACAGGAAGTCTACAATAACTCGAATAACCACAGCACTGTGTGGCGAACAAAAAAATCACGAATCAGAGCCTTGAGATAAATCGGCTAAGTAATAGCACAAGATCACGTCTTGTCGCATGAGAACAAGACAGTATAGTTGGCACACAGGCTCAAATAATCCCAGGAGCTGAAGATTAAATAAAGATTCGATCGGACTTTATTTGAGTCAGCATTTTTATTTTTTTTTAAACACTACTACCTGATTGAATAGTTGCATGAATGAGCCAGTGCACAGCCTATTAAACTGTTATCTCACGAAGTTTACCGAATACTGATGAAAACTTTTGCCCTCGTAATCTAGTTTTTTAGGGCTGCAAACGGTTTTTCTTTTGGAAAAAAGTTTACATTCTTTAAATTCATTTATTCATTAATTTTCTGCAATCACTTAATCCTAATTAGGGTCGCAAGGAGGCTGGCGCCCATCTCGGCCGACTCGGGGCGAGGGCAGAGTACACCCTGGACAGCTCACCAGGCCTTCGCTGGTAGAACCACCTGACAAATATGCAGCGCCTCTTGTTGAAAGTCAGCAATGGTTCTATTACATGAACCTCTCACCATGGGGGCGGGGTGTGTGTGGGGGTGGTGGGGGTGGTGACGGTGACGACCTGTTGAGAAGGGGGCTTGAAACCCCAATCTTAGGATCAGTGATGCAACTCCTTACCACCAGGTCACCACTGCTCAACATTAAACAATTTGTTTGCAACTGATTGTAACATGGGTCGCTGTAGTTTTTCTTTTTTTTTCCTTTTTCTTTGCTTGTTTGCAAAGTAATGAATGCTGGCACACCACTGGGAATTAAAAACAAAACAAACAAACACACACACGTATTTCTATTAGTGTTCTCAACTTCATCAGACACTACAGGAAGATTCTCAAAGCTGTCCTCTTGAAAAGAAGTCGGTCCAGGTAAAGCTGAGACACCAATACATTTGGAGCGAGGTTTTTTATGGGGGTTTACTGTTTTTATACAGTACTGTTCCCAGGCAGTGGTAAAGGAGTGACAAATACTCGCTAATCATCACAAACACTGTTGCTGACATTTGCTAAACTTGCCAAAGTTCACAAACTGTTTTTTTTGGAAACTCCCTCAAACATTTACGTGAATGTTGCTGATTGTCACTAAATTCACTAAGTTATCAACATTCTGTGCTCCGTGTGTTACAGGCTTAACAGTTTCTGACAGTTGCTAATGTTCTGCATGCTGTCTTTCACAATTCATGCAAATGTTGCCAGTTGGTGCTAAATGTGGCAAAATGCCAGAGGTCAGCATTTGTCAGATAATTTCAATAGAATTCGGTTTTATTTGTACGGCGCTTTTAACAATTGACATTGTTGCTAAGCAGCTTTACACAGTAAAAGTAGGAGTTTTCAAAGTTTGAGTTTAAGCATTTTTGTACAAACCCTACACATCCCTAATGGGAATCACAATGGTGGCAAGGAAAACTCGTTCAGTTGATGTGGGGAAACCCATCTTCGTTTGGGTGGAACCATGGGGGGAAAAAAAACAAACATAAACTTCAATACAATCCAAAATGAGGTGTGGATGGTTGTCCCACAACTGTAAGTCCTAAATAACTGTGGAAAGAGTATATATCTCCAGCAAATGAAAAGTCAACTTCGGTCTCTAGGTGCACATCTAAGTTCATATTGATTTTCGTCAGTAGAAGGGAGGGGCTTCTAAGATGAGAATCACAGTCAGCATTAGCACACCTGGACAAATCACAGGACTCAGAAAGCAGGATCAGATCAGGATCACTGACTTCACAGAAGAAGCATGTGTACCTCAGCAGAACCCTCGGGGGGGGGGGGGGGTGTTAGGTATACTCATAGTAATGTCATGGAAATGGAAGATTTTGCTATTGCTGGCAGCATAACTAAAAGAGAGAGAACCAGAAGGAAGGCAGACATGACGGCACCCTGTGACGTACAATCGGTCACCCCACTGTCAATTGGACCTGGGTGAACATGTAGAGTGAGGGTGTGACAGCATCCCAACATCACAGTTTACCAGAACTTTCTATTCCTGAGACCCCCAGATCTGCTCCTTTTCCTAATAAAAGCCTATCAACAAAATACTCCACTAAACAAGTTTTCAGCCTAGTCTTAAAAACAGACGGTGTCTGAGTCCCGAACATTAACTCGAAGGCTATATTGTAACTGTGGGGCTTTGTAGGAGAAGCCCCGCCCCTGTAGTAGTCTTCAATACTCGACGTATCACTAAGCATCCTGCACCTTGTGATCTAAGGGGGCGTGCTGGATCATAAACGTCAAGAAGTTCGCGAAGATATTGCGGCGCGAGAGCATTAAGTGTTTTTACTGTATAGGTTAAAGTAGTATTTTATTTGAAATTGAACTGGGAGCCAGTGCAGTGTAAATAAGGTCAGGTGATATGCTCATATCTTCTGGTTCTGAGTTGGGACTCTCACTGCTGCATTCTGGACTAACTGGAGCTTGTTTATTCTTCTATCAGAACAACCAGACAGTAACATATTACCATAATCTCATCTCGAGGTAACAAAAGCATCAAGTTTTTCTGCCTCATGCAGTTTCACTCGTTGGGGAATCCAAAATTCACCTGTTTGTCAGCATTTTCCTTTCCATAAGTTACATGCTTAACGTTTGCTAACAGTCGCTAATGTTCAAACAACAGTCTTTTGCTAACTTCCGTGGGAGTGTAGCTAATTGTTAAGTGTCACTAATGACAAGGGCGAACCCCGATTTTCATCAACATTCGTCAGGCAAGTTGGCGAATCGAAAATTCGCTATTTATCAGCATTCATCGCACTGAGCGTTACAGGCTTACGATATCCTGATGTTGCTAATGCACGCCACCTGTTATTCACAAACGCGTTCTCAAACATCCACGCAAATTTTTCTAAGTGTCATTATGTGTAGCTAATGACTGAGCTGAAGCCCGATTTTTGCCACCGTTCAACAAAAAATTTGGTGAATTCAGAAATCGCAATGTCTGTCAACATTCGCTGCTCCATAAGTTTCTTGGTTTTAAGAAAATAGATTGTGCGTGTAAGCGCTTTATACTGTTGTTAGCACTGATGAGTAATTCTGAACGTCTGCTCTCCAGTTTCAGCTCCTGCCTTCAGCGCTCTTCAAGTCCAGCTCAGACTTCATCCCACTAGGTATGTCATTTGTTTCCAGACGTCCCTAGGCTGTATATATTTTGCATAAAGTTGAGAGTGTCATTTGAATTATTTTTTTGTCCCAACTTGAAAATTTCAGGCTTCTCAGATGTAGATCAGACGTACGCCCAGCGCACACAGCTCTTTGACACCCTGGTGAACTTCTTCCCCGACAACATGACCCCGCCTAAGGGTAACCTTGTCGACCTCATTACCCTGTAGCCACGCCCACTGAACTGAATTCCGATTATATGCCTCTAAGACTCATCCCACTGAAAACAGAAGTTATTTTTCTACATCCACTTCAGAATGGCCATATCGACTGAACATAGTTGCCTCCCAAGCAGGAAGGTGTTCCGACCTGCCCTCGATGGTAACTAAACCAAAATAACAAATCCGGAGCACACCTACCCATTGTAATGCTTAATTTATTCACCCAGTACCTGAAATGATAAAGTCCCTGATGTGTCTGCAGCACTTGTGTACATTTATCTTTGCTATAAGAAGATGGAAGTGAAATCCCTGAATCCAAACCTCACCTTGTTTTTCCTCTTTTATTTCAGTCGGCCTCAGTTTCAGGCTCAGCTCAGCTTTCATCTTCATTATTGGTTTAATGAGATTTAACACTCACTACAGTAAAAGTTGGACTGGAGATGATGTTTGTGGTTGCTATTGACCTTTCCTCCGCCTCCTCCTCATATACACCGTATTCGATGTAATAAGCGTCCTGCTCCAATAAGGCCCTCCCCCAACGTTTTTGATCTTGCGTCTAATGACCACCTATGTGTACTGGGAACAAAATGGTAGATCAAACTTACCAAATTTATTCGATCAGTCTCCGTAATGGTAAAACGAGGCGTTCACTGCCTGTAAAAGTGAGTTTACACGGTATTTCAAGACCCCCTGCCACTGGGGAATGTCTATAATGTTCATCAGTAACAACACATTTGATCATTCCACCGTGCTTTAAAAAAAACAGAAATATTTTGCTGTGCTCTCTTGGTAAATGTCCAACAATCGATGAACCATTAGAAACTGCTATAGCAAAACTATGGGATGCCCTGAATGAATGGAGCGATGAGCCAGATATGGACCTATCAGAAAGTGATGAGTATTTTTCACCCGATTCTCCTGCTCACTGACTTCATAAATTTAAAGACGTTCCTGGCCATGTGTTTTTGTTTATGTTCGTGTTGATTGGTTCAATGTGCCATGTGCTAAAGTTGACATTCATCTTGATTGGCTCGATTTTACTTCCAGGAAAATATTTAAAGGAACAGCACAGGGAGGGAAAAGTAAGGGGTCTTTTTTTAAAAAAATTACGCTGTTTTCTGTTTATTTTCAGCTTTCATGTAAGTAGTTTGGTTGATTTCACAAAATGAATAACACAAATACCAGTAAAACTCTTTTGTTCTGTTATTATTCATATTTTCCACATTGATGGGAATAAGCACTTACCGTTCCGCTCCACTGGTAACATTTTTATAAGTGCCCACCCACTCCAATTTTTAAAGTGCCCTGGGCGCTTATCATGTCGAATACGGTACTCTGTTAATGGAAGCAGGTGCTTTGTCAAATATGGCTTTTAATTTGCCTCATTTGATTATACTTGATAATGTTTTGCCAAATGAAGAGGAGTGTCCTTGTTTGCTTTTTTTCTTCCTGAAAAATTGATTTAAGTCTTGGCCTCATTAGGTCAGTGTAGCTACACAGAAATGATTCATATCGAGCACATATTAACAATCTAGTTCGGTCAGTGTGCTTCAGATTTCTCACTGGTACCGAGAGACTGACGTCCTTTCCGGTGTGCCATTGCAGTATCATGTCTTTTACGTCCGTATAACAAGTAACTACTGTACAAGGTTCCATTCTCGGCAAAAGCCGCCTCGGCAACAATTCGGTGCTGAGATTCACTAGAAATTTCCAGAGAGATAGAGATGGCAGTTTTCACTTTGTCCACTGAGTCTCGGGAATCAAGGTACTCCATCCTTTCATGTCTGATCGACAGGATGTTTCCAAAACATTGTGGCGGCACCACTGAACATGCCCAAATGTTAGGTGGCTGTAGTCTTCCATATGATGTAGTGTGTAAATATAGCCAGTGTGTGTATATAAGATTTCCTATTTGAAGTATTACTAATGGCATGATTTGAAGAGCGCTCCCTCCAAAAAGGATAATATATTAGGACTTCATGATGGTTTTATTGGTGTTAATTAGTGCTGCAACAACGAATCAAAATCGATTATTAAAAGTGTTGTCAACAAATCTCGTTATCATATAGTCTTGCGATTATTGCATAATCAGCCACTGCAGATGAGGGTCACTCAATACTGATTGAACGAATGTGTCATCTGTGCGCCTCACATTTTTTCATCTTCATAATCATTACAAAACATGGCTGTCGACTGCCAGTGGCACTGGGTTGGAAAAAAGTGTTCGACCGAAATCTTCAAAAGTTTTTGAGCATTTTAATCTATATCGTCCCCAAAAATGTTGAATGCAGGCTTTGTAAAAGTGAGATGGTTTGGCACAGGAGTGCTACAGTGACGCATAAAAGAAAACATATAGGAAATATTATTGATGAGGAAGCCAGCCCATCAACAGGGTAAGTAAACACAGAATCCTAAATTTATGCTGTTTTGAAGGGGAATATATATACAGAATATATATATATATATATCATATATATATATATATATATATATAGCTCATATATATATATGAGCATTTATTATGAAAGCTCAAAATGCAATGAATCGGCTTATTCCGCCATTTCCGTTCATTGAGAAATGACCTCGGCACCCGGTCTGGGCAGCTAATGAGCCAAGAGTAGTAATACGTAAGTGTGTTTTCTTGTCACATGATCTAAAGCAGGCCCGGTAAGTCAAGATGGCAGCTGTCATGTTCCTGGCGTGGTTGTTTAACCTTTACTGAAATGCGTGGCCGGAATGTTGTACGATTGCGAAAGTTCATTAAACTATTTGAAACGTTAAGGTTGTTTGTCATGCTCTCTTCATTAGCATTTAATAATTGTTTACATTAGCATTATAAACTCATGTTGAGTGCTGAGAATTTGCTGTATTATTTATAGAAGCAATGAACCTCTTAAATGATTGGCAATCTGGCAATGCTAACTAATAGAGCGTATAACAAAATATCTCTACTGATTCTTTAGAATGCACAATTGGCATGAACATCGAAATGTATGAATTTTAATTTATTAAACTAAATTTAAGCTTTATGCAAAATTAGCTAAAATTATGTCAGCATTTGTGAACCAAATGGCAGGTAATTAGGAGGTAATAAGCTGTAGCATGTATAAAATGATAAATAACTGTGTGTGTGTGTACACATGCACAGACACAGAGTGGTATCTTGACTTCCGAAATTAAGGGTGAGCTCGTAAGTCAAAATGTTTGTTCGATAAAACAAAAATTCCCATAGGAAATAATAGAAAACCAATTAATCTGTTCCAACCCCCTCCCAAACCCATATAACCTGACACAAAACTGTATATTTGACCTAATATATTAAAGATAAACATGTGAAAACAATAAATATTTAATAATGATGATAATACATGTACATTAATAATAATTTATACTAAATAACAATAAAACAAGAATAAACAAGTCAACTAACCCTTCCTATCATTGACAGCGGCAAAGATGTCACCTGGGCAGGCATGAGGTGGTGCGTAACTGAGGAGGAATAGGAGAATTTTGTGCACGCTACAAATGCCAGCAAGGAAAGGCTCGTGGTGGGTTCCCACAAGGCCAGTGCTTCTCAAATAATGGGGCATGGTGGGATGCCATGGGGGGCACGCATGACCCTAGGGAACATGCTTTGTTACCATATGGCACTAGAATTAAGTTTAATTGTGCATCCTCTACAGCAGGTAGTAGTGGCACTCTCACTGTGTTCCCTATGGTGTGGGGAACACGGTGAGAGCGCCACTGCCACCCGCTGGAGAGGATGTGCAATTACACTAGGTGGCAGTGGCACTCTGACTGTGTTCCCTATGGTGTAGGGGAAAAAGCACAGAGTAAACATGAAGAGTGGTAAACACTATATGGGGGGATTTCTCTTCCTATAAGGGGACATCGCAGAAAATAATTGAGAAGCATCGTCAAGATGTTCTCGGAGCACGAAGGAATGCATGCAGAAGAATATAAGGTTAATCAGCCTGGAAAAGCCATTTCCCCAGCAGACCTCATAAATCAAAATTTTGCTGGTTGAATGGGGCAGATTTTTGGTGGGATCGAAGCTCGTATCATGGAAAATTTGTTCTAAAATACACTCGTAAGTCGAGGTACCACTATGTATTAGTTCAACATATTCATATAAATAATCCATGATTAACTATCACAGAATTAACAAATGACTAGATATACACTTGGCTACTCACATATGGACTGGCAATTTGAAAAGAAATGGTCTATTTTTGAATATCGTAATTGAAATTAAACAATGTTTGTGCTCTTTCTGATTCATTGAAAAAGTAATCGATCGATTTATTAAAATAATTGTAAGTTGCTGCCCCAGTATTAAATATTGGTTCATAAATGAGAAATATATTTTAAAGTCCGTGTATTAGATAAAGTACAGTTTATCCCATGCAAAGCTGTGTGTGCATTTTCGGTATAAAATCAGATGAACTAAGAAACATCCTTGACTCGGGAGTGGTGTAATCATGGGGTTTCTTGCCCGAACCTGTTGCACTTGGTGGCCTGCTTTTCTCATACCAGCCCTCGGTTCTGAAGACCCCAAGGTACAACTACGCATTCAAGTCAAGCTTAACTGTCATGCAGTCAAATTGTTTTTATAATGTGCGAGTTACATTATTCTCCCATTCATGATTAAATCCGTGATTGTGTTTCCTGGACTGGAGGGCAATTAGAATGGCTGTATGAGTCATTTAGTAATTTTGTGGTGATGTGCCAGGATGTAGCTAAAATTTGTGAATAGTAGAAAAAAGTAAAAGAGGAAAAACACACCGGCATCTGTTTTTATAAAAGCTTTTGGCTTGGACTCTTATTACTATCCCTCCCTCTTTTCTCTGTTTTTATCCCTTTTTTTGGAAAACATCTCACCTTTTCTCCTCTTTTGACCCCTGAGTGAGGATATTGGGAATATGTGAACACTACACTGTGGCAGACATGAATGTGTAGAAAATAAATAATTTCAAACAAAAGCATTGTATGTAATGTACATAATGAATAAAGATTGTATTTTGTTCAGGTTTTCTACCCCCAGTGCCTCTTTTTTTTCCCCTCTGCTTGTGTGTGTTATATATTTATAATGATGAGCTATTTGTGAAATAACATCAGTGTTTTTGGGTATGGACATCTTTTATTTTTTTGCTACAAAAAATGGAAATTGTAAAAAGAAAATAGAACAGCAGGGACTGTTTGTTTGCTTTTTTTTTCTCCAGTGTATCAGACTCCTGTTTTTTGTCCTCCGAGAAGGCAAAGTTCTAACACAGAATATACAATACATCCAAAATAATATAATGGAATTAAACACATCAGACAGTTTTTGAGACAGTATAAATATATAAGTACATGTATGTTGAAAATAATAATCAGCAACATTTAACTAAAACTGGGTTGTTGGCAGAGGTCTTGGGTGATATTTAGTACATGGATTAGCGTGGGGTGTGTGTGTGGGGGGTTTAAAATGAAATTAGACGGTCGGTCTAGTGTGTTTAAAGGGGAGGGAGGGTGTAGAGGCTCCTGAGTGGTGCATCGATAAGGTGCGTGATTATTAACCCAGAGATCGCGAGTTCAACTCCAGATTAATGCCACAGGCATCCATGACCCAGGAACCCATGACCGCTAATCGGCCAAGCTCTCACGGCAGTGAGGGACGACATACGCTCACCTCCCTGGTTACAGCGATCACTGTCTATGAGCTCATTTATATGAGGGAACGGATAGTGCTTTCCTCCGAATGTGTTACACCGCAACACATGCACAGTAGTTCAGAAATAGGCGGGTGGTTAGCGTTGCATGTCACTTAGGGGGCATGTGCATTTTTTTTGC
Organism: Plotosus lineatus; assembly: GCA_024760905.1. Classification (NCBI taxonomy): domain Eukaryota; kingdom Metazoa; phylum Chordata; class Actinopteri; order Siluriformes; family Plotosidae; genus Plotosus; species Plotosus lineatus. The sequence continues at coordinate 12,806,280 of CM045733.1, forward strand.
CCCTCCCTGGTTAGTGGTGAACTTGTGATTGGGAAGGAAATACCTGATGGGTAGGACTTGGATATGATCAAATTAGGGAGAAAATGGGGGAAACAGGAAGTACTTCAGTCTTCATGACTTGCATTATTACTTTCAGCTTTGTGTTGTAGTCTTTAAGGAAGTGTCACCATAAAATACATTAATTACTGTGTGGTTATGTTTAAACTATTTGTTTTGCAATACTATTGTTGGGAGTCACAGAGCATGTCAACCTATTAGTAAGAAGGTCCCAGATTTGGTGAGGGCGTTTCTGTGTGGAGTTTGCATGGTCTCCACGTGTTTGTATGGGTTTCCTCCGGTTACTCCGATTTCCTCCCACAGTCCAAAAATGTGCATATTAGTCTGTTTCAGATTACCTGTGAGTGTGAATGGTTGTGTTTGTGCTTTGTGCCTGTGATGGTAAGGATATACCCTGCCTTTGCCCGCTATTAGCTAAAGTAGTCTCCGGCCTCCTCACTACCAAAGCAGGATTTAGCGGTTTGAAAAAAGAGTGAAAGTTCAGAATTTCATGATTGCTGGTGGAAGAGGGAACTCTTAGGATGCTGGGCTCATGATTGAGAGGTCATGGGTTCGAATCCCTGTTAGACCCACACTGTGCAAAGATCCCTGGGGAAGGTTTCAATGACAAGTGTGCCCCTGTTCACCCCGAGATTGTCTTGTATAATCACTCGCATCACAGTTTATTCGAGATGCAAGTTGATTTCTTCATTGTGATCTACGTGCTGATGTTAACCTGCAGGTGAGAAGGTGAGCGAGCGCCAAAGAGACTAATCTCTTGAGGTACAAGGTCAGCAGGAATTTTGGACTAGTGTAGGAAAATAAAATAGTTTTCAAAGAGCGACAGCTGAAAAATTCAGCTTGGAGTTTGATGACAGGGTGAACCTTGTAAAGAAGACATCACTTGTTAAATCATTAACAGGCCATGTTCGGTCGAAAGCCAGGATGAACTACAACAATCCATAGGTCTCAGTGTAAGAATTAATACTTGTGGTCAATATACTAAACCTACTACCAACAGAATATACAAACAAACAAACAGAAAGCCACTATATACAGGTGTGGTGTATGCACTTTGATGAAAAAATATATATAGTGGGGAAATCTTTAAAATCAAATAATCTTGGACTTCACATACCTAAACCAGAAACCGCATTCTGACCCCAAATCAGCCTGGATTTCTCCAAATACAACTACATGGACAAAGTAGATGCTTGACCATAACACTCATAAGTATTTCTTTAGTATTGGTCTCCAAGTTCCATTTGTCTTTGCTGTTGTAATAAGTTTCTGTCTTCTGTCCATCAGATCTTGGAGTTTGGCTGTGGGGGATTGTGATCATTCAGCCACAAGGGCATGAGCTTACAGCTAATGGAGGTGTGTGTGTTCACAGCGGTTTTGCTTGGCCCTCCGCTTAGGTTACTGTTTTTTTTTTTTTTTTTTTTTTTGTTTACCGTGTCGTATATTCTAATTTTACTGTAAATTTTTGTCTGTGAGATCTCGTGTATATCTCATGCAACCTCCACTTTCGGGTTACTTTTGAATTTTGTTTTATGTGTACAATGACAGTAAGTAAATTACTGATTTAGTGAGCACACGTGTTCACTGACCTTTTGCTTGTTAACGGTACTTGGACACACACAAGAAGACAAAGTCAAAATTGTGATGTAATTAAATCCTGGTGTTGGACCGATTGGAAAGTGCCTGTCCATGTAAATCTAATGACGATTGTAATAATACTTTGCTTAAGTACAGTTTGGATAAGCTTTCAAATGTCTAGTGATAATAACATGAACAATACATAGCTCACGCCAAATGTAATAACTTAATAGGACCGAGTGAGCACTTGTGGACAGCAGATAAACACAATTTCCTGCACAACAAAAATCAGCGAGTCACAGTACCTTCCGCCTTGCTCACAAGAAAGTTAATAAATGTGAAATCTGGGGTCGTTGACATTCTAGTTCATCCCAAATGTGCTCAGTGAGGTTGAGGTCAGTGCTCTGTGCAAGCGACTCGCTTTCTCCTCGTCCAACCCTGGCAAGTTATGTCTACATGGCGATCACTGTATTGCGCCAACAAGGACGGTCATGCCAGAACACTTTTGAGCCTTTTAATTGTAGTAAAGGGAAATTGCCACCCAACTGCAGGTGATGACATTCTGCACAACTGTGTGCTTTAAACTTTTTGGCACCAATTTTTGAAAGAAGCTACGTATGGGTCTGATGGTCAAGTGTCCAGAAACATTTTGTCCATATAGGGTATGTTCCATCCAGTTTCCTTTCATGTTTTCTTAAATATCTCAATACAGTTCGTCCCCTTTTAGCAATAATATGAATAGAAATTAAAAGGGAACCCTGTAGTCCATTTGCTATTTGGCTGCACTGTTTACTCTTGTCAGTCGTCACACACTGACCTTCTGTTATAATATACACTGTTGATTGTATAAAGAGCTGATAGATTTGAACATGTTACAGGTGTGTGTCCTCCTCGTCCATTACGTCATCTTTGGCCAGGTTGTCAAAGGGAACAATCCAGCTGTCATTAAACTCCCCGTTCAGCTTCAGCTTCTTCTCCGGCATTTCCGGCTGCACCTCCATCACCTCAAGCGTGGGGTTGTCATGGTAGCCATTCTCCACCGTCTGCAGCTCTTCAGTCAACTGTTGCTGTGAAGTCATGGATGTTGGTGATTAAAGGTGCAGCCAGTGATTTTAAGTAGAAGTTACATAACGTAAGCTGCTTTTGGGAGATGGAAATGGTGTGCAATGTTAGTTTGTTATAATATTTCGTGGAGCATCATCAAATTATCAGTAGGAGACTCAAAGTCAATCAGTACCATGGACCGAATGAATTGCCTTCTATTCATTAATAATAACTTTAGATAATAATTGTGTAGTCAGTGACACTGAGCTGATTGATAGAGCTTCACATGTTCCTCTTTTGTTTATTATCCAAAGTCAATAAATGCCAAGCCATCAGTGATAGGTGGAGCACAAGAAAGACCGTGTAACATGGACAGGAAAAGTTACGTATGTCATCGAATCCCGTTTTAATTCTGGTGATTATTTACCAGTGTTGATATGTAAAGTCCGTGGTTCATGGTGCCTGCACTTGCGCTCCATTTTATGTGTTTATTGGACCTATGGAGACCTTGGCAGAGGCTCAGCGGGATGTGAAAATAATAGGGACTTTCTCTTGGCATAAAATTGAACATGAAAGGGTGTAAACTAGGAAGTATTTGAATTATTTAAAAAACTGTTTAATATATGTTCATATTTTGATATTATCTTCCGGGCATGCACTAAAGATTTTGATGCATTGATTCACAAATAAAATTGGACATGGAAATATTTATTCAGGTTTGTAGTTGGAAAATGTAACAGTTTCATGATCAGACCTGTGTGTGTGTGTGTGTGTGTGTGTGTATAACCCCCTCTCATCCATCCATGTAGCTCGTTACATTTCTTTATACAGTGATACCTCAACTATCAAATTTAATCCATTCCAAGGGCAAGCTCGTAAGGCAAAAAAATTGTTTCCCAGGGTCATACAGGCCCCCCTGTGGCATCACACCTCCAGCCCCCAAGGGGGGGCGCGCCCCACTGTTTGAGAAGCACTGGACTTGTGGGAGCTCACCACAAGCCTTTTCTCATTAGCATTCATAGCGTGTACATGCACAAAATTTTCCTCCTCGGTTACGCACCACCTCATGCCTGCCCACATGACATCTTCGCCGCAGTCGGTTATCGGAAGAGTTAATTGACTAATTGTTTATTCTTCTTTTATTAATTATTATTAATGTTAATGTACATTTATTATTATTATGAAATATTTATTGCTTTTACATGTTTATCTTTAATATATTAGGTCAATTATACGTGTTTGTGGCAGGTTATGAGTCTGGGAGTTGGTTGGAACGGATCGATTGGTTTTCTGTTATTTCTTATGGGAATAATTGTTTTATCTAACAAACATTTTGGCTTATGAGCTTGCCCTCGGAACGGATAAAATTCAAAGTCGAGGTACCACTGTGTGTGTATGTATGTATGTGTGCACACACACACACACACACACACTAATCTATGGTTCTATAGATTTTATAGACTCTTACGACATACTGTTACTGTACTACTATACAGAAGCGTTATTTTCACCAGGGACTGGGTTTGTTACTGCATGCATAAATGTATGAATGGACTCAAGGGTAATGAACAAGCAACACTCCAAGTAACAGTGTGGTATTAGATTAGAACCAGCAAGCAGTTGTGTGTAGTATTTTTTATTTATGTATTTAACTTGGTGGAGGTTTTCACTCTTCAAATACCCTTCCAGTCAGTTTAACGAATTAGGTTTTGAATTTTTCTTTCTGTACAATATTGTCTTAGTTTTCCAAAAATTCAGATTCACAAAAAGCAAATTATTTCACTACCCAAACCATGTACATAACCCCGAATGCTACTGAAATTTCAACTTTCACTTAAACAACTGGTGTTAAAAGATGAGATGGTACAGTGGTGTGTTGGTTAGCATGTCTGGCTCACAGCAAGAAGGTCCTAGGTCCGAGTCTCGGGTTCACTTCTGTGTGAATTTTGCATGGTTTCCCCTTACTTGTGAGGTTCCTTCCAGGTATTCCAGTTTCCTCCTACAGTCCAAAGATCTACTCATTAGGGCAACTTCTAAATTGCCTCGAGGTGTAAGTGCGAGTGTAAATGATTGTTTTTGCCCTGTGATGGACTGGCTAGCTGTCCAGAGTATACCCCTTTCTTTGCTCAGAGTTGGCTGAGATAGGTTCCAAGCTCACCGCAACATCATTAGGATTGACTAATTCAGTGAATGAATAATTTCGGGCAGGATAATAAAAGCTTATTTTCATTGAGTCCCACAACACTTAATTTCTAGGTTATAAAATGCTGAATAATACCTGAACAACTTTTCAAAAAGCCATGAAACCATAGAATCTGCATGATAAAATACGTTTCGGGATTTGTCCTCTTTGTCTTTAGTCAATTACCATTTCTGAGAACACTCGACAGTGACAAGCTAGCTTGTGATATTTCTGGAGTTGTGAATGACTAGCTATTTACTTGAAATAGGTTGCTGCCATCTAGTGGCTGGATCAAGACTTATTTTTCATGGTAATGGTCCATGCAAAGAATGTACGATAATCACTTTCTTTGAAAGTTCCAGGGCACTACATGAAATAAGTTGTCAGGACAGATTTGGCAGACCTTGAGTTTGACACCTGTGATTTAAGGTAATCGTTCGCCTTAACCTTTGAGCAAAAGTGGGGTGGTTAGGGTACTGGGCTTATGAGATCTTGAGAGGTCATGGGTTCAAATTCCTGTTCACACCATACAAAGACCCCATGGGAAAGGTTTCAACCACAAGTGTGCCTCTGTCCAACCAGCAGTATAAATATGTACAAGTGGTAGATACTGGGAAAGGAGCCTGCAACTCCCAGTTGCTTTACGCTACATAATTCGAGGATAAGCCCTAATTAGCCGGTTGGCTTGGGTGTAAGAGACCTCACCTGTGAGCACTGAACACATGGAACCACGCCTTATTTGACCGCAGAATGTACTTGCCAGTGCAAGATACTGAGTTTTTTTATTTTTTATTATTATTTTTTTTTTGGTCACAGATTGCCTTTAATTAACCCCCTGTATTAATATAGGAGCATTAATGTTGACAAAAATGATTAAACATTTTAATAATTCAATGACATCTTTTAAAAGTAAATCGAGATGACCATGACGCTGTGTGTCTTCATCTTTATTTTCTGTTTTAAATTCAGGTATACTTTATTCTGTCCATGATATTGATGCATTTATTTGGATTTTGTTGTGTCTCTGATCTTGTAAAAATGCCAGTGATTTGTCCATTTTGAGTGGGGGGACCCCCCTCCCCAGAAAAAAAAAGAAAAATCCACTGATCTTTTTACATTTAAATTTATTTATTTATTTTTTTTATCCTGAAACAAATATTCTGTAGAAAGGAAGAAGTGAGGCCGTTCCTGTGTGTTGGTGTATTACCTGGTTCTTCCTGTAGGATAAGCGATGGTAGCTGCAGTACGCTGCAAAAACACAGAGGAAGAGCACCAGTGCGCCACATGAAGCCACAATGGCTAACCAGATCATTTTCTTATCGCCATCGGTATTTTCTTCAGCTGTATTATTACCAGACTAGAGAGAGAGAGAGAGAGAAAGAGATTTTAGATAAGACCATGTTACCTCAAGATATTTTGAGGTGATGTTTACAACTGTGTCTTACCATCGCATTCTTTGAATGATTTGCTTCCTCTAATGCATCAGCTATTTTACAGAAATGATAGAATGTCAGTATGTGAAGAAATATCTGTTCAATAAACGTGATTTAGTATTAATGAGGAAATTCACAAAGTCCTTACAGTATAGCTGTATAAAGGTGTATTTATGAGTGCCATTTGTAGCCACTCCAACCATCCTGCATTTAACACTCATATTGAGTATCTCCATGAGTTGTGAACAGATGCGTTCATTTTTAGTCTGTGAATGTAATAATAATAAGGTACATTTAGACAGCTTCAGAATTAATAGCACCCTTCTATAGAATGTTCATCCCCTTGATCATGCACACAGAATGGGTACCAATTGGTGAGTCCAGGCCAAAACTAAAAAAGCTTGAAGAAGATTCTGAGGTGCTTTCTATAGGTTCTTCAGGTTTTAAACCATGAAGTTAAGTACCGTAAATCTCTCTGCATGAGTGTTTACCAATTAATAATTCCGTGCAAACAAACTGGAAACGCACTTACTTCATGAACCATTTAAACCCAGAGCCTGTCTCAGCCGACTCTGAACGACGGTAGGATACATGCTAGACAGCTCACCAGACCACATTCACACTAGGGGCACTTTGGAACAGCCACTTAGCCTAATGTGTGTGCGTCTTTGGACCGTGGGACGAAACCGGAGTACCTGGAAAGAACCCACATAAGCACGGGGAGATAATGCAAACCACACAGGAACACCCGCTCCCGGGAATCAAACCTGGGACATTTTTGCTGTGAGGCTGATGTGATGGACACTATTTAGGCCACAGGTGTTTCATAGTTTGGTGTGGGGGCAGTTTTTTTTTTTAAATCCCAATTCAGCAGCAGTCCAACATCTGTTTAGTTAATTTTGAATGAAAAGCTGGGTGCAAAGTGTGTTTGCATGGCTTCCCTGTGGTTGTTTGGGTTTCCTCCGGGCACTCTAGTTTCCTCTCACAGTCCAAAGACATGCGAATTTTCTTTTCCATATTGCCCCTGGTGTGGATCTGAGTGTGAATGTGTGTGTGTGTGTTGCAATGCAATGGACTGGCAAGCTCTTCATGATGTACCCTGTCTCAACCCAGTGTCGGCTGAGATAGGCTTCAGCCTTACCATGACTCTAACAGTTGTATAAATGATTTTTTTGCAAATGAGTGAAAGCCTGGACCCACACTGGACCTTTCTGTATGATATTGGGCTCTCTAGATTCTTGTCTTTGAAATAAAAACAAACCAAAGTGTTGCTTTATTTGCTGATTAATTCTGTTATGGGTGCAAAATTCTGGAACGAAAGTAAATGCTAATAAACACAACCTTACCCCATTCCTGTTTGCAGTTACAGTTTCCTGCAGGAAAGAGAATAAATTTTAGGATACTGTATATATTTGACGTCCCCCCATTTTCTTCTTAATTCAGTCCTACCCAATTTCCACCCATCATGTATTAAGTTCCCGATCACACAACCACCACCAAAGAGATTTGAAAGCATGCATTGTGAGCCACCCGGCTCTTTTTGAACTGTTGCACATGTCTATTTGAGGGCGGTTTAACACACCCAAAGGGAAACCGCTATCCGAAATCTATTGAACATCTCAGACACCTTTTTGATGTACCACTCCGGAGCTCTATATATATATATATATATATATATATATACACACACACACACACACACACTAGTCCTTCTCAAAAAATTAGCATATTGTGATAAAATTCATTATTTTCTGTAATGTACTGATAAAAATTAAATTTTCATATATTTTAGATTCATTGCACACCAACTGAAATATTTCAGGTCTTTTATTGTTTTAATACTGATGATTTTGGCATACAGCTCATGAAAACCCAAAATTCCTATCTCAAAAAATTAGCATATCATGTTCAGGTAGTCTAAACGAGCTATTAAGCTAATCATCTGAATCAACCAATTAACTCTAAACACCTGCAAAAGATTCCTGAGGCTTTTAAAAACTCCCAGCCTGGTTCATTACTCAAAACCGTAATCATGGGTAAGACTGCCGACCTGACTGCTGTCCAGAAGGCCATCATTGATACCCTCAAGCAAGAGGGTAAGACACAGAAAGAAATCTCTGAGCGAATAGGCTGTTCCCAGAGTGCTGGATCAAGCCACCTCAGTTGGGACGTCTGTGGGAAGGAAAAAGTGTGGCAGAAAACGCTGCACAACCAGAAGAGGTGACCAGACCCTGAGGAGAATTGTGGAGAAGGGCCGATTCCAGACCTTGGGGGACCTGTGGAAGCAGTGGACTGGGCTACAGGTGCCACATTCCCCAGGTCAAGCCACTTTTGAAGCAGAAACAGCGGCAAAAGCGCCTGACCTGGGCTACAGAGAATTAGCATAGACTGTTGCTCAGTGGTCCAAAGGACTTTTTTGGGATGAAA
>CM045733.1:12825000-12865000 GCA_024760905.1 Plotosus lineatus
ATCTGGGTACTCCAGTTTCCTCCAACAGTCCATGGACATTAGGCTATGTGGCTGTTCCAGATTGCCCCTTGAGTGTGATGGCCCTCATATAGACTGGTGAATTGTTCAAGATTATCTCCACCTTTGTTCAGGGTTATCTGAGAAATGCCTCCCTGTGACCCTGGCAGAATAAAGTGGCTTGGTGAGTGAATGATTGAATTTTTTAGGTGCCTGTGTGGTGTAGTGGTTAGCACACGAGTTTACATGTTCTCCCCATGCTTGCGTGGGTTTTTTTTCCGGATCCTCCGGTTTCCTCCCATAGTCCAAAGACATACACATCATGCTAAGTGGCTGTGTGCGGTTGTGTCTGTTGCTCTGCGATGGTCTGGTGAGTTGTTCATGGTGTCGCAGACCTTCACCCAGTGGCAGCAGATAGCATGGCTTCCCTGTGACCCTCATAGGATTAGGTGGTTGAATGAATGAGTATTCATGAAAAACTTTGGCAGTAGTAACTATAGCAACTTCAAACTTTGAAGTGGAATTTTAACCAGTTATTTACTACTTAACTTAAACTCTTACCTGTTGTGTGACTTATTGTAGGTGTTACAGAAGGTGTGAAGTTGGTGGATTCTTGAATTGTTGAAGCAGAACTTGAGCTTTTTGGATTATCCGTGGCAGTGCTAGTGGAGGTTTGGTTTTGAGAAGTAGTCGTGCTGCCTTCACTACTGGCATTGATGATCGTGCTCCGATTGAGTGGATTGTCAGTGCTGGAAATGGTTGTTGAAGTGGAATTTGATGAACCTCCAGCACTTGTTTGTGTTGTTGTTAGGGCTGCACCACTGCTGGTTGTCAAAGATGTTGTTAATGCTGCAGTAGTTATGGTGGTGCTAACACTAAGGTTATTAGTTTTGGAAGAGATTGACACAGCCACAGGCATCGTACTCGTTGGTGGAATGGATGTGCTTGTGGTGGATTCGGAGATTGGTTGTTGGGTAGTGGTTGATCCTGCAGGACTGATTGCTATAGTTGTGTTTGTGTGGCTTGCTGACGTTGTTGATGGATTTGGTGGACTATTTGTTGTTTCTGTTTGATTTGTTGTTGAAATTGTTGTTACTGCTGTTGTTGAAATTGTTGTTACTGCTGTTGTTGAAATTGTTGTTATTGTTGAACTGTTTGCTATAACTGGCACAGATGTTGAAGTTATTACTGGTAGTGAGCTATCAGTCTTGTTCGTTTCAATAGTTGTAGAGTTAGCTGTAGCTTTTACGGTGGTAGGCATTGAAGAAGAACCTATGGGACACAAAATATGCACATATTAGTGTAGTTTGTGATGTGAACAGTCAGTCTGTGTCTCTCATTCACAGTCACACCTTGCTATGTTGTTATTGCGCTGTATAATCACTCGTATCACCAACTATTGGTGATCCAAGTCTTCTGAGAATTTTTCACCCGAGCCCCGTGCCTCATTAGAGCTGGAGCTTATCCCGGTTTCTGGAGAATGAAGTGACGAGGAATTCAACTGCTCTTGGATGGGATGTTAGAATATGACACATTACCTTCTCTGTATTTTTACTGCTACCCATTTATACTGCTGGTTAAGACCTTGCCAAACTCCACTCATCCAAGAGGAGCTGAATTCCTGGTAGCCACGTGCTACAGAAACTGGGAATAAGCACCAAACTGATGAGCCACTAGGCTCAAATGTAAAACGCTCATCAGATTTACCTACCTAGGAATGCCAGTGTTTCGGGAGTACAGTAAATATAACTTTTTTTTTTTTTTTCTTTCTTCACATTCAACATTCTGATCCTTCTCCGCTTGCACTTATTTTTGCCCAAATTCACAAAACCCATTATGTGGGTAGGAATGCACTGTACTGTCCACCCACTGGGTTTGTGAAGAAAATAATTATCACCATCTTCACATCACGTCATTCAGGCCTTCATTCATTGCAGGTGCTGGCAAGGGGCGTGGCTGTTACCTGCAGGCGAGGTCCAGAGAGTGCACCTATTTCCAATCAGCAATCAGTGAGCTATAAATAGGAGCGGCGCACTTCCCTCCTATGTCAGGAGATCGTCCTTCCCAGTGATTCCATTTCTGTGCTATCTCTCTGACTCCTAGTATCCTGCTTCGGGCTTGACCAGTTTCCATTGGTTAATTATTTCCAGTGGTTTAAATTTTCCAAAGTGCAAAAATAAAATCGTTGAATCTTCTTACATGGTCTCCTGCATCTTTGGGTCCGGCGCATACGCTCTGGGCGCAACAGCCTTATTTATTTCTTTATTATTACTGTATTTTTGTATTAGCAGATGCATTGTTGAGGTTTGAGTTCCTCTATTGTTGGCTTTGGACTAGAGGTCCAAACTTTTTCTTTCATCTTTTTTCATTTTTTTTATTTTGTTAAGCAGCTGTGGCTTTTTGGGAGTCATTTCTATTTATACTACACCGCAAACAGTGGGCGAAACAATATGATAGGAAATAACACACCTATTCTAACTGGAGTGGCCTAAACAATGGTAGGCAGTTTCAAGGCACTAAGAAGAAAGTCATTTCCTTATCTTACCCACGTAGCATGATTCTTAATACTGCAAACACCAGGGCCAACTGGACTTTGTATGTGTAATACCCCAGGCAGGAATATTTGTGTATGTATGTATGAGTATGTGTGTGTATGTGTGTATATATATATATATATATATATATATATATATATATATATTTTTTTTCCTTTCTTCCTTTCGGCTTTTTCCCTTTTCTCGGGAGTCGCCACAGCAAATCATCTGATTCGCACATTTGATTTGGCATAGGTTTTTACATCGGCTGCCCTTACTGTCACAACCCTTTAGCAAGAGATAGAAACACGCTGATGGCTTTGCAGCTACTCTTTATGAAAGTCAGCAATGGTTCTTTTACATGAACCTCTCACCATAGACAGTGAGAGACATGGCCCACCTTTGATAACCCAGTTAGCCACACTGGGGCATATATATATATATATATATATATATATATATATGTGTGTGTGTGTATATATGTGTATATATATGTATATATGTATGTATATATATATGTATATATGTATGTATGTATATATATATATATGTATGTATATATATATATGTATGTATATATATATATATATATATATATATATATATATATATACACATATATATATATATATATATATATATATATATATATATATATATATATATATATATATATATATATATATATATATATATATATATATATATATATATATATACATATATATATATATATATATATATATATATATATATATATATATATATATATACATGTGTATATATATGTATATATGTATATAATGTATAATGTATAATGTATATATGTATATAAAATATAGTGTGTGTGTGTGTGTGTTCGGAAATGTTCGTTAGATGAAACAAAAATTCCCATGGAAAACAATAGAAAACCAACTAATCCGTTCCAACCCCATCCCAAACTCGTATAACCTGACACAAACATGTATTTTTGATTAAATATATTTAAGATAAACATGTAACAGTAAACATATCACAATAATCACACATGTACAGTAACATTAATACTGTAATTAATAATAAATCAAGAATAAACAATAAGTCCAGAAACTGGTGGACCAGCTTTATAAGTGTGATTGCGCATCCTCTACACCAGATTGCAGTGGTGCTCTCACTGTGTTTTCTATGGTGGAGGGAGAAATCACCAAGCAAACAATATAAAGTGCAGTGAACACTATTTTCAGTCATGCGCAGGGCACTGGAGGAATGTTTTTTTTTTTTTCTGCCTGTAGGGGGCATCACAGAAAATAATTGAGAAGCACTGCGCAAGACATTTTCGGAGCACAGAGGAATATACCAACTACCTTCATGTCCTCCTTCACCACATCCATAAATCTCCTCTTTGGTCTTCATCTAGGCCTTCTGCCAGGCAGTTTCAACCTCAGCATCCTACTACCAATATATTCACCATCCCTCCCCTGTACATGTCCAAACCATCTCGACCTAGCCTCTCTGGATATATCGGAGTTCGATTCCAGGCCTGGGCATTTCTGTGTGGAGTTTGCATGTTCTCCCCGTGCTCACGTGGGTTTCCTCTGCGTACTCCAGTTTCCTTCCATGGTCCAAAAACATGCACAGTAGGCTGATTGGCTGTTCTAAATTGCTCGTAGGTTTGCATCGTGAAGAAGGCAAAGGCAAACCACTGCACTATTCTTTCCAAGAAAACCCCCATGAAGATGATAATCAAGGTGTTATCCTTCATGGCAGGTCGCCAAGAGTCGTCCTACGACTCTGATGGTACCAGACCAGACCACACTGAATGAGAAACTTTAAATTTAAAGCCAATCCCTTATAGTGCAACACCTCAAATCTTATTCATATTTCACTCGTTTGCCAAACCAGTGGCAAGGAAAACATCTCTCAATTGACATGAAGAAACGTTGAGAGGTACCAGCCTCAAAAGGGAAATTCATCATCAGTTGGATGAAATCAGATTTAAAAATAATCTGTTCAGCAGAAACTTCACTGTAGTTTTCAGGAAGTCCGGTTGGTTTCAGCTGTAAGTGCTAAACCATTGTTTGCAAAAACGTTTATATTACCAGCAGTGAAAGTTCATCTTTACAGTCTCTGAGGACACATCAAGGTCCACATGGAGCATCATCAACAGGACTGAAGGGTTTCCAAGACTCCAGCCACAATGTTAGTGCATCCATCGCTAGGATGGTGTACACATAATCATTCACACTCTCATCTAGGGGCAATTTTGAACCCTTCTTTGGATGTCTTTGAGATGTGGGAGGAAATCAGAGTGCCTGGAAAAATCCGACAGCAGTACAGGAAGAACATGTAAAATCCACGCAGAAGTGCCATTGCTGAGCCCAGAAGTCGAACCCGGACCCTTCTTGCTATGCTAATCTCTATGCCACTGTGATCTACTGCCACAGATATAATTTTGTTCATTTTACATTTATAGCATTTACCTGATGATAAAATCATCCAGAATGACTTAGATTTGTCATTTTTATACAGCTGAGCAACGGTGGTCCCAATAGTGGCAGCCTGGTGGTACTGGTACTTGAATCCCCAACCACTGAATCAGTAACCCAGAGCCATAACCACATTATTTCACCATCAGATACATGTAAAACAAGTAAGCGCTCTTCAATAGTATACTGAAAAAGAAATTAAACTTGTCTGTTTTTATTAAATCGCTCGGTTTCATGAACCTTCTATTATTTTTTTTCATGTAGAAATGATAAAAACAGCAATGACTCTGCACACAGAGGATATGACATTGTAATGTAAAATTTATATATATATATATATAAAATGCAAGTATAAGTGCCCGATTTTATTTTATTCAGAAGGTGACTAGTTTATATCTGATTTGTCAGTTAATAGCTGTATACTGTTATTAGTGCCATTATCTTGCTTTATGTGAACCGGAGAATTTACATACAATCTTGCGATTTTGGGTTCACACTAAAGTGAAACGACTGTCTTTCACACAGGCTAATGCAAGCTATCCGACTTTAGAGAATGCAACTTTGAAAATGTCAGTAAAATCCACCTGATTATTAAAATATATGTTTGAGTTTGGTAGGCTTGTCTTTCATTTCGCTTAGGATACATACAATTTAAAATGAATATTACTACACAAGGTTTATTTACATGCTATCAAGTCTATATGACTAATTAATTCTCTACTCTACATATTTCTAAAGTTTACACATTTCTAAAGTCTGAGTTGTTTATTATTATTTCGTGTCTGTGGTATTGTTGCACAACTCCTACATCTATTCTTAATTATGGTAATGGTAATAAAAATGAATGTGCTTATATATGTGATTGACGTAAAGACTGAAGACACTCCGTAGAAGATTATCTGAGCATTTCTGACTACTGAAGTGTGTCTGCTTTTCTTTGTATCTCATGTTTCTCACTCTTTCGTTAACCCTTATTAACCTTTGCTATCATTAGCTCACAGGCCTGCATGATTGTCAGTCTATCAGCAGAAACACAGTGTGGGGACAGTTCCCAGAGTCCTCCTGTTCCATAATAATCCCACCTGAGCCTTCTCACAAACACTTTTTATTTTCACCCACTCTCTCTCTCTCTCTCTCTCTCGCTCTCTCTCACTCACTCTCTCTCTCTCTCTCTCTCTCCCTCTCTCTCTCTCTCTCTCTGTACTGCAGACTCCTACAGTGACACTCACAGATCACTCTTCTCCCTGATAAGCAGAGCTCAGCTCTCTGGACAAGCCCCAGTAACTGCAGTTTGCAGATATGAAAGACAGGAAACAGATGCACTGACCTTCGTTTTATTCTTTACTCTTAAGCACAGTGCTGCTTTTCCTGAGTCTACAAACTCCCAACAGGCAATATGGGAAAGACTCTCTTTAATACCCTTTTTTTTCCCACCCACAATCAAGACTGAGAAATATAATACTTATATCAGGATCAGCATCCGATGTAAAAACCTATGCCAAATCAAACATATGAGTCAAATGATTTGCTGTGGTGACCCCTGAAAAAGAGAAAAAGCCGAAAGGAGAAGAAGACGATGACTTATATCAGTATCACTGATGGCATCATGTAGTATCACAGCTTTGCTCTTTTATTTCTATCACATTTATCTATTTAACACGTACTGTACAACATTTGGCAGAGACCCTGATCTGGACTGGTGGGGCCGGTGGCGTAGTGGTTAGAATGCTGGGCTCATGATTGGTAGGTTGTGTGTTCAAATCCCAGTTAGACCCCCACTGTGCTAAGACCCCTGGGCAAGGTCTTAACCACAAGTGTGCCTCCGTTCACCCAGCAGTATAAATGGGTACCAGTAAAAATATACTGGGATTCTCCTGGACGGGACAAGTTGAACTCCTGGTCGCTTCACGCTATGAAAACCAAGGATGAGTACCAGCCTGATCAGCCACGCGGCTTGAGTGTAAAAAGCCTTTATCTAGACTGAATTTTATATATATATATATATATATATATATATATATATATATATATATATATATATATTTTTTTTTTGCAGTCTCATTGATACAACGAAGCATTTGAAGGTTAATAGCTTAACTCAAAGGCCCAACAGTGGCACTGATGGTACTGAGGCTTGAACCATCTGAACCATCAAAGCCGCTTTATCGATAATGTTGCGTTTCTTTCACCAGCAACATAAATGTAATATACAATAAATTTCAGTAAATTTTAACAAGTTTTTTGAATTGGTAATTTATTATAAAATAATCAGTCTCCTCTTCTTCTTTGCTGTTAGTTTGTTGTCAGCCCCAAAAGAAGACATGTTTCACCTTCCCATTTACCCACCAGCTGTGGGAGGGGCTATAGGGGTCGGGGGCATTGTGAGTTGGGTGGTAGCCGAAGGCATGGCTTAGATGGCTCCCATTTTCCCTTTCAGTTTTTAATCATTCGTTCTTTTATAGTACTTTATTTAATGTATTATTTTAATTGCAGGTTGTCCCAGTGTATGATTGATTCGCTTCACTCACTTGGCTTCAATCTACAAATAAAGTGTATTAATATTATTTATTTAACCCACATAAGCTTGTGGAGAACATACAAACTCCACTGAGAAACACCCTGAGCCCAACACTCGGACCTGGGGTATTCTTACATTTACAGCATTTGCAGATGCTCTTCTCCAGAGTGATTTACAATTATCATTTTAATACAACTGAGCAATCGAGGGTTAAGGCCCTCGCTCAAGGGCCCCACACTGGAGATTGAAGTTTGGATCAGAAACCCATTGCCTTAACCACTAAGCCGCGTTCTTGCTGTGACATGAGCATGCTAATCACTGCCTCACCGTGCCACCCTCTTGAATAATTTTTTTTGTAAATATTAAATGAAATGCTAAATATTAGAAATCCTTAAGAGTTCCCCTCCCCCTCTTTCTCTTAGTCTTTGTTACATTTTGTAGATAAATTTGAAAATTGTAAATTCTTCATCATCATCTTCATCTTCTTCTGCTTAATTCGTGGTCGGGTTACGGGGGCAGCAGCCTAAGTTATGAGGTCCAGGCGTCCCTCTCCCCAGCCACTTCCTCCAGCTCTTCCACGGGGACACCAAACCGTTCCCAGACCAGCCGAGAGACATAATCCCTTCAGCGTGTTCTAGGTCAACCCCAGGGTCTCTAACCGGTTGGACTTACCCGAAACACCACACCCATTTTCTAAAACCTTTTAAAAGAAGGACTACCACCATGGTTTGTCAATCCAGAGGTATGGCCCCCGATGACCATGCCACCTAATCGTGGTGGAAGGGTTTGCATGTCCTAGTAATCCTCGGAGGTTTGTTGTCGAGGGCATTATGCCCTTGTAAGGGTCACCCAAGGCAAAGAGGTGCTAGGTGAAGGTCCAGACAAAGCGTGGCTCAAAAGACCTCTATGCATAAACACACAAGGACACAGTTTCCCTTGTCCAGACGTGGGTCATCGGGGTCTGATCCTGGAGCCAATCCCGGGAGAGGAACTCAAAGGCGAGCGCCTTGAGGTCAGGCTTCTGTCCATGGAGCCCGGCCCTGCCCAGCCCAGCCTGAAAAAGAGACATGGGTTTGCCCTCCCATTTACCCACCACCTGTGGGAGGGACTATGGGGGTCGGGTGCACTGTAAGTCGGGTGGCAGCTGAAGGCATGGGTTCTGTCGGACGGATCCTCAGTGTCTGACTTGTAAATTCTCTTCTTACAGAATTACCTTTTGATGTAAAATTATTTATGTGATAAATAATAGATATGCACATTTTATTTCATTTTTATATTGTTCATTCTCTTTAATATTAAGTTTTGTTTATATATATATATATATATATGTATACTGTATATCGATTACGATGTAAAAGAATACACAATCACAGACGCTTTCCTCCTTTTCTGTCATAAATTATTCATTTTTGCAGCTTTTTTATTTTAGTTTTTTTCATCTTTTGCTTTATAAACATTTTTCTATTTTTTTTTTTCCTTTGGTGACATTTATGTCATATTGTCCACCCTTAGCTGTTATAGCTACAAAGGATGTCCTTTGTGAGAACTCCAGATCATTTCCCCTCTGGGTCTTCCTGCCTGCTCTTGACCTCTGGTGAAACTAGATGAGCATTTCCTGTCTATGAGTAACCAATCATCATTCAGTGCCGCAATGATTATATTAGTGTATTATTAGACGTATTTATCTGGCATGCTTGTACAGCAGGGAGAGTGTTCGTGTATCGCACCTTCAGGGCCTCAGAATATGAAAATGGAATATTTGACAGATTTTTTTTTTTTGTTTCTGCTACACAAAGGCCGCACACTCCGAGTCATAAAGAGTCTATAGTCAGGTCAGTCTGACAATGCTCTCGGTCACCCACACAGGACTTTGTTAAAACGGCAAGCGACAGTTAGATATGAGGGTGGGGACGGGTTGAACAATGTTCCTGCCGGTGGTACAGTTGTAAAAATAACCACAAATGCCATAGAACAGACACACCCACACAACCAGAGACAGATAATACAGTGGGGGTCACGAGGGACAGCCACAGTTCGGTTAATTATAATTGAGATTAATCAGTAAACGGTTATATAGTGCATTATGCTCTTTGTTTCTTCTAGAAAAGAAATACAGTGATCACTCGCTGCTTCACGCTTCACTTTCTGTGGCTTCAGTGCATCGTGGGCTTTTCAAAAATAGTAATCGAAAAATAAAAAAATAAGGAAATGAAGGAAAAATATGGAAAAAGTTAAGGAAAATGTAACAAAACAAGGCCTATTATGCAAAATAAAACCCCAAACAAACAAAAACAAAAAACAACCCAAAACCCCCCAACAAAACTACTTTTATTTTTATGTGATGTGCACGCGTGCGTGTGTGTGTGTGTGTGTGTGTGTGTGTGTGTGTGTGTGTACTTACATTTTATTTACATATTTTGCATTATTTTGGAATGTTTAATTGTTATTATAAGCATTTATAGCGTTGAATGTATTTATTGATATTATATACACATATACATGTACATATGTGTCAGTCGGGGGGTCAATCCTACTTCTTGGAAATCAGCGGTGTGTGTGTGTGTGTGTGTGTGTGTGTGTCTCGGTCCCAATTAACCGTGGGAAGTGAGGGATCCCTGTATATAAATCGCCAGAAAAGTTTCTGAACATTGCTATTTTCTCTGTGAATTTTATTTTATTTATTTATTTTTTAAATTTTAGTCTATGAAAACATTTTTTCCAGGTGGCATCCCGATGTAATAGTTACCATGTCCACCTCACAGCAAGAGGGTCCTGGGTTCGATTCCTTGGCTCAGGTGTTTCCAGCTGGAGTTTGCATGTTCTCCTCAGATGCTTCAGTGATTTTCATCTGGGTACTCCACAGTCCCTTCCACAGTCCAAAGACCTGCACATTGGACTAATTTGCAGTTCCAGATTACCCCAGGCGTCAAGGTGAGTACAAAAATGGTTGTGTTGGTGTTGATGGTCTGGAGGTCTGTTCAAGTTATATCTTGCCTTTGCCCAGTGTAGGCTAAGATAAGCACCAGCACCCCACCATAGTAGGACTAATCTGTCGGGGCAACCATAGCCTTATGGTTAGAAAAGCAACTTTAGGACCGAAAGGTTGCTGGTTCGATTCCTGAACCAGCAGAAAAAATGTGTGGTGGCTAGGGAGTGAGCAGCACCTTCCCTTCCTCTATATAAGAGACTGAAGTGCCCTTGAGCAAGGCACATAACCCCCCAACTGCTCTCCAGACACCCCCAATGTGTATGGCAGCCCACTGTTCCAAGAGTGTGTGTGTGCGCTCACTGTTAGTGTGTGTGTGTGTGTGTGCGTGTGTGTGTGTGTCTGTGCGTGTGTGCACTCACTTTGTATGGGTTAAATGCAGAAGAAATCATTTCCATTCTCGGATTGATGCAATATATCGAAATCAAAAATTCAGCAAAAGGGTAAATGAGTGTATACACAGAATCTATAGTAGCTTTCTCATTTCTTTTAGCATTAGCCTGTGCATAGACGTCCAAGTGTGTACATGCCTTATTTCTTATGAACATCCACTACAGACATCAATGTCCACAACATGGGTGTTTGACCTACAATCCTTATAGCTTGTAATGTCCACCAGTGCACATGGACAGCTTGTCTCCAGATTGTACTTTTGTGTGTATGTGTGTGTATGTGTGTGTGTGTGTGTGTGTGTGTGTGTGTGTGTATGTGTGTTGTCTCACTCTCGCCTCCCTGCTGTGATGTGGGGTTCTCAGTTGCCCATGCAACTTCTCAACACCCCTCCCTTCTCCATCCTTCTTCCAGAAAGGTTGTCCTATTCAGGCTAATTGAAGAGGCCTGTAGGGAGGGAATTCCTTTATGGGGCTGAGTCACAGCTAAGCTCGTTCACCAAAGAGAGGAGGACAGAGAGAAGACGCTTGTGAATGTAAAGATGTTTGGTAGCAATAATGGGACGGCAGGAGAAAAAGGGAGGGGGGTGGGGGGGCGAGGAAGGTTAAAACAAGGCAGGATGGGGTCGCCGGGTGTTTGTATGCGTGACTCGGAACACATTCCTCACCACACTCACCCTCCCCAGACACTAAAGCTCATCTTTGGTCTCTGCTCATGGAGACTTTATCTTCCTCACAAGAGGAAGGAATCCAACAGGTGCTAAAGGAATATCTCTGTGTTTTTCAACAGAGTCCTTAACTGCATAGCTAAGATTTTCAAAGACATGGAACTTTTATGTGGAAAAGACCCCCCAGAAAACGAGTTCACTGTTTTTTAGTTTATTAGCTGTGACTTTGTGGACCATGTTTCTGCTGTAAGATGCAAAATAACATCTTACACCCTCTTATATATCGAGCCACTTTCTCATATTAGGGTCCAGGCAAGGCTGGAGTAAACCCTGAACATTCGGCAGACCACTGCAAGGCCGACACATACACAGACACGGGCAAAACCATTCACACTCACCTAGGGGCAATTGGGAACAGTCAATTAGCCTGATGTGCATGTCTTTGCACTGCAAGAGGAAACTGGACTATCTGGAGGACTCCACAAATAACCGCCCTAGCTCGGGGCCCGAACCGAGTACCTTCTTGCTGTGGTGTGGGTGCGCTAAACACTACTCCACTGTATCGCCCCACTACTAGAACAGCAGAGGTTTATTTGGGTTTAATCAGATTCACTCTGATTTATGTCAGGTGCACACAGATTACTTCTTAACATGACTTTGAATGTGATTGAATAATTCTGAACATAACCACACCCCAGTTTTTATAAGAGGATGTGCACGTTTTGTCCACCCAATAAAATCTGTTTGTGTAGAATTTTTATTTGCAAAGTATATTGACGATATATTGCAACTTAATATTATTTGTGCATACCAGTGTTATTAAGTAATGATGTGGGGTTGCTTATTCCCGGTTTCTGTACCGTGAAGCGACCAGGAGTTCAACTCCTCTTGGATGGAACGCTAGTCTGGTAAACTGGTAGCCATTTATACTGCTGGGAGAACAGAGGCGCACTTGTGGTTAAGACCACGCACAGGGTCTTAGGACAGTGAGGGTCTAACTCGGACTTGAACACACAACCTCCCGATCATGAGTGCAGCACCCTAACCACTATGTCACTGGCCTGATAAGCCATGAGGCTCGGGTATAAAAAGCCCAACAGACATTTACCTTTTTTTTTTTTTTTTTTTTTTTTTACAACTGATGTGGGGTCGAATTCTGCTTCCATTAAAGGGGCAGTGCCACAGATGTTCGACCATCAGGAATCATGATGTTCTCAAACAAGACGTAATGATTCGTGTAGATGGAAAGGTGGTGTACGAACGATACCAGACATGGACTGGACTTGTACAATAAGTTTCTGAGAGATTTGCAATGCAGTTTTGATCATTGAAAACTGCTCAGCCCAACAGGACATCAAAAAGGCTGTGTTTTGCATTTAATTTCTATTTGTTCCATATCAGCCTCTTAGTGGGGCCGGTGGTGTAGTGGTTAGGGTGCTGGGCTCATGATTGGGAGGTTGTGTGTTCAAATCCCTGGTAGACCCCCACTGTGCTAAGACCCCTGGGCAAGGTCTTAACCACAAGTGTACCTCTGTTCACCCAGCAGTATAAATGGGCACCAGTAAAAATATACTGGGAAGGTAACCTACAATGGACTAGCGTCCCATCCAGGAGGAGTTGAACTCCTGGTCGCTTCACGCTACGGAAACTGGGTATAAGCACCTCTCGCCCACAAAGTAGCTTGGGAGTTATATTAATTAGCTAACTTTAGTTTCTGGACATTTATTTACCGCACACTGAAGTTAGGGCTTTCAAATTTGCTATGATAATTTAATATTAACATATTAAGAAATAGTCCCTTTGGTGGAGTGACTGGACTCCTGTGGCCTTTTTTCCCTCTCATTGGGGCTGGTAGTGTAGTGGTGAGAGTGCTGGGCTCATAATCAACAGGTTGTGGGTTCAAATTCTGGTTAAACACCCCCCCCCCCACACCTTTTGATACTTATGGGTGGTTACATTATTATTATTTTTTTTTTACAGCATTGGGCAAGGTCTCAACCACAAGTGTGCCTAGGTCCACCCTACAGTATAACTGTTCATCATCAGTTCATTTTCTGTACCCGCTTAATCCTAATTTGGGTCACGGGGAGGATGGTGCCCATCCCAGCCAACTTCGGGCGAGGGCAGAGTACACCCTGGACAGCTCGCCAGGCCATCGCAGGGTGGAAACACGCTGACGGCTTTGCAGCTACTCTTGTCGAAAGTCAGCAATGGTTCTTTTACATGCCTCACACCATAGACAGTGAGAGACATGGCTGGCCTTTGATAACCCAGTTAGCTCCACTGGGGGGGACAGTGACAACCTTATGCAGAGTGGGACTCGAACCCCCAACCTTTGGATCAGTGATCCAGCGCCCTATACCACTAGACCACCACTGCCCCACAGTATAACTGGGCTCCAGTAAAAAAAATACTGGGAAGGTAACCTGCAATGGACTAGCATCCCATCCAGCAGGAGTCGATCTCCATAAGTTGCTTCATGTTATGGCAGGGGTGTCAAACTCATGCCATAAAGGGTCATGTGACTGCAGGTTTTTGTTTCATCCAAGCATCAGCACGCCCCACATGGCTCATTTAAACAACTGATCTGAGTCTTCAAGCATTTGATTGGTCAGTCTCTATACAGAGGACACAGATTGACCAATCAATTGCCTGAAGAATCAAATCAGTTGTTTAAGTGAGCAAAGTCATGTGTGCTGATGCTTGGTTGAAACAAAAACCTGCAGCCACATGGCCCTTTATGGCATGAGTTTGACACCCCCGTGTTATGGAAACCAGGGCTATACTCCAACGCCAATGGTACAGTAGGATCTGCTGTAAAAGCCCAACAAACTTTACCTTTTTCAACCCCTTTTAGTTTTTGTTATTTTTTGCATCGTGTCCTTTTCATTATCAGTATTTCTTGAACTATTTATGAGTAGCTACTCTTATCGGACCTCGAGTTGCAGGAGTTGGAACAAGGCAGGCTAGGAAGCTGTCGGTAGTGCCAGCCTCAGGAGTAATTAATAACATATATGGCTGGGGAGGAAAAAAAAAATGGATGAATCCCACCTCAGGAATTTGACCAGAGATAAGTGACTTCAGCACGGTCATGTACGTACACACCCTGTGATGTCTCAGAACCGTACAAAGTCGATGATTATTCACCAGCAGGTCCTGCAGCATATGTTCCAGTCACAATTCCTGCTGTCTTCGTGTTCTCACTGACCATTTGTCAGATATAAACAATCATTCCAATACCTCTTTTCCTTTTTCCTCTTTGCTGAAATGAAGACACGTGAAACAAGAAAGTGTGACAACTTTCCAGTTATTCCAGACCTTGTGACTGCTATAAAATGCTGACACTGGAGACTCCTTCCAGCATGTTTCGATGAGAAAGTGACCTTCGGCTCAATGTGTGCATCGCTTATATTGGACTATTCAGACAAGATGCAGGAGTAGAAACACAGAGTCTATTGCAGCACCATCCCACACCTTCAGTGGAAAAAGGGGGACGTTGACAGACAATTTTCCTATCCATTGTTTTTCGTTTTTACAATGCTTTATGCCAGACAGATTTCCTGCCAAAAAGATTTCCAAAATAAGACTGAGTCAATGGAACTGTTTATAATTGTATTTAACTTTGAGATCTTTAAGATTATACACCCCTAGCTTCGCTGTTAGCCAATCTCTATTCTAAAATCTAGACATGTGATGTTCCCATTCTACCCAAAGTCTAAGAAAGCAGTTCTGAGCTACTCGTGTAGTCGTCAGTCCCAACTGATTTCTGTACTGATATCCCACGTATCAGAGCTGGGGAGTGATGATCACCTCACATACGCAGAGCTAACCCTGCCTCAGGTGTGTTTTAAATTGGAACGAATCAAATCGGTTCATTACTAATTGAGCACATGCAACCTTTTTATAGTATTTAACTTTGTACCACCAAACTGATAAACACTAATCCAGAAATGTACTGATTTATCAGATGGTGTTGTGCTGCTGCCCCACCTTGAGCACTTTTGTAAGGTATGAAATACTTAGCAGATTGGGCTTAGGAAAATAATAGAACAAAAGGCTTGGATGAAATGAGTATGATTTACATACGGAAAGCATACACCACATTTTGGGGGGAAAAAAGTACACAGCACCACCTGCTGGCCCTACTGCAATGTCACACTTCCAAAAAATGTCCAATCTCACAATGTTGAAAAATATTTTAAAAATTCATGGATCCAAAATTTGATCCAGATCATCTTTAAAATATAACGGATTCTTCCTTGCCCAAAACCCCACTTCTTTTAGAACCTTCATGAAAATTTTCATATAACTCTAACTGTAAACCTGGTAATAAACAAACAAACAAACAGAGACCAGCGGTAATAAGGTCATGATCCCAATTGATTTTGATTCCTCTTATACTACAAAAGTTAGTTTAATGAAACGCCGCACTTTGAACCATTTAAATTCTCTAAACCTTCACAGGACAACTTAGTTCATATTAACACTTACATTATAGCAGCTACTACGATGGCCTAGCGAGCTGTCCAGTATGTGTCCTGCCCTCGCCCAGAGTCAATTGTGATGGGCCCCAGCCTCCCTGCATCCCTAATTAGGATAAAATAGTTCAGAAAATGACTGAATGAATGGATTATGGCAGCTATAAAATAACCGCTGTTTTTCATTCTCATTCATTCATTCATTTTCTAAACTGTTTAATCCTAATTAAGGTTGCGTCAAGGCTTTCTCAGCCAACACGGTGCAAGGGTGGATTACACCCCGAACTGCTCACCAGATCATTGCAGGGCTAACACACATCAGACCATTTGCACCCACATACCTAGGGGCAAGCCTTTGAAACAGCCAATTATCCTAATGTGCATTTTTGGAGAAAACTGCAGTACCAAAAAAAAAAACTGGAGTAACCACAAGTAAAAAAAACAAACAAAAAAACACACACAGCTTGTGACATCCACAGAGTATAGTCATTTGACCTGTACACATTCCCAATATTATACATTGTTTTTCAGATTTTTAATTTTTTTTTTTTGCTTGCACGGAATATTTCGACTTATCTCCTGATGTGGCGCGTCAGACACGCGAATAAAAACACAGCAACATACCATGTACACAATCGTACAATCACACAATGTAACTTACAGAAAATCCAACTACAGTGGTACCTCGCCTTACAAAAGTCCCAACAAACGAAAAATCCAGGTTACTATACGCATTTATCTAAAATTTCCATCTCTGGCTTCAAAACAAATTCACGTTATGAAAGTGCCATCTCAAAAATTCAAACAATATGCAAATTGCTCTCCCATTGGCTATCTCCCAACATCCCGCCCCGCTGGCCTCCCATTGGCTATCTCCCAACATCACACCCTGTTGACCTCCCATTGGCTAGGACAGATAATGTAGCTCCCTCCCAATGGCTATTATGGAGCTGCATCTCCATAGTACCCAAGATGCTTTCGTGTAAAGGACAGAGTTACTGTTGTTTCGTGAATTTTTTGAGTGTGCTCATTGCAACTTTATTTTTTAGCTCAGGCTTTTAACCTTGCATAAACATTTGTAAGATTATAACTCTGCTTGGGGGCCTTGGAACGAATCATGCGTTTTACATGTAAAATGCGGTTCAACTTACAAAAAAAATCCAGGTTACGAAACCAATTCTAGAACGGATTAATTTCGTAAGGTTGAAGTACCACTGTACTGTATACCGCATTCTCTCAGTAAGAAATTTCAAGGTATTCATACATTATTCATTGATCCTCATTCATCCATTCATTTTCTGAACCACTTAATACTAATTCAGGTTTCTGCGAGGCTGGTGACTCTGGGTGAGGGTGGGGTACACCCGGGACAGCTCATTAGGCCATCACAAGGTCGACACTCACACAACCATTCACACTTGCACTCACACATTCGTGCTGTGACGCAGACGTGCTAACCACTACGCCACCCTGCTGCCCCTCTGTGCATGATTATTATTATTATTATTATTATGATTATTATTATAAGTAGAAGTAGTGGTAGTATTTTGATTGCTTAGGAATATGACCTGGCTGATGTGGACAGTAGTTATGACTAAGAATCTCCGTCTTATTTACTGTTAATTCTTTCACAGACACTCTGACGCAGATTACAATACAAACAGATTTACAGCTCTTAGTAATTGAGCCTCACACTCACAAATGTGGAATTTAAAGCCAGAACTGTCATTATCTGACTGATCACACGAGCCCAAATTTATTAAGTCTAGGAGTGCCCACAATGCCCAGGAAAAATAAACAGTGTTTTCTGATGACTATAAAAGTGGCAGGTGCATCTTGAGTAATTAAGAATAACAACACTCCTCTCGCCAACCCCCCCCCCCCCCCCATCCCCCCGGGCATTCACACTCTTATCTTCCATCCCATTCCAGAAATAAAAAAATTGTGTTTTGCAGATGTTGCTTTTCCCAAATTAACTTACATGGCAGGGCTTTAAATATCCATGTCACAATTTCAAGGATTTATATAATTTGGTGACATGAACTATCAACTACACTTAAAGTAGCCTCTCGTTCTTTCTTTTTTTTTTTCTTTTTTTTTTTTTTTTTTGGTAATAAGTAAGTAACCTTCTAGGCGTAAATTTTCTAGCAATTTATAACCGCGTTAGCGATAATAACAAGTAAGATGTACTTTGCAGACGGTACGGTGGCGTAGTGGTTGGCACATCCACCTCGCAGTGGGAAGCACCTGGGATCTAGTCCTGGGTGTGTCAGTTTTTATGCGAAGTTTGAATGTTCTCTCTGTGCTTGCGTGGGTTTCCTCCGGCTCCTGTGATTTCCTCCCAGATTTTAAAGATATGCATACTGGGCTAACTCGCTGTTTCAAATTGCCCCAGGTGTGAGCGATAGCACAAATGGCTGTATGTGTTTCGCCCTGTCATAATCTGTTGAGCTGTTCAGGGTGTACCCTGCCTTTTCCCAGTGTTGCCTGGATAGGCACCAACCTCCCTGCGACCCTAATTAGGATTAAGCGGTTAGGCAAATGAGCACGAGATGTACTTTGGCTGTTTTTTTTTTTTTTTGTAATGTATGTAATCCATGTGTATGTAATTCATAAAACAAGTTGTTAACTTTTTCTTATGTCACGCCATCAGACTTCAAACTTCACGCAAGTCAGAAGTTAACAGCCGACTAATCAGTGTGAAAAAATCTTTCAAAATCTCTATGAAACTGTGAGAAATCACACGACATAAAAGTTCTACTGACTGTTTTCAGCCCATGTGTAGCTTTAAAACTATATCGTCCATATCGATTCATTTTCTTGTCTTTTTTTTTTTTTTTTTTTTTTTTTTTTAACGTTATTACACATTTATTACTGTATAAAGTCCAGAAATGTTTTAAAGTGTATCCAGGGAGGTGCAACCGTAGTCTGTCATTATGAAACAAGCTCTGTCTGTTTCTATATTTAATAAAGCATCATTATCTATTTATTCAGGAATTAAAATGGACTCACCTAGCACAAGGATAGTCCACAGGATCCACATCTTGCTGCACATGTTGCTTCAGTTGTATTGTTTTGATGGAGGGAAAGAGCGAGAGAGAGAGAGAGAGAGAGAGAGAGGAGGTTGAGCATAAAAGAAAGTTGATGATGCTGGAGGTGACCGACTGCCTTGTTGTACCTTTCTGTACACGAGTCTGTATTACTTCTGAGTGTTGAGACCAAAGCCAGAGCTCTTTTGTTCCTGGCTGTGTGTGTGTGTGTGTGTGTGTGTGTGTGTGTGTGTCCGTGTCCCCGTCCCCGTCCGTATCCCTCCTGAGTGGGGAGATTTAAATCCGGAGTGTTTGCTGGTTTCCTTGGCTGCGCGCTGGCTGATGGTGCTATTCAGAGCGCGTGAGCAGTTCTCTGACCTACAGAGAGAGACTTTCCCTCTGTGTATCTGCTGCAGTCTGGACCTCTGACTGACGTATGCAGGGGGATGGACACACACACACACACACACACACACACACACACACACACATGCACAGCACTGCCCATGTCTCGAGCTGTCACTAGTGCACTTATTACTATGCAAAACTCTGGACAGCCATAATGGCTTTTCAATAGACTGCACCAGTCAGACTGAGGCTTCTGAGGGACAAAAGAGAAATATGTGAACTGAATCGGAGAACTCTGAGCCTGGCTAAACTCCCTTTACTTTCTGGTTTCAAAGCTTTCAGGGTTTATATAACACATTTTGCAAAAAGAAATAAGGATACAAGACAAGTTTTCCCAGACTGAGAACCTGTGGGTTAAACTTTTGTAAGGTTTTTTTTTTTTTTTTTTTTTGATACAATGCATTTTATATTGTATAGAATTTTTTTAATACAGTGGTACCTCACCTTGCAAAATTAATCCGTTCCAGAGCCTTTCTCGTAACCTGCATTTTTCGTAAGTTGAACCGCATTTTACATGTAAAACGCATGATTTGTTCCAAGGCTCCAAAGTGAAAAGAAGAAGTGGGCTAATGGCGTGCAGTTGAGTGATATCGCAAAGGAATACGGCCAAATCTGTCTACCATCGGTACGATATCGAAGCAGAAGGAGGCCTTAAAAGGTATACTTTTATAATTTTTTTAAAGGATTTAGGGGGTAGTATTGGGAGCCTTGGAACGAATCATGCGTACTACTCCCTAAACCCTTTAAAAATGATAAAGTATACCTTTAAGACCTCCTTCTGCTTCAATATCGTACCGATGGTAGACGGGTTTGGCCGTATTCCTTTGCGATATCACTCGAGCCCGTTTCTTCTTCCAACTGTGTGTGTGTGTGTGTGTGTGTGTGTGTGTGTGTGTGTGTGTGTGCGTGTTGACCACGTCTTTTTAGCACAGTTATAATCTTACAAATGTTTATGGAAGGTTAAAATCCTGAGTCAAGAAATAAAGCATAAAACAACCATAACTCTGTCCTTCACACGAAAAGCATTATGGTGGATTCATTCCTCCTAGACAATAATGTCCAAGATGGCGTCCCTGTCCAAGATGGCGTCAGGTGGACCTGTCCAAGATGGTACTTGAGTGAAGGCGGCATGAACGACAGCTCAGTTGTTAGCCAATGGGAGGCCAGCGGGGCGGGAAGTTTGAACGTCATTGATGGGAGAGCAGCTCGTGCATTGTTTGAATGTTTGAATGGCGCGTTTGAATTTTTAAGATGGCGCTTTCATAACGTGAACTTGTTTCGTATCCTGAGACAAAAATTTTAGGAAAATGCTTTTCGTAACCTGAATTTTTCGTTTGGTGAGACTTTCGTAAGGTGAGGTACCACTGTATACTGTATTAATCCCATCAGGGAAATTATTTCCTTTGCATTTAACAAATCCAAAGTGAACACACACACACACACACACACACACACACACACACACACACACACACACACACACAGAGCAGTGGACTGCCATGCACACTGCAGTGCCTGGAGGGCAGTTAGGAGTTAGGTCCTGATGCTGTCCTCAAGGGCACTTCAGCCACTAATGTGGAGGAGGAAAGAGTGCAGCCACAGCCACACATTTCCCCCACTGGTCCAGGAATCAAACCAGCCACCTTATGGTCCCAAAGCTGCTTCCTCTTTAGGCTACAGCGTCCCCCAAGTTATGGTTAAATCATAGTTATTAGTTTCTTGTGAGCCACGCGGAAGGTACTGTGATGCACTGATTTTCATTCTGCAGGAAACTGTGTTTGTTTGTCTGCAGTCCACAAATGCGTGCCTGGCTCCAGTGAGTTATTTATTTTAGTAATCCACTGATCAGCTGAATCACATGTTTTCATTATTAGAAGTTCAACTTCATCTTCAAATTAGACAGAGCATGCATATAAATACTCAGAAGAGGTATGCTTTTAAATGTGAATTTTTTCCTTAATGACATAGCAACTATTATTATGACAGTAGTAATGTTATTATAGTAACAGGGATAGTAAATATGTTTGCAATTAAAATTGTGTAAGTGTGATGTTCCCCTGTTTCCTGAATAAAAGATATAAACGTGTTACTTGACAAATTTTGCGAACCTCCAAAACAGAAAATATAAATGAGAAATTTGAAATCGTATATTTTTCGTTTGTGTTAGGGACGTACTGATCCATTGGGATCAAACAAGCAACCCAATCAGCTGGTAATGTAATCTGACCAAATATAAAACTTGTATTTCATCATATACTAGTACGTGGTAAAGGGTTAAAGCTGCCAGCAGCTGCTGCCCTGTTTGCTTTTTCATAACTTTTTTCGACAGCCTGGGAAAAACGATGGATGTTTCTAGTTCCTTACCGTCATGGCAACACCTATTTGTAGCTCAACTTTCTTTGCAGTCGACATCATAGTGCAAATGTTCTTCTGATTTTATTTACATTCGCTTACATATGCCAGCTATTTCATATTTTTCTTCTCAATTTTTTTGGTAATAAAATACGTCAGTTTTCTTTTCAATATAGATAAGATGTCATCATTAGGATCACGGGGAAGCAGAAGCCTAGCTCACCTGACACAGATCAAAGGCAGGGAACACCTTGAACAGTTCGCAAGACCATTGCAGTGCTGGCGCACACAGCCAAACCTAGGGGCAAGTTAGAATAGCCAATTTGCCTAATGTGTATATCTTCACACTGTATGTGAAAATTGGAGAACCTCAAGGAAATGCATTCAAACACAGGGACATGCAAACTCCACATAGAAACGCCTCAGATATACAGTAATACAGTAATCCCCCGCCACTTCGCATTTCCTACTTTGTGTCCCCGCAATATTGCGGGATTTCCCATTGGGAAATTAAAAATTTAAAGATTATTCAAAATTCCCGAGCAGTACAGCACTCCATGTACATTCAACTACGCTACCCAACATGCTGTTCTCCGACTTGAGTTGAGTGTTCTCTGATTGTCTGTGAATCCAGCAAGCTGATTGGTCGAGATTATATTTCCCAGCATCCAACACACCTTTCCTCCCTCATGAAACAATGACTTTTATTGAACTCAGGGGAAGCACTGGGGTGCGGGAAAAATCGTGTTCACCGTAGTGGTGAAGGGAAAAACAAAAACCAAAATCACTGGGAGAGTATCAACACGGAAACTGGCCGCGCACGGCGCTATTTATAGTGCACTGATGGCTGAGTGAATTCAGGCGCGCTCTCTGGATTTCGCCTGTGGGTAACAGCCATGCCCCTCACCAGCACATGCAGTGTATGAGGAAAGAGACAAAGAGAGTTAAATGCCTGTGAGTTTGGACACTAACATGATACGTACTAAAGCAAAGGCTCTGGAGGCGCTGACGAGTCCCAACCAAACACCAGTGCCGCCAGTGATTCTCCTTCTCGACGTGGCCGTGGATTTGTTATTTCTAAGGTTTGCTCTACAGTATTTATATATATGTTTTGTCATTGTAATGTGTATAATTTGTTGATATATTAATACACGTTTCCTGTATGACATTAACATGCATAGAACACTTAAAAATTAACTTCTATATAAATTTTATCTAATATATAGGTGGGTGGGTGTCCTTAAGAAGTGGCAGTAGTCATTTCGAGGTTTTTCACATTTCGGGGTGGGCTGGTCCCCATTAACTGCGAAATAAGGGGGATTATTGTAACTGGTTATATTTTCATGATTATGGTAAGTCCTTTTTACTTTAAAAAGCTTTTGTTTTGTGTTTTAGTAAATGTATTTTTAACAGTGCTACCATCTCATACCATATCAAGGAGATTTGTCTTGAAGCTACATGTCCTCAGGCCTGTCTTAACTCCCTAGATAACTGTCTGATTTGGCAATCTGTTCTCAGTTAAAGCAAATATTGCATTGGTATTACAGACACTTCCCATCCTGGATGCAATTCAAACACTTCTATACTTCAATACATCTTCCTATATACACAAACTTTTAAAAGCAACTCTTTTTGTTACTATAATGACTATCTTAGCTTTAGAAGTTGCATTTGCTGAAATGTTCTATATCTGTCATCTGGTACTGTTGAATTCTTCATTTTGATTGGCCATTGAGAAGCTCTAACAGTAGTCCAGGTGTGAGGGGAAACCACAGATTTAACAAATGTCTTCTGACATAATTTCTATACTGTATTTTCCTGCTACGTCATCTTAAATTGGTCACGTAATTTGGATGCGCCGGCATGTCCATCGACTCCAGAAGGTTAAGGAGGTTTCAATCCCTGGTTACTGCAGTGAGAGGTTTGCATTGTTGCCTATAAGTCTGATTTCATTACTGGTTGGTATTGGATTCTGCCAAATATGCCAACAGGTATGGGTTTGAGAATGCCTTTTTAGGTGGGCTCAGGATTGTATCGATGCAATGTGCTGTGATTTCTAGATAAAGGTAAAATGGCTAGCACTTTCCTGCCTGAGGCCAGTAAACAAAAAAGGCAAAAACCAGTTGTTCATCATTTATATTTAGATCAAGGGTGTGAAACTCATTTTTACTGATTGCCCCATCATTAAATTTAAAGGTATTCATTCTCTTTTCCTTTATTTACTTACATTATCTAGCAATGCTTAAAAGCTACAAGCTAATAGACAATCTTTTGTCATGAATGATGAGTTGTTAACTTGAAATAGGCTGCTGCCACCTAGTGGAAAGATGATAAATTGGGTTTCATGGTAATGGTTCAAGCAAAAAGTGTTTGATAATCATAATACTTTGAACGTTCTTGTGGGCCACATAAAATGAGTTGACATGCCAGATTTGGCCTGCAGAACTTGAGTTTGACGGCTATGATTTGGTATATTAACTGTGACAGAGACTGTTCAAGTGGACAGTACACTTTAAGATGAGTGAACAGGTCTGAGCTCCGTGTATACTATAGAGTTAACGGGAGTTTATTCTCATTTAAAGGTTAGCCTACATACTACAGAGAAGTAAACTGGCTCTGTAAAGGTGTTTAAACACTAATAAGAAATAAAAAATAAGTGCCTGTCTTTAAAAAAAAATAAAAATTAAGCATTGTCTTTGTTGAATGGATCCATCCATCCACTCCACCATCCATTTGCCAAACACCTTAACCCTACTAGGGTTATGGGGGGGTTGGAGCTCACTCACTCGCAGTGTTATCATGGTGAAGGTGGTGTACAACCTGAATGGCTCGCCAGTCATACGTCTTCACAGGACCAACACCAATACAGCTATTCAAAGTCACAAATAGTTTGCAACAGTCAACTCTCCTTATGTGCACGTCTTTAAGACTGTTGCAGGAAACCGGAGTACCTGGAGGAAACCCACACAAGCACAGGGAGAACATACAAATCTCAGCCAGAAATATCCTCGCCAAGCCTGTGATTCCAACTAAAATCATTTCTGGTGTGAGGCAGATGTGCTAACCACTACACTATCATGCCACCCCGACTCTGAAGAAATACTGTATTTATAATCCCTAGACAGCAGACCAATCAGATTGCACCAATGCTGTGTACATATGAATATCTATCATCCCAAAATAGCAAACCATTTAGATGACAGTGGAATTTATACAGAAACAACTCATAAAGGCATCTTATAAACATCAGTATTTACCCCAAAGTGTACCCCCCCCCCCAAAATACTTAGTTATACAGTGGTATCTCACCTTACAAAATTAATCTGTTCCAGAAGTGGTTTTGTAACCTGAATTTTTCATAAGTTGAACCACATTTTACATGTAAAACGCAAGATTCATTCCAAAGCCCCCAACACTACCCCTAAACCCTTTAAAAATTATAAAAGCAGACCTTTTAAGACCTCCTTCTGTTTCAATATCGTACCGATAGTAGACGGGTGTGGCCATATTCCTTCGCGATATCACTCAACCGCATGCCATGAGCCCGCTTCTTCTTTTCACTCACACCGGGAATCACACGTGCGTATGTGTGTGTGTGTGTTTGTGTGCGTGCACGTGTGTTGACCATGTCTTCTTAGCAGAGTTATAATCTTACAAATGTTTATGCAAGGTTAAGAGCTTGAGCCAAAAAATAAAGTTGAAAATGAGCACACTCGAAAAACTCACAAAACTACAGTGACTCTGTCCTTTACACGAAAAGCATCATGGGTATTATGGAGATGCAGCTCCATAATAGCCAATGGGAGGGAGCTGTGTCATTCCTCCTAGCCAACGGGAGGCCAATGGGGCGGGATGTTGGGAAATAGCCAATGGGAGGCTAGCGGGGCGGGATGTTGGGAGATAGCCAATGAAAGGCCAGCAGGGCGGGATGTAGGGAGCTAGCCAATGGGAGGCCAGCAGGGCTGGATGTTGGGAGATAGCCAATGGGAGAGCAACACGCGCATTGTTTGAATTTTCGAGATGGCGCTTTCGTAGCGTGAATTTGTTTCGTATCCAGAGACAGAAATTTGAGGAAAATGCATTTCGTAACCTGGATTTTTCGTTTGTTGGGACTTTCGTAAGGTGTGGTACCACTGTAATAAAGCCTTGCCATACTTTACATCTTTAAGAAAAAGTCTCAGCAGTCTGTTGGTATCTGACAGGAAATTGTCATCTCAATGAGCCATGCCATTTTTGTTGTGTCACGCCCAGCGGTGACAACTCTCAACTCTCTAAAGTGCCCTGAAACAGACTGAGTCAACCTTACTGACTCCTTGGTGATGTAACAATCCAACTCATTCATATGATGAGTTCCTATGGTGGGACTTTGTAAATTATTTGAGGATGGCAGACTGGAAATGGCCTCTGCTAGCTCCACGCCTATGCATGCCATTTCCTCCTATAGAAAGACTGGATTCGCCCTGCTTGTGTTCCTGGGAAAGCTCCGGTTGTCTGCTTCCTGTGCCCCTCCCACAACGTGCATAAACAAAACACTTTTCTGATGTGGTAAAAGAAATATAAAAGAACTCCATCTCTAAAAAAAAGGCGTTTCCTTTGTTTCTACACCCCCCTTCCTTCTATGTACTCTGCTCTTACAGTGTTACATGGTGTGTGGGGTTTTTTTTTTCCACCGTCCATATCAGAGCACACTAACAGGAAGGCACACAGTGTGACATGTCTAAGCACACAATGTGACATGCCGTATCCTCTGTCCTACATCATTCAACAGGCTCCGTCCATTTCAGGATGAAAGCAGATGAGAAGTCTTCTTTTTTCGGATGTCTGTGGTAGCTACACTATGTCTAAGGTGAGTGTAGGGCTGGCGTTGATCTCCTGTGCTTGTTGTATCGGTCACTGTAAGAAGCTTTACAGTAGTCTGAGCTGATAAATCCACAAGGTTCTGTGCTATCAACAATAAGATAGATGTCCAATCTAAAGAAAGTCTGTAGGTCAGAGGTTATCATTATAGCGTTTCTAGATGAGCTGGAACAACTTAGCTGGAATATCACTGGAATGTGAATGTATTCTTCTATTGAAATACAAAAAATTAAGGCTGCTTGTGCAAAATCTTTGTTCTATCACAGTAAATGGCGCATTAAAACATCTAGACGCTGAATAATTTGAGAAATAAATACTTTTTCATGGTGCTTTAACACGCACCGAAGCTTATTGTATTACCCACTTTCATACCCCCAATAATAATAATAGTAATACATGAGATGGTGGCACAGAGGTTTGTGCGTCCACCTCACAGGAAGAGGGTCCTGGGTTCCATTCCCTAGCTTAGATGTTTCTGTGGGGAATTTGCATGTTCTCTGTGTGCTTGCGTGGGTTTCCTCCAGGTACAGGGATCCCTCACTTTCCAAGGTTAATGGGGGCCGAGACCCCCCGCAACCACCGATTTCCACGAAGTAGGATCGACCCACCTGACTGACGTATACTGTACTCAAGGTGCTTCCAGTGAACCGCTGTATGGTGGACAATGGCCAGTGTGATTTAGACGCCCAGTGCACTGACCTGCACTACGAGGGTGGGTGTTTTCACTATTTCACTACAGGAATCCCTCACTTTCCGCGATTAATTGGGACCGAGATCCCCCGCGACCGCCGAATTCTGCAAAGTAGGATCAACCCTCCGTACACATATATGTGTATATAATATCAATAAATGCATATTCAATGCTATAAATGCTTATAATAACAATTAAACATTCAAAAATAATGCATAAGATGAAAATAAAATATAAATACACACACATACAGATACCAGCCTCACATAAAAATGTAAGTAGTTTTGTTGGGGGGTTGTGGGTTGTTTTTTTTTTTTTTTTTTTCATAATTGGCCTTGTTTTGCAGCATTTTCCTTAACTTTCCCCTATTTTCCCTTAATTTCCTTATTTTTTAATTTTTCAATTAATATTTTTGAAAAACCCGTGATGCACTGAAGCCGCAGAAACTGAAGCACGAAGTAGCGAGGGATCACTGTACATCCGGTTTCCTCTCAGAGTTCAAAAAATGCACAGAAGGCTAATTGCTTTTGGCTAATGGTCACCAGGTATGAATGTAATTGTGAATGGTTCTACATGTGTTGGCCCTGCGATAGCTTGGGGAGCTGTTCGGGTGTGTGCCCGGAGTCGGCTGACGTGGGCGCCAGCCTCCCAGTGACGCTAATTAGTATTAAGTGTCTTAGAAAATGACTAAATGGATGATGAATGGAAAATAACGCACTTTATTTATAGATGGAAGTCAACTGCGTGAAGTTAAACTTACATCGGGACCCATCTATAATTAAAATAATATATAATTAAGTAACACATTTTGAAAACATAAAACCAAAAATAAAGGCACACTATCTCATATTAGCATTTCAGTGGGTACTGGAGATGTCTGAACCATACTGACTATGCCTACTTGATTCTCACGGCTGAGTTCAACTCTGAGGAGGAAAATTCCTTATCACCACATGTACGAACTTTAACAGACAAGGATATGGGCATGGTTTGACCAGAGGGTGGAGGACATGCTTAGTTCTTTTTTATTTATTTTCTAAGCCGTTTATTCTTCATTAAAGCAATAGGGAAGCTGGTGCCCATCTCAGCCGACTCTTGGTGAAGGTTGGCTACACCCTGGACGGCTCAACAGGAAATCACATGGCTGACACATGCATACACACCACCAGTTCATACTCGCACTCACACCCAGGGGTGAATTTGGAACACCCAGTCAGTCTACTGCAGGAGTTTGGGAGGAAACCAGCGTAGCCGGAAGAAGCACGAGCATGGGGAGAACATGGAAACTCAACCCAGAGAAGCCTGAGACTGGGAATCAAACACGGGCCTTATTGATGTGAGGTGGATGTGCTAACCCCTGCTAACCCCTGCACCTTTTTGTTCATTCATTCATACATTTTCTGTAACCGCTTAATCTTAATTAGGGTTGCAGGGAGGCTGGCGCCCATCCCGGCTGACTCTGGGCGAGAGCAAAGTACACCCTGGACAGCTCGCCAGACCATCGCAGGGTGGAAATATGTTGACGGCTATGCAGTTCCTCTTGTCAAAAGTCAGCAATGGTTCTTTTACATGAACCTCACACCATAGACAGTGAGAGACATGACCTTTGATAACCCAGTTCGCTGCACTGGGGGGGGGACGACAATGACAACCCATTTAGAGTGGGGCTTGAACCTCTAACCTTAGGATTAGTGATCCAGTACCTTTACCACCAGGCCACCACTGTCCTGCATGGGGCTGGTGGCATCGTGGTTAGGGTGCTGTGTTCATGACCGGTAGGTTGTGTGTTCAAATCCCAGTTAGACCCCCACTGTGCTAAGACCCCTGGGCAAGGTTTTAACCCCAAGTGTGCCTCTGTTCACCCAGCAATATAACTGGGTACCAGTAAAAATATACTGGGAAGGTAACCTGCGATGGACTAGCGTCCCATCCAGGAGAAGTTGAACTCCTAGTTGCTTCACACCACAGAAAACGGGAAAAAGCACCGGCCTGATGAGCCACTATGGCTCGGAAGGAAAAAAACAAAAGAAAAAAACACCGCCTTGCACCTTTTTGTAATTTGAGTAATTTGAATAATGCCAATGCCTCAGTGCTCCAGGAAGCACATTTTGGTTAAAAGACCTGAATGATCTTTAAAACCGATGTGAAATATACAAAAAAAAATATATAACCCTTGAATGTCCCCTGCATGGATACAATTCACGAAGACACACACGCCTGGAAGCAGGCCTGGGGGTGGAAGGGGGTTGGGGTGGGGTTGTGGTATCCAGAGCCACCATATAACCAAAATGGGACCGAAAAAGACAACATCGGGACATCGTTTCATCTCAAATTGGCCACGCCTAATAAAAACTAATCATAGTACATGATTATAATCGCACTTTCACCATAAAAGCCGTTGGTTCTCTGGACGATGCACCAAAATGAGCTTTGTGCGATAAAGATGACACTATTCTGATATACACAACGCAGCACAGATCAGTCCAAAAAAACTGTTTTTTACAGTGTGAGCTAGCTTGTAGCATTACTCGCGCGCACACACACATGCTGCTACGTTGAAACTTTTTAGCCATGTTGAGCTGCTGGACAACGTTAAAAGGAGAAACACCTCGAAAACCTTTTGATCACATACCGACATGGAGTTACTTAAGCACTTGCCCCACCCCCCCCCCCCCCCTGACATCTGCTCCACTTGGTACCAGGCTTCTGATAAGGAGGTGCAGAGTGTTCTGTGTCCCGTCAACTCCTACAACTCGCCCTCTCCATAGTTCATTCCTGAACAAGCTCACGTGCTCCTGCACAGATAATGTGAATCTGTCTCATGATCGGAGCCAATCTACAAACCCTGGAATCTTCAAACACGGAAAATCCTCCGATCCTCGGCATGCAGTTGTAAATAATAATAATACAGTGAATCCTCACTTTTCGCGGTTAATGGGGACTGAGATCCTCCGCGGACACCAAATTTCTGCAAAGTAGGATCGACCCCCCCGACTGACATATATACATATAATATCAATAAATACATATTCAACGCTATAAACGCTTATAATAACAATTAAACATTCAAAAATAATGCATAAGATGTAAATAAAATATAAATACAGACACACAGAGATGCGTGCACACACACGCGCACCCAGACGCGCACACACTCAGATGCGCACCTCACATAAAAATGTAAATAGTTTTGTTGGGGGGTTTGGGGTTGTTTTTTTGTTTTTGTTTGT
Source organism: Plotosus lineatus (assembly GCA_024760905.1). NCBI lineage: Eukaryota > Metazoa > Chordata > Actinopteri > Siluriformes > Plotosidae > Plotosus > Plotosus lineatus. The sequence continues at coordinate 12,855,603 of CM045733.1, forward strand.
TTTTTGTTTTTTTTTTGTTTTTTTTGCAGAGTTAGCCTTGTTTTGCAGCATTTTCCTTAACTTTTCCCCTATTTTTCCTTAATTTCCTTATGTTTTTATTTTTTGTTGAATATTTTTAAAAAACCCGCGATGCACTGAAGCCGCAGCAAGCGTGAAGTAGCGAGGGATCCCCGTAATAATGATTAAAAAAAAAAAAAAAAAAGTACTTACTCAAAGACTGACTCATTTGCTGAACTGCTCATTCGTACTAATGTTATGGGGAGGCTAGAGCCTATCTCAGCCAAAACAAGTTTAAGATCTCTGCACAATGAACAGCTCGATAGTCCATCACAGGGCAAGACACACACAACAAATCACATTCGCACCCAGCCTTAGGGGCAATTTGAACCTGCCAGTTAGCCTAATTTGCATGTTTTTGGATTGGAGGCCATTTACAACCACAGCTGCCAGGGAGAGCTCGCACAACACAAGGTGCATGTACCACCCCACTACACCACTGTTGGTTGGGAAAGCAGCTCTACATACAAAATGATGTAGATTTTTATTAAGGAATTAAGCAGTTCGGGATATTTTCACATATAAGAGTGACAGCAATTCCGAGTCCTGTACAGAGATTCATTTACAACATGAAACCTGGTGAATGTTACTATACAGCAGTGGAAGAAACTGGTGAAAAAACCCAGGGGCGGTCAGTTAAACTGATGCACCTACTACAAACTCAGAAAGATAAAATTGCCTGACACGATGGTTCAAGAATTTGCCTTCCGTGTGCCCTCTGCCCCCAGAGTTCATCGTGATCCGTCCCTGTCCAGAGAGGAAATCTAGCCTCTTATTTTTTTTTTTAATGTCTCTTCTGTCAGTACCAAATGTACATCATCATCAAAAATGCATGGCACCGTGACATAATGAGAAATGTTTTTGGACATAATGGGTGAAAGAACTTCAGATTATTAATGGCTCCTCAAACGGAGGGAGGACTTGACTGCAAATATGCCCCACTGATACTTGGCAGAACATCACTGAAGACGAATGTGTTTGAAAAGGAGCAGCAATCCTCATGCACGTGTACATGCACCCTCGCATTCCTGGAATACTCCCACCAATGAGGGCCTCCTGGGAGCCATGAGTAAAACAAGGTCTTTCAGAATCCCCTTGTTCGAATTAATGGGGAAGGAATTCCAAGAGTTGAATGCCAGAGCAGGGCACCGCGGGGACTGCAGAATAAGTGGCGAGCTCCGGATATTTTAGCATTCACTCCGACGCTTTTCGGCTTTGGGAAGATGATGTCACTGTCAGCAAGTTTCCCAATCGGAGTCTCAGAGAAACAATGCAAGCATTAACATTCAATTCAGGTCAATACACATGTAAATAGAGCCGTTGGTCATTGTGCAAGCACCTGTAGAAAGGTTTTGCAGATCTCATTTGACTTTCTCGAGCACTCTGCTCAAAAACAGGTGTAAAATAAAACACTGTGTAAAATCGTCATGGCAACAACTCAAATTTTCTATTCGAATAAGAGTTTTTTTTTTTAAGATTTCTCTCATTAATTTGTCAAAACATCGGACACCACCATAAATCATTCAGGACAATTTTTCACATACACCATTAGCATTTCTTTCCCCCTTTTCCTTTCTTTCTTTTTTTAATAAGCCCGAACTGTATACAAACATACACCACGCATTCCCTCCCACAGTAAAATATGGTGATGAATCATATTGCAGCCTGTGATCCAGGAGCGCTTGGAAAGATAATAAATAGCATCATGCAGGAAAAATGTCCTCCTTAGCCAGGAAGCTAAGACTTGTCTATAAATGGATCTTTTTTTGGCCCATCCCCACACTTTTCTCTTCTAATTTTATTTGTATCTAATTACCACCCATCATGTATTGAAAAGGAGGGGCCTAAGTATATCCACCTTATTTCAAACTGCTGCGCATGCATATTTTAGGCCGGACTAAGAAACTCAACAAGAAAGCGCTATCAACCCCATCTTATGGATGAGCTCATAGATGCCTGTGATGACATCACAAGGAGGTGAACATACGCTTTCCCTCCCTCAGCCAATTAGCGCCTATAGACTCCCAGTAGCCCAGAGATGAAAATGTTGAGGTTCTCTTTGAAAATAACGAGGATGTATAGGATCAGGAATGAGCTCATCAGAGGGACGGCACATGTAAGAGGTGTTGGAGACAATGTCAGAGAGGCTAGATTGAGATGGTTTGGACATGTACAGAGGAGGTATAGTGAATATATTGGGAGTAGGATGCTGAGGTTGGAACTGCCAGGCAGAAGACCAAGAGGAAGACCAAAGAGGAGATTTATGGATGTGGTGAAGGAGGACATGAAGGGAGTTGGTGTGAGAGAAGAAGATGCAGATGATTCGCTGTTGCGACCCCTGAAGGGACCAGCCGAAAGGGAAAAAAAAGAAGACCCTCAGTCGCCGATGGTGGTAGCATCAACTCGGATTCAAACTTGCAATCTCCTATTTGATAGTCACACATCTTGCTGATACGTCGCTCTACGTTTTTCCATTCATTTTGTTTGTTTTCAAAGTCACTTAATCCTAATTAGGGTCACAAGGAGGCTGATGCCCATTTCAGCCGACTCTGAGCGAAAGTGGGGTACACTCTGTACACTCGGGACAGCTCTCCAAGCCATCGTAGGTCTAACACATACTCAGCCATTTACACTCACACTCACACCTAGGGGCAATTTGGACTAGTCAATTACCCAAATGTGCATGTTCTTGGATGTTCTTGGATGATTGGAGGAAACCTGAGTACCCAGATGAAACCCATGAACGTTTTTTCAAAGCTTAGGCTACTGGAAGGCTCTCTTTGTTTGCCAAAAGTTGCATGGTCACATTTTTTCATCAAATAGGTCCAATTTAAGCAACTGTAACAGCCTGACAATGTCAATGGTACAACCAACCAACCAACCAACCAACCAATCAATCTCATGGCTAGTAAATCTGTTTACCAGTCAGTAGTCACAGGTGTTAATAAGCTAGTTCTCACAGGAAAATACTAAAAGAGTAAAAAATGTCATGTGCAATATTGTTCAAGATAAAGTTGAACAAAAAACATTCATACTCCACGAGGCAGGGACGCACCAAAGCATTGTTAAAGAGAGGGTGGCCATTGTGGGCATCAATGGTCACATTGTGATTGGGGTGTCCACCGAACATCAAGAAGGTCCAGGGTTCGATTCCTGAACTCGGATGTTTCTGTGTGGAGTTTGTATGTTTTCTCTCCGCTTGAGTGGATTTCTTCCTAGTTCTCTGGTTTCCCTCAACACGCCAATGGCTCATGGACTGTACCAAATTGACCCTAAATGTGAGTGTGAATGGTTGTGTATGTTGCCCTGTGATGGTCTGATGGGTTGTTCAGGGTGTACCTCATGTTTCCTCCAGATTCGATTAAGATAGACACCAACCTCCCTAGTGACTCTAGGAGGATTAAATGGTTCGGTGAGTGAGTGATTGAATGAGTTGGGTGTTGGCCATTGTAAAGGGTAACAAAACAATTCATCAACCGAGAATTAACAAAATCTTCCATTTGAATTAAATGATCAATATAACACACAGAGTAAAAAAACAACAAAAATTACACAGTTTAAGAACAAGAAAACAAACAGGTCATATTTACATCCATCCATCCATCCATCAATCCATCAATCAATCAATCAATCAATCAATCAATCAATCAATCAATCAGTCAGTCAGTCAGTCAGTCAGTCTGTCTGTCTGCACACACACAGTCTCAAACATAAAACGCACACCTTGCATATATGAATAAAAACAGCTAAATGTGTAAATAAAATAATACCAATTAAAAGGAAAATTAAAAAAGAAAGAAAAAAGGGAGGAGGAAGAGGTGTGAATAAAGCCACTTTTCAAAGAATTTTGCTCCATTCTTACCAAATGATCTTTTCAAGCTTCAGGTAAGATATAGTATATTATATATCAATAAAAAATATGGGGCAGTGGTGGCCTGGTGGTATAGGGCGCTGGATCGCTGATCCTAAGGTTGGGGGGTTCGAGTCCCACTCTCCACAAGGTTGTCACTGTGCCCCCAGTGCAGCTAACTGGGTTATCAAAGGCCGACCGTGTCTCTCACTGTCTGTGGTGAGCGGTTCATGCAAAAGCACCATTGCTGACTTTGGTAAAGAGTAGCTGCAAAGCCGTCAGCATCCCTTGTTAAGAGTTGTGTCAGGAAGGGCATCCGACTTAAAAACCTGTGCCAATCATTAGTATGACTTCCATGAAGATGGAGGCAGATGATTCACTGTGGCGACCCCTGAAGGAAACAGCCAACAGCTAAAGAAGAATATATATATATATATATAATATGCCCTCCGTGGAGGAGGAAGACCCTGGGGGTTTGGGTGGGGATCTGCCCATCACTGGAGTGGAGGTCACTGAGGTTGTCAAAAAACTCTTCGGTGGTCGAGCTCCGGGGTTGGACAAGATCCGTCCAGAATATCCCAATTTTTAAGAAGGGGGACCGGAGGGTGTGTTCTAATTATCGGGGAATTACACTCCTCAGCCTACCTGGAAAAGTCTATGCAGGGGTACTAGAGAGGAGGATCCGACCGATAGTCGAACCTCGGATTCAGGAGGAACAATGTGGTTTTCGTCCTGGCCGTAGCACTCTTGACCAACTCTGTACGCTCCACAGGATTCTGGAGGGGACATGGGAGTTTGCCCAATCTGTCCACATGTGCTTTGTGGATATGGAGAAGGCTTTCGACCGTGTCCCTCAAACGATCTTGTGGGGCGTGCTCCGAGAGTACGGCATTCCGGACCTGTTGCTACGGGCCATTCGGTCGCTGTATCACTGGAGCCAGAGTTTGGTCTGTATTGGTAACAGCAGGTCGGATTCGTTTCCAGTGGGAGTTGGAGTCCGCCAAGGCTGTCCTTTGTCACTGATTCTGTTCATAATTTTTATGGACAGAATTTCTAGGCGCAGTCGAGGCGATGAGGGGTTCTGGTTTGGTGGCCATCGGATCTCGTCTCTGCTTTTTACGGATGATGATGTCATTTTGGCTTCATCAAGTCGGGCCCTCCAGCTCTCATTGGAGCGATTCGCAGCCGAGTGCAAAGCAGCCGGGATGAAGATCAGAACCTCCAAGTCCGAGGCCATGGTTCTCAGTCAGACATGGGTGGAATGCACCCTCTGGGTCGGGAATGAGGTCCTGCCCCAAGTGGAGGAGTTTAAGTATCTCAGGGTATTATTCACTAGTGAGGGAAGGATGGAGCGGGAGATTGACAGACGGATCGGTGCAGCCTCTGTGTTAAACGGAGCCTGTACCGGTCCGTCGTGGTGAAGAAGGAGCTGAGCCTGAAGGCGAAGCTCTCAATTTACCAGTCGATCTACGTTCCAACCCTCACCTATAGTCATGAGCTTTGGGTAATGATTGAAAGAACAAGATCACGGATACAAGCGGCTGAAATGAGCTTCCTTTGCCGGGTGGCGGGGTTCTCCCTTAGAGATAAGGCAAGAAGCTCTACCATCCGTGAAGAGCTCGGAGTAGATCTGCTGCTCCTCCACATTGAGAGGGGCCAGTTGAGGTGGCTCGGGCATCTGGTCGGGATGCCTCCCGGACACCTCCCTGGTGTAGTGTTTCGGGCATGTCCAACCGGGAAGAGACCCCGGGGTCGACCTAGAACACTCTGGAGGGACTATGTCTCTCGGCTTGTCTGGGACCGCCTCGGTGTCCCCTCCCGGGAGAGTTGGAGGAAGTGGCTGGGGAGAGGGACGTCTGGACCTTTTTGCTTAGGTTGCTGCCCCCGCGACCCGACCCTGGACTTAGCGGAAGATGATGATGATTATATATATATATATATATATATATATATATATATATATATAGAGGATTTTCTGAGTAGATCCTTCCGTAGGAGAGTGCTCAATACTTTTTGGTAGAGCAAATAAACAAAAATAAAAGGACAGGACAAAGACTTTCTATTGAAACTCCATTTATCACTACAGATCTGTTTCGAGGGGTGGTGAAACCATCCTCTCTCTTCAGGTGATTATAGAAGAATCTATAATCACCTGAAGAGAGAGGATGGTTTCACCACCCTCAAACAGATCTGTAGTGATAAATGGAGTTTCAATAGAAAGTCTTTGTCCTGTCCTTTTATTTTTGTGTATATATATATATATATATATATATATATATATATATATATATATATATATATATATATATATGAGCCACTCAGCACTGCAGGGAGCACAAAGTGACTTCTGGAGGCTGAGCATTTGCCATCATGCCAACAAGGATGTAAAAGATAAAACCTTCAAATGATTGGTAGAAAGTTGTTTATATTCCTTTATAAGACCGAAGATGCCCCAGTGCAGCTAACTGGGTTGTCAAAGGCCAGCCATGTCCCCCACTGTCCATGGTGTGAGGCATGGAAAAGAACCATTGCTGACTTTGGTAAAGAGTAGCTGCAAAGCCGTTGGTGTGTTTCCACCCTGCGATGGCCTGGCGAGCTGTCCAGGGTGTACTCTGCCCTCGCCCGAAGTTGGCTGGGATGGGCACCAGCCTCCCCGCGACCCAAATTAGGAATAAGCAGATACAGAAAATGATGATGAATGAAGACCGAAGATGGCAATATGAGGAGGAGGGTCTTAGACTGGAAGAACTTTTGATACGATATTGCAGCACATCCGCCACAAACTGTAAACCGATGAGCAGGAGGTTAAACATATGGGTGAGTTTGCAATGGGAGGCGTGGCATTAGTTGCAGTGGTCGGGACTATTAGAGTGAGAGAGATTGCCTGTTGGCCTTTTCCCTTTCTCAGGCGTCGCCACAGAGAATGATTCGCACGTTTGATTTGGTAGAGGTTTTTACGTCGGAGGCGCTTCCTGACACAAACGTTTAGCAAGGGACAGACACACGCTGACGGCTTTGCAGCTACACTTTACGAAAGTCAGCAATGGTTCTTTTACATGAACCTCTCACCATAGACAGTGAGAGACATGGCCCGCCTTTGATAACCCAGTTAGCGGCACTGGGGGGGGGGGGACAGTTAGCTGCAGAGGAAATTCGTGATAATCAAACTTAGGAAAAATTAATCCTTCCCCCCACTCCTCATTCAAAATAATCCCCAGCGCAGCTTCCCAAGCTGTTTTAACTTCCATCTCTTCCATTTGAATCAAAAGAGGGGAGTTTATTATCAACCGTTGAAATGAATGATTTCTGAAGGAAATGTTAGTTTAAAAAGTTTTCCCAGAAATGGTCTAAGGGCAGAGAGAGAGAGAGAAATGTAGAGCAAAAAGGTTTAACCCGGAAATCTGAAAATATCTGAAAGGATGAGACGGGAGGAAGAATCTACGAGATAAATGTCTGAAACTGCCGGGAGCGACATCCTGATAGAAAACCCTGAACGATTTCTGACCCCCTTCACGCTAAAGGGAGAAAGTGGAGCCTGGTGATGAGGGCGGATGATTGGTTCTCTAACACGCAACACAGGAGTGAATGTAGATATTGAGGTAAATCTGCAGTGCTTCCTGAATCCGGAGTGTTGAAATCGCCGCATGATTATTCATCAGCCGCAGGGATCGGTCGCGATCGAAGACGGAATTAAAGCCTGCAAAGAGGAAGCTGCACTACATGTCTGTGCATCTCATCTACTACACCAAAGCAAATCTGGAAAATTAAACCACAAAGAAATCAATCGAATACTATCCGAGCGATATCTATTTATTTATTTATTTATTTATTTAAACTTCTGTGCAAGCAGTTAAAGTATGTTTTCTTTCAGATTAAAAGGTCTCATAGTCGTCGATACACTTGGAAATATGCATTCATTGTTCATTTTCTGCACCGCTTAATCCTAATTAAGGTTGCAGGGAGGCTGGTGCCATTCCCAGCCAACCCCGGGTGAGGGCAGAGGACACTCTGGACGGCTCACCAGGCCATCGCAGGGCGGAATCACGCTGACGGCTATGCAGCTCCTCTTGTCGAAAGTCAGCAATGGTTCTTTTACATGAAGCTCTTCACTATAGACAGTGAGAGACAAGGCTGGCCTTTGGGAGAAGGGGACAGTGACAACCCACTGAGAGTGGGGCTTGAACCCCCAACCCTAGGATCAGTGATCCAGCGCCTTTACCACCAGGCCAGCACTGTCCCTAAATTAAGTACAGGTATGTGTGGTTTCACTCTTATGGGTTACTGTGGTTTTTAAGCACTCTGTCCAATAGAAGAGGTGAAAGTTGTGAAGAAAATGAGAATTGATTAAAAAAAAAAAAAAAAAAAAAAAAAAAAAAAAAAAAAAAAAAAGAAGGTGGAGCTTCAGGAGTGGTTTTCTTAGTGCATTTGTTGAGGTGTCAATCATTTTGATATCATACCTAAAAAAGTCTTATTTGAAAAATGAGGTTTTGTTAAAATAAGTGTGTGTGTGTGTGTGTGTGTGTGTGTGTTTGTGTGTGTGTGTGTGTGTGTGTGTATGTGTGTGTGTGTGTGTGAGAGGCAGTGGTGGCCCAGTGGTACAGTGCTGGATTGTGGATCCCAAGCTCGGGGGTTCAAGCCCCACTATTACTGGGTTATCGCTGCTGTCACCCCAGTGCAACTAACTGGGTAATCACAGGCCGGCCATACCGGACAGCTCACCAGGCCATCACAGGACAGAAACATGCTGACGGCTTTGAAGCGACTCTTGTTGAAGGTCAGCAATGGTTCTTTTACATGAAGCTCTCACCATAGACAGTGAGAGACATGGCCTGCCTTTGATAACCCAGTTATCTGCACTGGGGTGGGGTGTGAGGGGGGGGGGTGGTATTAGTGCCAACCCGTTGAGAGTGGGATTGAACCCCCAACCTTGGGATCAGTGATCCAGCACCTTTACCACCAAACCATCCCCGTGCTATGTTACATGTGCACAGTTCAATTCAGATATTTTGAAGGGTCTACCACTGGCCATTTTTGTCCACAATAATCCAGCAGGAAGACACGCCCACCCTTGTTTATTCTACCGAGCACACTGACATTTCCCCTTATGGTGCGAATAACAAGCACATTATCCGAGGCTTCTTTTACTTCAACTGTGTCACACCTCAAACAATTGCACTGTTTTCAGTCTTTCTTTATTGGAGAGGATAAATAGATCCAGAATATTAACCTGTTTTTCAACATCTATTTGTATTCTGTCCATTCCTAATCCAGAGGTAAAAGAGAACAGGGTAACGTGTTGGGATTAAAGATCGTGAATCCTGATAATGGGTGGAAAACCAACAAACTGATTTTTTAACATGTTGTTGGAATACGCCAGGGGTTAAAGGTCCTCCGAGACATCACGGACGGGTTAAATAGTTCAAGCTATTCTCCAAAACATCAACGTCTGCAGGACGCTGCTCAGGATGTTCCATGAGTCTGTCACAGCCAG
>CM045733.1:12870000-12875000 GCA_024760905.1 Plotosus lineatus
TTGCTTTTTTTTTAATATTCATTGAATTAAAAATAAGGAAATTAAGGAAGAATAGGGGAAAGTTAAGGAAAATGCCACGAAAACAATGCCAATTATGCAAAAAAAAAAAAAACCCTAAACAAAAAAAAAAAAAAAAAAAAACCAACCCAAAACCTCCCATCAAAACTACTTACATTTTTGTGAGATGCACATCTGCATGAGTGGGCGTGTCTGTACGTGTGTATATATTTATATTGTATTTACATCTTATGCATTATTTTGAATGTTTAATTGTTATTATAAGCATTTATAGCATTGAATATGTGTTTATTGATAATATATACACATATACATGTATATGTGTATACGTATACACGTATACGTCAGTCAATGGGTGATGGTGGTGGTGGTGGTGGGGGGTGATCCTACTTTGTGCAATTCGGTGGTCAAGGGGGAATATCAGTCCCACTTAACCGCAGGAAGTGAGGGATCCCTGTATATACAACTGAGAAGTTGAGAGTTAAGGGCCTTGCCCAAAGCCCCAGCAGTGGTGATAGTGAGGACTGAACTGCTGATCTGCGGATCAGTAACCCATCACCTTATCCACTAAAGCCTAATTCCACCATGAATATGTGACGTATTTCATGTTATATTTTATAAACAAACAAATTACACATGATGCTTCTTAGATTTTGATTTGATTTCAGTCAATCATTCTCAGTAACTGTCAGCAGGGTGAGACTGATACAGTAATCACAGCTCACCAATGGAGAGATCAACCAACTCCTTCCCTCTGCCAGGTACGTGTTACACCTTGAGCAAGTTTAAACAACCGCGAAGCTTCCCATATGAGGAACAACGTGAACCCAATAACAGCGAACTAGTGGATCTGGCTGCTACTGATCGTTGTCTGAAAAGGCTGGTTGGGCAGTACAGCTCTTTTCAGCAGGCAGAAGAGTTCCTTAGGAACCGGGGACAGTTAATATACTGGAGCACAGCAGCTGGATGACATCACCATCGTACTGCCTCGGCTTTCCATGGTGCCAGGTGCTAGCCAACCCAGAGACTGTTGCTGTTGGCGCGTGACGGCAGGGTGGCACTTTAACATCATGAGACCCCACACTCCAAAAACATGCCCTGTAGGTAAATTGGCTGTTCCAAATCTCCCCTAGTTGTGACTACGGATGGTTGTGTGTGTGTGTGTGTGTGTGTGTTGACCCTGAGATGGCCTGGCGAGCTGTCCAGGGTGTACCCTGCCCTTGCTCAGAGTCAGCTGAGATGGGCACCAGCCTCCCAGTGACCCTAATTAAGATTAAGCGGTTCAGAAAATGAATGAATAATTATAATAATATAATGGCCTGGCAAACTGTTCAGGGTGTACCCTCCCCCCCCATACCCAGAAGGCACCAGCCTCTCCATGGCCTTAATTATGAAGAGGTGGCTGAGAAAATGAAAGAATGAATGATGATGCAAACTGATGTAAAACACTTAGGTTATCTGTGTTTACTTTTATTGCTCATATCTTTTGTTTGTAGTATAATCTATTCAGATAGGAAGAGCCTCACAATGGCTGATCTGATCTGGCCAGTTTGGGAAAAGGCGTCTCACAGATTAAGGCATGAAAATTACTGTACCACCTTATTGGTCTCTCGAGATTTCTGTATAAATCTCTGAACACGTGATGATGTTTCCTGCTCCAAGTGATAGCAATAAACCATGAATATCACTCATTTTAGTTAAATTGTTATCCACTCTGAATAATGCGTTTTAATCCCAAGATAGCAGACCAATCAGATCATACTGTTCTTGTGTAGTATATAATAATATTGTATTGGCGTTTCAAATACGAACATTTGTATTGCCTGCTGTTGATTAATAATTTCCTCTATTTTTTAAAGGGGTGTCAGGTTTAAAGTTCCATCCAAGAACACTCTGTCTGTAATCATTTCTCTTTGTCTGGTGTTGCGTGACACCTGCGGATTTGTTTAGTCTCTGATTGTGTTATTTATACCTTAATACATGTCAAGGGGTGGCGCGATGTGATGTCATGGGGAGCGTGTGTGACCCTGGGGAACATGCTTTTCTGGAATTGTGTAGGAGAATTAAGTGTAATTGCACCTCCACTCCACTAGTTGGCAGTGGCTCTCTCATTGTCGCGCTATGGTGCGGTTTTTCGTACAAACAAACGATATGAAGTGCAGTACACAACCCCTCAAACAACACGGAAAAATTTCTAACAGAGAACGAAGAGAAAGATGGAGAGAGACAGAGATATCGAGACATAAATAAGTTGAATGAATTTAAATAAGGATGTATTTTTTTTTATTTTATTTCAGGCACATTAGTGCACTTTAAATCTTTTCTATTGGAGATTAAAAAAACAATGTTAATGAAGTATTTCTTTCTTTTTTGTTTTTAACATTAATAAAGATACAGTGTTATGCCGAGGTGTAATAATAACGATTTTATAGACAAATAATACTATTTATCATCCCTCACGGGGCGGTGGGGGTGGGTGGGGGTGTGTGTGAAATGTTTTTTTCTTCCTGGGGGTGGCGCCACAGAAAATAATTGAGAAGCACTGCCATAGTGTAAATAACACAGGCTGCACAGCTCAATCATGGAGTAGCCAGCACATCTGTCTCACAGCTAGAAGGCCCTGGGTTTGAGTCCTGGGATCAGTGAGGGCGATTCTGTGTGTTTAACTGCCAGGTGTCCCTGTCTGTGGTGAGCGGTTCAGGTAAAAGAACCATTGCTGGCTTTTGTCAAGAGGAGCTGCATAGCTGTCAACGTGTTTCTGCCCTGCAATGGCCCGGCGAGCCGTCCAGGGTGTACTCTGCCCTCACTCAGAGTCGGCTGAGATGGGCACCAGCCTCCCTTCTTCTTCTTCTTCTTCTTCTTCTTCTGGATCTTTCGGCTTTTCCCTTCAGGGGTCGCCACAGCGAATCATCTGCCTCCATCTCACCCTATCCTCTGCATCTTTTTCTCTTACACCAACTGCCTTCATGTCCTCCTTCACCACATCCATCAATCTCCTCTTTGGTCTTTCTCTAAGCCTTCTGCCTGGTAGTTCCAACCTCAGCATCCTACTACCAATATACTCACTATCCCTCCTCTGTACATGTCTAAACCATTTCAATCTAGCCTCTCTGACTTTGTCTCCAAAACGTCTTACATGTGCTGTCCCTCTGATGTGCTCATTCCTGATCCTATCCATCCTCGTTACTCCCAAAGAGAACCTCAACATTTTCATCTCTGATACCTCCAGCTCTGCCTCCTGTCTTTTCCCCAGGGCCACTGTTTCTAAACCATACAATATCGCTGGCCTCAACACCATCTTGTACTTTTCCTTTAATTTTTGCCGATACCATCCTATCACACATCACACCGGACACTTTTCTCCAACCATTCCAACCAGCCTACATACGCTTCTTCACCTCTTTTCCACACTCTCCATTGCGCTGGATTGTTGAGCCTAAGTACTTAAAATCCTCCACCTTCCTTATCTCTGCTCCTTGTAACCTCACCGTTCCTGTTGGGTCCTTGGCATTCATACACATGTATTGTCTTACTGTGGCTAACCTTCATTCCCCTCCTTTCCAGGCCATACCTCCACCTCTCTAGGTTTTCCTGCACTTGTTCTCTGCTCTCACTGCAGATCACAATGTCATCTGCAAACATCATAGTCCATGGAGATTCTTGCCTATCCTCGTCTGTCAGCCTGTCCATCACCATTACAAACAAGAAGGGGCTCAGAGCTGACCCTTGATGCAGTCCCACCTCCACTTTGAACTCTTCTGTCACACCGACAGCACACCTCACCACTGTCTTACATCTCTCATACATGTCCTGCACCACTCTAACATCTCTGCCACTCCAGACTTCCTCATGCAATACCACAGTTCCTCTCTCGGCACCCTGTCATATGCTTTCTCCAGATCCACAAAGGCACAATGCAGCTCCTTCTGACCTTCTCTGTACTTCTCTATTAACATCCTCAAGGCAAACACTGCATCTGTGGTGCTCTTTCTTGGCATGAAACCAAACTGTTGTTCACAAATGCTGACCTCTGCCCTTAGTCTAGCTTCCACTACTCTTTCCCATAACTTCATTGTATGGCTCATCAACTTTATCCCTCTGTAGTTGCCACAACTCTGCACATCTTCCTTGTTCTTAAAAATGGGCACCAGCACACTTCTCCTCCATTCCTCTGGCATCCTCTCACTCTCTAAGACCTTGTTGAATGTTCTTGTCAGAAAATCTACTGCTTCCTCTCCTAGACACTTCCAGGTATGTCATCAGGATCAACTGCCTTTCCATTCTTCATCCTCTTCAATGCCCTCCTCACTTCACCCTTACTAATCTTTGCTACTTCTTGGTACTCAATGGTCACCTCTTCTACTCTTTTTTTCTCTCTCATTTTCCTCATTCATCAGCTCTTCAAAGTACTCTTTCCATTTTCCCAGCACATTTCTGTCATTTCCCTGTCTGTCTTCCTTTCGGCTTTTTCCCTTTTACTCGGGAGTCGCCACAGCGAATCATCTGATTCGCACGTTTGATTTGGCAGAGATTTTTACGTCAGATGCCCTTCCTGTCACAACCCGTTTTTTTTATCAAGGGACAGAAACACGCTGACGACTTTTCAGCCTACTCTTTACGAAAGTCAGCAATGGTTCTTTTACATGCCTCTCACCATAGACAGTGAGAGACATGGCCCGCCTTTGATAACCCAGTTAGCTGCACTGGGGGGGACAGTGACAACCTTGTGGAGAGTGGGACTCGAACCCCCAACCTTTGGATCAGCGATCCAGCGCACTATACCACTAGACCACCACTGGCCCTACAGTCAATACATTTCCCTCTCTGTCCTTAATCACTCCAACTTGCTGCACATCCTTCCCATCTCTATTTCTGTGCTGTGCCAACCTGTATAGATCATTTTCTCCCTCCTTACTGTCCAACCTATCATACAAGTCATCATACGCCCTCTGTTTGGCCTTTGACACCCTGCACTTCCTCAT